>OY728162.1:208834334-210084334 GCA_963277665.1 Viscum album | reverse complement strand
TTAGAGGTGTGGTGTGTGGGAGGGGTGAGTGCCTTTTTATAGTGGAGGAGGAGTGACATTCTTGTAAATTTTTGAAAAGGGAATTTCACCCATATTTTTTTAATAAACATGGATCCAATAATAAAAAAATTGGATTATAGGGAGTACAGTGTTGAATTATGAACATCCAATTGATTTTGGACAATTTTATAGGTCATTTTGACCCTCAAGTGTAAGGTTTAGTCTATTTTTAATTTAATTTTTCTCTTAATCACTATAATTAACTTTAATCACTTTCACTAATATTTTTTGTCAAAAAATAATTTGAACATATTATAAATTAAAAATTATTATGATTCAAAATATGGAATAATTTTTTTCAAATTAAAATCACATAAGTGGTAGAAATTAATTTAAATTTAATCCAGCAAACGGGATGACAAAGCGGGGTTTTAAAGTACGATGTTCAAAAGTCTGTTATGTTTGTATATTCAGTTTCAAAATTGATTTGATTAAAATTACATAAATTGTATTAATTTTTATAAAATTGATATAATTAAGCATTAAAACCAATCAAAAATATAATTTAACTTTACAAATAAATTAGATGAAAAGGCAGTTTTGAATTAAAATTCATTATTTTTCACTATTTTAAAACTTCATAGAAAAATCCCAAAAATTCACCCTAACCTAATTTTGATGTTTTTATTTCAAAAATGAAGTTTATTTTCTCATATAAATTTTATAAAAGTTCCAAAAATTGGATTTAAAATTGTTTCCCCATTAAAAGGCGGTAAAAGTGACTTTCTAAAAATATATGTTTTTTATGCGTAAAATTGGGTTTATTCTCATCATATGCATATCAAATCAATTGGATGAAGGTAAAAAAATATTTGATTTAATATTTAATATATATATATATCACAATGTAACTCACTAATTAATTTAATTTATTAGAATAAAACACCCTTTTGAGCATAAAAACATTTCCTTCATATTTAATTGGATCTTATATTCATTTCTAAATAATTTATAACCAGTGAATTAATTTTATGTTTTTTTAAATTATAAATTTTCATAAGTTAGTTAATACTACTCATAACCTCTAATTTAATAGTTATTTTATATATTATTATATTAAATAATAATATTTTTAATAACATATTATTGCTCGGTAAAACTAGATCTTGCGTGTAATGTAAGTTAACTTAGAATTCTAGGAATTGAAATACAAAAATTGAATTTATTTCAAATATTAATCATATTTTAAAGTCTTGGGATATTATATTCCCTTATTCACTTAGTGTTTCATGTCATACGCGTTATCGAATACAATATTCTTACTATAGATTTTTGGGGCATGACATTCTCCCCACCTTAAATAAATTGTGTCCTCACAATTTAAACTTGATCTTAGTAATAGATTTTTGGGTATTTACTATGTTGGAATCCCACATAATGTGAAAGGTTCATAAGACATCATATAGAATAGAGAGAATGGGAAGTAAGATGTTCAAAAGTTTGTTATGTTTTTATACTCAATTTCAAAGTGAAATTGATTACAACAACATAAATTGAATTAATTGATATACAATTTATCTAATTAAACTTTAAAACCAATAAAAATATAATTTAACCATATAAATAAATTATGTGAAAAAGGCAGTTTTGAATTAAAATTTAGTATTTTCACTATTCATCAAAAAAGAAACTTCACAGAAAAACACCAAAAATTTACCCTACCCTAATTATAAATTTTCTATTTAAAAACTGAAGTTTATTTTGACATATAAAATTTAAAAAATTTCCAAAAATTGGATTTAAAATAGCTTCTCCATTAAAAGGTGGTAAAAGTGTCTTTATAAAAATAAATGTTTTTTATGCGTAAATTTAGGTTTATTCCCATCTTATTCCAATAAAATATATTCTATGAGTGTGAGAAATATTTGATTTAATATTTAATATATATATATATTACATTAATATCAATCACTGATTAATTTAATTTATTATAATATAACACACTTATGAGCATAAAAACATTTCTTTTATATTCAATTAGATTTTATATTCATTTATAATTAATTTATAACCAATGAATTAATTTTATATTTGTGTAAACCATATATTTTCATAAGTTAGTTAATATTATTCATAACCACTAATTAAATGTCTAGGTTATATCTTATTATATTAAATAATAATATTTTTAATAATATATTGTTGCTCAGTAAAACTCGATCTTGCGTGGAACTCAAGTTAACTCAGTATTGCGTGTATTTAAAAATATAGATTGAATTTATTTAAAATAGTAATTATATTTTAAATTATCAGGATATTATATTCCCTTATATTCTTGGTATTTCATGTCATACACGCTATTGAATACGATGTTCTTACTTTAGAATTTTTGGGTGTTACATTCTACCCACCTTAAATAAATTGTGTCCTAGAAATTTAAACTTGATATTGGTAATAGATTGTTTGATATTTACTATGGTGAAACCCCACATCATTTTAAGGGTTAATAATACATCTTATAGAAAAGAGATAGTTCTAAGTACAAAGGTCACATTAACTAATATATAACTAGGTCTCTAAGTAGGAGAACATTAGTGAAAAGTTGAGATACGTGCATGGAGGAAAAGAAAAAATATTTATAGGGAGTGATTGAGGTAATAAATCACAAACAAGTGAATGATCAATGGAAATTTTAGTGTCTCAAATCCATAAATTTGTGATGATTCAAAAGACCATCAGTTTAACAAAAATTAAGGTATTAGGATAACATTTTATTTCTAGATAATTTTCCTAATTTTTGGTAATTATTTCACTACCTATGAATATAAGTAAATATACTTACATAACATTTTTATATAAACACAATTTTTATCCTTTATTTATGCTTTGATAAATTTCTAATTCATTCATTACTTCATGAAATGGATATCAAAAAATTAACTTTTATTCCTAAATCACTAAAATAAACTTTTAACGAATTGTAAGGCCCATAAAAGAGTGACAAGTCTAACTATTTGTCTCTAACTATTCTCCAACACCAATATGGTTAATACATTAATCTATAAACCTAAAACCTGATACTACCAGTTCATCATTAATATTTATTAATTAAATTTTTCAACTAGAAACAATGACATATTAACAAGGACATTTTTTAGGCTGGTGGATGGCATTAAACCCTTATCATCCTTCATTCATGGGTTTAAGTCTTGTTGACTTTCCATATTTTATGGGTTGTCACCTAGAATATAGGTTTACCTTTTCAAAAACCACATTAATAAAAATGATGGACATCCTTGAAATTTATTCTTTAAATAATAATTTAACTAAGGTTTTCAATACAACCTCAATACATAAATACTTCATTAATTTATTTCCACATAGATACTTGGTCTAGGTTTTATCCTTTAGAATAGGGAATTAACTTAGGTAATTCCTAGGTTCCCCACATTTAAGTAAATGAACCATAAATAGATCCTTATGATGAGATTTATTTCCTTCCATCGCACTCTTCATTTTTTCTAGGAAATTATTTACTTTATGTAATTCTTTCCCACACATAAATAATTTCTACATTCTGTTGAGACACTTTCTAGGGTTCCTCATTCTAAAATTATTTCATGATAGAAATAGAACCTTATTATCTTCATGGTCTCCACCACATGAGCTCTTAGAAAACTCCATCCTTCTCTTCTTTAGTGAATTCGGAAGTCGGTTAAGTTATATGTTGTTAATCATATTTTAGGAAACTTTATTAGGCATAAACATGATATATTTCACTCCTATAAACATTCTGTTTGGTTGATAATTTTCACTACCTTATCCTTAATGTTCAATTTTAACATGACTCCTTCAAGTTATAGAAATTCACTAAAACCATAAAGCATAGTGTGAGTAACAATAGTCATAGTGAGGAAATCATATGATCATTTATAGGATATCTAAATCATGAAACCTTATTTTCAATCTAATACACATTAGGTTTAACCTATGTTATTAATTTTCATCACATATTCAAATCCTTCATAATGGTTTGTAAAGAAAATGTGAATTATCTTAATCATATCCCCTAAGAGTTTCAAATCAGGTGTGTAGTAAGTACTATTTTTATGTACCGGGTTATGCTCAAGTCAGGCCTGATGCACCTTGTCATAATTGTTACCCCTAGGTACATATGTTCCAGAACTGCATCCACTTGTAGTATCTAGATAGGTATGTTTTTCTAAGAATACCCACATAATCTCTACCTTAAAAAAATTCTAGAATTTTCTTCTATACTTATTCTCAAATTATACCTTAGGGCTATGTTCTCTAATCTATGTTTTCCTAAATCTAGTTCCCAAGGTTTCTACTAAACTTTCTCTAATACCAACTATAGTTAACTGGCCCTAGAAATCCTAGAGCCAGTGAAATGCTACCATTATATTGTAATAAGATACAATTAAATCACAACCCAAAGGACTGAACAATTTATTAGTCTTGGTAAAATAGATACAAACATGAGTCTTGGATTACAAATGAATAAAAAAATTACAATATAATTTTTTTAGGATAATGACTTTAATCCATCTAGTGCATCCTTACATATCTTTCTTAGTACACTTCATAGAATCTTGGAGAAAGGAAAATTAATAAGGGTGATATCAAATGCTCAATAAGTGTAGAGACCCAGTTTTTTCCTTGTAATACTTTGAAATATTTATATATATATTTATAGAGCTAGGTGTTGAGACAGCATGTGATTCTGAGGCCTGGTGTTCCTGGAATTAATTTTATAAAAATATTAAGTATATTTTATATTTAATGTGTGTGGTTAATTAAATAAAATGGGATAACTCTAAAATAGTTGATTGGATCATAAATTTGATACCACATTTGGGTATGGAATGTGGTGTTTACCCTAGGAATGATATAAAATGAGTCGGCATGGGACTTTCGGACCCCTCGCCTATCGGTTGTACATTTAAGTGGATTAAATTAATTTAACCTAAATGATATAATTATAATTATATCATTATGGAGTTTCTCTAGGTTTTTTGGATCATAATTCTTCCACCACTAGAGAATCTATCCCCTTTCATCTCTTTGAAAAATCTCATTGGCAAACCAACAACGAACCTTCAACGGATCATGATGACGTTGTAGATCTGAGCAGATTGGAGTGCGGAAAATGCAACAATCATTAGAGGGTGTGTTCATAAACAATTAATGGGTAAAAATATAGGTAGGAATATTTATTTTGGATTCCTAATCCCCAATTTAAATTCTTGGATTATGAAATATTTTTGTTTGTCAACTTCATTGTTCTTGAACCTCAACATCGATGGCCAAAATAACACGGTCATCGATCGACCTATACTTGGATCCCATATTTATTCTCTCCCTCCATTATTCACGTAATCATCAATTTCCATTTTTGATTCATCAAAATGAAAATGAATCATTGAGTGGGGAATGGATCTATGTACATTTGGGTCCAAGGATCACAGATTTGTAAACATTTCTATATTTCGAGTTGGATCGGACATGAAGTGGTATGTGTAGGGCATACGAGGTGGCTAGGACAGTGATCTAGAATAGATCTAGGAAAGGTGGAAAAGGTGGAGGTGGAGGCTCCCAGGTGTGGTGGTTTAAGGAGGTAGGTCGGAGGCAGCATAGTTGAGGTGGTAGGCCAGATGCGGCATGGTTGAGGTATCACGGTCGAGGCTGTAGGCTGGAGGTGGCGGTGGCGGATGTAGATGTGGGGTGTGAAGCAATGTGTAGTCCCACTTGGGAATAAAGGGGTATGGGGAAATCCTAGGGTAAAATAAAAATAAAAAAATAAAAAAAACTTATTATTATTATTATTATTATTATTATTATTATCAATTTACTTAAACCACCATAACTCCCACTTGGGGAGTCCGTTTAACGCACCATCAGCGACTGCAAGACCCTAAATTTGAGATGTTTCTTTTAAGACCAAATTTTGGGTATTCATCTTGTTCCTTGTTTTGGGTCCATGGAGCACTTATTTTATATTATTGTCGTTTTTGTTGTTGTTGTTGTTGTTGTTGTTGTTGTTGTTTTTGTTGTTGTTGTTGTTGTTATGGAACTTATATCTAACCTATCTTCTATATACAACGTCTGTAGAATCATGTACCTAATGATGTGGTGGATGTTTTAAGACCATTTTCAGGTATTTTTTGGATTCTTGTGTGGGGACCATGAAGCACCCCTTGTGCATTTTATGGTGAAATATGAATTTCACACCGATTTTCTGATTTGGGAAAGTGAATAGTCTATCCTGCATGTTTTTCTGCATGGGACACGATGGTGACCTATGGTTAAAATTTTGAGATATAATGAAAGGTTTTATTATCATGATTATTATAATGGTAGTGATCAACGAAATTAGTGATCAGGTAGGAATATAATATATTTCTGAGTGGCGCCCTCCAGCTAGGCTAGTTATAGGTCCTCAACAACACTAAAGTGGAACCCTCCAACCTGGATATGTATAGTTCATTGAAAAAACTAGAGTGAAACCCTCTATACGGGCTAGGTATATATCCTCAACCTTGAGATATGACCTCTTGACTATGGGGATCAGTGACGAGACATGGTTTGGCGTAGCTTTGGACTCACAGGGAAGAGGTACGCTTTCCCCACAGAGACGCGTTCTTGTGATGAGACTTAAAACTGTGTGGGTGAGTCAGTTATTCCCAAAGCTGACAGTATGACTTGCTTGTTCAGGTCAGATGTGTGGGATGTTGGGCATGGTTGATGGATTCTCTTAGAACTATTTGATACTCTTCTTCTTGGGATAAGATGTGTTGTAGAGATCCCCTTACTATCTCATTTGGGATTCTTTGACTGATTATATATATATATATATCATTTTAGTACCCACCCCTTGGGTTTTGGTTACTCTCCTTCTAGGAGAGGCAAAGACGCATGGGGTATTCCACGTGTTTTTTATGTCTATCTTCTCGTGATTGGAAGAGTATATTATCCTACTATAGATAGAAAAAACTTGAAGATAATTTAATATTCTCGAAATTTTGATCACCTTGTGTTTGGATGATTTTACTTTCACTCTCTTGTTGGTTTGAGCTATACTTTTTTACCATACCTTATTCTATCTAAATTTTTCCTCTTTAGTTGTATCTCTTACTACTCCCCCTTGACCTTTTCGGGGCATTCTACTGGGTATGTATATACTCACCACTACATGTTATTTTCCCAACATGTGTCATGTCTTTTTCAGGAGGTGGATAGGTCGATTGTGAATTCAGAGGATCTTAAGGATACATACTTCTTAGACCACGTATGGTGGCCATAGATTATGATACAGGATCTGAGCTCTTAGTTGTTTACTCTTTTCTATTTTTGTTAGGTTGGGAAATATTTCTGGTTGGGTGCGTATTTTTTCCCTTTTCTTTATATTTTACACTACCGTACTTCATTTTGTTTAGTGCTCCATGCATATTTGGTTTATTTACAGCAGTGTTGCATCTTTTATTTCTTTCCCTATGAAATTTTGAATTGAGTTGGTTGTTTGTGTTCATATAGGTACTTAAGCACAAAACTTCCCAAGTTTAGTTGTGAATTTGGTGCTTGTGGCCACCCCTAGCCTATGGAGTCGGGCTTGAGGTAGTTGTGGCCCGATCCCTAACATGTGTCAGGTTGTGAAAGATTGGTATCATAGAAATTTTATTCCTTGGGACGTTGTTTGGACATTTTCCATTAAAATGAATGGTTGGGTTTAGGGAAATAGTTTTGAAGTGTCTCAAGTGTGGCTCTCATGGAGTCCAGTAATGGTGTGGGCGACTGACATATCCCTTCCCCAGGACCCTGACTACCCGCTTGTCGACTCAGAACCCTAAAAAATTTGCATTAGGGAACAATGGTACATGAATAATATATTAATTGAGTCATTGAATGTCCTTCTTAATTTATCTCCTCATTTTTTCATGAATATATATATATATATATATATTCTCATCTAACCATGGTACTCCTTGATAATTTTTAGGATGCCTCCATGACGACAGTCATCCAGGATACCAGATTTGGTTCGTAATGACGACCCTATGAGCAAGGAGGCCTTAGTTTAGGGTCCATCATGAAATCCCCTTCCTCTAGGTGGGCAGGTAGAAGAACCTCCACCTATTAAAAATCAGATCATCCTAGTAGATCAGGTTGAGTATGTGCATAGTCTAAGCATACTCCATGAGTTCCATCTCCAAAGACCACTGAGGTTCCGCAGTGAGCCAGATCCTCAGGCAGTAGAGGATTGGCTAGAGTCGATGGTTTGTATTTTTTGGCTTGTTCAAACCCCGATAGATTAGATGGTGGATTTGGAAGCTATTATTTTCTAAGAATTATCTGGACATTGGTGGAACTTGGTTACTCAGGTGCATGATGAGTCGTCGCTCTCATGGGAAGACTTCTAGCAGTTGTTCTATGAGGAGTACTACCCCTCTTACTTATGCTCCATTTAGATTTAGGAGCTTTTTGGGTTTCATTATAGAGGGATGATAGTGGCATAGTATTTTGTGAGGCTCATAGATCTTACATACTACTCTCTCTACATGATTATAGATGGCTACTTCCGATCATGGAAGTTTGAGCAGGGACTCCACATAGAGATATGATATAGTGTTGCACCTGTGTGCATACCCACATATGTAAGGACACTAGAGTGGGTTCTTGTGATAGATATCTTTATATTAGAGGTAATATAGATAGCTATAACTAGCAGTGGACTCTGAAGAGCTAAGACGTCTACCACGGCTAGAAGACGTCAACTCGTAGGTCATCGATGTTGTAAATCTTCGCATGATCAGACTCGGGCACGTGTTCAGGTGGCATAGGGGAATCACAGAGCACCAAGATAGCCCAGAGAGGTCTGATACTATTCTTGTGATGGGAGAGGTCACATGACATGAAACTATCCTACCAGAAATTATGAGTAATGTAGTTAGATAGCAAATAGACCACCATGGTAGAGACAGTGTCATGATCAGGGATCTCCTAGATGGGGATAGGGTAGTCCCCAGGGAGGTGGAACAGGCAGAGGAGGAGGAGATACAAGTGGGGGATGATGCTATGAGGTTCTTACACCACCACCACTAGGCGGCCCACATCAGGCTCAAGGAGCTGGAGACCAGGGTCATAGACAGCTGTAAGCTTTGGATGTCCATGATCCTACAGTGCGTGAGATGATTTGAGGTACAATCTGTGTTTATTCTACTCTTGCCTTAGTGTTATCAGACATTGGTTCCAGTCATTATTTCATCTAGATACTCTTGGTATGGGAGTTGGAGATCCCAGTAGAGGCACTAGCATATCATCTTTGTCTCGAGGTTCCTACAGGAAACGCTTCTATCGTGTCTTTTATTTGTTGACAGTGCAAGCTATCACTTGGAGGAGAGAGGTTCACGTGGGACCTATTGGTCATCATGATGGAACCCTATTATGTCATCTTTTGAATGGATTGGATTTCCATGGTTTAATCCTAGATTTAATGTCACCATAGGCTAGTTAGATGTCTATGTACTGATGGGACTAGGCTCTCCTTTTTCAGAGAGAGAGAACCAGTAGCAGGATAGGTTGGTGTTGTGATCAGAAGGCTAAAACCCATTACCCATCAACTAGAAAGCATAAACCTTGGTGAAATATAATCTCCAGGCATCTAGATTCCTTCAATTTTGTAAAATTATATGTATTTCTTCCCTGAATATGTTTTGGGACTACCACTGAGGCGAGAGTTGTATTTTTGCATTAACTTTCAACCAGGGACTTCCCCGATATCTTTTGAGGCATATCAGATGGCACCCACCAAGATCCGAGAGCTACAGTTACATTTGGAAGAACTTCATGAGAAAGGTTTCATTACACCCAGTGTGTCCCCCTGGGCATCTTCAGTTTTGTTTTTGAAGAAGTCATATAGGAGCTTATTACTTTGCATAGATTATCATCGCCTGAACTAGGCCACGATAGTTCAAGTAACCCTTGCTGAGTATTGATGACCTCTTTGATCAGTTGTGAGGTGATAGATGGTTCCCTAAGATCATTCTCAATTCCAGATACCACCAGTTATGGGTTCTTGAGGCTGATATTCTGAAGTTGTATTTCTGATGTCGCTATGGGAACTACGAGTTTCTAGTGATTCCCTTTGGTGTGACAAATACCTCCTCCATTTTTATGAATTTTATGAACCAAATCTTCCAACATTACTTGTACTAGTTTGTTTTTGTCTTTATCAATGACATACTCGTCTACTCTACAATAGAGGAGGATCATGCAGAGCACTTGAGGATGGTTCTTGATTTACTTTGAGAGCACCAACTTTACGAAAATCTCTCAAAGTGACAGTTCCAGATACATGAGGTTTTCTTTTTGGGGCATGTCATTTCTAAAAAAGGTTTATCCATGTATCCAAAAATGATAAAAGGAGTTATTGCTTGGGATCCACATAAGGATGTTTCATAGGTGAAAATATATCTTGGTTTAGTGGGGTACTACAGGAGATTTCTAGCAGACTTATCCATAATCTCATCCCCTTTGACCACTCTTGTGTGGAAGGGAAAGTCATTTACCTGGTCTGAGCAGTGCTAGAAGTCCTTCGAGGGGTTGAGGCAGAGGCTGGAAAGCACTCTAGTTTTGAGACTACCAAAGAAAGGTGTTGATTTTGTAGTGTATTTTGATGTCTCGGGAGCTGGGCTTGGTTGCGTGTTGATGCAATGATTAGAAATCATTGCATATGGGTCAAGGCAGTTGAGACACCATGAGAAGAACTATGTGACCTATGACCTAGAGCTAGCAGTGGTAGTCTTCACCTTGATGATGTGGAGGCACTACCTTCTTGGAGAGTGCTTTGTGGTTTACTCAGAGCACCAGAGTCTTAGGTACGTATTCACTCAGAGAGACCTAAACCTAAGGCAGTGACGATGGTTGGAGTTACTACGAGACTATAACTTTGAGATAGTATATACCTCAGGAAAGGGAAACATTGTAATAGATTACCTTAGTAGGAAGTCTTAGGCTCGCCTATTTCGGGAATCTTTTGAGCAGTTAGCTTCCATGCAGCTGACCTTAGTGAAGCAGGAGGGTTGGTTTTTCTATAGTCGATGGTGTTAAATCCTTCACTCCTCAGGCCTGTGAAAGAGTCTCAGTTGTGAGACATCGACTATGAAATTCTATGTGATCATATATCCACAGGTAATGCACCAGATGGGTATTCTGAAAGAGTTAATCATGAGATATTATTCCAGGGGAAAATAGTGGTTCCAGTCACGATGTGGGAGGAGGTGATGTGGGAGTTCCACACTTCTCCCTTAGTTTTACATCCCGGTGTGGGGAATATGTAAAAAATATCTTCAGTGTAATTTTTGGTGGTTTGGCATGAGATTAAGCATAGCTGATTTCATCTCATAGTGCCTTACCTGTCAGCAGGTGAAGGCTGAGCACCAGGTTCCGGTGGGTTTGTTGCAGCCTCTTGAGATCCCGGAGTGGAAATGGGATGGAATAACCATGGAATTAGTCATAGTTATTCCATTCAAGGATAAGGGCCATGATTCCATATGGGTGATAGTAGACCAACTCATGAAGTTGGTGCACTTTTTTACTATCAGGGAGCATAGTTTAGTGGAGAGTTTGGGGCAGTTGTATGTATGGGAGATCATCCGCATTCAAGGGGTACCCTATAATATTGTCTCTAATCATGATGTGTGGTTTACATCATGATTATGGAGAGGCCTAAATGAGTCATTTAGGAACTAGATGTAGATGAGTACATACTTTCACCCCCAGACTGGTGGGTATACTAAGCTCACTATCCAAGTGTTGGAGGATATATTGAGGGCATGCGTATTGGATTTTGGCTGGAGCTAGGAGGATTATATAACTTTTTTAGAGTTTATGTACAACAACAACTACCACTCTTTTATTAGTATATTACCTTTTGAATCCCTATAATAGTGACCATACAGGTCACCCTTTTTCTAGATGAAGGTTGTAGGGTCATCCCTCGGGGGCCTAGAGTTGGTTCAGGCGATGATGGAGAAAGTGAAAGTCATCCGTGAGCGGATGAAGTTAGCCTAGAGAAGATATAAATCCTATATGGATCACTATCGAAGGCCTTTGGAGTTAGAGCAGGGGGACCATTTCTTCTTGAGAGTCTCTTCATGATTAGGAATGTGGAGGTTTGTCCGGGGAAGCAACTTATACCTGAGGTTCATCTGGCCATTTGAGATTGTGCAAAGGGTTTGTGAGGTTTCCTACCAACTTTCCCTACCCCCACAGCTGGAATGGGTGCACAATGTCTTTCACATGTCGTAGATGAGGAGATATGTGCATGATCCTACGCACATCATTGATTGGGGTGAGTTGGACATCGAAGATAGAGCCACATTTATAGAGAACCCGGTGGAAATTGAGGATTGACAGAAGCAAACCTTATGTGGACGGACCTTCCCTTTGGTTCGCATGTTGTGGTTGCATGGAAACATGTAGGAGAGTTCCTAGGAGTGGGAGATCCAAGTGTAGGCTCAGTATCCTGAGTTTTTTTCATAGTTTTACTTTTCGAGGACAAAAATCTTGATGGAGGGAATGATGAAGAGATCCAGTTTTTTCTTTGTAAGAATTTGAAATATTTATATATATATTTCCAGAGCTAAGTGCTAAGACAGCGTACGATTTCGAGGCCTGATGTACCTAGAATTAATTTTATAAAAATATTATGTATATTTTATATTGCACACATAGTTAATTAAATAAAATGTGATTACTCTAAAATGGTTAACTAGATCATAAATATGAGATCACGGTTGGGTCTGAAATGTAGTGTTTACCCTAGGCGTGATATAAAATGAGTCAGCATGGGATGTTCAGACCCCTCGCTCATCAGTGATACGTTTAAGTGGATTAAATTAATTGATTAAATTCATTTAACCTAAATGATACACTTATAAATATATCATTATAGAGTTTCCTCAGGATTGTTGGCTCATAATTCTCCCAACACTGATGAATCTCTCCCCCTTCCTCTCTTTGAAGAATATCATTAGAGAACCAATGACGAACCTTCAATGGATCGTGATGGCGTTTCATATCTAAGAAGATCGGAGCATTGAAAATGAAAAGATCATTGGCGAGCATGTCCATAGATGATGAATAGATCAAAATCTATATAGAACTCTTTCTTTTGGATTCATTATCCCCGATTGAAATTCTTGGATTAGGAAATATTTTCACTTTTCAACATCTTCATTCTTGAACCTCAATGTTGATATCCAAACTAACATGGCCATCGATCAATCTATACTTGGATACCATATTTATTCTCCTCCTACGTTCTTCTCCCAATCATCAATTTCATTTTTTGACGTGTCAAAATGACAACAAACCGTTAAGCGGGGCATGAATGTGTATAGATGAGGGTCCAAGGATCGCAGATCTACAAATGTTTCTTTGTTTCAAATTGGATCATATGTGTGGAGGCAAGCGGAAGGTGATGGAAGTACGTGCATGGAATGCAAGGTGGTTGGGATGGAGATCTATAGCAGCTCCAAGCAAGGAGGACGACGAAGCAGGTGGCCAAGGAATAGGTGGGGGCTCCCGGGCACGGTGGTCAAGCGTAGTATGCCGAAGGCGGTGCAGTCAAGGTGTAAAGTCAGAGGCAGAGAGATCGAGAAAGAAGGTTAGACACAGTGCGGTCAAGGTGGAAAGGTGAGGTGGCTGGGATGGCGGCCGAAGGAGGCATGGAAGGTGGCCGGTAAAGGCGGTCGGAGGCGACGGTGGCGGACACGGTGACTGTGGATGTGGGGTGCACAGTAGGGCGATGGGCCGTATGGGAAGCAAGGGGGAGGGGGAACCCTAGGGGAAAATTAAAATTAAAATTAAAATAAAAAAAATATATATTATTATTATTATTATCAAATTACTTAAACCCACATAACTCCCACTTGGGGAATCTGTTTACCGCACCATCAGCGACTGTGTGACCCAAAATTCGAGATAGTCATTTTAAGACCAAATTTTGGGTATTCATATTGGGACCATGGTTCGGGTCCATGGAGTGATTATTTTATATTATTATTATTATTATTATTATTATTATTATTATTATTATTATTATTATTATTATTATTGCAGAACTTATACCTAACCTATCTTCTACATATCAAGTCCAAATAACGTGTCATATATGGCATCATGTACCTAATGATGTTGTGTAATTTTCTGGACCAATCTCTGGTATTTTATTTGTATTTTTGGGTGGGGCCCATGAATCACCCCTTGCACGTTTTATGATGAAATGTGACTTTTGCACTGGTTGTTAGATTTGGGTATGTGAATAGGATATCCTGCATGTTTTTCATGTGGGACGCGATGGTGTCCTCCAATGTGACTTTTGACATATGATGTGAGGTGTTACAAGCATGAATCTTATTTAGGCAGTGTTCAATGATAGTAGTGATCAAGTAGGAATATCATAGATTTCCAAGTGGCACCCTCTAGTCGGGCTGGGCACGGGTCCTTGACGACACTAGAGTGACACCCTCTATCTAGGCTAGGCATGGGTTTTGAACAACATGAGATTGGAACCCTCCAGCTGGGTTGGGAATGGACCCTCAACAATACTAGAGTGTCACCCTCTATCCAGTAAGGGCATGGGTCCTCGATGACTCTAGCATAGTACCCTCTAGTCGGGCTAGGCACGGGTCCTCAATGACATAGGAGTGGAACCCTGCAGTCAGGTTTGGTATTTGTCCTCAACCTTGAGACACAGCCTCTCGACAATACAGAGTAGTGAAAAGACATGTTTTGACATAGCTTTGGACACACATAGAAGAGGGACACTTTCTCCACTGAGAATCATTCTTGTGACATGAATTAAAACCATGTGGGTGAGTCAGTGCTACTCAAAGCGGATAGTATCAAGGTGTGGTGATTGAGTCCCTTTGACTTTCATGTTCAAGGCATAAATGTGGGATGTTGGGAATCATTGATTTATTTCCCTGGAACTATTGGTTTCTCTTCTTCTTGGGCTGATCTATGAGATGGATATCCCCTTACTCTTTCATTTGGTCTTCATTGACTGGGCATATATATATCATGTTCTAGTACCCACACCTTGGGTTTTGGTTACTCTCCTTCTAGGAGAGGTGAAAACATGTGGGGTATTCCACATGATTTCCATGTCAAGCTTCTCATGGTTAGACAAGTCTATTATCCTAATATAGGTAGAAAATACTCAACAAGAAGTTAATATTATCACCGTTTTGAGCTCCTTGTGTTTGGATGAGTTTACTATCACTCTCTTGTTGGGTTGAGTTGTACTCTTTTACTATACCTTATTCCATATACTTCTTTCCTCTTCAGTTGTATCTCTTAATACTCCCCATTAACCCTTTATAGGTGTTCTACTGGGTATTTATATACTCACCCTGACATGGGATTTTCCCAACACGTGTCATGTATCTTTCAGGCAGTGAATAGGTCGATTGTGACTTCAGAAGAGATTAGGGATACGGACTTCTTGGACCACGTATGGTGTCCATAGCTTGGGATACAGGAGTTGGGCTCTTAGTTGTTTTATCTTTTCTGGATTTTTTAGGTTGGGACATATTTCTGGGTGGGCATGTATTTTTTTCCTTTTCTTTATAGTTTAAACTATTGTACTTCATTCTGTTTAGTGGTCCATGCATATTTGGTTTATTTATAGTAGTGTTTCATCTTTTATTTCTTTCCCTCTACACTTTTTCATTGATTTGGCTATGTGTGTACATACAGGTACTTAAGAAAAGGCCTCCCCAATTTTATTTGTGCCTTCAGTGCTTTTCTCCACCCCCTAGCTTATGGATTCGGGCTTGGGGTAGATGCGGCTTGAGCCCCAGCATAGGTTGGGTCATGACATTAAGGGTAAGTATGGTGGAAGCAATAATAAATCAATGAGAATAAAGCAACACGGCAAGGTAAATAACTAAAAACACATGCCATTTAAATAATTTAATAAGAAAAAATCAATATGGAAAGGTAATAAACTGAAAAGACATACCATTTAATAAATAAAATGAGAATGAAATGCATCCATAGACTTTGTTATAATAAAAATATCATGGATAATAAATACTGAATCAAAATGAATGCAATGCTTAATTATTGGATTACATGTCTCAAGAACATGAAAACTTATACTATTAAGATCAAACCTCCAAATAGTTTAAAACTACAGGTAGAAACCTATTTAATTTGCACAGCTAATTTGTCTCATGAGAACCTATTGATGTGTCAAGGTTCTATGTAAATTGTAGGAACCACCCATCACTACATGTCCAAATAATTTCTCATATCAAATAAACAATATTCCTTATCAAATATCCATATTTAATAAAGGATGTGAATTTATCAGTGTTCCCCAGAAAATCAAATAAATTTCAAAGTAAACACTATATGTAAAATGATATACCGTTTAGGAAATAATCATATCTATAATAAATGATATGTATAATTAGAGGAAATTCAATGTTCAATAGTCATAGGAAATTTAATATTTCAAGGGGAAAAAAAGTAATCAAGAAAGTTAACATCAATACTATCCTTGGAGAAATCATTCATAAACCAACTAGAGGAATAAAAAGGATGGTATCAATACAACATATCCTATGTGGATTAAAAATAAATTATTATTATCATTAATTAATGGAAATATTATAAAAATATATTTTAAAAACATTCTTGAGGAAAATATCTTTTTTATTTTGAAAAAAAAAATTGGAAATATTTTTTTTTTGAAAATATCTTTTGAAAACATTTTATTTAAAAAGAAACCTTTTAAATTTTCAGATAAATATTTGAATAAATTATGGAGAGTAAATCTATACATGTCATACAAGTTAAAAAGAACATTCCTTTTACATGGTAAATGTTTAAAAAAAATTATTGTTCAGAAAGAGACAAGAAGATTCCTTTGAAAACATTTGTAAAAGACAAAAGGGATAAAGATATATTTGATAAATAATTTTTCAAAGGTTAAAAACATTTTTATAAAATAGGGTTTTTATAAAAAAATAGGTTCTCCGACTAAATAGAGAAATTAAATTGGGTTTTCTTAAAATCATTTTCTAAAACATTTTGAGTACCAAAGAATGGGAAAATGGTTCTAGTACTTGAAAATTTCATGAAAAACCATATGATAATGAAATTAAATGGTTTATTGAAAAATTATTCAATAATTTCATATGATTTAAATTTAAGTATAAACAATCCTGAACAAAATGAGATTGTGAAGTAAACCTTTAAAAAGACCATAATGTTGATGTGAGAATAAATCAATAAATAGATTATGTGTTTAAAATTTAAATCCACATAAAATAAGTAGAAATAAAAAAATAGATATTAAAAATTGATTATACACATAATCTTAGAATATTAATGACAATGAGGAAGTAATATAACCCAAAGAAAGAAATTGGGTTATGAAATTATTTTCCACTTGGTAACTCTTAACTCAAATCTCCATTGAAGAAATAATTCAAATTGAAACAAAAAATACCATGAACTTAAAATAATTAATGATTTCATATATCAAATTGGGAAGTAGATATACCATAAAAAATAAGTAAGTGGTGAATATGACATTTATCTCATAGATGTAAAAAGTGAGATGAAAATCCCTTACCTTACATTTCCTTTCATGTAAACATCCTTTAAATTCATATATGATGGTTTTAAACATGTTAATAACTTATTATAGAACTATATTAATATTTATTATATCATATATTATATTCTTATAATATTTTATTACTATTTTGTCAGTAATCATTCATTATTTTCACTATTTATGGTGTTAATTGCCTAGATTTTCGAGTATGTTTTAGCTTGTTATTTGTTATTCCTATTAACTAGATCATGATTTCATCATATCCAAAATGTAAAACATCATTTTATTATCATATAAATCCAGTACATATGTATTTATAATAATCTATAATATTTGGATATAGGAAATAAAATGCACCATTCATAGAGATGGTAGGTCGTACGTATGCAAGAACGCTACTTTCATTTTTTTTCCATATTAAAAGAATGAAAATTAAATTATATATATATATATATATATGTATATTATATTTATAGTATCATATTTATGTCATATATTTCATATATTTTTATTAAAACCATCCTTTATATATTCCATGTGTTGGGTAAATCCCTCAAGGTAACATTGCAGCATTTTTAGTTTGGTTGTGTTTGTTGAAAAAGTAGGTTTTCATGGTGAATTTTTGAGTTATAGAGATATTTTTTACAAGCTATATTGAAAAAGAACCATTAAAAAATAATCGAATATCTGGAGGTGGCATAAAAAGAACAGATACAAGGTGGTGATGTTTTCTAGTGTTTGCCAAATTTTTGGGGTCCAAAATTTAAAGTTTGGTGAGTATTGAAAAAATTAGATTTCCTTAAAGATATCATCAAAATATGGAAAATGCATGAATTTTGAAAATATGGGATTCATGAAATGGATTTCACAAAGACATTAATGATGTTGATGGTGATTTCTATGATTATGACGAGCTTCGCAAATGGTAGAGGTAAAGAGCATTGTGAATGAGAATTGAGGTGGAGGCACAAAGGAATTGACGGAATGCTCCATAATTATGATGAGTTCTGTGATCTAAAAATTTCTGTGGTGCTTCAAAAAATAGATATAATTTCAGCTTAAATTTCAGAGTACTGTAATTTGGTCTTACGTGGCACTGACATGGAGGGGAAGGTTCTGGAGTCAGTGGGAAATGCCTATAAATAGGCCTCCACCTTCGAGAGAAGATCATAGATACTCAATGAAAAACTTAGAGTTCTCGAATCGTGAAGGAGGTTTGTAGAGGCAGTGTGATTCGCGAAAGGAAGGAGCTTTTCAGCAGCTATTCAAGCTTCGCAAAAGTAGTGTGGTTCGCAAAGGCTTGTCCGAGCTTTGTGAAAGTAGTGTACTCTGCGAAGGCTTGAGATCTGCGAATCAGTGTTCTTTGCAAATCAATGTACTCTATGAAGTAGTGTGATCTGAGAAGCATTGTACTCTGAAAAGGTGTGTTCTTTGTGAAGAGGTAGGAAATTTTTGAAGGCTTGTTTGATCTTTGTGAATTAAGAAGCTTCACAAAGCATTTAGATTTGCGAAAGTGTTTCGAAAATGGATTTCCCACTATTCAGTGGCAAAGGGATATTTATCAGTGGATGAAATTTTTACTTCAATAGAGTATCTACATATAGTGGAGGATTCATTAATTAGTGATAATTAAAGGACCTAAAAGTCTATAAACTGTTAGTGGATATTTTGAAGAATCAGTGAGCACACTTCAGTTGAGAGAGTAGTGAGCTTTCAAATTGTGATTGGTTGTAAGCTAGGAGAAATAGTGAGTTCACTCCAAACTTTGTAAATAGTAGTACGCTTATATTATATTTGGTATATAATCACATCATTGGTGTATTCTCCTTGAACGTATCCCAATAATGGTGAACCAAGTAAAATTGTTGTGTCTTTTTCATGATTTAAGATTTAATCATACTCTGCGACAGGGAGGAGATATAATAGAGTTTTGTTTAAAAACAAAGAAAGATAAAAAAGGGGTAGTTATTTTAATCTTTCATACCCTGATTCACCCCCCCCCCCCCTCAGGGTATTTATCCTAGTGTACCTAACACCATGTATATTGTGAATTAATCGCGTCGCTTTGAGGAGGTGGTCGGCCACACTTCCACAAACGATGTTATCGTATTTACACAAAATGGAAAGCATAAGGGTATGCGTTATATAAAAATTACATAAGCATAAAGAAATTATAAATATCATATATATCATATATAAAAATTATGTACATCATAATTCCCAACCATGATATTTGTTAAAGTAAAAATGAAGGACATCATTTTGTGAGGTGGTAGCTCGCTGAACACATAAATGGTAAGTTCTTACCCATTAGATGGAAGTGTGTGTAAGTGTAGGTTAAAACCTTAGAATAAAAACATATAAGTATATTTAGGATATTGGTGTTATTATATAATCATGTAATATGAAGATTTTAAGGGGTTTAGAATGAAAATAAATCAAAAGATCTTGAGGAAGGATGTTACCTCCTATTTGGGTAACTCCTTTTGGTTTGCACCAAAGGGATTTCTTAGAAGGATTCCTTCCCAAAGGTAGGATAATAGAATGAGGTTTGAGATTTTTAGGATCTATTCAGGTAGATATTTTTCATTCAAATTCATCTTGATAGGTGTAAATAACTTTGAGGGGTAGTGGAGGGGGAGTGTCATTCTTGTAAATTTTTTAAAAAGGAATTCCACCCACGTTTTTCCTATGAAAAGTGGCTCTAATAATGAAAAATAAATTAGATAAAAGGAAATATAGGGTATAAATATGAATATAAAATGGAATTTGGAAAAGTTTATAGGTTATTTTTTCCCTTAAGTGTAAGGTTTGGTCCCTTGTTAAGTTGATTTTTTTCCTAATCATTATAATTAATTTTAATCACTTTCACTAATATTTTTGGTAAAAAACTAAGTTGGCATTATTAGAAATTATAAACTATTGGGATTATAAATATGGAATAAATTTTTTCAAATTCCAATCACATGATTGGTAAAAATTAATTTAAATTTAATCCTGCAGATAGGATGACAAAGCGGGTTTTTAAATAAGATGTTTTAAAGCATGCTGCATTTTTATATTCAATTTCAAATTGAAATTTATTACAATTTTCTAAATTGGATTAATTTATATAAAATTTATCTAATTAAACTTTAAACCCAATAAAAATTATAATTTAACCTTATAAATAAATTAGATGAAAAATCACTTTTGAATTAAAAGTTAATATTTTTCACTATTCATCAAAAAAATGAAACTTCACAGAAAAATACCAAAAAATCACTGTAAACTAATTTTGATGTTTTTATTTAAAAAATGAATTTTATTTTCACATATAAAATTTATAAAAGTTCCAAAAATTATATTTAAAACAGTTTCTCTATTAAAAGGCAGTAAAAGTGCCTTTATAAAAATATATGTTTTTTATGCATAAAATTGGGTTTATTCTCATATTATGCCAATCAACTTTATTGGATGAATATAAAAAATATTTTATTGAATATTTAATATATATATATATATTAAATTAATATCACTCACTAATTAATTTAATTTATTAAAATAAAACACCCTTGTGAGCATAAAAACATTTCCTTTATATTCAATTGAATTTTATATTCATTTATAATAAATTTGTAACTAATGAATTCATTTTATGTTTTTTTAAACCAAATATTTTCATAATTTATCTTAAAATATTCATAACCACTAAATTAAATTATATGTTATATATTATTATATTAAATAATAATATATTTAATAATATATTGTTGCTCAGTAAAACTCGGTCTTGCGTGTAACGCAAGTTAACTCAATATTGTGTGCATTGAAAGCTATAGATTAAATTTATTTAAAATATTATTTATATTGTAAATTCTCAGTATATTTTATTCCCTTATGTACTTGGTGTTTCATGTTATACATGCTATCGAATATGATGTTCTTACTTTAGAATTTTTCAATGTTACAGCCAATTTTTGGTGTTGTCTCATCATCAAACCATCCTTTGTTCAAAAATATCATGTGCCATAGCACAAGCACAATATTACATCTAATCCAACATTTTTGGATCATCACAAGCTATACCAAAGTCTAATAACCACACCTATACTTTCTCTAAGTTCATAATCGAACCTATACCCAGAATTTACCAAGAAATCTAGTCATACACAATTCCATTTATTCAGCAGAATATGAGATCCAAAACGACCATCCAACGACTGGTCTCAAGATTCCATGACCCTTCTCAAAAGAGGGTCACCTACTAGTGATCAATGTCCTGATCCCCACCTTAGTAGAATCCTCATCATTGCACAAATGAAATTATTTTTCAATCACTACATCCCAGGACTCGTCTATCCCCAAACATAATGAATGGAATAGCTAAGAACCTGATCTTACCCAATCGCTAAAATAAATGTTAAAAATAAATTGTTCCTACCTTTTGAGAATGGTTTCTCATGAAATATTCCTAGTTTAAACTAAAAATTAGGATCGCCACCCTCAAATAATCAAAGGTGAACTACCCACCTTTTGTCTTACCTTAAACTACTTCTTGAGAATAGATCCCAAGGAGTCCCTCTATAAAACCATAAAATAAAACTTATGTTATATTAACATATAAATGACGCTCTCTTAGTATACTCAGGATGATTCCAAGATATTGGGCATGATTACCTTTAAAGTAGGAGTAAACTAAGATTTTGTTGATAGGTGTGTATTGCTATATTGAGACACACTCGTATAAAATGGGATATAATTTCATTAACCAACCCCTCACACAATGTTCACCGACAATACATGTCAAGGTCCACCCATAGGTCAACCATCTCATGGTGCCTAACTTAGTTCATTTACAAGATATCCCTTATCACTATCGCTTCATTCAATTACCCAAAGTTAAGATTTACCATTCCCATAGGTGTAATCTTTGAATTTTAAATTTTCTTCCTATACTCAGCCACTCACTGATGTTCCATATCAACTGGTTCTTATGTGCAACCATTATGAACTAAACTTATCATACACAAAAAGTGTACACTTATCTACCACCCAATTTAAGACCTGACTCCTTCTCCCATAAGTATTCCATAAACAACGTCAAGATAACCATGCTATAAAGAGCATAAATTCTTAACACACTAAGATATCCCTTGGAACTCCTCTTTAAAATTATGCACCTACCTATTCCATGATTTATAGAATAACTGCTCACCTCACGACATCATTTCAAAATTTACAATGTAAAAGGAACAACTAATAGTCAACTTGGATAGGATTTTAAATAGTCCTTCTCATTGAATCTATTCTTGATACCCAAGCACTATAGGTTATTTTTAGAAAACCAAAGTCATCATTATGACCATAACACAAATCTCAACCAATTTCTATGCATCGATTTAAAAACAATCTTATAGCCATTATCATCGCCTCTAAGGAATACATTAACTCAGGATAACCTCTCTCATAGGTTTCCCTCAATTAACCCAAACATCGTTGGCCCACTAGGTTCTGATTCAAAGCTAAGGGAATCTACGTCTCCCACCTAGCCTAATTGATCAAGTCTCAAAATAGGTCCATTAGGTCTATCCACCTAACCCTAAGGTCTCTCCCATGATAACCATAGGTTTCTGAATAGTAGTTAGGGTATGAAGGTGGTACAATGAGGATATTATACCCTATAGATTAGTACTAAATACAAAGGAAGCATAAATAAATAAAATGAATCAAAATATAGATCATCCCAATAATAATAATAATGAATGGATAACCAGGACACGGTCCTCTCTGAGCATCCTAATATGAGGGTAATCCTTTGAGGGTCACAACATCAATGTAAAAAAGATAAAGAGATAACAATCACTAGGTTTCCGCATGTGGAAATACCCATTGAGGTTCAACTTACCAAAAAACCACCCGCCTACTTGGGGTTTTCTTTTAATTAACTAAGAGTCCTACCAAACTTAATGGTAAAACAAACAACACTTATCATCTCTTGAAAATCATCTCAAAAGTCTACTAGATTCACATTTCCAATGAAACTACCTCAACTGGGATATCCCCTAATTTGTAATAGAAGGCATTGACTTTTAAAACTAAATTCATAACTAAAGGGCCACTATGATCTACTTCTTGACCTTAAGATAAAAGGAAACATAAAAAGGTCCACTGAAACCTATGGGTGACGTCTATGTTTCCTGTTAGGATAACTCAAGGAAAATCAAAAGATAACCATTACATGAGTTTTTTATCCATTATCACATCTAAAAGGTTTTATTAAAGGCTCTAAAATGATTAACTTTCATTATAAACATTAAAAAGGATAATATATATAGAATAATAAGTACCAATTATAAAGGATTTCAAATTGTACTTATCGCTTAATTTAATTGATTCCATAAGTAATTTTAAGAAAATTATCAAATAATTTCTTTTTAAACCATTTAATTTGTTCACAAGCTCTCACAACTAACTTAGTTAAAGAAAATTTCAATTCTAATCTATATAGTAAAATAATCTTTAGGATGTAGTTGGAATTTTAATTAACTAACACCTCATATCAATAAAACTAAAATCATACAAAGGTATTTATAATTTAATGGGAATCGATCAAGTAGGATTCCACCTTAAATTTATATGAAACATTGTATAAGTGGCTACTGAAACTTTAAATAACCATCCCTATTTATCGCAATCATACCCCCATTGGGTTAAGTACCAAGGAATATAAAGATAAATTCAACCTATGATGGTCCCATCAAGACATACTGGGTTCGGTAATATGGGAATTCATTCCCAATTTATGGATTAAATTATCTATAAATTATAATTGGCATCCCATTTAATCACATCCCATTAATATTCAATTTATCAACATTTTAACACATCCTAGGAAGGGTTATCTCATAGATATATGATTCTAAAACTCACCTACAAGGGTCGAGTCAATCATATGAGGATTCAGTTATATGGGACACCATTACCAATTTATGAAGGTACCATCCTTTTTAAGTTGCAATTGGAACACCATTTAACTAACATCCATAAGCAATAACTTGAAATTATTAAAATCTAACAACTTTCTTTTCATTTAAAAATTCAATTTCAAATTCATTTCATTTATTTGATTAATATCAGGCTAATAAAATAGAATACCACCATCACACTATGTGGGAAAACATTGTTTAGTTTAATGCAGACACTTTATTTAACCATCCTTATATTATAACTATAACAAGGAATGTTATGACATAATTAAGGAATAAATAAATGCAAGTTGTTCAACAAATAAGCATAAAATATAGACTAAAATTTTAGTTACCACCCATGTATAGTATATAGATAATCATACCAAATAAATACATAAATATGGTATATAGGTAAGCATTCTAAATAATCACACAAGATGTCGATAATCATAGAGCATATTCATTCAAGCATGGTATGCAGATAAGCATGATAGTGACATGTGAATCATATGTACCTGAAATTATGTATGAATACACCCCTTCTCTTTATATACAAGTCCAAGAGGTAAATTTCATTAATCCATAAATCAATAACTATCATAAATACATAAATCACTCAAGGTGAAATAAAAATCAACTATAATAGCGGGAAATATAAACAATAGTCCCATCCCTAAAAAGTTGATTATTCCCTCATGCATGGGTTGGTATGAGATATTTACCAAGTCCCAACACAGTACTAATCTCCTTTATACCGGCTAAAATTATTAAAATAAGGAAAAATATGCTATGATTCCACTTTGTAATGTCTTGACCAGAGTTCCACTAAAATGGTTCCCTGATCTGGTTGACGATAAGGCCTCAAGCACACCTCCCCATATTCCAGAGGCTTCCAACCAGCAATGAGGGTCTAAAGGTAGTACAGTTGGGATACCATACCCTTTAGATTAGTAATAAATATATTAAAATAATAAATAAATTAAATTTAATGGAATATAGATCATCTCAATGATAATAATAATAAATGTCCAACCAAACTATGGATAAATAATCCAACCATGCATGAATATGTTGAGTGATAATACAAGAAGTCAACATATGGTAGGTAATACATACAATAAGACTAGACATATAAAGATTAAATAAATAAATAAAAATATCCAACTCCTATAGGAATCCTAAGCACATGCTCATCCTACATCTCCATGTTAAGTCATGGTTCATAAAGAGTAACAACAAAGAAGAATGATCCAAGATTCTAACACTACAGCCATTAGATTTGTCCGGGTACCAAATAGCAGACTAAATAGGGTGTGAGTAAAAATTAATAGACCACCACCAATGTTTTATGATGCTATTCAGTATGAAAATATAAAATGAAATAGTGTGAAGTTATATAAAAATTAATATAGAAAAATAAATATAAATCATGTCATCTCAGGCTCCTCATAGGATCCATGGCTGACTATACCTGCTTCGGAAAAAGCCGAAAATGATTATGAGAATTTTAAATTTTCATTTAACATTATAAATCTGGGAACCAAGGAATACAACCAAGGTTTCCATGTATAGATATGATTATATAAAGTTCTACAAGCTTCATGACAATATGATTTATCAAATTGGGGTAATGAAAATGGTAATCAAGTATAATATAATTTTTCTTTTCATTTGATCCCATCCAATGAATTATATATTAGGAATCCAAGTATAGACTAAGGATTAATATGATTCATTTCTTTTAAGTTTATAAGTTGGGAGAAATCCATAGGGTTTATCCCTTGGTATTTCACCTCAAAGGGGGAAGTGTTACCCGAGCCCAAAGATCATGTCCTAGGTAGCCTTGGTGTGAGACTTGAAAGGAGCCCAAGGAATAATCCAAGGTGGTATATAACATCAAGATTAATATAAGGTGAATCATCTAAGGAATTAATTCTAATTTACAGAAATATAATAAAACCCTTGGTGATAAGTTAGGGAATTCACAATCATAAGACAAAGACCCAATCCTAGTGTGGTATTTCACTTGGTAGATGTGTCAATTAATTGGTTGGCATATCATGGACCCATCTAAGGAGAATCAAAACAGGAGTCCAGTTTTTTCTCAGGTCATGCCACAATATTAAGTTAATTCAAGGTTCATGATAATAATCAAGCATGATTTAATAATTATTCAATTTCCCCTAATCAAAATAATATCCATTATCATAATTAATAATTAAATAGGGGTTGTGTGACATGGTCTTACCATTTGTTTTTCAATTAAATCAATTAAATCATTTAAATTTAAGAGAAAATCCTTCACCCCTCATGGAGTGCTCAATTTCATTAGTTACATTTGAAATATCACTTACAAGTGATAAATAAAAGGGACATGTTAGTGTCCATCCCATTTATCAATTCAAATATAACCAATAAGCTTAATCCAAGATTTTATTTATCTCTTTTCACAATTCCTATTTATTCCACTTCATTTTCCTTTTCGATTAGTAAATAATTAGAGGATAAAGAGATATTATACCTTTTAATAATTCATTTAATTCACATACAGCTTCAATTAACAAGTGGTAAGCTCAACACACACAAATGGGTGGCTTAATCATAGGCAAGCAATGGAAATCAAGAACATTCAGTCAAAATCACTATATGTGATGGTTCTGATTGAGGCCACTTACCCCCAATCATGTAAAAGGGTCTATTAAACATCATGGTTAACATATAAGTAATTTAAATTAAGGATTAAACATTTTTTGAGAAACATGAAGAAGTTATGGTGTGTGAAATAGTAGTGAAAGTTATAAATGGTGAGACTTTGAGGTAAAATTCATACACCACCTACCTTATACCAAGGAAGATTCACT
Organism: Viscum album; assembly: GCA_963277665.1. Lineage (NCBI taxonomy): Eukaryota > Viridiplantae > Streptophyta > Magnoliopsida > Santalales > Viscaceae > Viscum > Viscum album. The sequence continues at coordinate 210,056,867 of OY728162.1, read as the reverse complement.
CATCCATCATCAGACTTTAGTTTGATTTGAAATGAGAGAAAATGGAAGAATTAATAAATTCCAGGAAAATAAGGCATATGAGCTTGCATGGAAATAGCATCCACTAAGGCAAAAGAAATAGATAAAGGAATAAGGAGGAATCGGAGACTAACTGAGTGTGATTAAACTCAACTGGAAGTGATCGATTTAGAACCTGAATAAAGGAGATCCATCTAATACTATAAGATAACCAAAATGGGGGAGCTCAAGTGGGGCTGATGTGTATGGGGAATGAGGGATAAAAGGGAGAAATAAGATTTAAATGAGAGGAGGTAAAATTATAAATTCCCACTTTTTAAAGGGGTGCATGGTTTGGCCACATGGTTTTCCAAATCATGTGCTAACCGTGTGACTCCCACTATCCATGGGTAAAACCTCACATAGTTCATGTTAATAATTAAGGAAACTATGTGCTAACTATTCCTTTAGCACTATCTCTACCCCACAACCTGGATGAGTAGGTTTATGGTTAAAAAAACCATGTACAATCTATGTGGTTAACCTCTTCAATTTACTACAGAATCGTCTCATGGTTTTGCGGACTCAGGTAAACTATTTGACAAACCATGTGACACCCCTATAGGGTCACATAGTTGAGGTGCACAGTTATCACTAACCATTCTCTAACCATGAACCTCCCTCTATCGTTCCAAAAACTGGGATCTCAAAACCCGATGATCTCAAAACTCACATGGGAATAAAGACACCTCTCGGTCACTTAAAACCCATCTTAAAACAACCTTTTTAAGTGTTCCAACTCTTGGAATTACATTTTTAATCTTGATTCAATGTTTGGCTCATCCACCAAATGAAAAATCAAAATACTTAATAAATTTCAACCCTTCCAAAACACAGGATCTTACAAACTATCAAAAGTTAGATGTAGTCATGGTTTTTACTCATACATTTACAGATAATTTTTTCCTTGTAATACTTCATAATATTTGTAGATATTTTTTTAGTTCTAGGTGCTAAGATATTGTGCAATTCTGAGTCCCGGTGTGCTCAGAATTAATTTTATAAAAATATTAAATATATTTTATATTACACGTTCATGGTTTATCAAAGAAAATGAAATAACTCTTAAATTAAATCTCAAATCAAATATATGATATCATAGTTGAGTCTAGAATGTTAGCTTTACCCTAGGATTTTTCTAAAATTAGTCAGTGTGGGGAATTAAGATATTGCGACAATTGGCGGGTACATTTAGTTAAATAAATAATTTATTTTATTTTTATAATTAAATAACCTAGACCTAGTTGTCTTCTTAAATATAACATTATGACATGATATCTAAGGTTATCAAAAAACTCTGGTATTTTTAAGAGGTTTTCCTTCCACCTATCTTTGACGAATCAAAATCAGATGATAACGAGACTCTGGATCGAGGTAGATCAAGACAACATGAATGAATATAATTTGATTCTTCGTTGGCAAGTATATTCTTCAATGAAGAATGAACCAAAACCATGTAGGACTCATCAATTTATGAATTATACCCCAATTGATTAAACTATTTGAGCATGATCATATTACTCCTTGATCTGCATCAATTACAATCCATTATATGCGCCCGGGTATAGATTTAAATTAAATATTCATTTTTCTCACCCTAGTACCCCAAATCTGTATCATTTGGCCAAGAATTCTTGTCCAATGATTTTTTTCACAACTATTTCTTGTGCCTTTCTACATTTTTTCTTTGTGTTAGTCATCATTGGACCATGGGCTCGTGATTTGACATTGTCGGGCAGGACCGAGTGCGATCAAACCCCCAGATCTATTATGGATTTTTGTGAAATGAGTGGAGTGGATAATCAAGGATGGATTTGGATGATTTGAGGGTTTTAGGTTAATTGTTTGTTGATTCTAGATCTATACCATAGATGGAGTAATTCCAAATAACACACGCCATGTAGTCTAGTTTCTGTAGTGGCTAGGGTTTAACTTGGAGTTAAATATGACACACCATGTGCAGGTACCACATGCTATATAAACCTAGATAAATGGATCAACATGTATATATAGTACACTCCTAAGATCCTGTGTGGCCTTAGACATCGTGTATGGTGAGAGGTACACCATGTACATTTAAGAGTATATAGTATTGAGTAGGAATATCATGCTAGGTGTTTTTCTGGCCCTTACATGTCGTGTAATAGAGTACATAGACATGGGAAAACATTACACAGACATGGATAGAGGCGTTGGTAGGACCTTGGGTGGCTGAGGCGCACTGTATAGTCCACCTGCACTCCATTTACTGCTACACAGTCACTAATCTATGTATCGGTAGGTACAAGTCTAAGAAGAAGTGTGGGACCACACTTCGTGTAGGTCCCCTACACACTGTGTATCCCTTCTTCATTTTTGAGGAACCTTAAACCTCTCATATATTCTTCTTTTGGACTCATATTTTAGCCCAATAGTATATTATCCTTAGTGTTTTTCTATTTAGAACATGATGATATCCTCTGTAGTGGGTTTTGAGATATGATGCAAGATATTCCAAGTGTGATTCTTATTTAGGCGATGCTTGATGATGGAATTGATTAGGCGGGATCATCATAGGTATCAAAGTGGCACCCTCCTTTTGGGTAGGGCATGGGTCCTTGGTTGACTATTAGAGTGGAACACTATAGCTGGGTTGTTCATGGGTCCTCTATCAACTATCATAGTGTCACCCTCCCACTAGGATATGACCTGGGTCTTTTACCAATCCACTGGGTGGAACCCTCCTACGGAGTTAGGGCATGGGTCCTTGATTACTAGAGTGGAACCCTCCATCTGGGCTGGGCATGGGTCCTAAACTACAAGAGAGAGACTCTCTTTCTGGGTAGGGCATGGATCTTATAAGTTCTATATGAGTGGAACCCTCCTGTGGTATTAGTTTATGGGTCCTCAACTATTAAAGTGGGACCCTCTTCTAGTTCGAGCATGGGTCCTTTACCAATTATATGAGTGGAATCCTCCTTCAGGTAAAGGGAATGGGTCCTCTAACTATCAAATGAGTGGCACCTTCCTGTTGTGTCAGCGCATGGGTCCTCTACCTAGAGATTTTGGTCCCTTGACTATGTGGCACAGTGGAGAGGTGCGGCTTGACTTGGATGTCTCTTAAGACAGATGTACAATATATTGGGCATCATTGATGGACTTCTAGAATTGTTGGCACTCTTTATAGGGTTGGTTTATGAGATAGAGATCCCATTTCTCTCTCATTCGATCTTTTTTATCGATCATATATATTTGTATCCATGTTGTTGGATTTTGTTACTCTCTTGCTTTGGTTTGATCTGTTTTTCTATTCATATCATGTCTCTTACTACTCCCCCTTCAACTTTCAAGTGTCCTACTGGGTATGTATATACTCACCCCTATATGGTATTTTCTTGTATGTGTCGTGTCTTATGTAGATGATGGAAAAAATCAACAATGACTACTGAGGATCATAACGATACCTAGTGCATTGGACTGCCTATGGTGGTTAGATCTTGGAGATCAGGAGCTGTACTCTCTTAATATTTCACTTTTTAGTTTTTTCAGGTTGGGATATCTTTTTTGTTGGGTGTTTATTTTTCCCCTTTACTTTTAATTTTACACTGTCATACTCTTGTACACCCTATAGGTTTTTTCATGCATGGTTTTTACTCTAGATATTGTATCTCTTTTATTTTATTCCTCTTTACTTTTGGATTTATATAGTTGGTTGTATGAATACAGGTACATTAGGAAAAGTCCTCCCATAATAGTTATTCATTTCAGTTATTTTTTGGCCCCTAGAATATAGAGACGGTATTGGGGTAGTTTCTGATCGATCCCCACTGGTTCATTTTGTGAAAGCACATACATTACACAACCAGTAGGATTTTTCACCAAATACATGTTAAACCCCATAAGAGAATAATAGGAGGATGTAAAGTATATTCTTCAGTACTTTAAGGGTTTTTAAGACTTATCACTTTTCTTTGTAATATATAATAATTTTCCTGGTTATATAAACTCTAACGTTGGTAGAGATATAGAATCATGGAAGAGAACTTCCGAATATGTTTTTACATGTTTCAAAAATGCAGTGAGATGTATGTATAGACTTTAACTGATGGTTACACTCTTAATGATAGAAGTCTAGTATAATGTATTAACAGAATTTGGGAAGTGGTTGGTTTTCCATAAGTGTTTATCGAAGGATCATTGAAGAAATAAATAAGTGGGAGTGTTATTCCTTAATTAATATAGTGAAATACACTTAATTAGAAATATGTTGTTTCATTAAAGGATAATAAACATTCAAATAAAGTACCACTTCATTTATAAACTACTAGAGGATAGATTGATAGTACTATAAAATACTAGATGGGTAAATAATATAGTATAAATGTTGATGAAGGTGGTGACCTAGGAAATATTAAAGTGGTGTTGTGACTTAGTAGAACTTGGATGAGAATAAGGATATGGTAGGGAACCATGTAGCTATATAACTCAATCTTAATGTAAAGAAGGAAATTTTTAGGAATTGGAAAAGGAATTAGTAATATAAACCCATGAAACTAAATCTCAAGTGGGATATTTTTTGTTTTGTGAGCTCTATTTTTAGATAGAGGAAACTGAGGTCACCATAATGATAAGACTAGGGGATCCTTTTTTCGATGACTAAAGGGATGATGGAATGGAAGTGACAAGGCAGTCACTCAACTAGAAGATTTAGATGAGTGTGATAGTTGAAATATATAGTGGGAGTTAATAAATTGGAATATGCTTCACCAGAAGATAACCAAGAGGTGGAATCCTATATATTCATCAAAAGGGTGATCAGTCCACCAGTAGAGCTAGTTGATTCAGTGTATAATCTTGACCATTATAAGGGTTCTTCCATGAATCTTGGAGGAGGTGAACTTCAACCCGTGAAGATAAAATAGCAGTGGTGACCAGGAGCACTGGTTAGGTTCTTCTATTTAAGGAGAATCAAATTAGTTTGTGTATATAGTCAATCACTTTAATCATCTTCTGATCCATTGAGTAAAAGTAAACAATCGTTCCACCATGGATTATAATTTAACTTCAAAAAATATAAAATTATTATATTTTCCTTTTATGATTTTAAGTTTTATTTCTATCGTCGCTGGTAGTATATCTTTTCTACATACTTCTAGAGGTTTTATATTACGGGGTGGTGACATGGGTGCATTGTCTTCCAAATTTTTTATGTTTTTATATGGGGTTAATTTTGACGTTTATGTTTCTTCCTAATGAATTCCTAGTAGGTCCTTCTAATAGTTTTATCAGAAGTAGTCCATAGACCCAACAATTTTCTTCTAGAATTATTTATTTCAAAAGTTTAAGTAATTCAATGAAACTTTTATCACTCCTTACTCCAACCATTTCTTACTTTTAAGTTAAATAATCTCATTTTTGCTGATAACGCTGTAAATTTAGCATATCTATGGAACATTGGTATTTTAGCATCTCCATGAAATCATTTAATTCTCATATTTTTAATGGTTTCAATTCCTACATCATGAATTAATTCATCAGGACAATCATCTACATTAGATCTTGAATTTCGTGATATTTTACCATTCTATATCCAGTATATATAACTTGGATTAAAACCATATAAAATCAAATGGTATTTAATTTCTATATGCCCTGATTTTCTTATATTCAAACATTTAATGCATGGGTAGTAAAACTTGTCTCTATTTTCTTGATTCCCTTTAGAAAATTCCAAGAAATCACTAACACCTTTCTCATATTCATAACTTTTTCTCTATTAATTTATCCAAATACGATCCATTAATTACCTAAAATAATAATAAAAAATAAGAAAATACTTAAATATTTAAACATATAAACATATAAATTTAAAATATATATATAAACATATGAATTTATAAACATATAAACTTATTAATATATAGATATTTAAATTTAAAACATATAAACATATAAATTTAAATTTAAAACATATATACATATAAAATAAAAAAAATAAAAAAATAAAAACATATATATGTAAAACATATAAATTTAAAACATATATATATAAATATATAAATTTAAATCTAAAACATATAAATCTAAAATATATATAAACGTATCAAATTAAAACTTATAAGAATATAAATTTGGAACATATAAATTTTAAAAAAGTATAAACATATATACATATAAATTTAAATATAAAACATATAAATTTGAAAAATATGAATACATAAATTTAAAACATATAAATATATACAAACGTATATATATATTAAATAAAATATATATATATAAATATATATACTTTTTTATGTTATATAAACTATAAAAATTTATATAAACACACACGCGCATGCATTTAAAAATTTATACACACGTATAAATATATAAACATATAAAATATAATTTTTTAGGCATATTTGTATATATATAAACATATATCTATAAGTTTTATTCAATAATTATAAGTTCAATTTACCTAAACATTAATTTTAACAATAAATATAACAAAAAAACCTAAAAACATAATCAAAATCATAATATATAGAAAATTATAACTAAATAAATTAATCAAATTCTATTTTACCTAGAAAATACATTAACAATAAAATTTTTAAAATAAAGAAAACTAATTTGTTAAATTTATTAAGTTTTCTAAAACATTTTATTTATAGAAATAAATAAATCTCAAATGAATAAAAAAAGATTCAGGGTTTACAATTATCAATTAGTGAGAGTGGTAGAATTATTAAAGGGAAAAAGTGTAGTGATAAGCGGAGAAGGAAGGAATTATATGGTGGTAGAATGGTGGTGGAAGAGGGTGGAATGAAATTGGAAGGGAGATGGTAGCAAACATAGAGATTGATGTGACATGTATTTCCTAGGGTTTCACAATTCAATAATTGTGTGATATGAGGGGGTATCCAAAATAATTGTGTTTTATTTTCTTTTATAAAGGGTTTTAATGTTGATTTTAAAAAATATATAAACTATAAATGATGATATTATGTCAATTTTTATAAAACCAATGGGAAATTCCTATGGTTTTGGGGATTTAACATCGATTATAAAATAACTAATGTTAAAGCCTTTATGTAAATTTTTTTTTATAAGATTCTGATTAGTGTTATCTTGGGATCTAGAGCCAACTAAGTAGGGTTGTCTGAATAAGTTAATATTATATGCTTTGGATTTGGAAGGAATGGTTCATATATGAGATAATAGTTTTTTGTATAGTGGTTTGAGGATATTGGTGTTACCTATTAATTTTATCATCATTCACTTTCATAAAGAGTGATAAAAACCCAACTCGGTTATATTTAATGATGGATGTAATCATGTTTTGGGTCATAGTTTTAGTTCTGGTTTCCACTTATGGTGTGGAAAGGAATAATATTTTTTACTAGTGATGTTATTACGCTAGGTGTTGGAGATGTTGGAGTATATTCCTTATCATGGAAACATGGTTAGTGAAAAGATACCACAAAGAGTATGGTATCCCAAGGCTCTTCATAAATTGTTTTAGAATTATCATGGATTTTCCCATCAATAGTGTTGGTTATGGAATGAGGGTCCTTGTGTGAAAATTATATAGGACACTCTTTAAAGGTTTAGAGCATAGTTCCCCAATATAAGATTATCTTATTAATGAACCATATTAATTTTGAATGAATTTGTTTCTAGTTTCACCTTTTTCTATATGTATAAGTGACCTATGGATGGAAGGGTTTTTGGTAAAGAGTCTTGGAAATTTTTTCATAATGTGATCTTATGATTTTATTAAGTCTTTCCCTAGAATGGTATTGAGCATATTTATTCCTACAATGAATTGGAATTCTAGGGAAGGTAATCAGAATAAAATTGGTAGAATAGAGTATGTCTTTATGTGTGGTTGTGTCCTAAGTTTTCATAAACCCTAGACCTCAGAGGTAGATAAAGTGCATGTGGGTATGGGTTATTTTCTACACTGGGTGGTTTTATGAGATTTTCAATTTGGTAACTCTAATTGATTAAATTTCAACTATTAAAAGGTTTAAAGATGGGGAGGATGTAGTGACCCATGTTTTTTCCCAGTTAGGACTTGGATCATTATTTAGTTTTTAAGTCTCATATCCTCTAAAGAGGTAAAATGGTAAATTTTCCCAAGAAAATGGCCTTGAAAAAATCTTTTAAAAATTATATTGATTTTGAGGCATAGTGTTTACCCTTGGGATAAGTTTTGATGGAATTATGATCTAGTTAAGTTTTAAGGGATATTTAATATTTATCTCGCAAGTGATAACATTTATATCTCCTAAATGGAAAATCGGATGGAAATTATGACACTATGGTTGTTTTTGGAATGAAAGTTTATTCCTATGAGAGGAATTTTTATTGTAAGGGTCTTGATCCCCATATCATTCCCATTTTATGTCTTTAATTTAAACACATGGTCAGATATTAAAATGATATAAATTTACCATTATTATTTCCCTTATAGGTTTAGTCGTTATTTCTTTTCATAAACCCTAGATGGGAGGGGAATGGGAGATCCATTGGTGGAGAAATCAACATCGAATCGTATTAGAAGCAGATTTGTGTGGAAATATCAAATGAATCAAAGTTTTAGATTTTTCACCATGAGGTGAGACTTTAATTTTTTGACTAATTCACTCTATACTTATGTTGATAGTGAATTCAGTCCTAAATTTTCAAATAAACTTTGACATTATTTTTACATCTTAGATTATTATGATTTTATTATTCAAATTATTTATTCTAATTAATTTCTTTAATGAAATATTATTAATTGATCATCATAATTTCCTATTTCTATTTTTGATTCAATAATTTCCTTTTACATGATTATTGTCAAAAAAAATTAGTCTTTCATGTCCATTTATAAACTTGATAAGGATGGGATCTTTGATTTTCAAAACCATTACAATCACAAGCCTTATTCATCTTCCCATGTTTTTTTTCTTATTCATATGAAATAAATTATCATCGGCCTCTATAATAGTTGTATATTCATCAATATTAGACTAAAGTGGAAGGGAACATGGTCAATGGTGATAAAAATTCTATTTTAGAGATTCGGTAGTGTGATGGGAACATTAATGGTGGTTTAGGGTGGGGTTTTATGGTGTAAAGTGGCTCAAGTGGTGGAAGTTCAACCCAGGGAAGATAGTGGTGATGGGAGTAGTGTGTAAAGACATTAGAGGTGATATTGTAACACTAAAACATATTGGATGACATGAATGGAGAAGATGATAGTGGAAAACTTAAATATGTTGAGTCAACAGTGATATCCAGAGTTATAGGTGGGTGTGATAAAGAAAAACAAACTACATGAGGTGCAGTCACTAAAACACATGTTGCGTTATGATTCAAGGGTTTACACGTAGAGTTAAGTATCGTGTAGAATGTGACTCTCCATCACACATAATGTCTAAACTTTTTATTGATGTATGTGTTTTTACTCGGGTGATAAATATCACACGGGGTGTTGTATTGAACCACACATCATGTATGGATGAAAACACAATCCATGGAGTGGAAATAACATGCCCAACTACCTTATTCAACATACATGGAATTCATTTGTAAGTACACTCCATGTATGAAATACATGACATGACATGACATGGGTTATCATACATGAATAGGAAATCCCATATGATCTATACATAGTGTGATCATTGAGACATGCATTATAGTTTAGGAGCACATGACTCAAGCTACTGGTGGTACATGCTCAATTGATGTGAGTCCCACATGATGTGTACCTTGATGGGGAACACTATGTAAGTTGAATCCACACAATAGGACAATTCTAGTACATGTTTGGATATTTTATGAGGCTCGTATATCATTTCTATAAGGTTACATGTCATGTGAAATATATAATTGAATTTTTAATATCTTCCCACCTATATATTGGAATCAAACAAATGAATACTCCATTTAGAGTGTTTTCAGTGTATAGCATGGTGGTGTGAACCTCTCCATCATAAAATACCATTATCATGACATTTTGATCTATTCAAGGATCGTAATTCTATAGAGGGGATGATAGGGTTTGGGTGAGATGTTCATAGAAGGCATGACGGTGGTACTCCCCTGGTGACATTTTGATATCATGGCATGGATCCCCTATATGCATCATTGATTTAAAACTCCCTCATTATCCCAATAAGGATTTCTCTATATCAAATAATATATATGTGGTTAATATTCCCTCGATTCTGATTAGGCATGGGTACCTCATGCTATAGTAGGATTCGGGACCCCCACCTAATAAGGCATGTATCCTCTTTCTAAAGAAGTCGGTACTCCCCTTTTCGTGTGATGGGGTCTTTCATCCACTGGAGTTGGTACTCCCTTAATTATTTCATTTCCATTGATGGTGTGTGAGTATTATATAGGGGATAATATTCTATTTACTCATTCCTTATAAAGGTTATAGTCCCCCACTATGGTTACAAAGAGGTAATGTGGAAGTTTGAGATCTGGTTAGTTATGGATGATGGGTAGTTCGGGTGTTATGGTCCATGAAACATGTTCATGCATGCATTTTTATTGAGATACAACTGATAGTTAGGCTCTCAACTTTAGACTTTATGGATCTTTTGATACTCTAGGTATATTAGGCGTCTTGAGAGATATGATCCTTTATGGAGTTGATCTATTAATATTGGGATTCCTTTATCATCCTTAGATGTATTGACCATAGAGAATATCTTGGTATACCTCGATTTTTCTATTAGTCCTTGATTTTGATCTAACATTTTTTTCTTGTTTATTTTTTTTGGGGGGGTGGGATCCTACTAGGTATATTTATACTCACCTCTATATTGAATTTGTGACCTCACATGTTATGTCTATATAGAAAATTTACATTTTAGAGGTTACCTTAGTGAATGTAGAGATGGTGAAGCTAGTAATACTAATGAATAATGGTTTATAGTGGTGTATGGTAGTGGAAATTTATATTCAAGATCATTTTAGGAACCCTTGCAATAAGGATGTGTTTTCCCCTTGTCTTTTCAAACATACTCAAAGACCTTATTTGTTGTATTGTTTCCACTCATAGTATGTTTTATGTAGTATCGTGATTTGGGTTTAATTTATCATATATTCATTGTTATATAGTTTGATTATTCACATATATAGATGGTGGTTGTTAATTATAGGCTAGGTTCTACCTTGTATCTTATGTCTTCTTGGTCCAAGTCATCATCCTCTAGTCTATTAGAGGTGGGATTGGTGTGGAACACTCAACATATCGTTAACCCATAAGGGGCCTCAGTGGATTAGGTTGTGTCAAATTCATATAATAAATCTCATATTCACATGTCACATGGATCAAAAAATATGATCATAATTATATAGTCATATAATGAAACTCATTGAATGCCAAATATTCAAGTATATTGAATGAAATGTTTCATAGATGTTTCATGAGTTATAACTTTTATAACTCATGGTTATTCATTTGTGGTTAATTTTTTAACATTTAAATAATTAAGTTTGACATTAAAACTCTTTTTATTATTATCACATGATAAATAAACTAAACATGATATTTTAAGTTAGAAGATATAGGTTGCATCACATGTTATAACATGTCATGTATGTTATCATGAACAAAACCAAGATGTTGTGACACTCATCATGGCATGGTTTAACCAATAAAAAACCATGGTGTGGTTAATACCAACATGTTTTGGTATTTATTTTAGTGCATATTTTTATCACCTTATGTTTGGCATGAAAATAATGGAAAAGGTCCTAGCACAGGTGAGCGGTTTGGAAGATCTCGGAGGGGCTGAGAACGTGGTTCTGAGGCAAGGTTGAACATTGGTAATAGAATATTCTTAACATGTAAATACTATAGATATTAATTTTATCAATGATCAAAATTTCATTTATATATATTTTAAAAGTGCTAATGTTTTTATCTCTAAAAAATGAGATACATTTTTTTAGCGTTAAAAAAAGTGTTGATAAAAGGGTGTTTTATCAATGCTAAGTTAGCACTGATAAAGGTAAAGATTTTTTAATGAATGATTTGGTGATGATAAAAGTTATCCTTTATTGAAAATAATTTATAACATTTAGAAAATTTACAAATATATTTTTAAATTATTTTATATAAACCCTGCTTTTCTTACATGATTATTACATCATTTTAATGGTAAACAACATAATAGAGTTACAAAACCAGGATACAAAGGTTTAGTGTATTGGTAAAATTATAACCATACATAACATTTACATAATAAAACATAAAAATTATTTAATTACTTATTATCTAGATTATTAGTGTCCCTCATATACTCCTTACTATAAGTAGACATCTAAGGATATACATCAAAGAAAGGGGTGAGCTAAAAGCTCGGTAAGAGGATAGATAAGAACATGAATGAATATAACATGGGTGAGTATAATCATCATAATCATAAAATAAGCTTGGTATCATAATAATAATCATGATAGGAAGAATAATATAGATTAATGGAATGTGTCAATGCATAAAAATGAAACATCATGTCTTAGTGTTCAACTATTACACATAGTTGTGAACAAAGATAACATCATGTTTATGCATAACATATGTGAATAATAATAACATCATCATTATGAACAAATATAGCATAATTTTCATGAATATTACAAATTATATCATGTGATAAATCACATTACCTAATGGATTTTAGTGCTATATAATCATTAATGCATCTGTCACATCATAACATTTACATAATCAGGTATGCCACATAGAATGTATAACAATCTTTTCCATAAAATAACCCATGGAAAGAAAATGGGTTTCATGAGAATTTAATAAAGAATAATTTCATGAATAAACATTGGGGTTCCTAAAATAAAAAATGGAATAACATAATTGGTATAAGAATCATCAATCTTGATTGAAGAAGAAACAATCCCAAGATAAGTAAAAGATGTGGTTTTTTAAAGAAAAGTTCTTTTGGAAAAATCTTTGTATTGGTAAAAAAATAAGATTTGAAACATGTATATCTCAGAAAAGAAAAGGTAATAGTAAATAAATTATATTTGAGAAAATATTAAAAGAACATCCACACTAAAATTTGGTATTAAATAGGAATAACCCAAAGGAATGAAATTGGGTTTGGGAATCCCCTTACCTTATGTCTGAATGATTTATTCACTTTAATATCCTAGATAATAAAATTATATTAATTATTTAATAAATAAAGAACTTAATATACATTTATTTGATCCATTATAATTTTATAAAGTTCATTTATGTCCATTTTGATGAGTTATATTGTTCAATTTCATTATTTGGGAGTGTTCGTTTTCTTGGTTTTCATTATCAGTTCACTTATATACATGTATGAAAGATCATGTAAAATGGGGATAGCTATCCATGATTGAAATTATATTTTATTAATGAAATTATATAAGTTTATTTGGTCTTATATATTATTTTTTCTGGATATGAGGATGATTCATTTGATAAAATGTTAATGATAATCATTTAGATTAATTTTGGCAGCTTTCAAACACAACAAACTCTTTTTGTTTTCTTATTTAAAATTATGTATATATGTTAGTTATAGAACATAAAAAGGTTTTAAAATAAATTTTAAAAAAATAAACCATCATAATGGTTTTATTAAAAAACTTAAAGGTGGTAAAGGAATATTAAAACTTATCGTCTTCGAAGGAGATAAATCAACACCTCACGGATAACGTTTTCATTTTTAGAATAAAAGGGAGGGGAAAAGAGGTTTAATGATAGATTATTCCATTAAAATAATAAAATTACAATATATATAATAAAATATAGTTATATTGACATTTTTATTAGGGTAGGTGAGGATATAATAAAAAATAAATGAAATAGAAAATAAATTAAAAGAAAACATGAGAGGATTTTTCCTCTTTAACTTCTTCTCCTTGAGAACCTCCTTAAAGAAATTGGATTTGGACTTTTGTTGAGACTAAATGATCATGGAAGTGGGTAATGTGATTGGTAAGAGTATTGGTTATAAATTGTAAAAGATTTTAAGGCTTTGGAGGAGTGAGGAGAAGGGGTGGAGAGGGGTGGTATTTATAGTGGAGGAGATGGGGGTTTTTTTATTTTATTCATTAGTTTATTATTTTGGATCAAGACTATGAATAGTTTGGATATTATCACTAAATATATTAAATAATGAGTTATATTTTGATATTATGGGATTAAATTATCCATACATCATCTATTACTCAATAATTCATGTATTTGTTGAATATCGTAAATTACCATATTTCATTATTCATCAAAAATTCAACTATTTTAATTAAAATCATCATTTACTTGGAAAATACTGATTTTAAAATTATAACTGGTTTTATAACACTTTGAAAAATTATTTAAGGTCTCATAAAATTATATTATAATCATATGATAAAAAATATTAATTTATGAATCTATTTTATGAAAATAAATTTTCTTTTAAATAATTATATTGATTATAAAATTATAAATAAACATTTGTGTTTTATAAAAATATCAACACTTAATTTATCATTTTTAAAACATTTATTTACTTATAATATGATATAATTATATCATATTTTCATTTATAACATGTCTAAATTTTATTTATACTTTCATAGATTAGGTTACTATTCTATTGATTGGATTAATATTCATAATGGTCATGTTACTATTCCAAGGTTCAAGTTACTCTTCCATCGGGATAGGTTTCTTAATTTCAGTAAATATTACTTATTTCATTTTCATTTATGAGAATGATGTTTTTATTGGGATATCCGTGATATTTATGTGATTTATACTATAACATAATTATAATAAGGTAAACAATTCCATTGATAAAAGTTTGGTTTGTTACCTTCTTCCCCCCTTTGGAAATTTCCCCCTAGAAATTTCATTTTAAATACTAAGATAAAAACATGTGAGGGTACTTCTCCTTTATAGATTCCTCTAGGTCCCATGTTTCCTCTTCGTATTTATGGTTCTGCCATAGTACTTTGACCAGGTGAGTAGTCTTGTTGGGTAAAACTTTATCTCTATGGTCCAAGACCTTCATTGGTTTCTTCTCATAAGAGATATCATTTTCCAACTATACCACCTATGGATTCAGTACTTGTGAGGGATTTGGTATGTACTTCCTCAAGAGGGATACATGGAATACATCTTGTACTTAAGACATGGTTGGTGGAAGTTCTAGTCAATAGGCTACAGTTCCAATGTGATCAATAATCTCAAAGGGGTTGATGTACCTAGGACTCATCTTTCCCTTCTTCCCAAATCTCATGATCCTCTTCTATGGAGATATGTGGAGGAATACCATATCTCCAACCTTAAACTCTAGGTCATGTTAATGATTTTTTTATAATTATTCTATCATATTTGGGATATCTTGATGTGTTGCTGAATGGTTTTCACCTTTTTCACCATTTCTTTAACCATTTAAAGTACTAGTAACTTACATGCACTAACTTCATCCCAACATTCTAGTGTTTTGTATCTTTTCCTATAAAGGGATTCATATGGAGCCATTTAGATGCTTGAGTGAAAACTGTTTTTGTAAGAGAACTCAACCAAAGGAAGATGTTAGTCCCATACTCCTTTAAAGTCTATTGAAAATTCTCTCAACATTTCTTCCAATTTTTGAATAGTACTCTTAGATTGGAAATTAGTTTGAAGATGATAAGTCATACTAAATTCCAGCTAAGTGTTTAAAGCATGTTGAAAACTTTTATAGAACTTTGAGGTGAATCTCAGATCTAGATCAGATATAATTGAGAGTGGTACTCCATTCAGCCTTACCTCTTATCTGATGTATATTTTTTCAATTTTATCCAATGATAAGTCCTATCAAATTATGATAAGTGAGATGTTTATGAGATGATCCACAATAACCCATATAGAATTGTTTCTTATAGATGTCTTTAGAATTATTGTGATAAATTCCATGTTGATGTTTTACCATTTTGATGTTGGTATGGGTAATGGTTGCATCATCCCCTTATACTTTTTCCATTCATCCTTCACTTTCTGACATACCAGGAACTTTGATGTATATTCAGTGATATCCTTATTCATATTGTCCCACCAATAGTTCTCTTAGAGATCTCGATACATTTTTATGCTCCCTTGATGAATAGATAAGGTTGATCTATGAGATTCACTCAGAAGTTATTTATTTATCTCTAGATTGTATGGTACACATAGTCGTGACCCAAATATTACAACTCCTTCCTTGTCAATTTTGAACTTTTAGGATTTCCCCTTTCTCATGGATTCCACCTTCTTCTGAATTTCCACATCATTTCTTTGAGAATCCTTTATTTTTTCTATGAGGGTTAGTTGAGAAACTATTTGAGAAAGGATTGATGATGTTCCTTCATTAATTATTCACATTTATATCCTTTTAAAATATAATAATATTGGATTCTTCTCAATTCTCATCATTGATAATGTTGTAGGATCCTTTCTACTTAGAGCATCTTCCACTTTATTTGCTTTGCGAGGATGGTAGTGGATTGAGAATTCATAATCCTTGATGATCTCTAACCATATTCTCTAGAACATATTAATCTATTTCTATGTGAACACATATATATATATAAGGCTATTATGATTAGTATATATTTCACACTTCTCCTCATGGAGATAATTTCGACTGATTTTCAACGCGAATATCACATCTGTCAACTCCAGAACATGCGTGGGGTAGTTTTTCTCATAAATTTTTAACTGCATTGAGGTATAGGATATTAATTTATCATTTTAAATCATTAAACATCCTAATACCTTATTTTAAGCATCATTGTATACCATAAAGAGTTCCCCACTTTTCAGAAGTGTGAGTGCTAGCACGGTGATAAGCATTTTTTTAACTCTTTGAAGCAGTCTTCACATTCACTGGTCGAGAAAACCTTTTCTCCAGTTTGAGGTAGCTTGGTTAGTGGGTTTAACAATCATGATAAGTTCTTCACAAATCACTGGTAATACCCATCTAGACCAAGGAAACTACATATCTTCATTACAGATATTGGCCTAGGCCACTCTTAGATTGCCTTTTTCATGGAAGGATCCACAGATATTCATTTACTGGTGAAAACATACCCCAAGAATGATACTTCCTCCATCTATAACTCACATTTATTGTACTTTACATAAATTTTCTCCCTTCACAAATTATTTAGCATGGTATTAAAATTCTCCTCATATTCCCCTTTCTCTTAGAGTATATCAAAATATCATCAATAAATGCTACCAAAAATTATTCAAGATAATATCTAAAGACTCTATTCATTAAGTCCATAAGTATTATTGGATCTTTAGTGAGTCTGAAAGGAATCACTATGAACTCATAGTGTCAATACCTCATTCTGAAGGCAGTCTTGGGAATATCTTTCTTTATCACCTTTAATTAGGGATATCCTAACTTAAGTTTCACCTTAGATAAATACTTGTCACCATGTAGTTGATAGAAAAAATCATCTATCCATGTAAGGGGATATTTTCTATTTCTAGTTATTTTGTTTAGGCCACAATAATCAATTCATATGCATATTGATTCATTCTTCTTCTTGATGAAGAGGACTTGTGCACCCTATGGTGAATCACATGGGTGTATGAAACCCTTGTCTAGATTCTCTTGTAAATGTTTCTTTAGTTCCTCTAACTCAATGGTGTCTATTCTATAAGTTGTATTTGATATAGAAAGAGATCTAGGAATAAGTTCAACTGATAACTCAACCTCTCATTTAGGAGGAAGACCAGGAAATTCCTCAAGGAACACATTAGTGTAGTCCCTCACAATGGGCATGTCCTTAAGCATGATTCTATCCTTTGTCTCAATCATTTGAGATAGATATTCTTGCTCATAAGGTAATAATATCCACACATGAGACAATTATTATGAAGGAGATTCATCTTCCTCCTTACACTTGTATATAATTGGAGGATGCTTTAGGATATGAAGAGTGATCTCCCTTTCCGAACATTTGATGTTGTATTTGTATAAATATAGTAAATCCATGCCCAATATAGCATCAAACACCACAAAATGAAGTAATGTAAGATTTTTTGGGAGGTTCAGTCAACAAAAATTAACCGAGGAGGAGTTTTATGCTTTGGATGCAATAATTTCCCTATTTTTTATTCTCATAGATAACTCAACCTCCATGTTTTGAGGTGGTGTTTGAATTGTTCTACTAAACTTACAAGATGTAAAAGAATTCTTAGAACCATATTAAAATAGTAATTCGATGTTATTGAATGAATAAGTAGTGTACCTATCACCACATCATTTTCTGGCTCCACCTTAATAGTATTGATGGCATAAGCTTTCCCTTTCTCTTTTGGATTTTTTGGATGCAGACACTTATTACCCTCAAGGATTTGAGTTTTAGTGCACAGGCTTTCATAGTTCCCTTTCTCTCTATAGTTGTAGCATTGAACCATGGGTAGTCCTATCCTTTCCTCCACCACATTTTCCATCTTCCTCATGTCTCTTCAACATTCATGAGCTTGGTGGCCTTCTATCCCACACTTAAAGCATTTCCTCGTCCCTTTGAGACAATTCCCATGATTCTTCTTCCCATATTTTTGACATGTGAGTGGTTGAGTTTTCTTTCCACCGTTGTCACTAGATCCTCCAACTTGAAACTCTATATTTTGTTTCTTATATCAATAGCCATGGTAACATTATAAAAACTATATCTCCACTTTGAGATCACATCAAACAACTTCTTCATAACTTCCAAAGTCTTGAATTGCAAGAGCCTTTAGAAGGTGTGGTTTTAAACCACTAAAGAATCTATCTATTTTTATATCATTATTGATAACAAAACCTAAGGAATACCTTGAAATCCTTGTGAAATTTTCTTTGTAATCTATGATAGATTCACCTTTCTTTTTCTTTAGCTCTAATAATTATATCTCTGTATTTATATAAAGATTTAGATGAAAATACTTGTTCAGAAATATTTTCTTAAAGTATTCCCATTACATATCTTCAATTTCTTCCTTTATATTTATGTTCCTAATAAACTAACACCATTTATCATCCTCTCCATATAAATGATAAACTTTTAGATTCACTTTGTCTATCTTAGAATAGTGAAGTGCAGAAAATATCTTCTCTATTGAGTTCACCCACTATTCTGTGACTAATGGATCAAAAGATCCACTAAACATCGATGGTCATTATCGCATAAAAGACTTGATAGCCATTTTATCCCTCTTAGGTTAAGTAGGAAGTTTCACATTATTCAGGTTATTGTTCATATCTCGAGACATATGGGTAAGCATTGCAATGAAATTTTTAACTCCACCTCCCAAGGCATTGGGGATGTTATTAGAGAAATCGCTGCATTGTCCCTCGCACGGTTTACTAGACTAGTTTCTCCTATTTCCCAATATTTTCTAAAATAGAAAATGTTTGAACAAAACATAAGTCAAAAATTCATGAAGAAATAATTTATTCCATTGTGAGATTAACTCTAAAGGCATATCTTGTGGGATCCCTATGTTTAGCTTTTTTCTAAAACAAAGCTTCTTGGGTTCCTACATATACTTAGCCTAATACTTAAGGATTTTCACTAATTTTCTCTAATACTAATTCCAAAATTAACTAAATCGTGCTTCAATACCAACTATGGAGACATTAATTTTCTTACGTGATTATTAAATCATTTTAATGGGAAAAACATAATATAGTTACAAAACCAGGATCCAAAAATTTTGTGTCTTGGTAAATTAGAACCACACATAAAATTTACATAATAAAATATAAAAATTATTTAATTTCTTATTCTATATATTCTTATTTTCCCTCGTTTACTCTTAGTATATGTTGACATCTAAGGATATACATCAAATAAAAGGGTGTTCTAAATGACCAATAAGAGGATAGATAAGAACAATATTCAATATAACATGGGTGAGTATAATCATCATAATCATAACATAATCATGGGATAATCATCATAATCATGATAGGAAGAATTATATAGTGGCATGGAATGTGTCAATGCATAAAAATGAAACATCATTTCTTAGTGGTCAACTACCATGCATAGTTTTGAACAAAGATAGCATCATGTTGATGCATAACATATGTGAATAATCATAAAATAATCATTGTGAAAAAATATAACATAATTTTCACACATATTGTACATTATATTATTATATAAATCACATTACCCAATTAATTATAGCATTATATAATTCCGGTTTCACTCATCACATCATAACATTTACATAATCATGCATGCCACATAGAACGTATAACTATCTTTGCCATAAAATAACCCAGGGAAAGAAAATGGGTTTCATGATAATTTCATAAATCATACTTTCATGAATAAAAATTGTTTTCCCTAAAATAAAAAATTAATAACATAATTTTTATAAGAATCATCAATCTTGATTGAAGAAGAAACAATCTCAAGAGAAGTAAAAGATTTGTTTTTTTAAGAAGAGTTCTTTTGGAAAAACCTTTTCATTTGTAAAAAAAATAAGATTAAAAATATGTATATACTAGAAAATAAAAGGTAAGAACAAATAATTTATATTTTATTAATATTAAAAGAACATCCACACTAAAATTTTTCATGAAATAGTAATAACCCAAAGAAATTAAATTGGGCTTGGGAATCCCCTTACCTTATGTCTGAATGATCTCTTCACTTTAATATCCTAGATAATCAAATTAGATTAATTTATTAATAAATATATAACCTATTATACATTTATTTTATTCATTATAATTTTATTAAGTTTTTTATGGCCATTTTGAGGAGTTATAGTGTTCAATTTCATCATTTGTTAATGTTCGTTTTCATGGTTTTTATGATTGGTTCACTTGTATACTTGTATGAAAGATCATGTAAAATGGGAATAATTATCCAAAATTTAAATTATATATTATTAATTAACTTGTAAAAGTTTAATTGGTCTTATATATTATTATTTTTCAGATATTAGGATGATTCATTAGATAAAATGTTAATGATAATCGTTTAGATTAATTTTGGCAGTTTTCAAACACAACGAACTTGTTTTGTTTTATTATTTAATATTATGTATATATGTTAGTTATAGAACATAAAAAATGTTATAACATATATTTTAAAAAAAATCAACCATTATAATTCTTTTATGATCATCCTTGAAGGCGGTAAAGTAAAATTAAAACTTTTTATCCTTGAAGGTGACAAATTAACACCTCACGGACGACATTTTCATCTTTAGAATAAAAGGGAGAGGAGAAGAGATTTAATGATGGATTATTAAATTAACATAATAAAATTATGGTATATATAATATAATATATTTATAACTCCACTTTTAAGAGTGGGTTAAGAGAGAATAAAAAAATAAAAGAACTTGAAAAGAAATTAAAATAAAACAGGAGAGGATTTTACATATTGAACTTATTCTCCTTGAGAACCTCCTTAGAGAAGTTGGATTTGATATTTTTTTGAGACCAAAGGAACATGGATGTGGGTAAGGTTCTTGGGAAGAGTATTACGAAAAAAAATGGACAATCTTAAAGGCTTTGTATGTGTGAGGAGAAGGGGTGGTATTTATAATGGAGGAGAAGGGTGTTTTCTGATTATTTTATTCATTAGTTTATTATTTTGTCTCAAGACTATAAATAGTTTTAATATTATCACTAAATGTATTAAATAATGATGTATAGTTTGAGATTATGGGATTATATCATCCATACATCATCTATGACTCAATAAATCATGTGTTTTTCAAATACCATAAATTACCATATTTCACTATTCATCAAAAATTCAACTATTTTAGAAAAATATCAAAAATTTACCCTAATAATTTTTCAACATATAGAATTAAAAAATGAACTCTATTTTATGAAAATAATTTTCTGAATGTGATAAATTTAATTTTTTAATTAAAATCATCATTTACTTGGAAAATATCGGTTTTAAAATTACAACTGATTTTATCACACTTTGAAAAATTAGTTAAGTTCACATAAAATTATATTAAAATCATAATATAACAATATATTAATTTATGAAAATAATTTATGAAAATAAAATTTCTTTTAAATTATTATATTAATTATAAAATTTTAAATAAACATTTATGTTTTATAAAAATACCAACACTTAATTTATCATTTTTAAAACATTTATTTACTTATACTATGATATAGTTATACCATATTTTAATTTCTAAGACACATAAATTTTATTTATACTTTCATATATGAGGTTACTATTCTATTGATCATATTACTATTCTTAATGGTCAAGTTATTATTCCATCGGGATGGGTTCCTTAATTTCTTTAAATATTACTTATTTAATTATTCATTTATGAGAATGATATTTTTATTAGGATCTCTATACTATGTCTGTGTTTTATACTAGAACATAATTATAATAAGGGAAACAGTTTCATTGATAAAATTTTGGGTCGTTGCATATTTCTAGGATGAACAATTGCCCACAAGACCATCCTAGGGCCACCATGTGGCTCTACATAAGGGATCTCCATCACAAGGAAAATATTTATAATTAATTTGAGTTGGTCAAGATTTGAACCCTCTTCCATCACTTTATTAATAAGTAACCTTACTGTTGTCCTAGGTTGTTATTCTTGTTATATAAGGATGTATTTATATATTTATACATATGTGTATGTATATATATATATCATATATATGTATATTTATCTATATATATTGATATAAACATACTTAAATGCATATTATATATAGAGAGAGACGGAGATACATGCATGCATACACACACACACACATAAACATTATATGTATTTAAATATACATTTTGTATATGTATGTTTATATACATTTTTATAATGTGTATATATAATATGTGTGTGTTTGTGATGTGTTTATACACTCACACATTTATATATGTACACTTATATACATTTATGTAGTGTGTTTATATATAACATATGTGTGTGTGTGTGTGTGATTTAATTGAGTACATCTATAATATACCATATTTACATATGCGTTTATTTAATGCATTTAAATACATTATAAAAAATATTTATTTCTTATTATAAATTAAATAATAATTTTTACCATAAATTATCAAAATTAAAATTTATAATAATTTTTTATTCTAATATAATTTATATATTTAAGTTTAGACTTATTTTGTCAATATATTTTTAATATATTTATATATTTGTTTTTATATACTTCATATTAATTAATATATTTTATCTATAGTTTTATATATAAATATATGTAAACACACACATATAATTATAAATATGTTTTCAAATTATAAATTATATAATATGAGAATAAATATATAAATTTAAACATGAAGCATATTTCCTGTTTTTATGTATTTATTTATATACTTCATATTTATAATTTCCATATGTAATTATAATTATATTTATAATTTTAAATAAGTATAAATAAATAAATTATATACATATATATTTATTTACTGTTATATAAATCATATTTAAGAATGTGTGTGTGTGTCATATTTTGAGAGATGCCTTTTATCAATTCTAGAAAAAGAACTAAAAAAAGGTAAAAAAAAACAACTCTGATAAAGACCACTACTGTTTTTTCATGAATCTATAGTATTGTGTTATTTTTTAGCTTTTCTTATATGATCTATGGAATTTTCCCATTGAGTGACCTCATTTGAGATGGATGGTTTATATAACATAATATGAGTGTTTTTTGTTATAATATTGTGTATGTTATTACTATGGTATACCAACCATTGTAATCGCATGCGTGTACTCTGATTTTATACATGTTACTGATGTTTATGTGATTTATACATTATTATTTGATAAGATATTGAGGGTATAGTCACTACATGATATTTTATTTGGTCGTTATTTCTAGTTGGTAACCTCTATCATATAAGGAGATGTGTATGTGGTCTTATGAAACTTTGACTCAATCTATATGGGCGATTACTCAAGTTGGGATATCACACTCACGAGAAACATTTACAAAACTAAATTTCATGTAAATAAATCCAACCAATGGATCTTATTTAGGTAATATAGATTGATCTATAATGTTGCTGATATTTTCGTTATTATATTTATATATAGGTATGATAATGAAAATTTTAACTTTAGATATTACACGTTTTATCGTCCTATTATGTTCACCTTTATTTTTTAGTAATTTTTTTTATCAACAGACGGTGTCACCCCCTTATTTTGTAAAGGGATTCAGGCATGGTTAGTGAAGGTGAATGTAAAAAACTACCTACTGGGTTGTATTAAGGGAGGAATAGTGGTGATAGTAATTGTGTATAAAGGGATCTCTCCCAATGGTTTTATCATCAATAGTCACCTCAACTCTCATTTGAGTGTTCATTTATTTGTGTGGTTTTTTTTGTGGTTTTTTCCCCACATAGTTAGATGAGATAATTAAAAGGGATAATATCATTGTAATTGTGAGGGATTTTTCACCCACTTTCACCTATATTGAGATCCTTATATTTTTTCATGGTTTTTTCACCCCTTTCTTTTGGGGGGTTTTCCACATTACATATGGTGTCATTTTTCTTGTATTTTTTTACTTTATTTTATTTCATAATTATCACTTCACTTGTTGGTAAATCATGTTTTGTCTCAATAAGTGGTATCAAAGGGAGTTTTATGCCTGGTGTTGTTCATGTTTTTTGTTTGGGTATTAATAATTATCATTAACTTGAGTGTGATCTATGATTGTAGTTGTGTTTAATCTTTCACATCAAAAAAATATTGAGATTATTAAATAAACCATTGTGAAATAGAGAAATTTATAGACTGATGGAATTTCTAGATGTTGGAAAAATCTAGATTGAGAAATTAAATGAGAATAATTTTTAGTTGTGAAAAATGAAGATGCAGGTAGTATCGTGGAAGAATAATTGGCAACAGATGATTAGAAAAATACCATGATATGTGATGATGGATCATGGTTCTAGTGGGGGTTTGAATCATAACATGGAAGTAAAGGCGGTGAGAACTTCTAGAAATGGAGACATGCTAGTTAGTGAAGCGGCGATGACTGCTGGAGGTGAACAACATCTCAACGATGCTTGGATAATCAACTCTAAAGCAACATGGATTATGACATCTTGACATGAATGGTTTGATCAGTATGAAACTATCCTAAAAGGACTTTTGTATATAGGGAATGATCACACCTTAAAGATCGTTGTATTTGGTACCATGAAACTGAATATGCATGATGGAATTGTTTGAACCATCCAAGGAGTACTCTATGTGAAGGTCCTGAATAATAACATATTTCCTTTGGTATGATTTGATGACGTCAGATGCAAGACTCATGCACTACTAGAAATTGGTACTATCCCCATGCCTCTGTACCAATGTTTTACATGAACCATTAGTATAGAGTTCCTAGATATAGTCTATACCAATAGTTTATTCAAACCATTGGTATATATAAAGATATACCAACAGTTTTTGAAAACCATTGGTATAGGTTAGGCTATACCAATGGTTTTTAAAAAACTGTTGGCATAGCCTTTTCCAAAATCCATTAGGTTCCCATCCTCCCCCCCCCCCCATTCACCCATGATCTTTACCCTAATTTTCCTCACCTGATCAGGTGTTGACTTCCCTTCTCCTCCATCACTATCCACTTATTCTATAATTTTTTTATTCATATCTTCTTCAACATTAGATTAGTGACTTCTGAATCATTCTTCTCTTCTGCTAAGTATTTTTTTCATGTTTATCTATTCCATCATGTGAACGGCCTCAAACATTCATGTTCTTATACTGGTTAAATATATATTTATTAATTTTTGTTTCATGTTTTAAAATTCTAGACTTTGTAAGTTTTCATTCATGACATGAAGTAAATAAATGCATCATGAAGCATAGATTTCCATGCATAGTTCATTCCATGGTTTATGTTCATGTCATGAATCTCTATTCAAAATTAAAATAAAACCACAATATTTGTGAATTTATTGAAGGAATATCATATATATTGACCATGATATCCATGTTAAAATTTGAAGAGTTATTTTGGGAAGGTGAATTTGAGCCTAAGAAGATTTTTTTCCTATAAATAATGGATTTTGGCTGGCAGTGAAGGGATGGAAGGACCAGAGTGATATGGGAGTGGGGTTTATACCATAGAGAGACTTAAAAAGTTTTGCTATCATAGATTATATATGTTTTAATTCATTTTTTAATCACCCTATCATAGATATCATGAGAGGGTGACCTTTATTTCTTTCTAACATGTGATTAAAGTGGGATTGTACTAGTGTGTCTATGGATTTTTATTTAATTCATGTTGGGTTTTACATTCAATTATCTTCCCTCTCTCTACCTTATTTTTCATTACATGTCCATTGTGTTTTTATTAATGGAGTGTTCTATAATGTAGTTACTAGAATATTAATTTCACTATAACCATTAGGTATGATAGGCTCTACATTTAAAATGGTTTTTCATTACCATTATCACTAATGAGCTGAAGTATATGACCATTAAAAGGGAGAATTTATGAGAGAGTGATAGTAATAATTTGAATGGGGGTGACGTAGACATAATTCCAATTAAAATAAGAAGAATTCGTTATGTTTTTACAATAACTAGCACATGAACCTAGGAATTATATGTCTCATACCTTTTTTATTTTCTTATATCATTCTCTTAAATCATCATCAATCTTTCTTCTTTTAATTTTCAAGAATTTTTTACTTTATAGAATTAGTTTAGTGTTTTAATTATTTAATTGAGTATTATATATCCTTTTATTTATGGGATCATCCTTAGACATTCATGATCATATACTACTTAATTGGATATTTAGTGATTTTATTTTTTTGTTTTTAACGTATAAACTGATTGATTCCATAGTGAATTGATGACTCTCTATGGGCTAGTCACAACCTAAAAAGGATGGAAGTTCTATCTTCTTCAAGGATAGTAAAGGTTCCCCATTTCGTGAAGATCGTAAATTGGGGGATCCTAAATTGTGGAAGACATCTCCTTCAATTTTCACACCTAAAGAATGAATGAAATCATTAGTGCGTTTTTAATGTGGTTTTTTTGGGAATTCCAATCCATCTTGCTAAAAAATTCCAAATACCAATCATTGTTGGGGTTGGTTGGGATATCTAAAAAATTAAACTATAGATTAAATTATCCAAATAATAAAATGTCCCTACCATCTTCTAGATCTTAATTTTTAATTAGTATATATTATGAGGTATTTCTTACACTCTCATATTCTTTATATTGGTCATTTTTCTCCTTTGATTATAGTTTTGATCTCTGGAATGTATTTTGGGATGTTCAAAGAATTATGATCATTTGTAAAGTAAGAATTTTTTTTCATGAAATTGTGGTTTTGCCTTTGTTTGGAACTTGTTGATTGAGTCTTCATAGTTAAAACCTTGGGTAGCACTTTGTATTGTCTCAAAGTTATTCAGTTTATCCACCATGATAGTGAATTATTAAATGTCAGGGATACCCACCTTGGTTCATTATTTGTAGTCATAATTTATAGAATATGTCATTTCTCTTATTCATTGTTTTTCTATCTACTAGTATGATTTGACTAATTTCATATTAAAATTGTTTCTAGTGAATTTTTTAATTATGGTTTATATTTTTTATTTGAATATGACTTTTTTCACTATAATATAATGGATAGAAGATATATATATCATACCAATCAGATTTTAACCAAGTTTCAAAATAATTTGGATATTTTTTTAGATTTTTCATTTAAAATTACTTTGGATAGAGGTAGTACATAGTTTCCGTGTTATAATTATGTTGTAAGATCATGGTTAAGTTGGAAATAAGTTAGCTACCATATAAAAAAATATTAATTTCAAACAAACTATTATGTTTGGTTTCACAACGATAGATGATATAATATTATACTATTCATGAACAAAAAGAAATAATTGGTACAGAGAATTTGATATTTGATTAGTTTCCATTTATGAATCATCAAGAGAGAGATAGCATACTAGTATAATAATATGATGATATCAATACACATAAGGAAAAGAATGATGATGATTATATTGAGAGAGTGAAAAAAATAATAGATAATTCCATAACTTTTATATATTAGGAATGTACTAAAATGATAAAGTTAGAATTTTTAATGCGATTATATCATGGAAAAACCATGTTTGGAATTTTTGATACCACTATTGATTATATTCTTATATTTTTAACGGACTTAATTTCTAATAGTACGGATATTCTCTCAAATAATTATAAGGCATGTAAGTTAATTTAGAAGCATGAATTTTATACTAATAAAATCCATGATTTTTTGAAATATTATAGTTTATTTTGGGAAGAAATAGGAGACCTTACTGATTTTAAAGAATGTGGTACATGTCTATAGAAGGAAAATACATGTGGAACACTATCTCATGTGCCACATAAAGTCATGTGGAACTTTACATTGATTCCAAATCTTAAAAATCTATTTATGCCTATAGAATTTTTAACCAATATGAAATGGTATTATGCTAAGAGAATTAAATATAATGATGAGTTAGTTTATCCTGTATAAGGATTATAATGGAGTAAATTTGACACAAAACATCCTAATTTTATATTTGAGGTGCCTAATGTCAGGTTGGGTCTTTCCTGGGATGGTTTACTCAGATGCTTACTGCTCACAAAATGTGGCTAGTTTTTATTCAAATTTATAATCTTCCAACATGAATGTTTATGAAAAAACATTTCACTTTATTAAGTATACTAATATCTGTACCTTTTTATCCTAGAAATAATATAGATGTCTACTTTCAACCTTTAATAAGAGAGCTGAAGCGCCTTTGGGATATTGGTGTGCGCACATTTTATGCTTCTTCAAAAAAAATGTTTCAGATGTGCACTTCCCTTATATAGACTATTAATGATTTCCCTTCTTATAAAATGATGTGTGGTTGGAGAATGAAGTGAAAACTATCATGTACTATTTTTATGAATCATACACGATCATGAAGACCTAAATATCTTCATAGTTTTAGTTTTATGGGACATCTACTATTATTTCCATTAGAACATCAATACAGGAAGAATCATCAAAGGTTTGATAATACTGTTGACACTAAAAAACTACCTCAATATATGTTAATAACTTATGTGCTTAATTAATTGAACTATTTTAGTTTTTCATTAGGTAAAGGTCATATGAAATCTAAAAAAGGGAATAATTTTGACACTGAATCCACTTATAATTGGAAAAAGAAAAGTATCTTTTTTGAGTTACCATATTGGTCAACCAATTTTTTATGTAATTGTTTATACATGATGAAAATTGAGAAAAATATATATGAAATGTTACTTTCAATTCTTCTAAATACCATGGGGAAGATCAAATATGACTTACGATCTTTGTGGGACTTTTTGTATTAGGGTAATCGACTAGAATTGCATCATATGTGTATCGGTGAAAAAAAATTAATATTTCCTTATGCTTCTTATGTGATGAAGCATTTAGAGAAAAATCAATTTTTTTAAGTATTAAAGAATATAAATGTTCCTAATGGATATTCCAAAAACATATTTAAATGATTCAATAGAAGGTATTTAAAACTAAAATCCCTAAAAACTCGTGATTTTTACATATTTTTTCATGAATTGATTCCAATAGAAATCCAAAATTTACTATCAAATAATGTAAGGTTGATGTTGATTCACTTGTACCATTTTTATAGATACATTTGTTCTAAAAAATTTTCTAATACATTCTTGATAAAAATTAATCAGTAGGGTCCATTAATTTTGTGTGAGTTGGAAAAAAAATTCCTCCGTCATTTTTCACTTGCATACTAGATTTAACTGTTCATCTTCCAACTGAAACACTTCTTGGTGGACCTATTTATTTTAGTTGGATGTATCTTAATGAAATAAATGTGTTAAAAATGAAATCTTATGTCCAAAACAATAATTTTCTTAAAGTTTCCACTATGAGAGTTTATATGGATCAAGAATGTTTGGATTTTTATTCAATGTATTTGTCTAATGTGAGCACAAGACATAACCATACAATAAGAAATGAATATGAGCAGTATGGGTAAATTGAAACCTTATTTCCATCTCTTCTCCAAACATGAGGAATTCATGGTTCATATAAATTGGAAACATTGATCCTTGAATAGTGGGATATGTCACATCACAGGGTCTTGTTTAACTATGGTTTTTCAATGACTGTATCAAGTAAGTAATTTGAATATTTATATGTTATCTCATACTATTTAATTTCACATATACCTTAAACTTTTATTATCATTTTATGTAGGTAACATAATAAAATTATAAGTAGAGTTCATTGATCTTTATATTTTAGAATCAGAGAGGATTTTCATAGTAAAGAGCTTCCTTCTTGGTTGAAATCAAAGGTATGAACATTAATTTAATTAATGACTTTCAATTTATAGTTTTTGACATGACTCGCTTCTTGGCTATCAATGAACCATATATTTTGGTTTCAATGGAAAAAAACAAGT
This sequence comes from Viscum album, assembly GCA_963277665.1. Lineage (NCBI taxonomy): Eukaryota > Viridiplantae > Streptophyta > Magnoliopsida > Santalales > Viscaceae > Viscum > Viscum album. The sequence continues at coordinate 210,026,327 of OY728162.1, read as the reverse complement.
GTTTTGTGTGAAAGATCATCTGAGACCTGATTACGGTGTCATTATTGAAGTAATCCCATGACATATTTTTCATGATGGTGGGGACAAAATTGACACCAATGACACACCCATTGGTGTTAACCAAACTATTGTATTTGATTACTCAAATTTTCCCATTGTGAGAATTTATTTTGAGCCTGAATTAGTGGTGGGTAATATATATAAGCAATCATATATGTTCATAGTTCATTAATTTTACCTCGATGTGGGTTTATCAGGTTGGTAAAACCATAATTACTTTAATTTAGTTTTAGTTTGGAATTATATGTTTGTTTTATAATTTTTTTTTCATTTAATTTAATTATATTTATATTAATTCATAAAACTGGGTTTAAAATAGGTTTTTAAAAAATTATAACTTGGTTTTAAATTATAATTTCTAAAACATGTTATGATATTTTTTATGACTTCTTTTACTTCTAAGTTGTATGAAGAATTTTTAAAAATTGTTTCTAAAAAATGTATATTTAATTCTTATGTAGAATATGAAATATATTTAAGAAATTCAAAGGAAGAGGTTATTTTATAATGATAGGTGAATTCAAGAGCTATGGTTTTCTCCTCTGGTTTTCTTAGTGGGTATAATAATTGTAATATTTTTCTTATGCATTACGTTTATTATCATGTTCTTATTCTTTATCAAAAAAAAATTAGGGACATTAATATGAACCAGAGTTGACTTCTCCTCGGCCTACTTGTATGGTTCTGAGTGGGGGTGATCCTCGAGCTACATGGATCACCTATCATACTCGTTCACACCCTGACCTGCCAGTGAACATTCTATCTACCACACCTTTTCATCCTCCACTTGATCCTCTAAGGATGTTCCCACCCAGGCCTCCATCATCATTTTATTTAGGCTATGCTTATCATATCATTCCTATGCTTTCTATAGGGATGTTCCCAACTATACCACATCCATATACTATAATTTATACCCAACCCTTATATACTTATCCTACCATATATACACCGCCCCCCATTTCCTACTATCCATCCAAGATCCGATGATTATACTCCTTTAGCTTCCACTGCACTACATTCAGATGACCTAGTGTATATATTGGAATAGACACATCCTTTGGAGTCTACTGATCCAGGACATCCCAAGGATCCATCTGATACTAATGAGTAGTTTGCATCAGGTTTTCTTTTATAAGTGTGTCAAATTATATCACATAATTTTTTCCCTATTGTACTGTGAATTAATTTTTCTTTTTTTCTTTTATCTTATTCAGTGGGGTCTTTTAATAGGCGATGCGGGAACACCCGTATGCGTGAATCCTGGAATTTTCAAACACAAATAATTGAAGATTACAATGATGACAATCAAATAATATTTAAAAATTCTAGACAATATATATGTTTTATGGAAACTTTATCCAAGTACAATGATATCATTCTAGTGTAACCAGACTCATAGTGGCATATTAGTAATGAAATAAAGGAGAAATCATGGACATATATGTGGGTAATAAAATTTGTTAAATTGATATCTATATTATTTTGGTATTTATATGAATTAACATATTTATTACAAAATTGGTATAACTTTCCCGATGGTGGATTTTCTAAGGTCGCACAGTTGATGGATCTTGGGGAGTTGTGGCGATCATATAAGCACAAGTTTTATTTTGGTTTGAAGAGTAGAATTAGCTATGATTTAGAGCATGTACCAATATTCACAAACTATCCAACTACACAATATCAATAAATGATCATGTATTAGAAGAGTAATGGGTTTAAGTTATTATTAATATTTAATGGTTTGTATTGAAAGTTTGATTCTTATTAATTGTATTGAATTTATTTTTTATGATGCTTCATAAAAAACCCAAAGAACAAGGATGTTATGATGTATTTTCACACTTTGAGGTTCACTAAAATTCCAAATCATGATAGGCACTAGGTACTTTAATATGATTAGAAATAATACCTATATTTATATTTTTACTTGAGTATAAGGGATTTATTTGATGAAGTTAAAATTTGGGGGGATCTCTCTATTAGATAGGCTTTAAGATTTTTCATGTTGAGAGTAAACTTAAATAGAATATTCTATATTTCAAAAACTATTGAATAATAATCCCAAAAATTGTTCTCCTTGTTCCCAAATTTATAAGAGTTCAACTAATAACCTACAAATAATTTTTTACTTTGGAGTGCTTGTTGCTTAGATTTTTTAAAATTGGAATCTTTTTTTTTTTGAGATGTTCTCAAAAACAAGTTGGGAATACTTTAGGGAGTCAACACTTTTATAAATTCTTTTATCCACCAATGATATTATTAAGACAACCATATGTGTTCTCTTTTCATTCATTTTATCTCAACTTGAGTCTTTCAAGTTCATTATATTCAACTTAATTTATTTTAGTTTTATTTTGTAAACTGTAGACTGATTTTAATAAATAGTTTTCATGTAAACTATAAAATCTTTGTACATATAATTTTCTATAGTCCATTAAAGTCAACCAAACCTTAATAAAATATAATTAAACCAACCTAAAGTAGTCATTTCATTTTATTTGTATTTTCAAGAAGTAAAAAACATAAATAATCATAAAAGGGATATAAAATTAAATAAATCTATCTTAAAATATTCCTAAAATAGACTCACATAGTCCTAAGACTAAAGGATAGAAATGCCACATTAATACAGAATGCTATAAATTCCACATTTAGTTAGATTTTCATGATGAAATTTAAGTTTTCTTCTCATGAATCCCTTTAATTTAATGTTATAAATTCCCCTTTAATATAGAATTTATAGCTTGAATTAATTAATCCTACTCCCTCTAGGTCGTGATAACATTACTCCTCCAAAAAATGATGAAATTTCCATTGAAATCCAGAAATACCAGCATGCTTAATTATAATTTAACTCCTTAATAATATGTCAATATAATCCTTCTAGAATTGAAAACATGCTTCAATGAATGTATTGTTCCCTAAGGGATAAATTTGAGAATTTATTTGTTTAAAAAAACTTTGTAAACCAAATAACCTAACCCAAAATTAACCAATTGACATAACCCATGATGAATCAAATAGCCTAAAAATGAACTAAATAACTTAACCCAAAGAAAAAGAAATAACCTAACCCAAAATTAACTACTTAAATTAACCAAAAAAATGAACAATTGATCAAATGACCTAATCCAAAACAAACTAATGAATAAAAAACCAAAATGAACCAGATGACGCAACCTAAAAAAGACATAACCCAAAAATAAACCAAATGACCTAACCTAACCCAAAATAAACCAAATAACCTAACATAAAAAAAATAACACAAAAATGAACAAAATAACCTAACCTAAAAATACCTAACCCAAAATGAAAAAAAAAATGAAAAAACCCATAACAGACCAAATAACATAAACCCAAGTAAACTAATTATTCTAACCAAAAAAATGAACAAATGACCAAATAAACTAACCAAAAATTACGTAACCCTAAAATGAACCAAATTAATTACCACAAAATAAACCAAATGACCTAACTCAAATATGACATAACCCAAAGATGAACCAAAATACCAAACCCAAAATGACCTAAACCAAATTGAATAAAATAATATTTCCAAGAATAAACCAAATTATATTACTCAAAAATGACTTAACCCAAAAATGAATAAAATGGCCTAATCCAAGTCAACCAAAATGACCTAACACAAAATAAAACAAATGATCTAGGAAAATGACCAAATATTCCAAAATATCTAACCCATAAATGAACTAAATTACATAACTCGTTAATGAAAGAAACACCTTCACCCAAAATGAATCAAATGACCAAACTAAAAAAATATAAAAAATAATCTAACTGATTGACCAAATGACCAGATATAAAATTACCAAATTACCAAATAACCTAACCAAAAAATGAACCAAATGACCAAAATAAACAAGTGGCCAAATAACATAACACAAATAGAATTGGACCAAAATGAACATATAAGAGGAATCCATATCATAACCATGTTTATCATGTTAATTAGTATATATTAATTATGTTATTTCACTAGTATTAAATTTATAATTAAATGTATATTTAGATGCTTATTCATTTTATGGATTTCTTCAATGGCTAAAATTTTAATTTATTCTAGGTTGTGTTGAACTCATATTTAGCATAAATTGTTTACTTTAAAATGAGTTTCTCACTATATTATTAATATAACATAGCTTCCCATTTGTGATGAAATCCTTTTTTTGGTTTTATTTATCAATTTCATATTATTCAATTATGTACTATTATAGTAATCAATTTCATTTTCAGAAAGAGACATTGGGCATCGAAGTTTGTGTTCCTCGAGAAAAATTATTTTGTTAGAGTAGGAGGGAAAAGTATGGAAGTTTTTTAAATACACATACATGAGAAAATATTATAAGTCTTTTTGTTAATATTTTAAATTTTGATAAATAATTAATAATTAAATATATTTTTTATATTTTCAACAGTGTTCCCTAGAGTCCCTATATGAGAAATAAGATGAAAACTTTGGTCCAAATGATCATTTTTTATAGGTATTAGATGAGGGTCACCAAGGGAGATTCCAATGTTGACCTGAGAAAAAACCATCCCCACTAAGTATTGGCCCTCATTGAACACCTCTCTAAGATATCACACCATCGAGCTATAAAACTCTCGTGTATAAGTAGATGATGCCAAAAAAATAGGTATACAGAAGCATGAAAGAGGTAAAAGGGTCACCAAATAGTTTCCTAAAAGTTATGTTAGTTATATGTCCATCGCTTCCATCAGAGGCTACTAATGGTTTTTATTCATGTATGGAAAAAATTTACTCTATATATGATTCACCAAGTGATGTCAATGAGGTTCTTAGTGTAAGTTTATGTGATAATAGTGGTGGGGGTGTTGGTGATGTTGGCACTCCAAGAAACGATGTTGGTAATGATTATGATGGAACTGGTGGTGATGAGGTAGCTATTGATTCCCTCCATTTTTGAGTTGATAGTAAAGAGACATGTGTGTATGATGTTTAATGACTAAAACTGATTGATGGTGTGGACTGTATATGTATGTTATAGTATTGTAAAAAAATTTAAAACTACTGATTACGTGATGGTTAAATTATAAATATATAATAATTGTATTGTATTAAATTTGTACCCTAGTTTGTAATTTATTTATAGGTTCCTTGAGAGTTTTTGGATGGTGCTACTGTTGTGCATTGGGGATAGGAATATGTACCCATGGTTCACAGAATTGTGGGTATACATCAATTTTGGATGGGCCTATATACCCATGGTTTTAGGAACTATTGGTATAGATGTATACCCACAGTTTGAAGTAAACTATGGGTATTCAAATTTGGCAGTGATTTATACCAACGATTTCAAAGAAAATCATTGGTATAGCCCTATCCCAATGGCTATAATCCCTATGGTTCATAGAACTATTGGTACAGGATACTGGGGCATGTACCAACAATTCTAAACCATTATTATAGATTAGTTTTCCATAAGTGACACCAATAATGGAGTGATGATAATTGTAAAGGGTGAACTTGTGGTGATGAAGGTGGAAAGATCTCAAAGAACCTATATGTTCTTATGGGTGAAACTTATAAGGATCCAAAGATAGATACTACATCAACTACCTTGATAGAAGTGTTGATGACATTATGGTATTAGAATATTGGTCATAATATGAATTGAGTCTTGAAGATTCTTATTGACTAGAAGTTTCTACCTAGGATTGAAAACGTATCCTTACCTTTTTGTGAGCATTTTTTTTTTGAGTAAGAAATATAGGTTAAAGTTTAGGATATCAACAGAAAATAGTAAAGAGATCTTAGAGTTGATCGATTATGATTTTTGAAAAGAACTGATTATATCCCTGGGAGGAACAAGGTACTTTGTATCATTCATTGATGATTATTCTAGGAGATTTTGGGTGTACCCAATCAAGAGTAAGGTGGATGTTTTCAAAGTCTTTAAAACATTAAAAGCACAAGGATCAAACTTTTCATGACTATAAATTGTGGAGAATATATAATCAAGGAGTTTGATATTTTTTTCAATTATAAGACATCAAGAAATAGTTTACAATGGCTTACACTCTTTATTAGAATGGAGTGACAGAGAAGATGAAAAAAATCCTATTGAATATAACAAGGATGATGTTGAAGACTATGGGAATTGCCAAATCATTCTGTACAGAAGAATTGAATACCACCTATTATGTGATCAACTGATATTATTCAATGGTGATTGATCTAAAATCACCTGTGGAGATGTGGAATGGTAAACCCACTGACTATTCTTAGTTACATACTTTTGTAAGTCCTATATATGCATTTTTTAATGACCAGGAAATATCAAAGTTAGATTTGAGATTCATGAAATGTATCTTCTTGGGATATGTTGATGGTGTGAAGGGGTATCATTTGTGGGACCCCATTTCCCAAAAATTTATCATCAATAGAGATGTATTTTTGTAGAAGACAAGGTGAAAATGACAGTTTATAGAGTCATAGAGAAAGAGAATACATAAACTACAACACCAAATTCATAGTTTATCGGTGGTTTATTAGCAGCGGTTTAATAAACTACTACTAAAAAATTGTGAGAATTTAACAGTATTTTTTCAATAACCGCCACTAAATTTTACCTATTTAATAAAAAATACACTTTCTCTCTGACTCCCCCCCCCCCGTCTCCCTTTACACCACCCCACCCCTCTCCTCAGAGCACCCCACTACCCTGATCCCTCACCACCACTGCATTTCCCCCCTTTTTGGCACTCTGGTTTCCCCTGAGCCCACATCAGTGATCCAGTTTTCCCTGAGCCCTCTGATCTTGATCCCTCATCGGTGCTCTATTTTCCCCTAAGTCCCCAAAACCCTCACCCTCTCCCTCATTTATGTTCCAATTTCTCCCAACCCCCCCCCCCCCCCCGCCCGCCCTCGCTGTCACGACCCGTCCTCGGGGCCCGTGCCGTGACTACCCCAAGCCCGCCTTCCATAGGCCAGGGGCTGGCGACTAGCACCAAAGGCGTAAAATCCCGATAACTGGGAAGGCATTGCCTTTATAAAAGAAAACAAGCACCACAGAGTACAAGCGGACGTAAAACACTAAGTACAAAACGAAGTGCTGAAAAGTAAATGGGCCAGAATACAAACCCAAAAGAAAGTACAACTACAACTGAACAAAGTACAACAGAAAAAGACAACAGCTGGAGGGACGGAAGCGGCTCCTGGGTCGTCCTCCTCGGATCCTACCTGAAGGGTAGGTACAGATGGCGCAGCTCCTCGATCGTCCACCACGAATCCTACCTGAAGGGTAGGTATAGATAGCCTCCACAGTGCTCTCGTCCGTCAACCTCCTCCGAGTGTCGTCTCACCGTGAAGTCCACCTCCGGACACTGACTTGTCGTGCAGTCCACCTCCGGGTACCGTCCAGTCCTCGAACACTCGGCCTCCGTCAGCACTGCCTGTCGTCTGCAACCAACACAACGAGGTGCGGGCATAGCCCGTGCAGGGGTGAGTATAATGATACTCAGTAGGGACCCCGAGACCCTCAAGGTCTCACTAAAACCAACAAGGATAACCACAAGAAGATCTCAACAGATAAACTCTACTTAGGTATATGCCCATACATATACCTAAGTTATCAAGTAACCCATCTCAATCATGAGGAAACACAAGGATCATGAGATCAACGGATAACCACTACCCAGGTATATGCCCATACATATACCTAAGTTATCAAGTAACCCATCTCAATCATGAGGAAACACAAAGGTCAAAAGTCTCAGCTCAAACCAGGATTTTCATTATCGAAACCGTAACTACTGAAGAGCTCCGTCTCTAGAGTGTACAGTGGTCCTGTCACGACTCCGAGGTACTACTCACTAACCTAATACTGCTGAGGTACTCATCCTGTCGAGTACCGTGGGTCTGCGGCCAACTACCGGGCGCTCCGTCTGCTGTGGGTCTGTCGCCAAATACCGGGCGCTCCCCCCAATAGCCTACAGAGGTACTCCTCCTGTCGAGTACCGCGGGTTTGCGGCCAACTACCAGGCGCTCTGTCCTCCGTGGTTCTGTCGCCAAATACCGGGCGCTCCGTCCACTGGGCTAGTCGACCTACTCCAAGTCGAGTCGGTCAAGCAGTCGTCAGGTCTCAGCAGGCTACACGATCTCCGTACTCCGCACGCTCGTCTCTGGGAGGGTCCGCTCCACGAGCTACTTTCCGATACTCCAAGTATCTCAAGGTTCCACGAAGAAGTGTCTCAAAGGACCGCCTCATCATAGGGGTCTCAACGCAACAGACGGCGCGTCAATCGGACGCCCGGTCTGTGAGTTATTAGCCTTTTCGTCCCAGGGGCCCGGTTGGTTTCGTGAGCAAACCAATCCCGGCCGTATCTCAACTGTACCCCGAACTCCCATAGGGTATACTCATAGGGACCGTTACTCAACGTAATCACCAACGCCGCTGACGGTTCGTCAAACGGACGTCTGGTTTGAAAGATATCAGCTTTTCCGTTCCAGGGGCCCGGTTGGATTTCGGTGCGATCCAACCCGGCCACTATCCATCTGCATCCAATTCTCAGGCGGAGGATGCCAAAAGTTCCGTATCGACAACAGGAACTCAACGTCGAAGACAGCGCGTCAATCGGACGCCCGGTCTGAGAGTTATTGGTCTTTCCGTCTCACACCCACCCTGGGAAACTTCCCAGGAGGTCACCCATCCCGATCACTGCTCTAGGCCAAGCACGCTTAACTACGGAGTTTTAACTACGTAGGCTCCCGAAAAGGAAGCTGCACCTTGAGTATAGTATACCGAAACGACCGTCTCGATCCAAGGATCGCGTTGCCGTTGACGGCGCGTCGTTCGGAGGCCCGTAGCTCAAGTTTCGGGCGTTTGAACGAAAACCGTCCGAAGGCGAGGGTCCGGGCCCGGGCCGACCCGGCCCGACCCCCCCCCCCCCCCGGGAGTCGGCCGAACCGGGTCGACCCGAACCGGGTCGACCCGACACGCCCGACCCAGTCCGGCCAGGGCGCGGCCCGGCTGGTTCGGCCGAACGGGCGAACGGCTGTGGCACGCGGGGCGCTGCCCCCGCGGCCTGGTGGTGCCGCGGCCCCTCGCGTGGGGCCGCGCTGAGTCGGGATGCGGCTTCAGCCGCGTCCGAGGGCACCGGACCCGCGCGGTCGCGGGTCGGCGGGTGCCGCCGCCGCCGCGCTGAGTCGCGGCGGTGCGCCGGGGTGCCGCCGCTCCCGGTTGCCGGCGCCGCCGCGTCGGCGACCCGCGCCGCCGGCGAGTTCCGCGGGCCACCGGGATCGCTCCGGTGTTCCGATTTTGTTCCCGCCTGCGCCGCTGCTCCTCCCGGGACTCGTCCTTCACTGTGGAATCATCAAACATCCGTTGCGGCACGTTCCGTCATCGCCCGTCAATTCCGCACAAAAATGAAGAATGGCGGAGGGTTGTCGGGCCGTGGTCGTTTGTCCCGCACCCTCCACGTTAGAGATAAACAAACGGGAAAAATTAAAGTTCAACACATGAACGCATATCCGAAACAATTTTTTTAATGAAATAAAATTGTTTCATAAAAACGGGTTCCTTATTTGAACGGAAACAACAATTTTAATAATTTTAAAAAAAATTGTTCACAAATCTAGTTCTTTAACTTTTTAAAGAAACAATTACGGGAATATAAAAAGAAAAGGGGGGGGGTAATTCCCAAAAATAAATCCCTACCTCGCCGTCGCTGTCGGATGCGAGGTCGTCGCGGAATTGACCGTCGCGGAAGGAGGTGATCGTCACACCGCGGAAGGGCGTCGCGTCGACGATCTCCGAGGACCAAGAACATACGGATTTAATTAATAATAATTTAATCCATGTTGTTGTTGAAATCCAAAAAGAAAATAAAAAGAAGCGCAACCCCCTACCTTGGTTGTTGTCGATCGAAGGCTGTCGCGGGGTTGGATCGTCGCGGAAGAAGCATCGCGAAGGGAGATCCGTTGGCGTCGCGGTACAAGGCTTCGCGTCGTCGATCTCCGCAGGTTTGGCGTTCTTCGCGTTCTTCGCGTTCTTCGCGTTCTTCGCGTTCTTCGCGTTCTTCGCCGAAGAAGAACGCTTTCCTCCAAATCCTCTCCACGCCACAAGTTTCAACCCAAAATAAAATAACCTTAAGCCTTATTTTATTTACACAACTAAACATTTGAATTTCAAAAGATAATAAACGAACCATTAATTCGTAGAATTAATTCAACGAAAGAAACAGCTCATTTAATTTACGAAAGAAACAGCCCAATTAAATGGTCTGTTAAGATTTTAAGAAACGCGTCAGTTGACTTTCATTAAGACGGGTTTTCACGGGTGCGTTTCTTAGCGGAAAGAAACGGCGGGGCTCGTGCGGGCCCCACCTCACAAATATCCTACCAAGGGGTAGGATATTTCTGGATAGCATCCTATCCAGTTCAACTCAGTTCAAGCCGCCTTTAAGTGGCTTCAAGTGGCTTCCAAGTGGCTTAAGCGAAATAAAATAAAGTTGTCGCAAAATTATTTTATTTCTTAACTTTAAGCCCGAAAATTAAAAACCACACCCGAGCAAACGCAACTCCGGAAGAGGCGTTTCTAAGCGAATACCGGCGCTGCGATTTCATCGGTGCCCTCAGAATTCGATTCCGGGCACCGGTTCAAAAGTTAGAAAAACCCGCTCGTCCGTTCACTAAACGTACCCGAGCCAAAACTTCGGAAAATGATTCCGGGCACACCGGGCCTCGGAATCAGGTGCCGTCAGAAACTGTGTTCTTCTAAAATTCCAAAGAAAATTAAGAAAAAAATTTCCTTGAAATTTACAGGTCTTTACATTACTCCCACCACAGGGCTTTACGTCCCCGTAAAGCTTCACCACAAACTTAGGGAAACAAAGCGGTACTGAGCACGCATCTGAGCCTTCCGCTCCCATGTGCTCACCTGGAGGTTCCCGCGCTGCCAAAGAAAGTGCACAAGAGGAATCGACCATCCTCCTAGGATCCGCTCCTGTCGATCCTCGATCCCCACAGGAAACTCCGTATAAGACACTCATCGCCACCGTCTAGCTCCTCATGGTCGATGATATGCGAAGGGGGTCGAGCACGTATCTCCTCAGTTGGGATACGTGGAAAACGTCGTGCACCTAGTGCAACTGAAGTGGATGGGCCAAGCGGTAAACCACCTCGCCTACCCAGCTGAGGACCTAGAAAGGTCCGTTGAACCTCGGAGATAACTTGCCTCCCAGGCCACATCTCCGTAAACCTCGTCGAGGTGAGACCCGTAAGAAGACGTGGTCGTCATCCTCGAACTCCAGAGGTCTCCATTTCTGTTAGAACTGAAACTCAAAACGACTGCTGTTATGAGGGTAAGGTTGACCGACTCAAGAGTGATCGGTCGCACCCTCCTGTGCAAGAGTTACCCTGCACTGCCTGGGGTTTCCTTTTCCGCCGACCAAGGAAAACCCATCCCAACGTTTGCCTAAAACCGTCAATTTGAGTATGAACAGTTATTGCCCATTCCATACTCAAACTAACGTCGTAAGGCCTCGACGCTGCCACCAAGAGATTCCAACCAGAACTCTCGCATCGAGGGTCTGACCACACCGTCGGCGTTAGTGTGATTATCGAGTCTCCTCCCAAGGTATCTCCAGACGTGAGGGTCAAGTCCACGGCTTACCGGAAACTCTAGGTCTGGAACAAGATTTGTGGAAGCGAGGAATGATTCATATCGACGTCTGTTACTACAGCAGCTAGTAGTGGACGTAGACTGTCCCTTGAATCATTTCTAGAGCCATTGGGTCACACTCCTTGACCGCATGCAGCCGCACTCTTCCTCCGCCCTCCAGCTCCCTGAGCCTGGAGGTAATAACTAAGGCGGGTGGTTGTAGCATGTTAGGATGTACACCACCTCATGCTGCTCACCTAGCAGTTCCTCCACGTCTGCTGCTTTGTAGACTCATCTCTCCTTTAAGCTTCCTCTTCTTGAAACATTTAACACGCCCGAGTCTCTAAGACTGGCACTGGTTTCCTGTTTCTTACTGCACTGTGCAGTCTTCATCCGCTCCTGGATGAACTGCACCTCCTTTGCATATGATCTGGAAGAGCTGCTAAAATTTCTCCTTTGCCGAAAAGAGAAACCTGGTCTCATCCCCTCTCTAGATGAACCACACCCATTGCCTAATACAGTCAATCCTGGCATGAAGGATGCATTCATGACATGGATGACGTCGTAAGGCCTCGACGTAACTACTAAGAGATCCAACTGTCACTCTCGCCTCCAAGGGTCGAGTCACACTGTCGGCATCAGTGTGAGGTCACTGGGTCTCCTCCAGTTGAAATCTCAAAAGTGAGGGTCAAGTCAACAGTTTAACCGGGACCACTCAGTAACATCACAAAAGAGGACAGGAAGGCAAACATCACAAGATAAGTGTCTTTATTTTATTGCATCTCATGGTACAAAGACACAAAAACAACATCAACATGGAACTAGAAGTACAAGAGACGTATCCACTAGTTCCGCTCCTGTCCACCTGCTCCAGGATCTCTACTGCCTTGTCCACTGCTCTACTGTTGCTCAAGCATTCGTCGCTGCCTCTGCCTCGGTGGCTCCTCAAAAGCCTATGGATCAACTGTACGAGGAGTCGGACAGTCACGTGCCAGGTGCCCCTTTCCACCGCACGAGTAACACAGTCTGCTTCTGGCACGCCTGGCTCTGACCCCACCCCGGGTGCCCCGCACCACCGGTCCTAAAACCCGAGATCGCCCAACTGCTGGTCTGGTCCTCCTAGACCTCTGCATCATCTGTCTACTGCCCACAGATGACTCGGCTTCTGATCGAAAAACACGCGGCAAAGGCAGCAGCTCCTGAACACGCTCGGGGTGTAGAGCTACTGGCACAAACTCCACCCTGAAGAAGGTCTCGAAGTCTTCCCATGTGAAAGCCATCCCATCGCAAAACTGGAACAAGTGGCTCCACCACCTGCCTGCTGCTGCCTGAAGAAGGCTGGCAGCAAAGGTCACCATGAAGTCTGATGGCGTCCCCACTAGCCTGAAGACTCCCACCACAGCCTCCAGCCAATCCTCAGCCGCCTGCGGGTCCGTCTCTCCCCCGAACCTGGGTGGCCTCTGGCGCTGGAACTCATGCAGTGCGCGCAAGTAGCGGGCATTGCCTACTGCTGGGGCTGGTGCCATCGGTGGCCCAACGTATGGTAGTACCGCTGGCACCTCCGCTGGTGCCTCAACTGCAAGAGGGCCCTGTACCGAAGCCTCGTCACTCGACAGGCTGTCAGCACGCACATCCCTTTGGGCTCTAACTGGTCGTCCGAGAAAAGGCATCCTGAAAGAAACAACGTAACACGGTCAAATGATTATACCTGGTGAGCTGACCTGGTTTGAGCTGTTTTAAGGGGGAAAACCCTTGAAAACACACACGCAATCAGTGTTTTCGTGCACAAAGTCGGAAATCAGTTGCCAGGGTCCTGGTGTATGGATACGTCGGCCGCCCGCACCAACACTGGACTCCCTGAACTGAAAACCACACTCGGTACCCTTAACACTATTGCTTCACAGAAAGAAAGATCAGAGTCTGCGGTAGAACCGACCACCTTTGATACCAATTTGTCACGACCCGTCCTCGGGGCCCGTGCCGTGACTACCCCAAGCCCGCCTTCCATAGGCCAGGGGCTGGCGACTAGCACCAAAGGCGTAAAATCTCGATAACTGGGAAGGCATTGCCTTTATAAAAGAAAACAAGCACCATAGAGTACAAGCGGAAGTAAAACACTAAGTACAAAAAGAAGTGATGAAAAGTAAATGGGCCAGAATACAAACCCAAAAGAAAGTACAACTACAACTGAACAAAGTACAACAGAAAAAGACAACAGCTGGAGGGACGGAAGCGGCTCCTGGGTCGTCCTCCTCGGATCCTACCTGAAGGGTAGGTAAAGATGGCGCAGCTCCTCGATCGTCCACCATGAATCCTACCTAAAGGGTAGGTACAGATAGCCTCCACAGTGCTCTCATCCGTCAACCTCCTCCGAGTGTCGTCTCGCCATGAAGTCCACCTCCGGACACTGACTTGTCGTGTAGTCCACCTCCGGGTACCGTCCAGTCCTCGAACACTCGGCCTCCATCAGCACTGCCTGTCGTCTGCAACCAACACAACGAGGTGCGGGCATAGCCCGTGCAGGGGTGAGTATAACGATACTCAGTAGGGACCCCGAGACCCTCAAGGTCTCACTAAAACCAACAAGGATAACCACAAGAAGATCTCAACAGATAAACTCTACTTAGGTATATGCCCATACATATACCTAAGTTATCAAGTAACCCATCTCAATCATGAGGAAACACAAGGATCATGAGATCAACGGATAACCACTACCCAGGTATATGCCCATACATATACCTAAGTTATCAAGTAACACATCTCAATCATGAGGAAACACAAAGGTCAAAAGTCTCAGCTCAAACCAGGATTTTCATTATCGAAACCGTAACTACTGAAGAGCTCCGTCTCTAGAGTGTACAGTGGTCCTGTCACGACTCCGAGGTACTGCTCACTAACCTAAGACTGCTGAGGTACTCCTCCTGTCGAGTACCACGGGTCTGCGGCCAACTACCGGGCGCTCCGTCCGCTGTGGGTCTGTCGCCAAATACCGGGCGCTCCCCCCAATAGCCTACAGAGGTACTCCTCCTGTCGAGTACCGCGGGTTTGCGGCCAACTACCAGGCACTCCGTCCGCCGTGGTTCTGTCGCCAAATACCGGGCGCTCCGTCCACTAGGCTAGTCGACCTACTCCAAGTCGAGTCGGTCAAGCAGTCGTCAGGTCTCAGCAGGCTACACGATCTCCGTACTCCGCACGCTCGTCTCCGGGAGGGTCCGCTCCACGAGCTACTGTCCGATACTCCAAGTATCTCAAGGTCCCACGAAGAAGTGTCTCAAAGGACCGCCTCATCATAGGGGTCTCAACGCAACAGACGGCACGTCAATCGGACGCCCGGTCTGTGAGTTATTAGCCTTTTCGTCCCAGGGGCCCGGTTGGTTTCGTGAGCAAACCAATCCCGGCCGTATCTCAACTGTACCCCGAACTCCCATAGGGTATACTCATAGTGACCGTTACTCAACGTAATCACCAACGCCGCTGACGGTTCGTCAAACGGACGTCTGGTTTGAAAGATATCAGCTTTTCCGTTCCAGGGGCCCGGTTGGATTTCGGTGCGATCCAACCCGGACACTATCCATCTGCATCCAATTCTCAGGCGGAGGATGCCAAAAGTTCCGTATCGACAACAGGAACTCAACGTCGCAGACAGCGCGTCAATCGGACGCCCGGTCTGAGAGTTATTGGCCTTTCCGTCTCACACCCACCCTGGGAAACTTCCCAGGAGGTCACCCATCCCGATCACTGCTCTAGGCCAAGCACGCTTAACTACGGAGTTTTAACTACGTAGGCTCCCGAAAAGGAAGCTGCACCTTGAGTATAGTATACCGAAACGACCGTCTCGATCCAAGGATCGTGTTTCCGTTGACGGCGCGTCGTTCGGAGGCCCGTAGCTCAAGTTTCGGGCGTTTGAACGAAAATCGTCCGAAGGCGGGGGTCCGGGCCCGGGCCGACCCGGCCCGACCCCCCCCCCCCCCCCGGGAGTCGGCCGAACCGGGTCGACCCGAACCGGGTCGACCCGACACGCCCGACCCGGTCCGGCCAGGGCGCGGCCCGGCTGGTTCGGCTGAACGGGCGAACGGTTGTGGCACGCGGGGCGCTGCCCCCGCGGCCTGGTGGTGCCGCGGCCCCTCGCGTGGGGCCGCGCTGAGTCGGGACGCGGCTTCAGCCGCGTCCGAGGGCACCGGACCCGCGCGGCCGCGGGTCGGCGGGTGCCACCGCCGCCGCGCTGAGTCGCGGCGGTGCGCCGGGGCGCCGCCGCTCCCGGTTGCCGGCGCCGCCGCGTCGGCGACCCGCGCCGCCGGCGAGTTCCGCGGGCCACCGGGATCGCTCCGGTGTTCCGATTTTGTTCCCGCCTGCGCCGCTGCTCCTCCCGGGACTCGTCCTTCACTGTGGAATCATCAAACATCCGTTGCGGCACATTCTGTCATCACCCGTCAATTCCGCACAAAAATGAAGAACGGCGGAGGGTTGTCGGGCCGTGGTCGTTTGTCCCGCACCCTCCGCGTTAGAGATAAACAAATGGGAGGAATTAAAGTTTAACACATGAACGCATATCCGAAACAATTTTTTTAATGAAATAAAATTGTTTCATAAAAACGGGTTCCTTATTTGAACGGAAACAACAATTTTAATAATTTTAAAAAAAATTGTTCACAAATCTAGTTCTTTAACTTTTTAAAGAAACAATTACGGGAATATAAAAAGAAAAGGGGGGGGTAATTCCCAAAAATAAATCCCTACCTCGCCGTCGCTGTCGGATGCGAGGTCGTCGCGGAATTGACCGTCGCGGAAGGAGGTGATCGTCACACCGCGGAAGGGCGTCGCGTCGACGATCTCCGAGGACCAAGAACATACGGATTTAATTAATAATAATTTAATCCATGTTGTTGTTGAAATCCAAAAATAAAATAAAAAGAAGCGCAACCCCCTACCTTGGTTGTTGTCGATCGAAGGCTGTCGCGGGGTTGGATCGTCGCGGAAGAAGCATCGCGAAGGGAGATCCGTTGGCGTCGCGGTACAAGGCTTCGCGTCGTCGATCTCCGCAGGTTTGGCGTTCTTCGCGTTCTTCGCGTTCTTCGCGTTCTTCGCGTTCTTCGCCGAAGAAGAACGCTTTCCTCCAAATCCTCTCCACGCCACAAGTTTCAACCCAAAATAAAATAACCTTAAGCCTTATTTTATTTACACAACTAAACATTTGAATTTCAAAAGATAATAAACGAACCATTAATTCGTAGAATTAATTCAACGAAAGAAACAGCTCATTTAATTTACGAAAGAAACAGCCCAATTAAATGGTCTGTTAAGATTTTAAGAAACGCGTCAGTTGACTTTCATTAAGACGGGTTTTCACGGGTGCGTTTCTTAGCGGAAATAAACGGCGGGGCTCGTGCGGGCCCCACCTCACAAATATCCTACCAAGGGGTAGGATATTTCTGGATAGCATCCTATCCAGTTCAACTCAGTTCAAGCCGCCTTTAAGTGGCTTCAAGTGGCTTCCAAGTGGCTTAAGCGAAATAAAATAAAGTTGTCGCAAAATTATTTTATTTCTTAACTTTAAGCCCGAAAATTAAAAACCACACCCGAGCAAACGCAACTCCGGAAGAGGCGTTTCTAAGCGAATACCGGCGCTGCGATTTCATCGGTGCCCTCAGAATTCGATTCCGGGCACCGGTTCAAAAGTTAGAAAAACCCGCTCGTCCGTTCACTGAACGTACCCGAGCCAAAACTTCGGAAAATGGTTCCGGGCACACCGGGCCTCGGAATCAGGTGCCTTCAGAAACTGCGTTCTTCTAAAATTCCAAAGAAAATTAAGAAAAAAATTTCCTTGAAATTTACGGGTCTTTACACTCGCCCTCACCGCATGCAGCCTCTTCTCCCATCATCTATCCCCACCATGAGGTCATCATGGATTATATAATCTTCTAATAACTTGGATTCTTTCCAAGATATTAGCTTCATAGGATTTACTTAGGTGAATCTATGGTAAGCACTGGGTTTTTCTTCCTGGAATTGTTCTCTTTAAGTGCCAATAGTGTTTACCTAATTCTAATCCCTTAATAGGTGGTTGAGATTATATTTTGAGTGAAATATCTCTTCTTCCTGAGGCCTCAAAGAGATATTCTACAATTAAATTTGTAGGTTTATCCCTTATTCCTCTCATATCTAGAGATATTTAACCTGGAAATGGTATAGGGTCGGGCGAACCATATTTAGACTAAGATTTTAAAACTAGTAAATGTTTTTCCTAGACCCTTAATGGTTAAATGAATTGTTTTGTGACTCTTGCATGTATTTTAAATGTTTATCATGCTATGTTAATTAAATTATAAGTATTTATTTATATCATATACTTTCTCAACATGATTACTACTTTATTATGCATAAAGAAGTATGAAACGATAGATATTTATCATGTTTTCTATTATTCATCATTTACTAAAGTGGTCTCCTTGTTTTATTTCATGCCATAATTTCTAAGTTTATCATGAAACGTTCCATTTGACTTATTTTCCATGTTAAGAAAGTTGAATTCATATATGTTGTTTTTTATAAATCCACAACCACTTGTATTCATATTCTTTATAACATGTCTTATAAAATGTTTGTCATGCTATTAGTATGTATTTTTAATGGCCTCTAATATATCTCATACTTTTTTGGTTTCATGAAAGTATGAATTGGTTGTTTCCTAATAAATATCTTATTATTAATTTTTAATTCTACTAGTATGAATTAGACACTTCCTATGATATCTCTTATCCTTTTTTTAGTTTTCAACTAGTATGTTAAATTGTCTCATTTTCCAACTTTTATGTCCTTTTTTCATACTGCTAGTTTGAATTGGTTGTTTATTATGTCATATCCTATACTTTTTTATTTTATTATTAATGTGCACTAGTTGTTCCCTATTTCACCTCTTATACTTTTCTTGTCTTTATATTAGTATGGCCTAGATTTTGGTTATTCAATTTTATATGCATTGTTTATATTTCAATTAATATGCCTCAATGGTTAGTTATATCATGCCTTGGAAATTGTTTGTATTTCTCATAGTATTCCATTATTTTTAGTTATTCCATACCATATACTTAGCATGAACCTAATAATATGCATCAATTACCATTTTTTTCTTTAAATGGTTTTAAATGGTTTAATGACTTTTCATATAATTAGGTCACATACCAAGTGGTTGTTAAAATTTTCGGTGGATTTTCTAATGGAAATTAACTATTTAAATGGGTGTTCGATGCTAGTTTTTTCTTTAAAATGTTTGTGTGTTATTTTATAGGAATGTTTTAGAAATTTAAGGTGTTTAACCTTTATTCTTTTTTTAAATGGTTTTGAGACCATAAGTCTCATGGTGGATTGAAATGTTTTTAAAAGGTGAAATTTTGGTCTTGAAAAATGGGTGCTTGACACTATTTGACTTCCTTTAAAGAGGGGTTTTATACCTTTAAAAGTGATTTTATGGAAATATTTAGATTTATAAATTGGTTTTTAATGTTTCTTTTGAAAAATTATTTTCAAAGAACATTTGAAATTTTTCTTTCTTAATTATTGTATTATTTTTCTCTTGTTTTTATTTTACATAAGATTATCCATGATTGATTTCCTTTTTTTACTTTGACTTTTTTTTTACTTATATGAATCTTCATATAACTACTTGGGTTGTGTTTTTTTCACTTTCATTTATCTCTTTTACTACTCATTAATACTTATGTGTTTTAATTTCTTTTAATAAATTTTAGGCACATTGTGATATATATGGATAAAATCTAGATCACATTACTGAGGAACACACCTCGGTATGCTAAGGGTTTAGAGGAGTTTTTTGATTTTTTTAATTTTTAATCAATCTGTTGATGGGATAATAATATGTCCATGTTCTAAATGTAAATTTGGAAGACAGTTTAAGAGACATGAATTTTATGAACACTTGATATTGAATCAATTCCCTACTCAATATTTATGTTGGATTTGGCATGGATAATCCAACGTTATATAAAGTTTAAGCATTGATGTAAATAAACATAATGATCTCCCAACTTCATAAACAATGGAAAATGAAATTAAAACCCTTATAAATGATGCTTTAATCATTGCAAGAAAACAACATCAACATAAAAACATATCAGAATAACCAGTTGAGGGTGCTACAAATAGTAACTTAACAAGTGATGTTTTGGGACTATAGGAAAACCAGATCAATATTGTAACATATCATTGGACCCTCATCTTGATTCTGTAGAGACTAATGTAATATAGAACTTCAATAATAAATAAAATGCATTTAATTATTTAGTTGATGACGTAAATCAAGAGTTTTATGGTGGATGTTTGAAATATTCAAAATTGTATTTTTTTCTAAAGTTGTACCATATCAAATGCCTATGTGGAATTGAAAATAATGTGATGTCCATGATATTGGAATTGTGGTGCGATGAATTTTATAAATCTAAGATCCCTAATTATTTTTATGATATTAAAAAAGTTATTAATAATCTTGGTCTGAATTATACAAAAATATATATGCTTGTCCCAATTATTGTATGATTTATTGGGGATAGGATTCAAGAACATAGGATGGAAAAAAATGTTCTTCTTATATATGGTAGTCAATGGGTGATTTTGGGAGTTTGAATCAATTTACTATTATGAATAAGAAGAAGAAGAACACACCTACAAAGATTTTGTGTTATTTCCCTTTAAATCCTCGATTGTAAAGATTATTCATGTCACCGAAAACCATCGAGCACATGAAGTGTAATTATATAGATAATAACAATGATAGGTTAATACGACATACAAGAGATTCAAAATCATGGAATACATTTTATTCATTAAATCTGTATTTATCATCTGATCTTAGGAATGTGAGATTGGGATTGGCTACTGATGGATTCAATCCATTTGGGACTTTGATTACTAGTTATAGAATTTGGTTTGTTGTTTTGATACCTTATAATCTACCTCAATGGATGTGTATGCAACAAATTTCTTTTATCATTTTGACGATTATTCTTAGAAAAAAATTCTAGAAATGATGTTTATGTATACTTGAAGCCTCTAATTAAATAATTACAGGAGTTATGGGAGCAATGGTTTTAAGACATATGATTCATCTTCTAGAACAATGTTAAAAATGCATGCTACTCTAATTTGGACCATTAGTGACTTCCCTGGACTTGGGAACTTGTCTAGTTGGAAAACTTACAACGATTCAGCATTTCCTATTTGTAAATTTTATTTTGATCCAGAATGACTACCTTACATTAAAAAATGGTGTTTATTATATCATCAAATATTTATCAATGTATCTCATATTTCGGTTGAACAAGTCAAAATTCAATGGTTATATTGATCGTAGACCACCTCCAATGTTATTAAAAGGTTCTAAAATATTGTCACAACTTGGAAATGTTGAAACAGAATTTGGGAAGGTGCATCATTTGAATGATAGTGGGAAAAAAGTTCAAATAACATCATCAAGTGAAATTGGAGGGGGTTATCAACCCACATTTTCGACAAAATGGGCCCGTAAGGGGCTCTGCAGCACTATATTTTCCCCCATCGCCACTTTCCTTCCCCCGTGGTAGATTGCCTACAGTTTCCCCCTTGGTGCTTCTCTGCAGCAAGGTTCATGGATTGTGATCCTTCTTTCAGTGGAGATGTTGGGTTTCTCATTCCCCATGAATCTTCGGCACTGTCAGATCTGGATCTATGATTGGATGACTGGTGTTGTGACAAAGGTCACTGAATGTACTTTGGTCGCCGATGGCGGGTTTGTGGGTTCGATCTGTTCTTAGCAGCATATAGATGGTCTTGGGTCAAGATTTATTGGTGGTTTGGGAGTCGTAGCCTCGATATGTAGTGGATGATAATTCCTTGGGGGTTTCTGTGGTATTCTCCGGTGGGTTTGATGGTGGAAATGGGATATGGTGTTGGCTTGGTTTTGTTTGTGGTGTGCCCTCCCTCCAGCGTAGCTGTTTGTGGGAGGCTGATCTGGTGGTGATTTTCTTCAATCTTTGTTTTTTGTTTCATTGAATCTAGTTATTGTTGTGATCTCTTGTTTTATGGTTGTGTGGCCTAGTTTAGAGGTGTAATGACACTAAGTTTTGGAGTTTGGATGGTGTGGTAGTAGTGGCGGTGTCAGATGGTTTTTCTTCTGGTGGAAGTTCCAGCGACCGATGAAGGTCTTGTAATGTGTTAGTGAATGGCATAATGTGTTTTGGTTTGTATGCTTTGATCCTGAAGGTGGGAAGTTAGTGCAGCCAGTCTTGACCTCTTGTAACAGGCCCCAAATGGGGTTCCAGAGTAGGAGGTTAATCTTTGCAGGGTTTTTTGGGTTTGGTTGATGAGAGGGTATGGCGTCAGCCATCGGATTGGGCATGTGCTTTGACACATGACACTTGCTTACCGATTAGCCTTGCAACGGTGGATAGCTTCATCATGATCAAATGTTGGGGAGGGGAAGCTCTAGGTTTTAAGTCTGGTTTTACTCTTTTTTCCTTCGGGTGTGATTGTATTAAGTCATGAAGTCCGTTTGGGTTTCCCCCTTCTTCCCTTAAAATGGGGATTTATCGTATAATAAAAAAATTAAGGCCTTAGGTCTATTAGAGGAAATTGAAATTGGAACACAATAATTTAAGCAAAAAAGGTATATTCTTCAAAATTCTGCATTGATAATTTAATTTGTTGCTACATAATCTTGATTTTATTCATATTGAGAAGACTGTTTTTGAGAATTTTATGTTTACATTGCATAATGAGCATGGAAAATAGAAGGATCGTCTCAATTCTTGTAAGGACATGAAAACAAGGAACATAAATTGTGATCTCTGGCCAGATTATAATGGAGTGTATGCTCTGGTACTTTTTTCAATGAAAAATATAGATAAAGATACATTCCTTCAAATTTTAAAACATGCGAAGGTATCTGATGGGTATTCAAGTAACATCTCAAGGTGTGTTGAATTAAATCATCATAGGTTACATGGATTGAAAATTCATGATTCACATATTTTGTTACAATAGTTATTACCAATGGCATCGCATACACTATTACCTAAAAAGGTTACTACAGTTATCCAATTTTTCACATTCTTCAGAAAACTATGACAGAAAACTCTACAACCAGCTGAGCTTGACAGCCTTTAGGAGAGATTTGTATTGATAATTTTTGAAATAGAGATTATAATTCCTCCATAATTGTTTACTATCATGATGCATTTAACTATGCATTTAGTCGAGGAAACTAAATTAAGAGTCCCTATACATTATTGATGGATGTATCCAATTGAAAGTTACTTTATTTATATATTTTTAATATTAAGTAAATAATTCTTGGTACTTCATTAAATACATATTTATGTTTTATTTATTTTATTTTATGGATATATTGTTCATTTGAAATCATACATGGAAAACAAAAATCAACCTAAAGGATTTTTTTTAGAAGGATATTTAGCATAGAAGTGTCTTACCTTTTATTCTAGATACTTGGATGATATTGAGACAAGATTCAGTCAATTTGGGCATGTTGATGACACATCAACTCAATCTCAACTACATGGGAAATCAAAAAAATCCTAATATTGGTCGATCCGTTTGGAGGATCTCAAATGTTACACTGAAATAAATGGAATTGATATAGGAACATAGATATGTGCTGCTGAATGGTGAAATTTCAAATCCATTTATTGAATAACTCATGATACAAATAAACAGATGAATGAAAATCTGAATAGAAAATGAGAAATATGTAATAAAAATTTGTTAATAAAGAGATTTTAGAATGTTTTTCATGTTGTATAAGTTCATAAATATTTCAATCAATATAGATATTAGGTTAAAACATATTTTGTAGATCTAATAATGTATATTACTTTTTTTCAATCCTGAATACTAATACTCGGGTTGAGTTTTCATAATATTTGAAGTTTATATCTTGAGTTCCTATAAAATAGGCTATAAAAGTAAATGGATTTAAATTTAATATAGTCAATTGGGAAGAGATTTTGAAAACATAGAATAGTGGTATATTTATAGTTTCTAAATTGGGATAGTATTGAAAATTGACTGATATTGTCAAATTAAACTAAAATGAGCATTTTTTTAGTTGTTTTATTTAAATAAAATTATGTAGATATTACTAGGGTTATTAAAAGAGATTCCATGCAATTTACTTCTGTGAAATTCTCTCACTTGATGGATCTTAGTGACCATAAATTACATTATCTGTATATCTTCTCATCACAAGAAAAAATGGTATATTATATGGAAGATGTTATAGATGAAGGGTGGAGTGTAGTTTTTCACATAAAACAAAGAGACTTGTATGATATGGTTAATGAAGTGGAAGATTTTACATATGACATTGAATCCCATCGTTATTAAGACATGAATTTATTTGTCCATCATGATATTGAAAATATTATTCTTTCAAGGGTGGATGAAGTAGATGAAGTAATGATGGAGTGGGAAAAGGATGTGATTGAAGAAAAAAATGATTGTATGTGAAGTCATCCATCAATTTATCAACCACTTATGTTATATGTGTTGTCATTAATTATCATATCTATGTATATTTTGTTTTTTAGTACTGTGCATATGTTATCATTTCTAAAAAATCTACATGAATTTTTTGAAATATATG
The DNA here is from genome assembly GCA_963277665.1 of Viscum album. Taxonomy (NCBI): domain Eukaryota; kingdom Viridiplantae; phylum Streptophyta; class Magnoliopsida; order Santalales; family Viscaceae; genus Viscum; species Viscum album. The sequence goes on along the minus strand of OY728162.1, from coordinate 210,001,964 downwards.
TTTTGAATTTAATTTTATTTGATTAAATGATAGTAATGACAAGGAATAAGCATTTCATTGTTCTCATTCGACTCTCAGTTGACTTTCCCTTCACCATGTCGACATATGATGATCCATCAGTCTCCCTCCCAATAGCATATGAGACACCTTATATCTTCCCCCCTTCAGTGTCTCTCACACCCTCTAATCCGTAAGCTTCTGGAATACCCTCCTTATCTATCCCATCATCATATGAGATAGTGGATCCCCATTCATTAGGTTTAGTATAGAGGGAACAAGTCGTCACTCTTGTTTCTTTATGAATATATTAGAGGGTGATAGTTATAGGTACAAATTTTAATGTGAATACAGTTATTTCACTTTTTTATATTGCTAACTATTTTTTCATAAAATATGCAAACAATGTTACTATGGAGATAAATATGAATAGTTTAGATGTCTGGAATCTGAAAATATTGAAGATAGTTGTTCCATTTCACTATTATGGGGTCCCCATAGATGATGTTATAGGATTATTTAGCCAGATTCTAGGCCATCTAGCAATAGATCTATTTACCCTTCTGATTACCTATGATGATTGGAGGAATGTACCTCAAACTTGGAAAATAAAGTCTTTGATTCCCATATAAATGTAATTTTAATACATTATGGTGTAATTTAATGTCATTATGTTATTAAAATTTAATATTTTAAAAAAAATCTCTTTGTACATATGTTATTCTACTTTACGGTTGCTGATCTTATCACACAAAAGTGGACGATGAAAAATTTTGGTAAGAAATGGAAAGATTTTAAATGGATATTATGGAATGAATTCAATGATACATCATTAAACACTCAGTAGCATCATGATAAGGTACATTAAGGGGTACCTAGAGAGAAATATAAGGTGTTTGTTGATAGCCATCATCATGAGAAAGTATTGAAATATATATTATTATATTAATATCATTTTACATATATAAATTCATATGATAAGGAGATGACATTTCATATATTAATATTAAATTACATATTATTTATTTCAAAATGTATCAAGGAAAAATTCATCAAGTCAAGCTAAAAAATCATCCCCCACCCTGCCAGGTCAAAGAGTGTTTTCAGAAACAGATCAAATATGGTTATATTTTCATTAGTATAATATTTATAAGATAAAATTATCTATTTCATATATTAAATTATTGATTTATATTTTTTTAATGTAGTCAAAGAATTTAGGGCACCAAGTCTCCTAAACAAAACTTTGGTTGGATGTTTATACAAAATCTAATGGGAGTTGTGTTAATGAGCTCATCAAAGAAGTTGGGGTATGAATTCCTTTTTCATTTTAATAAAATATTTTCAGTTTTCAATATGTTAATATGTATTACATAAAATATGACTGATATTTTATTTGTAGGTAAAAATAAAATAACTATGGGATTCCAATCTCACACAGTCCTTCTTGATCTCCTAGGATGATTTGGTTGGTCAATTACTTGGGAAGGAGCATGTTGGTCGTGTTCATAGGATGGGTTTGGGACCATTACCATATAAGGTATTTGGTAGTCCACTAGGGATTGCAGTAGCATCTACTCCTAGTTGTGGTTACTCCCTACCTTGATATGTTCATAGGGATTTTGTTGCAATACAAAGAATAATTCAGGAATAGGGGGATGATATAAATATGCAAGATGAAAAGTTCATTACTTTGTAGAAAGAATTTATTGAATTTTATTATAATATGACTGGATCTGTCTCTAGTGATATTTCATCGATGGATGGTAGGAAGAAGGTAAAGTGCATAACTTCATAATCATTTAGTACATAAAATTTTATTGGTTTTAAGTTTAAATTTAAATATACAAAACTTCTTAATTTTTAAGAAAATTGTCATGCAGGTTCTGGTAGCAATGAGTGGAGATGGAAATAGAGAGGGTGTTTATCAAAGTTCATCAGGTAGTGATTAGGGTTCACTTTGGATTCGGTGATGATGTGTAACTAAACTTATGACAGACTAACACTAATATGGTTATTCAGAATCCATGTTGTGTTTTTTGGTAGAGATATCTATACTTCCATTAAATTGCATGAAAATCTATATGCTTGGTTCATTTTCTATGTTTTATTCTGAAGTTTACCTTATACTAATCATTCTTAGGCTCTTCAAGTTTTGTTTTTTTAGTACTCCTTGAAATTTCACATCTTATTATTCTTTTAAAAATCTACTCTCTTTCAACAATTTATGAACTTTACTCAGTTCTGAATTCCACTTGGTAATTCTCTAACTACTACTTGGATAACTAAACATGTTATCCAGTTTTCATCTAGACATCCCACTAGTATTTTGATTTTATATGTATCATATATATTGTTAGCTTCACCCTCCTCTCAAATAGTATACCTTAAACTATTTTATTCATAGATATAAAATTCTCATCAATCTATACACTCAAAAAAAACTCTTCTCTAATTGTAATATTGCCTTAAAACTAGGTTAATGAAATAATCTATCATAATAATTTTTTATAATGAGTATGTTGAATATCTTCATGCTACAAGATGAAACATCCACATCATCTTTAACCTGATTTTCCAAATGATTGTTATTCATGTAGTATTATTAATGGTCGCAACTTATTCCATCATAATAACTATTATTTAGTATGGATAAACCATGAGAGAACATACAACTCTATTATCATCAACATGCTTGGGAACTCAAAACTACTTTACATTTGTAATCCATAATACATATTGATATCATCCATATTACCTTCATCTTTATGGATGAAAAATAAAAGAAAAACAAGTGGGTTAATATTTATACTAGATTAATCACTACCCTCGACTATAAAAATTTTCTATCCCACCCTTAGAGATTATTTGAAGGTATTTTGGTGGATTTCAAGTAAACTTTAAGATGTTATCAATATGTAAATTTTAATGTGATAAATGATAATTAAAATATATTATAACCTTTTCACATAAGTTTTTGGGTGAAGTAATGTTCTTTATTTATCCTTTGTCACTTTCCTTATAAAATTATAATCTTTATAGATTAATGAATGGGTATTTTCAGAAATTTCAGTCATTTTAATCTATAAAAGGGTCCTTCTTCTACCTATTGAAAGTCACACCTAATGTTCAGTTGTTTAGAAGTGAATTTTCTATATTCCATACCTAAAAATGAAATTTCATGTTTGGAATCACCTTATTTTAAGACTAAACTATAAGTTCTCCAAATAAGAAAGGTTTGGATATGGGAACTCGAATTTCTTATTTATAATTAATAAATCATTTTCCTTATTTTTATTTTATCTCCACTTCCTCTTTCATCTTGGATTTGATCTATCTCTTCTATAACATCTAAATAAAATAATTATACTTATGTAATAATGTTGTTATAATAAAATCACATCATATGCATTCACATCCACTATAAATGTGCATGCTAATATGACATGATATATAACTCATATCCATGGTTGGCATTCTTTCCCTGCTCTCTTCATATAACCCGGTCCATCACAATTTTCATATTTATGGTTGGAATGAATTCTATAACCAAAACACATAATATGTTTGATGACATATCACATGTCCATGGTTGACATGAACCACCAACCCACATTTCCATCACAACTCTGAACATCACTGACATCATCAACCAACCCAATCCACATAACCATGCTATAAAATCACATTCCAATAGTTGGCATGCTCATATAACTCATGTCACAAGTCACCCATATAAAATACAATCATAGATAATCTTAACACACAATTAATAACTCACTATTCAAAATGATATTATTAAACATACCAAGAACAAACATAAAAGGCCAAGGGTTCTCACAGGTTAGAAAAACACCCAACACTAAATGCTACACAAGCTATGGTAGCTACAATCACACACCCGAACTCTTTCAAATTCTAACTAATTCATAAGGATACCGCCACTTTTTCCTTACCTTAACATTCTATAATTTATCATGGAGGGATCCAAGGTTTATAACTTAGTTCACTAGTCCATGACATGCTTGAAAACTCCCCACTTGGGTTCATTTATATCATTTATGTAGCATGAGGGTGAAATGAATGGTAATTTTTGACCTAGACATCAAAATAAACTCAAGAGGAACATTAAACAACATTATTCATGTTAATTAATTGTTGGTTATTATCCTTGTTATATTAAGGATTTTTTGTTTTATGGTTTTTTATAAATTGAACTTGACATGTTCTATTTATGTTATTATTATACTGAAATAGTTTTTTACTATTTGTATATTATAATATCTATTTTTTCTGTTCTGGAGTTGTAGTTTTAGCATTACTATTTTCTTTTTGGAAAATTGATATATAGAGGTGGTTTAAACCACCACTATATGTGCCAAATTATTGTTTAGTGGTGGTTTAAACCACTGCTATATAAGGCCAAAATTTGTTTAGTGGTGGTTTTTTGTTTTTAACAACAGTTTAAACTGCTGCTATCCCGTCTATATTTTTTGGGAGGGGAAATAACTGCTAAACAAACATTCTGTGATGGTTCCTAGAAACTGCCGATAAATGGACAGAATCGACGTGAGTTGGATGTCGATGCCAACTTTTGCGTCAATTTTTGGAAACCGTAATGAAAAAATATGGTTGCGTTTTAAACTGATTTCAAATAAAAAAACTGCCACTATTAGTCAATTTTGTTATAGTAAAATACAATAGTTAAAGTAGAATCCAAGGAAGAACCATTTTCCTCTACAACGTTACCAAAGCATGATAATTAAGTTCAAGTTGAGTCTGGACTACGATGGTCAACTCAGGAGAAAAGAGCACTGATACAGCACACAAACACTACAAAAATGGATCGATTAGAGGGGGTTATAACCCCCTCTAAACACATTAGTAGTGGTTATGAGGAACTGTCACTAATGTGCCCACCTAATATTGTTAAAGGCGATTTTGAGGAACCATTGGTAAAGTAGTGGAAAATTTAGAAACGGCTAGAAACTACCGATAATTGAGGAATGTGTCACATATTATAGGCGATTCTGGAAACCACCTCTAATTATTTATTTAGTTTTTTAAAAATCTAACCCACCTCCCTCCTATTTGAACACTCTCACATGTCGCCCCTCCTATTCTCATTCACCCACCACTCCTCATGTTATCGTGTCACACCACCCCGCCTGGTTCACCCACTCTCTCCTGTTTTCCTATGTCACCTATCGTCCACTCTTGTTCTCAGGTTACCCTCACTCACCAACTATTCCCTCATGTTCAGTTTCACTCATGCCCCCAACCCTCTTCATGCCTTGTAAAAATATTCCTCCACTGGGTTTCGAAGACCTGACCTCTAGTATGCATTGTAGGCAGCTTTAATAACAAGCCAATTGATTTTTGATATTATAATTACACAATATACTATTTATATATATGAGTAAGGTAATGCAAATAAATATTATTTGAATAGATATTTAAATACATATAAATATATAACTTACATATATATTTATATAAATCAATATATACATTTTTATATTATGTATTTATGTATTATATTATATTCAATTTATACATTTATATAAACTATATATTTTATATGTGTATTTACATATTTGAGTAAATATATTTTACAATTTTATTTATGTTATGTATATACACATATATTTATATATTTATAAATATATTTATGTAAATTTTTTATATACTTAAATATATATTCGTATATTATGTGATTGTTTATTTATATAATATATATAAGTATTTATTTAATATATTCATATAATGTCTTTAAAAATATATTTATATAATTTTTTTAAAAATATATTTATATAATGTCTTTAAAAATATATTTATATAATGTATTTCAATACATATATTTATTATTATGTATATTAATATATATTTATTTGTATAAATTGTATAATATTATATATAATTCGTATATAATTAATATTATATGAAATACATAAATATGAAATACAATTTATACAAATATTATATATGAAATAAAATTTATACAAATATTTAATTAATGATATATGAAATAAAATTTATACAAATATTTATATAATGTATTTCAATACATATATTTATTATTATACACATTAATATATATGTATTTCAATAAATATAATTGTATAATATTATGTACATTAATATATATGTATTTCAATAAATATAAATGTATAATATTGTGAACATTCATATATATTTATTTTTATAAATTGTATATCATATAATATTTATTATATATAATATAAAAGAATAAACATATTATTTAAAAACATATTTATTATTATTATAATATAAATTATAAAAACTAAATATTGGATTTTTATATGATATATTTTTTAAATAAATTATATATATATATATATATATATTTATATAATATGTTTATACTTTTATATTATATATAATTAATATTATATAAAATGAAATTTATACAAATAAATATATATTATGTACATAAAATTATACAATTATATTTATGTATACATATAAATATAATTAAATACAATCATATAAACATTTTATATAATACTTTCATATAATGTATTTGAATACATTTATATATAGAGTTTTAATTATATAAATATATATATATATATATATTATGGATTTTTTTTAAATAGTGGGGGTTTACAAAACCCTCTAATTTAAATACATTGGAGGGGGTTTTCATCCCCCTCTAATTTAAGATATTTGAGGGGGTTTTGAACCCCTATAATTTAATACATTCGAGGGGGGTTCAAACCCCTCTAATTTAATACATTAGAGGTGGTTTTCAACCCCATCTAATTTAATATATTAGAGGGGGGTTTCAACACCCACTAATTTATGATATTAGATGGAGTCGTGAACCATTGCTAATCTCATTAATTATCGGCAGTTATGAACCCCCTATATTTTCTTAAATTATAGGAGGTTCAAACCCCCCTTCTAAAATCCTACCGGATATTAAAAAAATAATGTTAAAAAAATTAGAGGGGGTTCTTAACCCCCTATAAATTTTATGATTAGAAAGGGTCGCACATTTCCACCTATAAATTATACAGAAAATGAATTTAGATATGGTTCATAACCCCCTCTAAATTTGATGATTGGAGGGGGTTGTGCATAACCCCCTCTAATCACCCTATTTTTTTGTAGTGGGATTATATCACTGAGAGAAATACTATGTACTACTTATTGATAGAGGATAGAGAACTATCTTCTTTTGTGGAGGAAACCTAGAGTCTAAATGTATCCTCATGGATGGCGGTAATGCAAGAAAAACATGAAGCCCTATATAAGAACAAGACTCGGGATTTTATTCCATTACCTCATGGAAGGAAGGATATTGACAACAAATGGATCTTTAAGATCAATAGGGATTGAAAGGACCAAGTAGAAATATATTTTTCATTACTGGTGGTCAAATGATATTCACAAAAGGATGGTATTGATTTCAATGAAATATTTTCTCCGGTTGTTAGACCAATGACTATTCAGGTAGTTTTGGTGATGTATGCTACATACAGTTTACATCTAGAATAGCTAAATGTGAGGTATTATTTTCTCCTTAGTGATCTTGATAAAGAGATTTATATACTCCAACCAGAAGGTTTTGTAGAAAAATTCAAAGAAAACTTGGTTTGCAGGTTGATCAAATCTCTGTATGGTCTCAAGCAGGCACTGAGGTGTTGGTACAAGAGATTTGATTCCTATATCACGATCATTGGATACAGAAGACTTCATTCATATCCTTGTACATATTTCAAGGGTTCATATGGTAATGATTTCATTATTATTCTATTTTCTGTGGATGACATGTTGGTTGCAAGCCTCGACAATGATCAAATCCAAGATATGAAGGCACAATTGGATAGGGAGTTTGATATGAAGGACTTGGAACCAGTAAATAAGATTCTTGGGATGCACTATTGGAAATTGATTTATTTACGATGGGGTCCCATCACAAATGCCTCGTTGTAGAAAATGGTGGCACAAATAGTTTCTCCAGGTTTTTAAAAAAACTCCTTTGCGACGGAAATATCTACCCGTTGCAAAAAACTTAAAAAAATTAAAAAAAATTAAAAAAATTATTAATAAAATTTAATAAAATAATATTAATAATGATAATAAAATAATATTAATAATAATAATAATAATAATATCAATAAAATAATATTAATATTAATAATATAAATTATTATTATTATTATTATTATTAAAAACAAAATATTATTAATAAAATATTTTTATTAATATTTTTAATTATAATAATATAAATAATATAAATAATATTAATATAATATTATTATTATTATTATTAATATTAATATAATAAATAATATTAATATTAATATTAATAATATTAATTTTTTTTAAGGTTGGGGCTGAAGCCTCAATTTATTATTAAAGTAAAGGCCTATTTTTGTCTGGATAGAGGAAGACCCATTACATAGACTGAAGACCCAAGGCCAAGTGGACTGGATACAATGCTTGAAAGCCCATTTTTTGGCCCAAAGGGCCCTTCGGTGAATAGTACTGCTACAGTACCCGAGCTACTGCAGTACCATCGCTGCTATAGTTCCTACTACAGTACTGTTGTCGCTGCTACATTCAAATGTTTTATCATAAAAAGTATATACATCATTGAGGGGTAGGGTCGTCTAGAGGAGCTAGAGGATCTGATGGAGTTAACTTCATCCCTAAACCATGAGTCAGATGTCACATGTACTTCATCATCTGTTTGTGCTACTCTATTGTCATTGACGCATCTCCTCCTGCTACTGATGTTACATTAATAGCGCTCTTCCTGATCCCCATGTATGGTCTCTATAATCTCACCCTGAGCCTATAGATACTCTTGATAATTTGTAGAAGATGATGATGACTCTCCAGGATCTCCTCTCGAGTTGCACACCAACAACATAGAGGTACCACATAATAACTGACAGATGTCAATCGAGAGCTAATACCAACAACCCAACCTTTCTCAAAGGTATACTGAGTCGCATACAACCATGCTACATCATCAAATCCTACTTCACTAGAGGTGTAATCCTTGGTCTTGGTCTGAATCTCAGCATGTGTCTAAGACATCATAGCCTCATATAACTCTCACTTTTTACATTGTTTTCCTCCTCAGATTGTGAAAAAACTGATGGAAACAGTGATTCATACAACCCTCTCATGCCTTCCAGATAGAGTCTCACATGCTATCATTGAATGAATTCCATAAACCCTACAAATAATTAATAATATCAAGTTATTAATTAAATGAATTTCAAAATAGCTATTATTTATTTACATATCATCCAATGATCGAATATGCAGAGCTGAACATCAATGGGAATCTGATCCCATGTAATCCATAGTGCAGAAAAATAATTCTACAATATAGCACTTCCTTGTCCAACTGTTATATGTGAAAATTTGTGAAAAAATAGAACAAATAATCAAACAATTAGTATATAAATAAATTAATGAAAATTAATGAGAATTAACTAAAATACAGAATTGAATATACCATTGTATGCATGGATTGAATTAAATACGTGGATGTTGCTCGGGGATAGGGTCAGGAATCATCAATCTCTCAAGACCATGCCCCCTCTTAGTCATTGTTGAACCACCAGCAATTTTAGGGTTAGATGATTCAACATCATGCTCATCACTATGTAGATCAGCATCCTCTAACTCACAAAACATATCATAATCCATCTAAAACATGAAATGATTGTTGTTAGAAAATAGTTGAAAACATGTATTATATATAGATATATATTATACATGCTTATAACCATCATTTAACTATGTCAATATTCATCTCCACCCTCATCTTCATATATGACGGTGTCAATATCTTCATATTCCTCCCCAATATCATCAATTTCAATAGGAGTTTTATTTTCATCATCTCTTTCCATTTCAAATTTATTTGTTACATTAATAACATAATCATAACCATCGACCCATAACTATGTGGTGTCATCATCTATATTTTTTTCTCTTCATGGAAAATATGAATTTAGGGTAGTTTCTTAAAAAAAATTAATTCCTTGTACTTTAGTGGAACCACATTCACTTTGGATAAACTGATTTTCCTAAGATTTCATTTTTATTATGCTCAACCAATTACTTAACTCTATTGAAGTAGCACAATAATTTGTATAATAAATTTGATGTTCTTGATGGGCCAACAAAAGTGGTTCATTTACTGTAATAAGAATTTTATATTTAATATCAACAATTCCATGGCGCTGATGAACATGCAAGCCTCTCTTAGTATCCAACCAATGAAATTTAAACATCGTTACATAATTTTGTCACAGATAACACAGTTCAATTATTTATTCTAGCATTCCTTAAAAGTCAACTTCATTTTCTCTATGATAATATTATATCAAGAAAACACCACTATTCATTGTTTTTTTATTCTTCATATGCACGTGTATGAAATCGAAAACTATTCACCACATATGAATTATAAGATTTAACCCTTTTGGATGGTGGGTTACTCAATACACACAATTGATTATCAATTTTATCAGTATGTTGAGATAACTGGAAATTTTATTAGTAGATTTCAAAAAATGCTTTGTTTTATCCAATTGTGTTCTTTCCTAAAGCCATCAATTTTTTGTTGGTTTATAGTCAGGCCAAATGTAATGAGAGGTAATTAAGAGACAATGGATGTTAACTCAATACCTAAAATTATTGTTGGAGGTTCGTCTCTTTTAATTATTCCTTTTCTGAAATGATATTTGTCCCTCTAAAAAGGATGATTATTATGAAGAAATATTCGATAACAGTCAAAGAAATAAGGTTTTCTTCCATTAACAATCATAAATGATTTTTTGTCTCTCATATAGTAAGGACGTGATTTTGGACCATGTGTACTCTAACTAGATAACATGTCATATGCTGGGAAGTCACTAATTATCCACATTAATGTGGTTTTTAGTAGGAAATTTTTTTTTGTAATAATATCATACATACTGACACCATTAATCCATAATAAATTTAACTCATCAATCAATGGATCCAAATAAACATTGAGATTCTTTTTTCAAATGTCTTAGAATTAATAAGGTCAAAAGATATATAGTTCATTCATCAAAATCTAAGGAGGTAAATCATATGGAGTTATAAAGATGGTCCAATAAGAATATTTACTACCGTAAAAACTAAATGGATAGAAACCATCAATAGAAAGACCCAATCTCACATTTTGAGCTTCTTAAACAAAAGACTGATACACTTAGTCAAAATGTTTCTATGAATTGTCATCAACGGGGTAGTTTAAGCCTTTACCAGTTGAAATATGCCATGACATCAATGATGTTGTGTTCTGATATATAAATAAACTCTACAATCTAAGTGTGATTTAGAAATACCTCAATTGTTTTATAGGAATCAATCCAAACTTACCTAGTTTGGCATCTTTGTACCTTGATTTTCCATATGTAGTAAAACTAACAAATGAATCATTTTCAATATAATATAAGATGAAATCATTTGAACATGCATAAATCTTCTAATAACTAATACCTTGTTAGTTCCAAAAGGGTCCTAGATACCCTAAGAGGGGGGTGAATCAGGGTATGGATATTCTTTTCTAAATTATTCTTTCCCCACTATATCTTAACCTCTTTATTATAAAGGTCACTTTATTTGCACTTATGTCTTAATGATGATCTTATACATTCCTTCTTTATCTGATGATGATTCTTTGAATGTAATGAAATAATGAAAGCACATGACGCAAAGATTTTTACTTGGTTCACCCTCACTGGGCTACATCCAAAGAGAATACAACGGCGATGTGCCAATGTACCAAATCCACTAAAGCTCAAGGTTCAGGATGGATCTTCTATACCCATACTCACTACCTTTACAATGTTTAAGGTATTCTCACTACATTCCCAAGGGTCACTCCCTAATTCTCTTCCTCTAGATCACTTCCTGTGGGAAGGATCATCGTCTTCTTCTTCCTTCACTCACTTCTCTTGGAAGGGATCAACTCACAGTTTATAGACTTATAGGTCCCTTAATTATCATTAATGAATGCATCCTTCACTGTATGTAGATTCTCTATTAATTTACCACTTTTATCTACTGATAAATATCAATTTACCATAGAACATTGGGCAATCTATTTTGAACAACCATGGCAAATCTCACTACTTTGCGAAGCTCCTTCTTTCACGAAGCTCAAACCAGCCTTCGTAAAGTACACATCTTTTTGTGAAGCTCACTATTTCATAGAGCTCAAACTATCCTTCAAGAATCTATTAAATTTTTTCAAATATCACTTAGTCTTCACAAAGCACACCTCTTTCTCAAATCTTAAATATCCTTCATGACGTTCCTTCTTTTCACAAAGCTTAATTAGCCTTTGTGAATTCCCCTACTTTCACAAAACTCACTACCTTCTCAAACATCCTTCACAATTAGAGAGAGTTAAGATTTTAATTGAGTCTTTATGCTCTTCTCAAGGGGTTAGAGGCCTATTTATAAATGTTTCCCACTGACTCCATAACCTTCTAACCATGTCATCACCACATCATCATCAATTCATTGAGCTCCCTCTTTTCCTCCATGAATCTCCCTATTTCACAAATCTCCATGGAAATTTCACGTTCATAAAGCCCATATTAAAAATAGATATTTCCATCAAAATATTCATGTTTCCATGATTCTCCTTTTCTTTTAATATTATATCTTCCATCAAAACCTTTGTGTCACTACAATTCTCTTTACCTCTATCATTTGTGAAGCTCGTTGTAATTACAACGATCACCTTCATCTTTCTTTGATCCTTCACAAAATACTCTTCATGGTGTCTATCTTCATAAAACTCATTCCTTTTCATCTTTTGATGATATAATCAAGTAAATACATATTTCATAACTCTAGAAAAACTCTAAATTTTGGACCCCCAAAATTTGGAAAACACTGGAAAACAGATCCATCTTGTATCTATTCTTTTTGTACCACCTCCAAATAATTCATTCCTTTTTCATGGTTCTTTGTCAACATAGTTTGTCAAAAATTCCTTTAGAACTCCACAACTGACCATATAAACCCTCTTTGTCAACAAACACAATCAACCCAAAAATTCTTCAATGTTACCTTGAGATATTTTTTCCCAACAATCTCCTTCTTTGGGTTTGTTGACAACTCATTCATAATTTGATACCACTTTATAGCTTCTTTCATATTCTACCACCATTCAAATATTTCGATTCTAATAGTGATCAAGGATTTAATCAACACATACTCTAAGCCCACATGAGCAATGCTGGACATGAGAAACAAGAGTATAATGAAAAGTTCATCAATGAATCACTTCATTCCTAACACCAATTCTTGAAACCAAACTAATACCAATAAGATGATTTCATCACAAATATCAACTTTCATGATATACCTTATTTGATTGATCACTTATAGTATTATCATATTTAATACTCCCCCTATCTCGCTACTTGGTTTCTCATGTCTTGGAATGCATAAAGTTGTACAAGCTAAGCTCTAACTATTTCCTCATAACACCGATAATTCTCATCATATCGCTCCCACAATCATCTTCTCCAACTATTAAGCTTAACTCACCCTATCTATCTACTCCACCTATCAACTTCTCTATGTGTCTTGAATAAGGCATTTTTTTCACAATTTCTCCCCCTTAAAGAGTCTCACTTTCTCCCCCTTTTTCAACAAACTCAAAGGTCAATCCTTTTTTATCTACAACAAGGTAAAGAGCACATATTAGTACATTAGGGAAAAACACACCATACCTCAGGGATAGGGGGTTCCACATATATACTTTTTCAAGTGTGGGGAGTCAAATGGACTCCCAGATCCAGTCAATGCCTCTCAAATTCTTCTTTGGTTAAGGACTTTTTAGGAATGTATACAACTTGTAGTTCTATAGGCACATAATTCAACTTCACAAGCTCACACTCCACCTTCTCCTTGATAAAATGATATTTGATTTTAATTTTCTTTTTCCTTGAGTGATGGACTATATTTTTTCTAATATTGATAGCACTTGAATTATCACAATAGATTATTATTAGAGACTTTTCTATAACTCCCATATCATCAAGTTTCTACTTCATCCATAATAATTGGGTACATTCTTGAGTAGCTACAATATATTCAGCTTCTGCGGTGCTCAATGAAATGCAATCTTATTTCTTACTTAACCAAGAAATACACAATCCACTAAGATAGAATGCACCATCTGACATTTATTTTCTATCATCTATTGATCTGGCCCAATCTGCATCTGTATATCCCAATAACTCTTGTTGAGATTTTACATTGTACAGAAAACAAAAATCTATAGTGACCTTTATATACTGAAGTATTCATTTCACTGAAATCATGTGGCTTTCTTTGGGATTGCTTTGATAAATCACTTATTGGAATGTGAAAAAAAATATCAGGTCTTGTCATTGTCAAGTACAATAAACTTCCAATTATTTCCCTATATTTTGTGATATTGACTACCTTACCATCATCATCTTTTTATAGTTTCATCAGGGTAGCAATAAGAGTTTTCATCCCATTAAAAATATTCTCAAAACCTCCTTGGAATATTTATATTAAGAAATTAATGTGTTGTTCCTTAATTGTGTCACCTATAAACCAAGGAAAAATTTATCTCATGAATCATTGACATTTTGAACTCATTTTTCATGCATTCAGAAAACTGTCTACATTGTGCTTCATCGCATCCTACAAATATTATGTCATCGACATAAACTAGCAACATTATCCTTTTATTACTATCCTTATTGACATAGATATTTTAATCAACTCCACCATGCTAAAAACCAAGATTCTTAAAATACTGATCAAGTCTTGAATGTCATGCTCTTTGTGCTTGCTTCAACCCATATAGTGCCTTCTTCAGTTGACAAACTTTTTTCTCATCTTCATGAATGAGAAAATTATCTGGATGATCAATATAAACTTCTTCTTCCAAAATCCCATTCAAAAATTCATACTTAACATCCATATGGAAAACTTTTAACTTCTGTTGCACTACAATGTCCAAGAATAATCTGATTGTCTCCAACCTTGCAACTGGTGTAAATGTTTCATCGACATCGATACCCTCTATCTGGGAGTAACCTTTACACACTAGTTGTGCTTTGTTTCAAATCACCATGTAATCTTCATTAATCTTGTTATGAAAGTATCATTTAGTACCGATGAAATTATTCTTTATTGGCCTCAAAACAATCTCTCATGTCTGATTATTCTCTATTTGGTCAAGCTCTTCATCGTTAGCATGAACCCAGTTCTCATCTCTAGATAATTACTCCTATTCATCATCAGTATTTTCTTATGAATAAAATTTTTCAACTTCAACTCCCCCTGAGTAGCTTATATCCTTATCACTATCATCAGGAAATTGTTCATTGCATTGTAGTAGATTCTGATCATTCTCTACTACAGTGACATCAATGCTCTGAACTACTTCCACAGCCTCTTATTGAACCATTTCTAATATTTTCACTCAGATGAGTTTTGTTGATTTTCTCAAAATCGTTCTTCGTGATGTTTGGTCTCACCCAAATTTACCCATGTTTTTAGGTTTAAGCGGTCACTTGTAGTTTAGCTTGGGTTGTCGAATCCTCAGAGACCTAAGAAGAAACCTATAGACACGTACATTCTATGGACTATTTTTGATTATGAAGTGGCCAAATTGGGTTTATTTTATATGGGTTTAAGTGAACTCTAAGAGACTTAAGTGAATTCAAATTAAAATAATGATTTGGTCCTAGGTTATCACTTGGGGTGGATTGGATGAATTCCCTTTTTTAAAAAATTTCAATTTCATTAACTCAAGCAGGATTCATTTAATTAATTAAAACTAACCTCATCACTTACTGGTTAAACACCTTCACAAAAAAAATTTTAATCACCTATAAACTTGTAGGATAATTTTCATGATCACTCTAAGTTAAAGGATCTTATTAGCATGTAAAATTGGGGCGATAAAATTCAATAAGGAAGAGGAAGAGAGAAAATCCTTGAATAAAATAAACTCAAGTAAAAGAAATAAATAACATTTATATATTTAAAAATAACATCCAATACATCCCCTTACTACTCCCTTGGATCAAACCATAAAATATTTATCCCTCCATTTATGACATGTTCTCAACAGAAGCGAGAAGTAGACTCATAAGGGCAAAATTGAAGAAGTAAAAACAACAAAATAACGATCACTCCACCGTTGTGTGAATAATATCACAAGGTATGGTGTGAATAAATTCACACATTAAGGAAACGATATAAAAGTGATAAGAATAAAAACATAATGAGAGGAAAGGAAGAAATTTTATTAAGAACTAAGGTGATTCGAACAACTTACATGAGAAAGAAGAATGTTACAAAGACAAATCAGCATAATAACATTACAATGAAAACAAAGCTCCAAGATCATTAAATCCTCAAACACCACTACCTTAAATAGAAATTTTAGGATCCTTGGGTCGATAATCCAATATTTAAAGTCATCCCACTTGAGTATGATAGGCCTAGGGTGGTGGAAACCTTTTAGAACTTAGACTTTTCCACCCTTGACCCGAAGTGGAAGGCAGCTTGCATCCACCGAATAGATGCGTCTAAATGACCATATATATGGCCAAATTAGAGTGGTAAATAGAAGAATAAAATATATTTCCGGATGTATCCAAGCCTACTGTAAAATTTCAGCCCAAATGGAATTTTTTTTTGCGAGATATTATTGAAATGGTTAGCTATTTTTCTAGGCTGCAGAATCTGGCCCAGAATTTTATCTCCAATTTGGGCTGCCAGGAACACCATTAAAACATCATAATTATATTTGTCCACTATTTAATGAAATTTTCCCCCATTATTTATTATATATTAAGTTCAATTTTCAGAATTATTGGGCTTAGATATTGGCCTCTATAGTAGTTTTATTGGGTTGTTATCTAGTTCACTTCACCCAGAATGTTGTTTGTTCAAAGCCAACTTTGGTGGTCTTCCAATATGAATCTTCAAGTACTCCAAAAGTATAAATTGTTACCAATGTAATGATAAACCTGAAAATTAAATATTTAAATAAAATCAAGATCATTGGGTACTTTAAATGATGTTCAAAAATGTACCGTGTAATAGCGCATTTTAAGAAGGAATTACAATTATAATATGAAATAATGTTCAAAGTGTAAAATGCACTAAAATGGTGTTTATAAATAACAAATCACATGAATATTATATATATTAAAAATTAATATTAGCCTAATTCAGCGGCTAATTAATTTCATAAAACATAAACTTTCATCATTTATATCCCATTGAGATCTCACATCTGATTAAGAGATAGAATGTTCCCCCTATAATGTGTAACTCTTCCTACTGTTGGGCCCACTATTTAGACCCACGAACATTATTCTTATCCTATGTCATTTATTATCATGTGTCACATTAAATTGAGCCATCAACAAAACCACTAAGCCAACTGAGTCAAAACTCATTGTAGGAAACAAGAGATAAAGTTGATAACATAATCACTGTATGTTGTGGTTAATTACTTCCTTTCTTCTTCAACTATGGTAATTTATTTGAATCATTTGAAATTACCAAGCACTTTATGTCACCATATTTCATCTTATGATACGACTTCCCCTTGGATTGTATCTCCCAAAAAAACTAAAACACTTTAACTTCATTTAATAGAATTTATACACATAAGGAGAGGGGTTTCTCTAGAATCCTCAAGAAGAGGATTGTGGCCGATCCTGACTGATCAACCCTTTGATTATTTCTTGTAATTCATTGTACTATTTTTTTTCTTGTTCTAACTACCTATCCAAATTCATCTATTCTGGCCATATTACTAAGCATTCTTTACCCACATGTTGAGTCTTCTTTTGATATATATGTTTTTTAGGCTTGGCCTTGTTCATAATTTGAGGTTTAAACCCATGTGTACTCATTTCATTCTTTAATGTTCCACCAAAACTCTATTTCTCATGATTATTTATTTGAGTAGGAATATATCCACTGGTCATATGATCTTGATTATTCCTCCATTTGAGGGTTCTTTCATATGCCTTCACTTCTCTCCTTGTGACATGACATGTGAATTTTTTGAGACATTCTTTATTAATTTTTCTTTTATCGGTTGTATGATTCATGGAACCCTTTCTTGTTGGTATTGATTCATCCACTAATTTTACATTCTTCTTACTCACAACTATAGTATATATTCCATTGCTCTTCTATGTTTGTTGAAATTATCTCCAAGAGAGATGTTGTGAGTGTAATAGAGGAGGTGATTGATACTCCTTTATTTTAGATCCTTGTGTTTCCCTTGAGGTTATAAACCTTATTTTCAATTTATCACTTTTTATTCTAGTATAGGATTTCTCATTATACACCAATAAAGTCGGGGATATCCTTTTTACCTCCTTTTCCTTTCCTACCTTCTTCTTGCTACAATGTCTTTCCAAATGACCATATCAGAACATATAAAACATCTTCCATTAAAGGAATACCTCATTTATCATTTCTTAGTTGATATGTTGATGCATATTGAGTTTTTCTTCTAACATTGAGCTTCTGGGCTTCTTGAAACATGCTCATGGTGTGTCCCAGTCCTCCATAATAATAGTATTTGACAACTTCTTTCTTATGGGAGACTTTTCTTTTATACTTTTCAAGAATATTATTCTTATTCAAATATTTAGAAAGATTTTTTTCTTCACAGTATGAAATATATTCCAGATCCTCTGAACAAAAACTTGATGTATGACCATGAATTCCATAGAAATAGCACATGATTTTATTACTTCCTATAAAAACATTTTTAGGTATATCTTTAAAAACTACTGGATTTTTACTATTTCTACAACTGTTCATAGATCTCTTCCTATCATGCATAGGATTTGGTTCATCATATCCAATACCAGATTTTCTCATACTATATGGCCTTTGAGGTGAAAAAAATATTCTCTTGTTTCTCTTCATAAATATCATATTTTCTTTTCATTTCATCATCACCTTTCAAACAACAATCAAATAGTAAGTGCAAGGCATCCTTCATTTTAGCCTTTCCTTTGGAATTGAATTTATCCACTTCTTTATTCACTAATTCTAGCTCTTCTCCCAATTTTTGAATCTTTATATCCCTTGATTAAAGTTGAGAATTAAGTTCTCTCTTTAGATTCTTCTCTCTACACATCTCATCTTCCAATTCATGTGTGAGAATATTCACCATGTCACTTTGCTCCTTTATTTTCAATTTTTCTTGAGCAAAAGAATCAGAAATGCATGAATTGTCTTATTGTTGCCTTTGGTTCTTCTAAACTAGTTCAGACAGTTGTATAGCAAGATCATAATTTCTAGCATTCAGATTTTGAAATTCATCTGACTTCCAATTCTCTATATTTTTATCATATTTTGGTTTTTCTATAATTTCATATCTCTTTTGAAGTTCTTCATCTTGGGAATCATTCTTCTCCCTCAGATCAGTAGCCACATCAATAAGCCTTTGATTTAATCATCTTAGCTTATTGACCACAATTTCTAGTACTTGGATCCAAATATCTTGAGACTTGTTTTCCTCTCTTAATTTCCAATCCAATTACTTTGTTATTTTAACATCATCTACTGGTGGACTTTTTGGAGTTTCTTCACCATCAGTTGTTTCAACATAACTTTGAATGTCATGTTCTTCACTCATTAATACATTATCATTGAGTGAGTCTGTCTTTTCTCTATTTTATTCATCCAAAACTTCCTTCAGTAAACTGTTTGATTCCTTAAATTGAATCATACTTTTTCTGTAAAAACTTCTACACTGAGGAATACCACCTGACTTATGCTTATTCTTTGAAGTTATTCCCTTTGTCATGGAACACCAAGATAAGAGTAGACTTGATATTTAACATAAAAAAATAGATTGAACCAAGACAAATAAAAAAAATATGATAAAAGAAACATATGCTCTGATACCAATTGTTAGGTCCAAAAGGGGCCTAAATACCCTGAGAGAGGGGGTGAATTAGGGTATGGATATTATTTTCTAAATTCTTCTTGCCCCACTAGATCTTGACCTATTTATTATAAGGGTAACTTTTATTACAATCATGTGTTAATGTTAATCTTATACATCCCTTATTTATCTAATAATGATGTTTTGAATGTAATGGAGGAATGCAATCACACGACACATAGATTTTTACTTGGTTCACCCTCGTTGGGCTATGTCCAAGGAGCATACAATAGAGATGTGCCGATGTACCAAATCCACTAAATCTCAAGGTTTGGGTTGGATCTTCTATACCCAGGCTCACTGCCTTTATAATGTTTAGGGTATTCTCACTGTATTCCCAAGGTTCACTCCCTAAGTCTCCTCCTTTGTCTCACTACTTGTGGGAAGGATCAATGTCTTCCTCTTCCTTCATTCACTACTCTTAGAAGGGATCCACTCACAGTTTATGGACTTGTAGGTTCCTTAATTATCACTAATGAATGCACCCTCTACTGTATGTAGATGCTCTATTGATGTCCCACTTTTATCTACTAATGAATATCACTTTACCACATAACACTGGGCAATCTCTTTTGAACAACCTTTACAAAGCTCACTGCTTCGTGAAGCTCCTTCTTTCACAAAGCTCAAACCAGCCTTCATGAAGTACACATCCTTTCACAAAGATAACTATTTAATAGATCTCAAACTAGACTTCACAAAGCTCTTGAATTTTTGTTAAGATCACTTAGACTTTTCAAATCACACCTCTTTCTCAAAGTTCAACTATCCTTCGCAGAGTTCTTTCCTTTCACAAAGCTCAATTATCCTTTTTGAATTAACCTACTTTTGTGAAGCTTTCTGCCTTTACGAACCTCCTTTTTGATTTGAGAGCCTTAATATTTTTCTGAGTCTCACTACTCTTCTTAAGGGTGTAGAGGCATATTTATAGGTGTTCCCCACTAACTCCAGAATCTTTTAGCCATGTCAGCATCAATTCGTAGAGATCCCTCTTTTTCACTGCGAATCTCCCTATTTTGTGAAGCTCCATGGAAATTTCCCATTCGTGAAGCCCATAATAAATGAAGATCTTTCCGTCAAAGAGAATATATGATCAAAATAGCTATTTTACATTTAATTATCTGATTTAATAGCCATAGATTTTGCAACTACTTCAAATTTTTTTATCATGCAACCAGGATATAAGGCTTCCTTAGCATACTTCAACAACTCATAAAATTGGGATGGTTCTAACTCTAGATTTGAATCAATGTCATCCTAATTTTTAATTTTTTGAAAAGATGGACTAGCTACATCATGTACTAAATTTTGAAATTGTGATAGATTTGGAACCAAATTATTAGTATCATCTCTCAAACTGTGTCCATTGTGTTAATACCAAAAAAAACATAATCATTTCAAAAACCAATTCACAATAGATAACCCCCATTGTTTTTAAATGTTCCAAACATCCTCAAATCACATTTCTTGCATGGACACTTAATTTTCCCTTCTGAAACAACTTATGGTTTTGATGATGCAAATGATAAAAAAGATTCAACACCCTCAATATATATAGGATTTATAACAAAACTGTTTGGATTCTTGTGATGATTTATCTAATTGTGATCATGTAATAAATAATGTTATTGACTTACTTACACCATATTACTCTAAAAAATATAAAATAAATAAATTGTTTATGATTAATTTGATATAAGAAAAATACGATCCAAAAAAGAGTAAAAATTAAAACAATCATAATTTACTTTTAAATATTTTAAATTTTATCTATTTACCACTAATTTTTACAATATTCAAGTGATGAAACCAATTTATTCCAATTATGTCCAAATTTTTCATTACATAAATTTCTATCAGCCATGTACTATCATCGACGTATCTCCTCCTTCTACTGTTGTTGCATCCATAGACGCATCACATCATGCATGTCCTGATTCTGGTGACCAAATGATAAATTTGTACAGGGTTAGCATAAATTGGTCATTTCTAATCACCTGAAGATTAGAAATTCTATGATTTACTAAAATGTATAAATCATAGATTTTACAATCACCGAGAGATGAAACCAATTTACACCAACCATGTCCCAATTTATCATTACACCAATTTATGTCAATTATGTCATGTGATTGACATATCTCCTCCTCCTCCTGATGTCATCAATGCATCACATCATATTTTTCTCGGCTCTTGGCGACTTAATGATAGATTTGGAGATGGTTGGCATAAATTGATCATTACCAATTTATGTCAATCATGTATGTACAAATTTGTGGTTGGCGTAAATTGGTCATTACTAATTTGTGTTAACCATGTGTGTACAAATTTTTTATTGGTCATGGGATGAAAATTATTGCAAATTATTGCTAATTGTTACTATTTATTACTATTTATTAGTAATTGTTACTATTTATTAGTAATTATTGCTATTTATTATTATTTATAACTATTTATTAGTAATTATTAGTATTTATTAGTGATTATTACTATTTATTGCTATTTATTTCTATGTATAACTATTTTTTATTAATTATTACTATTTATTAGTAATTATTACTATTTATAACTATTTATTAGTAATTATTAATATTTATTAGAAATTATTACTAATTTTTACTAATTTTTACTAATTATTAATGATTATTACTAATTATTACTAATTATTACTAATTATTACTAATTATTGCTAATTATTAGTAATTATTACTAATTATTGCTAATTATTAGTAATTATTGCTAATTATTTCTAATTATTAGTAATTATTGCTAATTATTAAAAGTTGTTGCTAATTATTGCTAATTATTGATAATTATTGTTAATTATTTCTAATTATTGCTAATTATTCCTAATTAATGCTAATCATTACTAATTATTCCTAATTATTACCAATTATTACTATTTATTACTATTTATTCATAATTATTGTTATTTATTGTTAATTGTTAGTAATTACTATTAATTATTAGTAATTATTAAAAATAATTTGTAATTATTGCTAATTATTGGTAATTATTTCTAATTATTTCTAATTATTACTAATTATTACTAATTATTACAAATTATTATTATTTATTTCTATTTATTACTAATTATTACTCTTTATTACTATTTATTACTAATTATTACTAATTATTACTACATATTAGTAATTATTTCTATTTATTGTCAATTGTTAGTAATTATTGCTATTTATTGCTAATTATTTCTAATTATTACTAATAAATATTACCATTTGTTACTATTTATTACTATTTGTTAATAATTATTACTATTTGTTAGTAATCTACTATATATACTAATCCTGGATTTCCATCTGCCACGTGTCTCTTTCACGTTCCACCACATCATTTTCCCCATATGTGTCCTTCCTCCACTACTCCACGTTGCCCCTCTGCGTGGTTTCACATTCTATCTCTGCCTCCCTCTCCCGCTACAGCTGAGGATACCGCACATCGCGACCTATACTCCCCTCAAACCCTCACCTCCATCATCCCCCCTATGCTGATCAACCCGTACTCTGTCGACCTCCGTCTCTATCGTCCTCCTTCTCCCGGTTTCAACTATACTCTCTGGGATTTTCCTTCTCCCGCTTGTGGTCGGGCATCAGCTCTTTGCAACCTAGGGTTCCTGCAAACTCTTGACGTCGATGTCATCCTCCTCCCAGTTTCCCTGTAGTCAGTCGCGCTCATACTCTGTCTTCCTTCTTATCCCGGTTTTACCGTACCTCTCCATTGTGTTCATTCTCCCACTCGCATTTTCGTTCACTAGTTCTTCGGATTGCGAATCCCTTTAGGACTGACCCCTCTATGTTAGGGTTTTCCTTTATAAGCATCCTTTGATTTGTTTCAATTACATTAAATCCCTTCATAGTTGCTTCATTATGTTGTCACCGGTTCATCGGTTCTCATCCTCACAGATCCCACCAGACCTTCCTGTATATATTGAGGTTCTTTCCCTCAAAATTTCTTTCTCGATTAATCTTTAAATTATTTTTATATGGATTCAAAACATTTTAACTAATACATATTTTGTGTATGTACAATGAAGAGTCAGTGTTGTTGGTATTATAGGGTTCATTGGTTTCGAAATGATATCTGCAAAACAAAACACCATGAAATCTTTCTTACATGACAAATGCATCCTTATTACCTTTATTAGAATTTCTTTTGTTTATCATTTAAGCCATAAATGAACTGATTTTTCAGGAAATTTTAAATATTGTGATAGTTCATTTGATATTTTCAATGGCCTAAAGCATGAGGTTCATAACGGATATATGAGCTTTAGAGGAAAAAAGTATTGGAGGTAATGCTTTTTATACAGTACTGATTTCTTTTTCCTTTCGATGTTTTTTTGGCTTTGTAACTCTGTGTTCATAGAAATGTTTTAAATGAATGTTTGAATGGAGCTTTGGATGTGTTTGGTGTCATGACTAAATGATGTTATTTTCACTTGGGTTTTAGGAATGGGATTCCAGGGATCTTGGCTTTCCTGAAGGTATGTTTCACTAATTTGAATCTCTTGGGACCCATTTGACTTTAAAAATTGTCTTTTGGTTTCTATTTTTATGGGTTATGTTTAATTCAACCTTGTATTTCCACAGCTATGTTTTATAGTATTACATTCAACCCATTCCCATATAATAAATAATTTTATCATATATGTTAACATGTTGTATATGTGTTTCCCTTCAATTTTATTATGTATAGTATTGTTTTATTTTATAATTCATCAAAAATTCATTATAATTTTCAACTATTTTTTAAATTTTGGTGGGGAATCAAAATAGATTTTTTTGTGCTAACATTTTTATGTTGTGTTTTTTGTCAACTATCCATTCAGGTTTTATTCTTCAGGTTTCTGTCTGCATCGAGCCCAAACTTTTACTGCATGAACAAGTTTTTTCTATTATGGAGTTTTGCAGGTAATGGTTTGCAATTAGAAATAAGTATTATTTAATTTCCATAAAAATTTCATAGTTTCCTCTATGATGTTTTGTTTTCCAGTTTCATACTATATATATTTCAATTAATTCTTATTTAATAGTGTCGTATCTTTCCTATTTTATTAGAACAACCCAATTGCACAGAGGGGTCAAATACTATAATCAATGTTGTGATCGGTGATTCTATTATAGTCCTGGCAATGAATTTAATGCTAAAGAATGCAATGGATGTGTTTTTATAGGCTAGAAAAGTGGAATTTTACCCAAGCATTAGGTCCTACAACTTTTTACTTAAGTGTTTGGATACCGAAAATGAAATATAATTCATCAAATATGTTTTTGAGGAATTAACGATGCCTGGACCATTATCAAATGTTTACACCTACACCAATATGGTGAACTTTTATTGTAAGTGGCATCGAGGGTAGTGTGAAATTGATCTTCCACAAGCTTATGATATTTTAAAAGAATTAAAAAGCAGTGGGAAGATACCTACTATAGTAATATATAGTATATATATCTATGGTCTTTACGGTGTTGGACATACTGAGCTTTCTTTGGATCTTATTAGGGATTTGTGGTTTAGAGGCCTTTCTGTCAATTGTTACTGTTATAATGCTATTATTTATGGTCTATGTCACAGTGGGGTGATGCTTTTATTGTTTTCAAAGAAATGAAAAATTGTGTAATGCCCTCAGATTTTTATAGCTACAACATTTTGATTGAAGAGATTTTCCAAACAGGGGATCTTGAGAAAGGTATATGCTTAATTGCATATAATAGTTTGGAGCAGGGGTCATTTTATTTTGATTCATGTTCTACCAAACTACTAAATGCACCCCATAAATTTTTGATGCTGTAAACTACAGCCAACCTCAAGCTCTTTCACCTATGTCCCACAAAAAAACTACCAAACATCCTCCCCCCTTGATTCCCACTTCCTCCATGTTTTCTTCCTTTTTGGCTTCTACAGTGAACTGAAAATGTGCACATTCATCCTCTCGTGGAAATGCTTTTCAGTAAATTTATCCTCCGATCAGAAATCCAGTGTGTTCCATATAGAGAGTCAATTTCCCCCATTTTGTAATTCAATTTCTATGAATTTTTTACTAGAAATTTTACAGTATAACCAAACTGGCATCCCCAACACTCTTAGGATGGTTGGCCTTTACCATGAATCCACCTATCCAGTTACAAGTCCTTATAAAATCATATTTTATGTATGTTAAATGATCTAAATCATGATATTAGGGAATCATCCATCTTTTGCATTGAGTTTTTTTTATTTTTATCAATGACATGGCCTAATTTGTAAGCATGCACCATGTCTTATATTCATTCTTAAATCTGCTGATTTATTTTTCTATTAATTCAAATTTAAATTTTTTGTAACTTTTTTTGCTTATATGTGACATGCACTCCCTTAACTATCATTATTATTCTTTATGTGTTTTTCTATTGTAATTGTCTCTATGTTTAATCAACTATTATTGTAATATTTTGTACCATTTTCTTTTGTCTCACTTTATATGCACCTGTACTTTTACTATATATCACTTCTGATAAATGTTTTTGAAAACCGAATCATGTACTATGTTTCAGCAGTGGATGAGGTTTTTAATTTGACCAGTGGATGGTTTCAAGATCATTGGAACATGTTTTATATTAGGGAATTGGATCACTGTGGCACACAAGTTACTTCGTTCTTATAGTATTATTTTTCTCCTCTTTCAGGTCTTCCCAACTTCACAATAATTTAATTTTTTCTATTTCATTTAGTCATACCTATATTAGAAATTCAGGTTTGATTATTTAGATTATACCTTGTATATTTTTAAACTTATAATGAATCCAACAGTCTCGATTATATCACTCATGATGGATAGAATCTTTCAAATGATCTGAACTGTAACAAGGTGAATTCTTTATCATCCACTATGCTTTATTCATTTTTATATCAAATTCTTGGGTTATTTATTATCATTTTTTTCATTGGAAAATTTTACCTACCCCAAATCACCAGAAAGACTGAGACTACTAAAGTATATAAGGCTTCAACACTCAGCACTAGTTGGGATTCATGTATCGACTTCCAGGAATCTACATCCTAAGGTGTAGTGCTCAATTATGGACTGTCCCAAGTTAATATGGCTTCAAATTCATAGTCATCTCTAAGTAGTGGTATGTGTTATTACTTATTCCCAACAAAAAGTTATGTTATCCATCCTTAATTCTCAAATTCTTAGTATCCACCCCTGGGACAAAGTATTGAGTACCTAGACTCGATGAGGTCCAGACATATTCCCTCCAACAACTAAAGTATGACATTTAAAGAAGAATCTCATTACATTATGTACTATAAAATTTCACTTTTCTTGATAAATTTAATGACATTTAATCATACTAGGGGATAAATTATGAGTTTTTCTACTATGTTGTGGAATTATAACTAACTCACTTTATGAATTTTTTGATATTTAGTGATTTTATTTCTATAATCACTTATGATTTCTAATCCTTCCTTGGATACATTTCCCCTGTATCGGTCCACTACAGTTTTAAAACATTGGAAAGTTTTCACATCCTGACCTCTAAAATTTTATATTTCTAGGATGATTACATAATTATCACAATTTATTTATTTTTTATGTGCCTCTTCATATATTATTAACCTATCATTAGTAGTTACATTAATAATATATTAGTTTTAACACCAAACGGTAGGCTTGAATTGTAGTTACAATATACTATTATGATAAATTTTCATGAAAACTGGATGATGTACTAATTTTAAGAAGTGCATACTTGATCCTTTTTTTCCCATTAAGAGAGGTTTTTAGGAAACAATATGACATCCATAACAAGATGCCTCTCCTTCTGCATGAGGACCTTCTATCCAAAGAAGGCATGATCATTTATATGACTTTAGAATAGGAATGTCTGAACTTATTTGGATATGATGCCTCTCCATTGCATTAAGGTTGTCTCTATGAACCTAATGTTATTTAAGGACCTTACTCAATTGATATATTTTTCTTAGAAGCAAAAGTGTGATGTTTACTATAGACTTTAGTCTTTAATTGGTTTACTTATCTTCAGTTGGTCTATTTTCATAGCATTAATGTGTGGTGTTGTTTGATGTTTACTATCTTTGGTTGACTATATTTCTTCATGAAATAACAATATCATATGTTCATCAATATATATATTGCTTTGGCCTTCCAGTTTTCTGGTTTAATTCTCATTGTAATGTCTGGTGTTTTACTGTGTTGCTTAATGGGGTGTTTACATTGTAGTGTGGTTTCTTCTATTAAAATTGAAGTCTATAAAAATGTAATCCCATGCCAAGAGCCTACTGCAGCATCAAATCATGAAGGGAAGATCACATAGGAAAAACCTGATGTTTTGGTCAAGTCCATCTTCACTGTTGGATCCTTTCATAGTACCATGTTAAAGAAAGGCATCCCTTTATCTCTCTATTGTAATCTATCTTTTGAACGTTCTATTATGATATTTATTTACTTTTTAGTATGTATTTTTAATTTTAAACATTTTTTTTATCTACAGATAAACATGTTGGCTAATTTTGTAGGTCTTGAGCTCCTAGATTATCACCTCTTATTTCACCATCAAAACTCTTCACAAATATAATTCCATGTTAAACAATAGCTATATTTTCTTGAACTGTTCTTATTTTGGTCTTGAATATTTTTGAATCCATATGTCACACATGGTTATACTATACTTAAACTCATAAGAAAGAAATCAGTGAACCATTCCATTAGGTATGAAATGTTTTTATCCTGCATACAGGGTGAAAGGGTGGAGTAATAGGGTAGATGAAAGGTTTCGATCCTGATTAATATAAGGCAACATGTTCGTTCACTTCTACAACATTCTCATCACCAATTCATCATTGATGTTGTTCGGATATAATCCATGTGTTAACATGCTTGAGAGAACCTCTCATCTGTTTCAGGTCAAAAGAATGTATTCTTTCTTTTCTGCAGTTGTTAAGCTACTTTTACTTATAGGTTACCCTCCAGGAGGATAATATGGTTGCTGGAGTGTTGAATCCAATGAATATTCCATGTGCAGGGAATTACACACCAACTCCTACTGATTTATAAGGATCCACTGATTTATATTCTGGAATCATTCTTGGTAGCAGAAGGATCCTTTTTCATTATTGCTAGTAGAAGCATCCATTGTTTCAGATTACACAGCCCTCCCAACAACATCAGTGTTACTTAATGAAAGACCAACTCCAACTGATATCCTTCATGTACTGCTACCATCCTTCAGAGAACTATAATATTTATCTTGTCCCTTAACTGATACTTCAGGAGTTGGCGCAGCAGCATTAATACCTTCACTGGCCTTATTGATACCCTGACCAGCATCCATATTATGGTGAGGGTGTACTCCTTCATGTAATCGTACAGAGAGATCACATTCCAATCCTTTCTCAATTTTTGATAATTTCTCATGTATTAACTCATTATGAACCTTTTTCTCTGATGTTAATTTATATCAAGTATTGGTGATCTACATACTCACCTTAACCTTTCTGGATTTTGGTTTCTGGAGTTGGGTAGAGGAAAACCATCTCACTTAAAGTGGTGTAGGTGTGCCCCTTGCCTTAAAACCCATAAAAGTTTGAAGGAATAGGTAAATAAGCGAGGTCCCACGACTCCCCCTATACCCTGATCAGCTCCCAATATCTCCTCCAAATTTGGCCATCAACAGTGAGATTGTTGATCATTATCACCATATCCTCCAATACCTTCTCCCACATGACCTATGAGATAACCTTCTCATAGTTCATGACACATGTCTCCTCCAATATCAATATCGTATTGGTGATATTCATCACCAGTGGATCATTTTCTCCTATTAGATGTTATTTTATTCTACTTGTACTACATATTACTTTTGATACATGTTTTTTAAAACTGAATGGTGTACTCTATTTGAGCAGATGATGAACTTTTTAATTTGAGCAATGGGTTTTTTTTATAGATTATTGAACATGTTTTTTTCCTGTAGTGGATCATTTTTTTTAATTTAGTAGTGGATTATTATTTATAGAATTATTTAAATATTATTATAAAGGACTGAACAATTATTTAGTTATAAACACAACCTCTAGATCAAACAATCACCATCAGGACAGATCTATTAATGTTGTTTCTACTATAACTAAACAATTTTTTCTCATCTCAGTCCTCCAATGTTTTCAATATCTACAATTTATATATCCATATCTCCCTCTCTAATGATCCCACGAATAGGACTAGTGTTAACCCCATGCTAAAAAACTTGGTTTTTCACTTTGCAAAGAAAAACATTTCAGAGGAAACACATGGTTAGAATTTGCATCAGATGTGAAGCAGGGCCTCTACAACAAGTAGATTGTGGTTATTATATATGGAAGTGTTTGGATATTTCAAGGAAAGGAACGGTTCATGCAAGACCAAATCCCATGGTGGATATATAATTGTCAAAGATGGAACAATTGTTAGCGAAGGGTTTCATCTAAAAGTAGGGAAGCCTCGTGTCAAGGTTAACTGATCTTTATATTTATAATGCATCCATTATTACTAATGAGAATGGAATCATGAAGCAAGAAATATGAAGAATTTTATATTCATGGTTATAATTTAAATGGTACCTAAGATAGGAATACATGTGAATACATGAAAAATATTTGGAAATCTGTTTGATTGACAACATTCCAGTGGTCAACCACAACTCCGCCGTCGGTGCCGCTTCACCCCCCACCCACATGTAAGTCACCATCTTATTTTCAGTACATAGAAACCCTTTGTTAAATTTTGTATGAAGAAGAATGATTCATCA
The DNA here is from genome assembly GCA_963277665.1 of Viscum album. Lineage (NCBI taxonomy): Eukaryota > Viridiplantae > Streptophyta > Magnoliopsida > Santalales > Viscaceae > Viscum > Viscum album. The sequence continues at coordinate 209,971,130 of OY728162.1, read as the reverse complement.
TCATCAGAATATTTGATGCCTGTCACTATGTTTTTGTACTTTTCAGAGACAGGATGAAGAGAAACATCAAGGTGGGTGGTGGGTTTAGGGTTTTGTTTTTCATGAAATTATATTTTTGAGATCATGGATGGTAGGTTCAAGTGGAAGAAGTATGGTAATAAGATGGTCAAGAACAGCCCCAATCCAAGGTAATGGGACATTTTCTAATTTTATATTTTGATTTTATTCACCTTTCATTATTGATCTTACTTCCCATCTAGCAACTTTTATTCCTCATTTCCTTCTTCTTATTCCATTTTTTACCCATATGTGATTTTAAGTTCCCATTTAATAAAAACTACAAGTTGATTTGAATTTTTTAATGAAATTGGATTCCTAAATCTATGCTCTTTTTCCAGATATTAAAAAGCCAAAAACATATCTCATGTTTTTTCTCACACCTTCTGTTGAACTCATTCAACCATTCCAAGATCTACATGCAAAGAAAACCCTTTTTAACTTCTTATGTTTTTTGATATTTAAACCCCTTTATTAGTTTTATGAATCATCAAGTTTTTACAATTATTCAACCCTAGGAAGTTTTTTTTCTTATATTATTTTCCCATTTATGTTGATAGTTATCTTCTCTCTTAAATATTGGGCCCTATAATTGAATTCATTTAAACATCTGTCACAACCTGTCCCTCAGGGCCCGTGCTGTTACTACCTCAAGCCTGCATTCCATAGACCAGGGGCTGGCGACTAGCACCGGAAAGGCATATCCCTATAATGGGAAGGAATTTTCTTTTAACATGTACAAACACATAGTCCAAGAACACAACAAGAAATAACCACAAAGTAAATTGTTGTAGTAAAAGTATGTTGAAAGTAAAAGTGTTCTGAAGTAAGAAGGGGGTTATAATACAATCCCAACTGAAAAAGGTACAAGTACAGCTGAAAAGTAAAAAATAGCTCCCGGATCATCCACCGAGGATCCTACCTAAAGGGTAGGTACAAATCATGATCAGTAGTCCCTACATCACGTTATGCCAAATGGTCCACCTTTGAGTACCATCCTGGTCCTCGCTCCCTCAGCCACAATCAATGTTATATGTTATCTACATAAGGCACAACAAGTTGTAGGTGAAGCCTATGCAGGGGTGAGTATAACGATACTCAATAGGGACCTTGAGACCCTTGTAGGTATCCTAGAGTTCCACAAAGGAAAAACCACAAAGAAAGACATCAACTCTACTTAGGTATATGCCCATACATATACCTAAGTTATCAAGATATATTTGTCTCATACATGAGGGAAGAATATCACAAAGGTAACACCATGAAGGTAACACCAAGAAGGTAGAAGTACCACACAGGTAACACCAAGAAGATATCACCACGAAGGTAAAAGTACCACACAGGTATAACCATGAAGATAAAGGACTCAGCTCACCAAGTTTAAGTGAAGTATAGAAGTACAGATGATTAGTCGCGAAGCTAGATCATCTTATTCTATCAAGAGGCACTACTGCTGACCATACGGAGTCTAACCCACATAGGATCGATAGGTACTAACCCCCGCAATGACCCACACAGGATCTGACATGCCCGGAGTTGATAGGTACTAACCCCCAAAATGACCCACATAGGATCTAACCCGCCCAGAGTCGTTAGGTACTAACCCCTACAATGACCCACATAGGATCTGACCCACACAGAATCGGTATGCGCTAACCCACACAGGATCGTTGAGTGCTGACCCACACAGGATATGACCCACATAGGATCGGTATGTGCTGACCCACACAGGATCGCTGAGTGCTGACCCACATGGGATCAAACCCACATAGGATCGGTAAGTACTGACCCATATAGGATCGCTAGGTACTAACCTCTGTATGATCTGTCTCCAACCTCTGCCTCACTACCAGCCACTGGATTCCTGCTCATAGCACGTTTAATTCTAGGAGAACCGCTCCTCAATCCCTTGGTCATATTTCAACCAGCATGAAGTCCCATGAAGAATTAACCTGATGATCTGTCACGTCATAAGGGTCCCAATGCAACAAACGGCGCGTCAACCGGATGCTCGGTTTGTGAGTTATAAGAATTTTAGTTCTGAGGGCCCAGTTGGATTCGGGTTAGAATCAACCCGGCCATACTCCAAATATCTCCAAAACTCAATTTTAGTATACCAAAAGGACTATCTCGGTCCAAAGATTCCAATTCCATATAAATTTTGTCAAACGGATGTCTGGTTCTCAAGATATTCCCCTTTAAGCATTTCTGGGTCTGGTTGGGCCTGGGCCTAGTCCGACCCGGTCGGACCGACCCAGCCTGACCCAGTTTGGTTTGGGCTATGGTGGTCTTAGCCAGATGGGCCAAGGTACGTCCTAGCTCACAAGGGGGCAGCTCAGCCTGCAAGGGGGCGCGGCCCGCAAGGGGGCGGCCCGCAAAGTAGGCAGCCCGCTGTACGGCGGCCCACTGGGCAGGCGGCTCGGCCCGCTGGGCAGGTTTCCCGGCTGCGTAAGGTGCAACCTGCGGTCCACTGAGCTGGCAAGGGGGGCATTCCCCCCCCCCCCCCCCCCGTTATCTCGAACGACCCGGAGGTCATTCGGATTCTGAAACGGCGACGCCACGTGGGAGTTGCCCAGTCGCCGCGGAACCCGCCAAAGGCGCAAGTTATGTCTCCTTCATTGCAGCTTCGGTCACAGCCTCTTTCTCACTGGCGGCACGTGACGGTGCATCTCCCTTCCCTTCTATGGCCGACCGATAAGTCGGTTGCCTTCCCCGACCGACGCAGCTGGTGATTCGCGGCCCTTTGCTCACCAGCGGTACGCGATGGCGCGCTGCACCTCAACCGCGGCCGGTCTGTGTCGGCATCTCCGATGACCACTGTAGCTTAGTGCCGCGGCCTCCTCTTACAGCGTGCATTGGTGCGTCGTTTCCTTCATATTCGTTTGGTGTCGCCGCGCCGACGGTCTTCCACAGAGGGCAGAAGGATAGCAAGGTAGCAAAGGGTTTGGGCCAGTTTCGTTAGGCATGCACCCTCCACGTTAGCTCATAAACATGAGGGGGGATTAAGGGTTTAATAATCACTTAAATTAAACAACAATCAAAACCCTACAAAGATACCTCGCAAGAACCTCCCACAAAAACGAATGAATCACGGATCAACCCATTAGTCGATTGACCCGCATTCTTCATATTATTCAAGAACGGGGAAGAGGAAAATTATTTAAAATGTGTAAAAAATTAAACCCCCTACCTTGAAATCCCATTATAGAATGTCCGTGCTTGAAGGTGGATCGGTGATCTTCATTCCTACCACAGGCTTCCAACAACGTCGCTTTCACGTCGTCCTTCGGTTCAGGGTTTTGGTGTCGCTAATCACCGCTCGTCGTAACCGGCTCCATCCTCCAAGGTTTTGGTGTCTCGAAACTCCTTCAACACTTCGTTTCTTGGAAAATTTGTGAAAATACCTCCCCCAAATCTCCATATTAATAGGAGAGGGGGAGGGTAAGTAACGACGTAGGAAAATTAATGGGGTTCATTAATTAGGAATCTTCCTAATTCCCCAATGACGTCGTTACTTAAGATTTAAAGGTCAATCCATTTATTGGCCTGACACATCACAGGTCCCACCTCCACTTTTCCATTTGAGGATATGATAGAAACAAAATAAAATAATAAAATTATCTTATTTACTTTCTTTTAAAATTCCCAAAACTTAACCTTTTCACCGGACCTACTATAGTCGAAGTGAAGCCTCCCTTAAGCGAATCTCGGCACTGCGGATTCAATGGTGCCCTCGGATTTTTAATCCGAGTACTGGTTCAAAAGTTAGAAAATGTCGCTCGCGCGTTTACTGAAGGTACCTTAAAAAAAGTTTAGAAATTTATTCTGGGCACACCGGGTCTCGAAATCACATGTCTTCAATTTTCGCGGACTCGTAATAATTCCATATAATTAAAAAAAATACATGAAAAATCTGGGTCTTTACATTCTCCCCACCTTAGGTCCTTTCATCCATGAAATCCACAACATAGACTAAAAAAACAAATGGGGGTATTGAGCAAGAATATGAGCCTCCCACTCCCATGTTCTCTCCTGGAGGTTCTCATGCTACCAACGAACGTGCACTAGAGGTATCAATCTCCCAAAAAGGACTCTCTCCTATCGATCCTCAATATCCACTGCAACCTCCATAAATGTCTCCCCATCATCGAATTCCAGCTCGCCGTGGTCGATGATGTGAGAAGGGTCATGCACGTATCTCCTCAGCTGGGATTCGTGGAAGACATCGTGCACCCTCTCCAACTGCGGTGGTAGTGCCAAGCAGTATGCTACTTCGCCAATCCTCAGAAGTATTAGAAAAGGTATGATAAAACTCGGTGATAACTTTTCGCCTCATCCAAATCTCTGTAGTCCCCGTTGAGGGGAGACTCGCAAGAAAACATGGTCCCCCTCCTGGAACTCCAAAGGTCTCTGTCTCTTATCATCATAAGACTTCTGCCTACTCTTTGTAGTCTTTATCTTCTCCTGGATGGTCTGCACCTTCTCAGTGGTAGCCCGTACCAACTCTAGACTCATAAGAGCTGACTCCCCTAGGTTTTTCCATCATAGAGGTGATCTGCAGGGTCGACCATACAGGGCCTCGAATGGTTTCATACTGATGGTGGAGTGATAACTGTTTTTGTGTGTGAATTCCACCAAGGGAAATTGATCCTCCTAACTACAGACAAAATCTAGGATGCAAGCACGAAGTATGTCCTCTAGAGTCTAAAAGGTTCACTCTGTCTGACCATTCGTCTGAGGATGAAAGGCGGTGCTCAAACGTAACTGAGTCCTAAACGCCTCTTGTAATCCCTTCCACAACAAGGATGTAAAACATGTGTCACGGTCAGAGATGATTGTATATGGAACCCCATGAAGTCTCATAATCCCCTATATGTAGAGGTGTCTCAAGCCCTCTACAGATCCCTACTCTCAAATAGGTAGAAAGTGGGCTGACTTGGTGAGTCGTTCAACGATCACCCAGATGGAATCATGTACCCTAGACGTACATGTAATCCCTTTCACAAAGTCCATAGAGATTCCACACCACTTCCATGTTGGCACCTCTAGTGGCTGAGCTAAACCTGCTGGAACCTGGTGCTCGGCCTTCACTTGCTGACAAGTGAGGCATCGTGAAACAAACTCTGCCACTACCTTCTTGATGTCTGGACACTAGTGCTGATGCCAGAGGTCTTGGTACATCTTTGCCACACCAGGATGTACCACTAGAGGGGATGTATGGAACTCACTCAAAACCTCCTCTCGTAGTGCCACTGGTACCATGGTACGTCCTCTAAAGAGGATGACATGCTCCCCACCTTCAGAAAATCCTTCAAGTGTCTGTCCTAAGGATATCTAAGCATGTTGAGCCTCACAGTCAATGTCCCCAAGTTGCACCTCCCTGACTCACTGAAAGAGTGGGGGAGTGACTGTTAAAGACTGTAGGTAAGATGCTCCATCACTATCCACGAAGGATATCTGCATCGCGGCTAGTTGTTTCATCACCTCACTCAGCAACTATAGACCAGACCTCCTGCTGAGTGCATCTGCTACCACGTTCCCCTTCCCAGGAGTATAGAATATCTCAAAGTCATAGCCCTGGAGGAACTCCAGTCATCACCGATATCTCAGGTTCAGGTCCTTCTAAGAGAAGATATACCTGAGACTCTTGTGATCAAAGTAGACTGTAAAATGTTCACCCATCAGGTAATGTCGCCACAGCTTCAAGGCGAAGACCACTACTTCTAACTCCAATTCATGGGTAGAGTAGTTCTTCTCATATTGTCTCAACTATTGTTATCCGTAAGAAATCATTACTCGCTCCTGCATCAAGACACACCCAAGTCCGGTTCCTGATGTGTTGTAGTAGACTACGTACCCAACACCCTCTTCAGGTAGCCTCAAGATGGGATCACTCATCAGTCTCTACCTAAGCTCCTAAAAACTCTACTAAAATCTCTCCATCTACATGAAGGGTTGTCCCTTCTTTGTCAAAGTTGACAAGGGTGGCATAACTTTGGAAAAGTCAAGCACAAATATCTGGTAGTATCCATCCAAATCCAGAAAACTTTGAACCACGGTCACACTCTTGGGTGGATCCCAAGCAAGCACAACCTCTATCCTCACCGGATCCACTGCAACTCCAGCCTCCGAGATAACGTGTCCTAGAAAGTGGACCTCTTGTATCATGAGCTGATGATAGCCTAATATGAGGTCTATCTTTGAAAACTAATGATCTCCCTTCATCTGATCCAAAAGATCATTAATCCTCAAAAGTGGATACTTGTTCTTCACGGTCACCTGGTTCAGGCACCGATAATCCACACAGAGTCTCAAACTCCCATCTGCCTTCTTGGAGAACAAAATTGGGGCTGCCCAAGGAGAAACATTGGGCCTTGTGAACCCCTTCCCCTGCAAGTCCTTCATCTGTACTCGTAACTCACGAAGCTCCGCGGGAGCCATCCGATATGTAGGTGTAGATATCAGTGTTTTCCTAGGGTACAGGTCGATGTAAAAGTCTACCTATGTGCATGGAGGTAGTCTTGGAACATCATCAGGAAAAACATTGGCATATTGTTCCACCACTACAGGATAGCTCGGACTCTCAACATGAACTTCCCTGAGGGTAAGGCTGGCCAACTGATGTGTGATCAGCTGCACCCTCCTCCGGGTAAGTCCATCATGTGCTGCAAAGGTTCCCTTCTTGCCGAGGAAGGAAAACATGGTCCCATCCGTGCGGACACACCGCACTTTGTACCAAATATAGTCAATATGAGCATGGACTGTGGATAACCAGTCCATACCCAAGATGACATTTTAAGGCCTCAACGCTACTACTAGAAGATCACAGCTGAAGCTATCACCTCCTAGAGTAAGCTCACACTGTCAGCACCAATGTGTAATCGTCGAACTCACTCCCGTAGGTGTCTCTAGCCGTAAGGATCAAGACAAAATCTCCACCAGAATCTCTGAGCTCCAAACGAGGTTCGTGGAAATAAAAGAGTGACTGGAACCTGTGTCTATAAGTATTACAGCTAAGGTGGAGTAGACACATATTGTACCTCTAATCATCTCCAGAGCATCGTGGTCGTAGGTCTCATATGCTTGAAGCTAAGCTCATCCCTGTCCACTTGCTCCCTGTGGTCGGGGTGGACCACCTGGAGGTGGTGGTGATAAAACCTTGAATCATCACCCACTGCCTATTGCACAGCCAACTCTTCTACCACATCCGCATGCTGCCTTCGGACCTCAACGATCAAATCTATGTCTCTGTCTCGATAGTCCCTCGACCGTCATCTAATCATCAATTCAGTGGGTCGAGCAGTCGTGAGCCATGTGACCCTGCTCATCGCACGTGAAGCATGCCCTACCTCTCAGATGACCTCCTCTACCTCGTGAGCTCCACACCTCCGAACCTACATCCTGGGGTCATCCACCAAAAGGTCTGGCCCACTTGGACCTCTATGTTATCTACCTACTACCAACCGCAGATGACTCTACTATGTGTCGCCCGGTGGTGGGTCTCGCTGTCAGTGTCTGCTCAGCTAAGAAAATCTCCACCAAGAGTGCTCTCTCCATCACTCCAGCATGCGTCGGGATGCTAAGAGATACCATCGAATCTCTGATCTCCCGTCGGAGTCCCTGCTCGAAGGTCTGGGCCCTGAAGAAAGGATCTCGTACTATGTCGGTGGAGTAGCGGGAGAGATTGGTGAACCTCGTCGAGTACTAAGCCACTGTCATGTTTCCCTACTGTAAGTGCAGCAAATCATGTATATGCACTGAGCGTAAAGTCACTAGGATGAACTCTTCCCTAAAAAGTCTATAGAAGTCCACCCAGATGAGGGTCACCTCGTCGTGAATCTGGAGCCTCAAGCTCCACCATCTCTCTACTACTACCTGAAAAATACTGGTTGTTAGGATCACCATAATGTCAGCTAGTGTCCCAACCATGCAGAAAACATTGGCTACAGCCTCCAACCAGTCCTCAACCGCTTGCGGGTCTGTCTCACCTCGGAACCTTAGAGGCCTCTACCGCTGAAACTCGTGCAACACAATCAGTCAGCGTGCACCCTCTGTGGGTGGGGCTAGTGGAAACGGCTTCCCAACAGGTATTGGTGTTGCTGGTACACTAGTTGAAGGTGCTAACGCTATAAGAGGGCCATGTACCAAGGCCTCATTGCTCGGTGGGCCGTCATCACGTACTCTCTCAGGAATCTTGGCTGGCTGGCTATGTGGCGGCATCCTGAAAAGAAACATGTGTTCCACGATCAATAAGTTATACCTGTTGAGTTGACTCTAAGATATTGCAATAAAGAATTTTCAAAACACACGCAATCAGTGTTTCCGTGCACTGAGTCGGAAATCAGAATTCAGGGTCCTGGTGTATGGATACGTCGGTCTCCACACTAACACTGGACTCCCCGAACTGAAAACCACACTCATAACACTTAACACTATTGCCACACAGCAAAGATCAGAGTCCTAGTTCTTTGGTAGAACTGACTCTTCTGATACCACTTTGTTACGACCCATCCCTCAGGGCCCGTGCTGTGACTACCCCAAGCCCACCTTCCATAGTCCAGGGGCTGGGGACTTGCACCGGAAAGGTGTATCCCTGTAATGGGAATACATTTCATTTTAAACTGTACAGACACACTGTCCAAGAACACACCAAAAAAACAACCACAAAGTAAACTACTGTAGTAAAAGTATGTTGAAAGTAAAAGTGTGTTGAAGTAAGAAGGGGTCCGGAATACAAGACCAACTGAAAAAGGTACAAGTACAACTGAAAAGTAAAAAATTTCTTCTGGATCATCCACCAAGGATCCTACCTAAAGGGTGGGTATAGATCACGATCAGTAGTCCCTGCATCATGTCACGCCAAATGGTCCACCTTTGAGTATCGTCCCAGTTCTGGATCCTTCAGCCTCAATCAATGTTGTTCATCATCTGCACAAGACACAACAAGGTGTGGGCGAAGCCCATGTATGGGTGAGTATAACAATACTCAGTAGGGACCTCGAGCCCCCCGTAGGTCTCCTAGAGTTCCACAAAGGAAAAACCACAAAGCATGACATCAAATATACTTAGGTATATGGCCATACATATACCTAAGTTATCAAGATATAATTGTCTCATACATGAGGGAAGAATATCACAAAGGTAACACCATGAAGGTAACACCAGGAAGGTAGAAGTACCACACAGGTAACACCACAAAGATATCACCATGAAGGTAAAAGTACCACACCGGTATCACCACGAAGATAAAGGAATGAGCTCACACCAGTTTTAAGTGAAGTATAGAAGTACAAATGATTAGTCGCGAATCTTGATCATCTTATTTTTTCAAGAGGCACTGATGCTGACCATAAGAATTTTGACCCACACATGATCGATAGGTACTAACCCCCGCAATGACCCACACAGGATCTGACCCACCCGGAATTGATAGGTACTAACCCCCGCAATGACCCACACAGGATCTGACCTGCCCGGAGTTGTTAGGTACTAACCCCCGCAATGACCCACATAGGATCGATATGCGTTGAACCACACAGAATCGTTGGGCACTGACCCACACAAGATCGCTAAGCGCTGACCCACACAAGATCGCTAATCACTGACCCACACGGGATCATTGAGCACTTACCCACATAGGATCTGACCCACACAAGATTGGTATGCACTGACCCACACAGGATTGTTTAGCACTAACCCACACAAGATCGGTAAGTGCTGACTCACATAGGATTGCTCGGTACTAGCCTCCGTATGATCTATCTCCAACCTCTGCCTCACTTCCAGCCACTAGATTCTTTCTCATAGCACGCTTAATTTTGGGAGAAACTCTCCTCAAGACCTTGGTCATATTTAAACCATCATAAATTCCCATAAATAAGTAACTCGATGATCTGTCATGTTATAAGGGTTTCAACGCAACAAATGGCGCGTCAACTAGACACCCGGTCTATGAGTTATAAGCGTTTTAGTTCCAAGGGCCCAATTGGATTCAGGTTCGATCCAACCTGGCCATACTCCAACTATCTCCAAAACTCAAGTGGATTATACTAAAAGTACTATCTTAGTCCAAATATTCCAATTCCATAGACAATTAGTCAAATAGATGTCTGGTTCTCAAGATATGTCCCTTTAAGCGTTTATGGGTCCGGTTGGGCCCGAGCCTGGTCTGACCCGGCTTGACCCAGTCTGGGTTGGGCCGCAGCGGGCTCAACCTGCTGGATCGAGGTCCGGCCCAGCTCACAAGGGGGTGCGGCCCACTGGGCAGGCGACCCGACTGAGGCGCGGCCCACAGAAGGGCGGACCGTGGTCCGCCGAGCTGACAAGGGGGGGCTCCCCCCCCCCCCCCCGATATCCCGAACGGTGACGCCATGTGGGCGTCGCCCGGTCGCCGTGGAACCCACCGGAGGTGCGGGTTCTGCCTCCTCTACTACGGCTTCGTTTGCAGCCTCCTTCTCACCGGTGATGCGCGACGGCACTCCGCCCTTCCCTTCCGCGGCTAACCGATGAGCTGGCCGCCTTTCCCAACCACTGCAGCTGACGAGCCGCGGCCCTTTACTCACCGGCGGCACTTGAGGGCACGCCACACCTCCACCACGGTTGGCCAGTGTCAGCCGCTCCAATGACCATCGTGGCTTAGTGTCGTAGCCTCCTCTTGCGGCGTGCGTCGGCGCACCGTTTCCTTCGTAGCTGGTCGGTGCCGCTGCACTAGCGATCTTCCACGGAGGGCACAAGGATGGAAAGGTAGTGGAGAGTTTGGGCTAGATTCGTTAGTCTTGCACCCTCCGCGTTAGCTCGTAAACATGAGGGGGGGATTAAGGGTTTAATAATCACTTAAATTAAACAACAATCAAAACCCTACAAAGATACTTCGCAATAACCTCCCACAAAAACGAATGAATCGCGAATCAACTCGTTAGTCGGTTGACCCGCGCTCTTCATATTATTCAAGAATGGGGAAGAGTAAAATCATTTAAAATGTGTAAACAAATAAACCCCCTACCTCAAAACCCCATTGGAGAATGTTCGTGCTTGAAGGTGGATTGGTGATCTTCATTCCCGCCACAGGCTTCCAACGACGCAGCTTGCATGTCGTCCTTCAGTTCAGGGTTTCAGTGTCTCTCATCACCGCTCGTCGGAACCGGCTCCGTCCTCCAAGGGTTTGGTGTCTCAGAACTCCTTCAGCACTTCGTTGTTTGGCAAAGTTGTTCCAACACCTCCCCCCAAGCTCCATATTAATAGGAGAGAGGGAGGGTAAGTAACGATGTAGGGAAATTAATGAGGCTCATTAATTAGGAAGCTTCCTAATTCCCCAATGACATCATTACTTAAGATTGAAAGGTCAATCCATTTAATGACTTGAAACATCACTAGTCCCACCTCCGCTTTTTCGTTGGAGGATATGATAGAAACAAAATAAAATAATAAAATTATTTTATTTAATTTCTTTTAAAAGTCCCAAAACATAACCTTTTCATCGGACCTACTGCGTTCGAAGTCAAGTCTCCCTTAATTGAATCCTAGCACTGCAGATTCAATGGTACCCTCAGATTTTTAATCCAAGCACCAGTTCAAAAGTTAGAAAACGCTGATCGCACGTTTACTGAACGTACCTTAAAAAAAGTTCAGAAATTCATTCCAAGCACACCGGGCATCGGAATCATGCGCTCTCAATTTTCGTGGGCTCGTAATTATTCCATATGATTAAAAAAATTACATGGAGAATCCGGGTCTTTACAACATCTGACATTATAATATATTTCTACTTGTATAGAGCTGAAGTGCAGGTGTTGATCCACTATAGCCAACATGAATTACTTGAATATCGCATTGTTGGTTGGTGAAAGCCTGTGATGGCATGTAGTGAAGCGGAGTGTAGGTGCTGATCCATTGTGGCCAACATGCATTACTTGAATGTAGTTGAAATTTATTTACAATCTCCCTTCAAAATTAGAACTTCCATTTTATATATCATTTTTTCAATTATTTTAATGGTGTGTCTATATGTTATCCACTTTTACTCCATTTTTATGCACCACTACTTTGTGATTAAAAAGATATTTAACATTTCTATTTCAAAGTAACTTTTATAAATAGCATTGTCTTATTAAATAAAAACCATTAATCTAATATGTCGTGCGTACGCACGGGTAAGTACAAGTTATTACTATTTATTACAATTTATTACTAATTACCACTAATTACCACTAATTTTTAATAATTACCTCTAATTACTGTTAATTATTCCTGATTTTTACTAATTACCGCTAATTACTGCTAATTATTCCTAATTGTTCCTAATTACCACTAATTACCATTAATTACTACTATTTATTACTATTTATTCATAATTATTACTAATTATTGATATTTATTAGTATATATAACTAATTATTACTAATTATTACCATTTATTACTATTTATTTCTATTTTTTAATATTTATTACTATTTATTACTAATTATTGCTATTTATTACTAATTATTACTAATTATTACTAATTATTACTAATTTATACTAATTTATACTAATTACTACTAATTAATACTAATTACATGTAATTATTATTAATTAATGATAATTAAGCCAAATTATTACAAATTAATACTATTTACTTTTAAATAAAAACATTAAATCTTAATAAAACAATATATTTGTACAAATAAATAATGCAAAATAAAACTATCTAATTCTAATTTAATTTAATTACCGCTAATTAATAATAATTATTACTAATATAAAATAAAATGAATTAACTAAAAAAATAAAGCAATAAATAAATACCATAAAAATGAATCTTTCATTGGATGCAAGTCCTGGAAATTGGTCTGCTGTAAAATTTAAAACTTTGAAAAAACTGAAGAGAAAAATATGAGAGCAAAGAAAGAGAGAAGACTTGAGAGAATTGTGAAATGAGAAAAAATCAGATTGGGGTATATATAGGTTAGATCATTTGCGACGAAACTCATCGCAAATGCTAACCCCCTATTAATTAGTGGCGGTGGTTAAAAAGATATTTGCGACGAGACCCGTCGCAAATACCTACCTACTGACATACTATTTGTGATGAGACTCGTCGCAAATGCTATGCGGTTTAAAAGGTATTTGTGACGGGTCTCATCGCAAATATCTACTTACCAACATACTATTTGCAATGGAGGTAAAATCTCGTCGCAGATGCTAAAAACCACAGGATAGTATTTGTGATGGGTGTAACCAGTCATCGCAAATACGTTTCTCACGGTTTGGCACGCAATGCGTGCCAAAGCCTTTTGTGACGAGAATACCTATCTTGTCACAAATAAGTTATTACGACAAACTATTTGCGACGTGAATAGGGTCTCGTCATAAATAGTAGATCTTGACGGACTATTTGTGATGAGACCATTTCCCATCGCAAATAACTCGTCGCAAATACCATTTTTTCCCGTTGTGATGCAAATTTACAGAGACGAGAATAATGAGAAGATTTGTCTATCGCGTAAGAATTACTTGAGGAAAGTCTTCAAACGCTTCAACATGCAAGAATGTAAGTCAATCTATACCTCATTTCTGGTTAATTTCAAGTTATCCTCTATGATGAGTCCAAGAACTGAAACAGAGAGGATAGAGATGTCTTGAGTACCGTATGCATGTGTATTGGGGAGTTTGATGTTTGTTTTGGTTTGCACTAGACCATACATTGCACATATAGTGAAAGCAGTTAGTCGGTGCATGGTGAATCTAGGATGGAAGCATTGGAACACAGTGAAGATGATCATGAGATACATTAAGGAGACATCAGATATTGTATTATGTTATCGATGATCGTACTTTACTATTAGAGGCAATGTTGATTCAGATTTTTTAAGAGATTTTGACCGGATGAAATCCATTATTGGTTATGTGTTTATTGTTACAGGAGAAGTTGTAATATCACTATTGGAATTTGAGGTATTTGCAATGGTCTATTTGTGACGGGATCCCATCGAAAATGTTCTTCTGCGACGGGGCCCCATCACAAATAGCACATTGCAGAAAATGACGTCATAAATAGTTCTCTGATTATATATATTATATATATAACAACCTACTGCGATGGTCCCGTCGCAAAAAGGTATTTGTGACGGTCTTGTTTGTCCATCGCAAATAGTTTTCCGATTATATATATTATATATATAAAAACCTGTTGTGACGGGCCCGTCGCAAAAACATATTTGCGACAGGCTTGGTTTTCTCGTCGCAAATACTTATTTAAAAACTATACAAACTATTTGCGATGGGAACCCGTCGCAAAAGGTCTCATCGCAAATACTTAATATATATATATATATTCAATAAAATTATAATAAATTAATATTAGAAAATAATATTAATATTAATACTATAAATATAAATAATATTATATTATATAATAATAATACTAATATTGATAATATAAAAAAATATTGTTATAATATTAATAATAAAATAATACTAATAATATAATAATGTTATTATTATTAATAATATTTATGAAAAAATAATATTGATATTATTAAAGTAATAAAAAAATTATAAAATATTAAAATTCTCAATATTCGCAGAAAATATAAAAATATATTATTATTATTATTATTATAAGTAAAATAAACAAACATTAAAAAGTATAATACTAATAATAAATAATAAAATATTAAAATATTAAAAAAAATAAAAAAAAATGATGCAATATTCACACCAATATAAAAGAAAAAAATTGTAAATAGTTAATATTACAGCAAACTTTGAATTCAAATATTTTTAACATTAAAAAAATTCACTCAGGGGATAGTCTCCTGGAGGAGGTGGAGGAGCTGGAAGAGATGGTGGAGGAAACTTCATCCCTAAACTACAAGTTAGACGACACATGTATTCCTAATTATTGATATTTATTAATAATTATTACTAATTATTAGTATTTATTAGCAATTATTTCTAATTATTGCTAATTATTCTTAACTGTTCCTAATTATTATTAATTATTACTAATTATTGGTAATTATTGTTAATTATTAATAATTATTGTTAATTATTGCTAATTATTTCTAATTATTGCTAATTATTTCTAATTATTCCTAATTATTCTTATTTATTACTAATTATTACTAATTATTAGTAATTATTGCTAATTATCGCTAATTATTGCTAATTATTGCTAATTATTGCTAATTATTGCGAATTATTGCGAATTATTGCTAATTATTGCCAATTATTGCTAATTATTACCAATTATTGCTAATTATTGCTAATTATTGGTAATTATTGGTATTTATTAGTATTTATTAGTATTTATTATTATTTATTAGTAATTATTGCTAATTATTGCTAATTATTGTTAATTATTACTAATTATTGGTATTTATTAGTATTTATTAGTAATTATTACTAATTGTTGCTAATTATTGCTAATTATTGCTAATTATTACTAATTATTGCTAATTATTAGTAATTATTGCTAATTATTATTAATTATTGCTACTTATTGCCAATTATTGGTAATTATTTCTAATTATTGCTAATTATTTCTAATTATTCTTAATTATTACTAATTATTACTAATTGTTGCTAATTATTACTAATTATTGCTAATTATTCCTAATTATTGCTAATTATTCATAATTATTACTAATTATTAGTATTTATTAGTATTTATTGCTAATTATTGCTAATTATTGCTAATTATTGTTAATCATTAGTAATTATTACTAATTATTGCTAATTATTGCTAAATATTGTTAATTATTACTAATTAATATTAATTAATTCTAATTAATACTAATTATTACTAATTATTACTAATTGTTACTAATTACTACTGATTATTACTAATTATTAGTATTTATTAGTATTTATTAGTATTTATTCCTAATTATTGCTAATTATTACTAATTATTTACTAATTAATACTGATTATTACTAATTATTACTATTTATTACTATTTATTACTAATTATTTCTATTTATTACTATTTATTACTATTTATTACTATTTATTACTAATTATTACTATTTATTACTAATTATTACTAATTATTAGTATTTATTAGTATTTATTAGTATTTATTGGTATTTATTACTAGTTATTAGTATTTATTATTAGTTATTACTACTTATTAGTATTTATTAGTATTTATTACTAATTATTAGTATTTTATTACTAATTATTAGTATTTTATTACTAATTATTAGTATTTTATTACTAATTATTAGTATTTATTGCTATTTTTTACTATTTTTTACTGTTTATTCCTAATTATTACTAATTACCGCTGATTATTACTGATTAGCGTTGATTACTACTAATTAATGCAAATTGCCGCAAATTACCGCTAATTATTTATATTTATTACTAATTATCGTTAATAATTCCTAATTGGTGCTAATTATTAATAATTAGTACTAATAATTTCAATTTATTATTACAAATAAATATTGATGACTAAAACAATATAAATCTAATTTAATTACAACTAATTAACAATAATTAAAATTAATATAAAAAAATGAAATAAATATTAAATTAAATAAAACATAGATACTTTTAAACTTGGTCTTTTATAGGTGTAGACGACTTCAAAACTTGTTCCTAAAAAAATTTCAACTCAGATAAATTTTAACTCTAAAAGTAGAGTTTAGAGAGAAAAAGAAGGTAGGAATTGAGAGGAAGAATAAAAAAACAGATGAGGGGTATATATAGGTTAGATTATTTGCAACGGTACTATGTGTGATGAGAATCCCGTCGCAGATAGTATTATGTGCGACGGGTTCCGTTGCAAATACCTTTGGTCACATTAATTAATGTCGGCGGTAAAAAGGGTATATGCGACGGGTCCCATCGCAAATAGTATTTACTGTCACTGGGTATTTGCGATGGGGGTGTCTCCCCGCCGTAAATAGTATTTACCGACACCGGGTATTTGCGACGGGGGGGGTACCCTTCCCGCGGTTTGGCGCGCAATACGCGCCAAACCTTTTGCGACGAGATTAGGGGTCCGTCGCAAATAATCTCTTCGGCGGACTATTTGCAACAAGAATAGATTCCGTCGCAAAAGGTCATTTTTTTCATAGTGGCTGAATTTGAAAGTTATAGTCAGTCGTGACTTTATCCACGACCAAGGCAAGTACATGACAATTACACAAACTTGAAAAGAGGCAATTTGGATGAAAAAGTTGTTGGAGTAGCTCAGACACAAACAAGAGCAGATTCCATTGTTTGGTGATAGTCAGAGCGTCTTGCACGTTGCAAGGAATCCATCTTTTTATTCCACAACGAAACACATTGAAGTACAGTATCACTTCGTACGAGATGTAATGGAGGAAAGAAGTGCGGATATGCGGAAAAGTCATAATAAATAAAACTTGGCAAATTTCATGATGAAAACGATTGACTCTAATAAGTTCTGATTATGCAAATCCTCGAACAGTCTCGCAGAGACATGAACATTACGGTTTGACGGATAGAAAGGGTGTGTGGAGATATGATAAATTCTCAATCAAATCTCTAGGTGGGTATAGCGACCCGGCCTTTTCTTACATTACTATTACATCATTTCAAAGATAAACAACATAATAGTTTTACACTTAGAGGATCCAGAGGTTTAGTGTCTTGGGAAAACTAGGACCATACATAACAAATACAGTATCAACCATAAACATTTAATTTCTTCTTCTATAGCTTCTTAGTAGCACTTGTCCTCTCCTTAGTACATGTAGCCACCTGAGGATATACATCAAAAGGGGTGAGCTAAAAGCCCAGTAAGAGGATAGATAAGAACAATACATCATGGGGTGAGCATAATCATAACATAGGCAAAAGATCATGAACATGAGAGGAGCATAAGTAAAAGACTTGAAATGTGGCAATGCATAAAAATGAAACATCATGTCTTAGTGGTTAACTACCACACATACTTGTGAAAAAAGCTAGCATCATGTTCACACATCATTTCACATTTACTCATGAGATTCATCACTTTACCCAATGTATTGGAGCGCTATATAATTTCGGGCGCACCCATCACATTTAAACATTCATATTGCGATATATAATTCCGGGCGCACCCGTCACATCATAACATTATCATTATCATGATTGCCACATAGAACACATATCAAACATGTACATAAATAACCCATGTAAAGTAATGGGTTTCATCTCATAATAACACATTCATAAGCTTTGGGTTCCCAAAATAAAGAGGGAACAACATACTTTATACAAGAACCATCAACCTTGAATGAGAGGTAAAATGTGAGATCTTGAAAGAAGAGTTCTTTTGGAAAACATTTTGATGGACATAAAAACTAGTGACAAACATGTATATCTCAGAAAAGTAAAGGAAATTATGAACAAATGATCTTTGAGGAGTAACCATATCAAAATGGAGTGAAAGAGGGAGAACCCGAAGGAAGAAAATTGGGTTCGAGATTTCCCCTTACCTTGTACTCGAATGCCTCCTTCTCTTTAATGTCCTGTATAATGACATTATATTCATTAATTAGAAATTCCAGAACCTTTTATACATTAATAGGGTTCATTCGGGTTTCATTATTTCATATTATGTTCCTTTGGATGACTTATAGAGTTTAAAAACATTGATCGGGGATGTTCGTTTTCATGGTTTTCTTGAGCGGTCCACTTGTATTCTTAATTCGATGTTTGGGTAGATCATGGGTAAACATCCAGAACTGATATTACATGTTATTAATGATATTACATAAGCTTGAATGATTTTATAATGAGTTATATTATATCCATGTGGACGAATCATTAGATAAGAATTAAATGAAGATTATTTGGGTTAATTTGAGCGGTTTTTGGATCACAACGAACTCGTTTTAACTTTTCACTTTGTAATATGGCCCTAGGTTATTTCCAGAACTTAAAATAGAATTTAATACATATAAAATATTCTGGTTCAACCATAAAAATGGTTTCATGACCAGATTGAAGGTAGAAATGGAAGAAGAGAGCATGTTGTTTTTGAAGGTGATAAATTATCACCACATGAACAACGTTCTCTTTAATAAAATAAATGGAAGAGGGAAAGGGTGATATAATATAACATTAGAATCATAATATTACATTATATATATAATACTGGATTTATAGAACAATTTGGATGAAGATAGGTAGGAAGAGATCAAGAAAGGAACTTGAACTTGAAAGGAAATTAAAGGAGAAGAGAGGGAGAAATTACCTTTAGAATCCTCCTCTTGGGATCCTATTTAAGGAAGCTAGGCTTGGTCTTTTGATGAGACCAGCAGATTTTGGACATGGGGGATGAGCTAGGGAAGGTGTTTGGGCATAATGTAGAGAAGTCTTGGAGCTTGAGAGGTGTGAGGAAAAGAGGGAGTGAAAGGTGGCTTTTATAGTGGAGGGGAGAGGGGTTTCCTTAATATAAAATTGATTAGTTTATTACTTTCACCAAAGACAAGGAATAGTGAGTCTTGGATGACCAATAATAGTAATTTTATAATGTAATCCCGAAACAAGTGGGCTTACATCAGCAGAACATCATCAATGACTCAATTAATACATTATTTAGCTTTTATTGTGAATTATCAGATTCCACTATTCATCAAAAATTCAAGTATCTCAGAAAATTCCCAAAAATTTATCCCAACCATTTTTCGATATGTAGAATCCAGAAATGAAGTCCATTTTTCAAAAATAATTTTATAAATATTATTAATTTAATATTTAATTAAAATCATAATTTACTTAAAAACAGTTTTTAAAATTAAAACTGATTTTGTAGCTCTTTCAAAAATTAAGTAGGGTCTTATAAAATTATCTAAAAACTATTATAAATTGATTCAATAATTTATGAATACATTACAGGAAAATAAATATTCTTTTAAATTAATTAATTAATTATAATTAATTATTTATGACTTATAAAATACCAAAAACGTTTACTAAGGTCAAATTGTCACTTTCTAAGATGTCTAAATTTTATTTTATTATTCATAGGTAATGTTACTCTTATTTTATATTCATAAGGGTCATATTACTATTCATAAGGGTAGGTTACTATTCATAAGGGTATGTTACTATTCACCAAAAATTATTTTTGTTTCATTAGACTCCAAAAAATATCTTGAACACAACCGTGTATGTCGGATTTTTAAAATTCCAACCATAGGGGTGACAAAATTATATTTAAAGGTCACTTATCACTTAGTAGTTCATTATTTTGTGTTTTTATGAAATAAGTATAAGAAGGGAATTTTCCATTGAAATACTTTGGGTTGTTACATTCTTCCCCCCTTAAGAAATTTCGCCCCCAAAATTTTACTTTACACAAACAGGTGTGGGTACTTTTCCTTCATTGCCTCTTCTGGTTCCCAAGTTGCTTCCTCAAACTTATGGTTCCTCCACAACACTTTGACAAGGCGGGTTGTCTTGTTGCGTAGAACCTTATCACTTCGGTCCAAAATTTTTACCGGCTTCTCCTCATAGGAGAGATCATCATCCAGCTGTACTACCTTTGAGTTTAGTACATGTGAGGGGTCTGGTATGTACTTCCTCAGTAGTGATACATGAAACACATCATGAACTTGAGCCATATTCAGTGGAAGTGCCAGACGATAGGCCACGGCTCCTATACGATCAAGGATCTCAAAGGGGCCAATGTACCTTGGGCTTAGCTTCCCTTTCTTCCCAAATCTCATGAATCTCTTCCATGGAGATATTCGAAGGAAGACTTTATCTCCAACGTCAAACTCCAAGTCCCTTCGACGATTGTCAGCATAGCTCTTTTGCCAACTTTGAGCAGCTTTGATGTGTTTCTGGATGACTTGAACCTTCTCGGTCATCTCCTACACAAGATCGGGTCCAAGTAGCTTTCTTTCTCCAACTTCATCCCAACAGATTGGAGTTCTACATCGCTTCTCATAAAGAGATTCATACGGAGCCATATGAATACTCGAGTGGAAGTTATTGTTGTATGAGAACTCAACCAATGGAAGGTGCTGATCCCATCCACCTTTGAATTCTAGAGAGCATGCTCTTAGCATATCTTCGAGCGTTTGAATAGTCCTTTCAGACTAGCCATCGGTTTGGGGGTGATAGGCCGTGCTGAAATTTAATTCAGTACTCAAAGCATGTTGAAGGCTCCTCCAGAATTTAGATGTGAACCTTGGATCACGGTCAGAGACAATCGAGAGTGGAACACCATGCAATCTCACTACTTCCTTCACATATATCCTTGCAAGCTGTTCAAGTGAGAGGTCTTCCCGAATAGCGATAAAATGGGCAGTCTTGGTGAGTCGATCAACCACAACCCATATCGCATTATTTCCTCTTGACGTTTTTGGGAGACCCATGACAAAGTCCATAGTAACATTTTCCCATTTCCCCATGGGTATAGGCAATGGCTGCATCATACCTTTGGACTTTTGCCGCTCAGCTTTAACTTGCTGACATACCAAGCACCTTGATATATATTCCGCAATCTTCTTCTTCATGTTATCCCACCAGAAGTGTTCTCGGAGATCACGATACATCTTGGTACTTCCAGGATGAATAGAGAAAGTTGAGCTATGTGCATTATCCAATAGCTCCTTCTTTATCCCGGGTGATGAAGGCACACAAATCCGCATTCCAAACCGAATCACACCATCATCATCAATATGGAACTCTTGCAGCTTCCCTTCCTTTACTGCATTCACCCTCTTTTGTATCTCCACATCATCCCTTTGTGCTTCCTTAATCTTCTATTGGATGGATGGTTGCGCAATCATTTGGGAAAGGTAGGATGTATCCCCTGCCCTTACGATTCCCAAATCCATCCTTTGCATATCCAAGAAGATAGGGTCTTTCTCAATCCTCAACATGGATAGAGTAGTAGGTTCTTTCTTGCTTAGAGCATCAGCTACCTTGTTCGCCTTTCCAGGATGATAGTGAATAGAGCAATCGTAATCCTTGATTAGCTCTAACCATCTCCTTTGACGCATGTTGAGCTCCTTTTATGTGAATATATACTTTAGGCTCTTGTGGTCGGTGTATATGTCACACTTCTCACCATAAAGGTAGTGCCGCCAGATTTTCAAGGCAAAAATCACGGCTGCCAGCTCTAGTTCATGCGTCGGGTAGTTCTGCTCATGGATCTTCAACTGTCGTGAGGCGTAGGCTATCACATTATCATTTTGCATTAGTACACAACCCAAGCCTTTCTTTGAAGTATCGCTGTATATCACAAAACTTTCTCCACTTTTCGGTAGTGTGAGTACATGTACAGTGATCAGCCTTCTCTTTATCTCCTTGAAGCTTCCCTCACATTCATCCGTCTAGACATACTTTACCCCTTTCCTTGTTAACTTAGTTAGCGGGCTTGACAATCGTGAGAAGTTTCTCACAAAACGTCGATAGTACCCAGCTAATCTAAGAAAAATACGGATTTCTGTGACACTAGAGGGTCTGGGCCATTCCTCAATCACCTTTGTCTTTGAAGGGTCCACAGAAATTCCCTCGCTTGTGATCACATGTCCCAAGAACGTGACTTGATTCATCCAAAAGTCACACTTTCTGAACTTGACGTACAACTTCTCTTTTCTCAATGTCGCCAACACAAGTCTTAGATGTTCTTCATGTTCCTCCTTTCTCTTAGAGTAGATGAGAATATCATCGATAAACACTACCACAAATTTGTCGAGGTAATGTCTAAAGACTCTATTCATCAAATCCATGAAGATTTCAGGGGCATTAGTAAGTCCGAAGGGCATCACCAAAAACTCATAGTGCTCATATCATGTACGGAAGGCAGTCTTATGAATATCTTCCTTCTTCACCTTTACTTGATGATATCCAGAACTAAGATCCACCTTTGAGAAGTATTGAGCTCCTCTTAACTGGTCGAACAAGTCATCAATCCTTGGGAGAGGATAATTTTTCTTTATGGTGATCTTGTTGAGTTCCCGATAATCGATACACAGCCGCATGGTACCATCCTTCTTCTTCACAAAGAGCACTGGCGCACCCCAAGGTGATGCACTAGGGCGTATGAACCCTTTGTCCAGATGCTCTTGCAGCTGCTTCTTTAACTCCTCCAGTTCAATAGGAGCCATCCTATAGGGGCACTTCGAGATAGGAGTAGCTCCGGGTATGAGTTCAATTGAGAACTCCACCTCACGATCCGGGGGAATTTCGGGTAACTCTTCAGGAAATACATCACCGTATTCCCTCACGATGGGCATTTCTTCAAGGTTGGAACTTTCCTTCGACTCAACCATTTGGGCGAGGTATGCTTCTTCATAGGGAATCAACACCCACACCATTGAAGGATTTTTCAAAGGATATTCATGATCTTCCTTGCATTTGTAGAGGAGCATGGGATGGTTCGGAATATGAAAATATATTTCCTTTTCCCGACAGTTGATATGCGCTCTATATAAAGAGAGCCAATCCATCCCCATTATAGCGTCAAATTCCACCAAGGGAAGTATTACGAGATTTGCCGGAAGAATCTTCCCACATACGTCAACAGGAGAAGAATCAAACACTTGGGTTGCAATGATTGCACCACTTGGTGTTTTTACAGATATCTCTACTTCAAGGTTTCGGGGCTTCGATTCTATAGTTCTAGCAAACTTGCAAGATATAAAGGAATGTGTAGAACCAGAATCAAATAAGACTTTTGCCATTTTTGAGTGAATAGGTAGTGTACCTTGTACGAATTCATTATCATGTTCCACCTCCGCAGTAGTGATGGCATAAGCCTTCCCTTGTTCCTTTGTCTTTTGTGGTTGTTGGCACTGATTACCCTCGAGAGCTCGAGGTTTAGTGCACTGGTTTGAATAGTACCCTAGCTCCCTACAGTTGTAGCATTGAACCACAAGTGGTTCTCTACTTTCATCGGCTACATTATCCTTCCTTTTCATGTCTTTTCGACACTCGTGAGCTTGGTGTCCTTCCTTCCCACACTTAAAGCATTTAGTCGTACCTTTGAGGCAGTTCCCATGGTGCAACTTCCCACATTTTTGGCATGTGGGTCGTTGTGTTTTCTTCCCATCTTTATCACTAGATCCACCAGCTTGAAACTCCATCTTTCTTTTCTTATCACCATAGCCATGGGACCATTCTCCAAACTCCATGTCCACTTTGAGAGCACACCGAACAACTTCTTCATAACTCCCAAAGTCTCGAATTGCAAGAGCCTTTCGAAGATTTGGTTTTAATCCACTAAAGAATCTATCAATTTTTCTATCATTGTTGATAACAAAACCCGAAGCATACCTTGCGAGCCTTGTGAAATTTGCTTCATAGGTTGTGATAGATTCTCCTTATTTTTGCTTGAGCTCTATGAATTCTCTCTCTATCTTCATGCGAAGAGTTCTTGGGAAGTACTTATTAAGAAACATTATCTTAAAGTCTTCCCATTCCATCTCTTCAATTTCCTCCCTTGGCTTGGTGTTCTTAATCAAAGCCCACCATTGATCGGCTTCTCCATCTAGACGATAAACGGCTAGAGTCACCTTCTCCATATCAGAACAGTGAAGAACAGAAAATATCTTCTCTGTGGAGTTGACCCACTGTTCTGCAACTAGTGGATCGGAAGATCCACAAAACGTCAGTGGTCGTTGTCGCATAAAACATTCGATAGCTAGTTGCTCCCTCTTTGGTGAAGGAGTACGTTCCCCATTATTATGGTTATTATTCATAACCCGAGATAATTGGGTAAGCATCACCATGAAGTTTTGAACTCCACCTCCAAAATTATTGGGGATGTCGTTCGGGTAATCGTTGCATTGGCCCTCGCAAGAGTTGTTGGCCCGATTTCTCCTGGTTCCCACCATTTTCTAAAATAGAAAAGGTTAGAACAAAACATAAGTAAACAAGTCATGAATAACTTATTCATTTAAACAATTATACTAAAAACATAACATACGGGATCCCTAGGTAAATATTCTTGTGTACTTATTTGTACTTATTCTCATGCTAGAGGTTTTCTCTAGGGTCTACTAATCCTAATTCCCAAATTAACTAAACCTTTCCTCTGATACCAACTATAGCGACCCGACCTTTTCTTACATTACTATTACATCATTTCAAAGATAAACAACATAATAGTTTTACACTTAGAGGATCCAGAGGTTTAGCGTCTTGGGAAAACTAGGACCATACATAACAAATACAACATCAACCATAAACATTTAATTTCTTCTTCTATAGATTCTTAGTAGCACTTTTCCTCTCCTTAGTACATGTAGCCACCTGAGGATATACATCAAAAGGGGTGAGATAAAAGCCCAGTAAGAGGATAGATAAGAACAATACATCATGGGGTGAGCATAATCATAACATAGGCAAAAGATCATGAACATGAGAGGAGCATAAGTAAAAGACTTGAAATGTGGCAATGCATAAAAATGAAACATCATGACTTAGTGGTTAACTACCACACATACTTGTGAACAAAGCTAGCATCATGTTCACACCTAATTTCACATTTACTCATGAGATTAATCACTTTACCCAATACATTGGAGCGCTGTATAATTCCGGGCGCACCCATCACATTTAAACATTCATATTGCACTATATAATTCCGGGCGCACCCGTCACATCATAACATTATCATTATCATGATTGCCACATAGAACACATATCAAACATGTACATAAATAACCCATGGAAAGGAATGGGTTTCATCTCATAATAACACATTCATAAGCTTTGGGTTCCCAAAATAAAGAGGGAACAACATACTTGATACAAGAACCATCAACCTTGAATGAGAGGTAAAATGTGAGATCTTGAAAGAAGAGTTCTTTTGAAAAACATTTTGATGGACATAAAAACCAGTGACAAACATGTATATCCCAGAAAAGTAAAGGAAATGATGAACAAATGATCTTTGAGGAGTAACCATATCAAAATGGAGTGAAAGAGGGAGAACCCGAAGGAAGAAAATTGTGTTCGAGATTTCCCCTTACCTTGTACTCGAATGCCTCCTACTCTTTAATGTCCTGTATAATGACATTATATTCATTAATTAGAAATTCCAGAACCTTTTATACGTTAATAGGGTTCATTCTGGTTTCATTATTTCATATTATGTTCCTTTGGATGACTTATAGAGTTTAAAAACATTGATCGGGGATGTTCGTTTTCATGGTTTTCTTGAGCGGTCCACTTGTATTCTTAATTTGATGTTTGGGTAGATCATGGGTAAACATCCAGAACTGATATTACATGTTATTAATGATATTACAGAATCTTGAATGATTTTATAATGAGTTATATTATATCCATGTGGACGAATCATTAGATAAGAATTAAATGAAGATTATTTGGGTTAATTTGAGCGGTTTTTTGATCACAACGAACTCGTTTTAACTTTTCACTTAGTAATATGGCCCTAGGTTATTTCCAGAACTTAAAATAGAACATAATACATATAAAATATTCTGGTTCAACCATAAAAATGGTTTCATGACCAGATTTAAGGTAGAAATGGAAGAAGAGAGCATGTTGTTTTTGATGGTGATAAATTATCACCACATGAACAACGTTTTCTTTAATAAAATAAATGGAAGAGGGAAAGGGTGATATAATATAACATTAGAATCATAATATTACAGTATATATATAATACTGGATTTACAGAACAATTTGGATGAAGATAGGTAGGGAGAGATCAAGAAAGGAACTTGAACTTGAAAGAAAATTAAAGGAGAAGAGAGAGAGAAATTACCTTTAGAATCCTCCTCTTGGGATCCTCTTTAAGGAAGCTAGGCTTGGTCTTTTGATGAGACCAGAAGATTTTGGACGTGGGGGATGAGCTAGGGAAGGTGTTTGGGCAGAATTTAGAGAAGTCTTGGAGCTTGAGAGGTGTGAGGAAAAGAGGGAGTGAAAGGTGGCTTTTATAGTGGAGGGGAGAGGGGTTTCCTTAATATAAAATTGATTAGTTTATTAATTTCACCAAAGACAAGGAATAGTGAGTCTTGGATGACCAATAATAGTAATTTTATAATGTAATCCCGAAACAAGTGGGCTTACATCAGCAGAACATCATCAATGACTCAATTAATACATTATTTAGCTTTTATTGTGAATTATCGGATTCCACTATTCATCAAAAATTCAAGTATCTCAGAAAATTCCCAAAAATTTACCCCAACCATTTTTCGATATGTAGAATCCAGAAATGAAGTCCATTTTTCAAAAATAATTTTCTAAATATTATTAATTTAATATTTAATTAAAATCATAATTTACTTAAAAAACAGTTTTTAAAATTAAAACTGATTTTGTAGCTCTTTCAAAAATTACGTAGGGTCTTATAAAATTATCTAAAAACTATTAGACATTGATTCAATAATTTATGAATACATTACAGGAAAATAAATATTCTTTTAAATTAATTAATTATTTACGACTTATAAAATACCAAAAACGTTTACTAAGGTCAAATTGTCACTTTCTAAGATGTCTAAATTTTATTTTATTATTCATAGGTAATGTTACTCTTATTTTCTATTCATAAGGGTCATATTACTATTCATAAGGGTAGGTTACTATTCATAAGGGTAGGTTACTATTCACCAAAAATTATTTTTGTTTCATTGGACTCCAAAAACTATCTTGAACACAACCGTGTATGTCGGATTTTTAAAATTCCAACCATAGGGGTGACAAAATTATATTTAAAGGCCACTTATCACTTAGTAGTTCATTATTTTGTGTTTTTATGACATAAGTATAAGAATGGAATTTTCCATTGAAATATTTTGGGTCGTTACAGTGGGAGATTTAGTTCCTTTTCAATAGACGATATCACCCCTTAATTTCGAGGGAGGCAGACGCAGTTGGTGAAGGTGGGCGTCCAACCCCACCAACTAGGCTGCAACGAGGGGGGAACATGGGTGAGCAACATCCTGTATAAAGGGCTCTCTCCCAATGGTTTTATTATCGCCAATCACCTCAACTCCCATTCGAGTGTTCATTTATTTGTGCAGTTTTTTGTGTGGTTGTTTCCCTGTATATTCGAAAGAGATAATTACGAGGGATATTCTATTTATAATTGTGAGAGTGTGTACCCATTTTCAGTCATAGTAAGATCTTTTTATTTGTCTGTGGTTTTTTTATCCATTTCTTTTTTAGGGTTTCCATGTTACATTTCATGTCATTTTCCCCACAATTTTGCACTTTATTTTATCTCGTAATTATTGCTGCACGAGTGAGTCAATCATTTCCAGACCCAAAATATGCCACGGTTTCTATTGTCTAGTGGGTTTCCAATTTTAAAATATGCCACGGTTTCAATCTAAATTCTAATTTAGTTTTTTTCAACAAATTTCATTTAATTTTATAATTTGATAAATCACACCTTTCCTAGTGGGAAGCGTCCTTTTCTAGGGTACAATGAGCAAACCTTGCCTTAGAGCTGGTCCAAGGTGAGCATGAATGTGTGTCATTTCATCCCAACCTCGTCTTTGCCTGCGTCATTCTCAGGTGAGTATCAATGCGTTCGAGGCCTTTTCCTTGCGCTCCCTCGCTCCCTCTCTCGCCAGACTGCTGGAGTCGATGTTGTTGAATGAAAACAGGGGAGCTCTTGACTTATCTCAAGGCATGCACAAACTCCAAGTTGCTGGACCAAGGTAAGCTGCTCCACCAGAAAATTCTTTCTCTCGGCCTCCAGGGCAGCCTTCCCTTCACTAAATCACTCCTCAATCTCTACATCTCTTGCCATTCATACAACTCCGCCGTGCTAATCTTCCGCACCGCCAAAGACCCATCAAACATCTTTTTATGGAACCGCCTCATATCCTCCTACGCCAAGAATTTCATGTTCGCGGAGGCCCTCAATCTCTTCCATAAATTGTTAAACTTTCCGTCCTTAAAACCGAACTCTTTCACTTACCCCAGCGTTCTGACGGCCTGTGGCGGGTTCCATGACGCTCAATTAGGGAAATCGTTGCATACTTCAGTGATTAAAACTGGGTTCATTTCGGATGTTGTTGTCGCCAGCTCCGTGGTGGTTATGTACGCGAGATGTGGCGTTTTTTATCACGCGATAAAGGTGTTCGATGAAATGCCTGAGCGAGACGTGCCTTCCTGGAACGCTGTTATTTCTTGCTATTATCAAGCTGGGCAGTGGGATAAAGCATTGAAGGTGTTTGATAAAATGGAGGGGCTTGGGATTGAGCCTAATTCGGTGACGTTAACTACTGCTCTCTGCTCATGTGCCAGGCTTTGTAACTTGGAAAGAGGGAGGGAGATTCACGAGGGGTTAACATGGAATGGGATTTTTCTAAATGGCTATGTTAGTGCTGCTCTGGTAGAAATGTATGGAAAATGCGGCCATGTCGAGATGGCTAGAGAGGTCTTTGAGCAAATCACAAGAAAGGGCGAGGTTGCTTGGAATTCCATGATTGCAGGATATGGCCTAAAGGGGGACATTAAATCCTGCGTTGAGCTTTTTCACAGGATGATCAAGGAGGGGTCTAATTCCAACCTAACACTAGCCACTTTAAGCAATTTAATAGTTGCCTGCTCGAGATCAGCAGAACTCA
Organism: Viscum album; assembly: GCA_963277665.1. NCBI lineage: Eukaryota > Viridiplantae > Streptophyta > Magnoliopsida > Santalales > Viscaceae > Viscum > Viscum album. The sequence goes on along the minus strand of OY728162.1, from coordinate 209,941,553 downwards.
AAATTGGGAAATTCATCCATGGGTTCATGATCAGAAACAAAATCAACATGGACATCTACATTGAAAACTCTCTTGCTGATCTTTATATGAAATGTGGAAGTGTTAGGTCGGCTGAGTTCATATTTGAAAGACTTCCCAAAATGGAAGCAGCTTCTTGGAATATCATGATTTCTGGGTATGTCATTTCAGGCCGTTATTCTGAGGCACTTAAAATGTTTAGTGACATGAGAGACATTGGTTTGGAACCCGATGCCATCACATTTTCTAGTGTCTTGCCAGCTTGCTCACATCTCACAGCCTTAGAACAAGGTAAAAAGATCCACAAATGCATCATGGGAAGCGAGATTGAATCAAACAAAGTGGTCATGAGTGCCATCCTTGACATGTATGCTAAATGTGGTGCGATAGAGGACGCGCTTGGTGTTTTTAATCAATTGCCAGAGAGGGATCTTGTGTCATGGACTTCGATGATTTCAGCTTACGGGTCTCATGGACGAGCGTCTGAAGCCTTAAAATTTTTTCAATACATGCAGCAGTCAGGAATGAATCCCGACGAGGTCGCCTTTCTCTCAGTCATGTCTGCTTGCAGCCATGGTGGGCTGGTCAAGGAGGGCTGTTACCTTTTCAATCTGATGATCAGTGGATATGGGCTGAAGCCCACAATTGAACATTACTCCTGTTTGATCGACATTCTTGGACGAGCCGGTAGATTGCACGAAGCTTATAGTATTATCCAAAGTACCAAGGACACGAGAAGGGATATTGGGTTGCTATGTACACTTGCCAATGCTTGTTATTTGTGTGGGGAATTGGAGCTGGGTGAGGAAATTACAAGACTGCTTATTGATATGCATCCTGATGATTCATCAGCCTATATAATTTTATCCAATTTGTATGCTTCTGCTAAGAAATGGGATGATGTACAGAATGTGAGAGTGATGATGAAAGAGCTTAGACTGAAGAAGGAACCCGGGTGCAGTTGGATTGAAGTTGACAACAGGATCCAACCCTTCTTAGGAGAAAATCTTCCACCACAATTGGCAGAAATGGTATATGATTGCCTTGCAATTCTCACCCATCACATGGAGAAGGATCATTTTCTGCCATGTTAAATGAGCATGCAATATCACTTATGGTAAACAGTTTCAAAAAATGAGTGGTGTTTGTTCTGTTTCTGAAAAAAACACTTGCACTTAAATTCTTGAACAAAATCACTTAAATAAGCAACAGAAAAACATTTTCTCAGCAAGTAATCTGGAAACACTCATATAGAAGCACTTATCGTAACTGACAAGTGTTATAAACAACTTTCAATAAGTTTTGTCACATAGAGCCTTAGGATTTTGGCTACACGGTAGGACAACTTGACGATCCTAATGTGTTGAGGGAGACATGCCCCATAGTTGTATTACATTCCCCTCCCCAGCTTACTGGGTCTACGATTATAAAGGAATTTGAGTTCGCTTCAGGTATTATTTCATATCCTTATCTCATTTCTTTGTGTTGCTATTTATTGGCTCCCCCACCCCAAGGCTGGTTAATTTGTTGGGAAAATGCAAATAATTATCAAACCACTGTGGATCATTGAGTTTGATGGTGGTTAATGGTCATCTCTAGGTGAAATAATTAAAATTTTGCACAACTTTAATGTTCTTTCACTTGAGCCAGGTTTTTTACTGCATTCAGGAAGGACTGAAGCTCCATGGAAACTTAATAGCGGTGTTGTGTCCGTATACAAGGCTCTTGGGATCATTTCCAATCCTCCTAAATGGGGGTGGCAAAAATAATTTAATATAATTAAAATTAAGATATGATAATAAGAAATTAATTATAATCAATACAATTTATTGTTATAATATTAAAAATAAATTATAACACTTTAATAACTATTATTTAATCCACTTTTGTTTTCTACCATTTCCGATCCTCCTTTTCACATGAAATGAACTTCATATGAGGTAAACTGTCATTTTATTTATCTCCTAAAATGTAGTGGAATATGCTCAATTATGGAAAACTATCTGGGATTCCCTTTCTTTTGGAAAGGGGTAAACCAAATGGGACTTTCAGAAGAGTAACTCTTTCAATGGTGATTTTTCTTTTCATTTAATGACATGCCTTTTTATATTCTGCACTGGTGGCTTACCACAAGTTAAAATCTTAATTTTACTTTTATATTTTGGCGGCTTCCAATCTTGTGTAGCATTTTCAGGCATGGCTTCCGTTGATGAATCAGCCAGAGGAATTATATATTTTCTCACACTTTCACCACACCGCAGCACGACCTCAATCTAACAAGGGGAGAAGGAAAGGTTGTCATTGTTTTTCGCACAATAATGACCCATTTGGTATTGAATTGGAAACAATGAAGGAGAAGTGAAAATGAAAGTTTAATAATCGGCTGTTTGGTAACATACAGATGTTTTTTTTCCCCATGGAATTTACCTGTGCCAAAATGGGTGAACTTTACTCCCTTTGTGCAGTAAATGTTGGGGTGTGGATATGGGCAGGTCGGGTGGCAAAAATAGAGGCCCACCTCTATTGGCAAGCCCGGCTAAGTTGGCCCACACAGTGCTGGTGTCCAGATACAAGTTAGGAAATATTACATTAATTGATTAATCATATGATGTGAATGATTACTTATTCACGCGAGCATGATGTTTCGATAATCTACATTGATGTCCACAATTTCCCAATCCAGTTTTATTTGTTTGTGATCACATATTTAGCCTCTTGTTATTAGCATCTCTATGATCCCTTGTGTTTATCTTTAATTGATACATTTCTATAATATGGCCATCTGCAAAAGAGAAAATGAAGAAAAAGAAGTAAACTCAAATGATGCAGTTGAAATATGTACCATAAAGATGTCCCAGGTCATTTGTGTAAGCAAAAGTTAGTGATGGTATATCAAAATTGGCAGTTTCATCATCTTTGAGTTCATTACATCTAAATCTAAATACTGCTATAATTTTGAAATACATGCAATTTGGTTTTTGAGATATTCTTCTACTTTTCAATATATTCCATATATTATGGTGTGCAAATGATGATACCATCATCTTGTGAGCTTCCTTCAATTTTTTTTATACATTGAAGTAATAGTTTCAACCTCATCTTGTAACTTATCACATATTTCAGCAAGTTCCTTTCCATATGGAATTTCAGGTTCAGACTTGGAAAAGTATACCTCATCTACTCAAGCCATCGGACCCAGATTTGCAGATTCCTCATCTTGACCAGACTCTTCTGTCCTTACTACAACTCCAAGTTGTGAGCATAGTCTTCTTCCCTTTCTTCTTGATTCTTTTTTCATTTTTCTTTCCTTTATATCTGGACAACGCTTGATGTGAACTTTCTTCCTATACTCATAGCACAACATGCAACTTCATTACTAGTAAAATTAATTAAAAAAAATATTACATCTCTTATCCTTATTCTTTTCATTATTCTTTGTTTTTTTATTGAAAACATCTCCTTTTTTGTATACATTATTCATCCTTGCCATTTGTGCAAATTCATCCTTAGTGTTTTGAGAATATGCATCATCACATAAATCAATAGATAAAGCATTATGAGTTTTAAAGACAACTCTCTTATTCCTAGTGATTTTCTCTTCAGTCATCTTCTTTCGCTCAAACTCTTACTGTAGGAGTGAACGTATCAACTCATCCATTGGATATTATGTGAAATTTTAACTTTGTTCATTTGGTGCCTTCTTGGAATGTCACTTATTTGGCAGTGCCCTTAGTATCCTTTGAATGAGAATTGTATTCTGCATTGTTTCTCCATGTCTAAACATATTGTTTAGAATCTTTGTTTCATCAATGTTTTTAGTCTCCATCATTCTAAAATTTTGGTATTCCACTCACACCCCCAACCTGTTCCTTTGTAACTGGTCAGTTCCATGAGGAATGGCTTGAGCCTTCAAATATCGTAAACAGTAGTGCATGAATACACATGACTAAATACAATTGTACTTATTGAACAAAAGTGTATTTATCACTTTATAATTAATCTCATATTTTGCAACATCCACATCTTTTAATAAACCAGGACATTTCTCAGGTAATTTATATGATGTTGTCATGATGGTCCAATTATCATTGCTATGTTTTTTTTTTAAACATGCTTCCATCCTAATTTTCCATCAAAATATGAAGGCATGGTGGGGCTTAAACCATTGACAATCCCTTTACCGGTTATTTTGCGATTTTTCCTTGGGTTATTTAAGATCTATCAAGATTAATAATGATACCAATTATTTGCCTAGTATATAAACCACTTCGTTAAGAGGCGTGAGGGTGAATTGCCGGTTTAAAATTTAAACAAAATGTAATAGTAAGTAAAGAAAAGAAACTAACACAATGAATTATATAGTACTTCAGACCCAAAGGATCCTATGGTTACTGTCTTCACACCTTGCAACTCAGTGAAGGTCGAGTTTTATTATAGGGAATCTGACTTTGAATGGGCGTCACAATCTAATTACAATGTTTTACTTTTTTTAACACACAAAGGCACAATCCAAGAGCAATTTGCCTTTTATATGGAGTCATAACCAAACTACAACCTTTTGGTTAGTAGGCATAGACAATTAAAATGATAATTGGTTTTTAAAGAGAAAACATAAACAAGATAATTAAAACACAAAGAAGATAAAACTCAACACTTCAGATCTAACAGTATGAGAACAGTTCACTGTAAGACCAAGGTGAGAGTGCACCGCCATTAGGGTAATCATTAGTGGTTACAAAAGCACGAACTCTATAATGATTATTCTCGTTGCCGATTAGTGTAAGAAATTAATAAAAGAAACAAAATGATGACAAGAAATAGATTGAGATATAAAATTAATAAAAGAAACAAAATGATGACAAGAAATAGATTGAGATATAACGCACATGACAAGAGTTTTTATAAGGTTTACACTTTTTTATCGAGTCACTACTCTTTCGTGTCCAACGGTTGCAATCCTGTTCATGTTTTTATCTTATTGTCAACAAGAACAATGAATAGAGCAGGAAGGTGGTCTTGAACTCCAAGTACAAGAAAGATCAAAACAAGTGTTAACTAGTTGATCAATATTTTGCTTTCCTCCGAAAGTGCCTTCGGATTTTGGATCATGTGTGCACCCTTTCTTCTCCTCAATCCCAACCAAATCATTCTTGAAATGCTTTCTGGAATGTGTGGTTGGTTATCTCGGTGTTTCGTCATACTTTCATAGTAAACGAAGCACTCATTTTTAAAAACCTCACATGGATCATGACGTGACAATGTGCGTTGTTACATGATATCTAAATCCAAAATATTTGGATTATATCTATTCCAAAATCCTCAAAGTGATTCGCCAAAGGTGTGACCAACATGATTGCGATGTAACATTCCGCCCCTTCTTATTGGCTTGAGAGGGCGGTGAGACGTTATTAGGTTTTAAGCGACATCCTCAAGACGCCAAAAGCTGATAATAAATGCCGACGAGATTCAATACATTTGGGAGATGATTTACCCTTTAAGAATAAAACTAACTAAATAATTCATAACCAACAAACTACGATATGATGCATGATAACAATGAAAGACAACTCAATATTTCATTTATCAAAATCAAACTAAAACCAAGTACCAGAGCGGAAGACTACAATATCAGAGTAAACAACGAAATACAAACTAAGAAAACTTCACGACAACCACAAGTCTCCAAGCTCCACAAGCTCCATGCTCCAACTTCATCAAACAACCTAAGTATCGCGTAGTGCTGAAGACGTGTGATACTTTACCTTTGCCAATATCCCGGTAGATGACATCTGCAAAAACACCAAAGTGCCAAAACATGAGTGAGTACTAAAATTCAGTAGGTTTTCCACGATGACTTCCCTACTCACGCCACTAGGATAGAACATGTTAACAACATTTATATAAAACAATTTATATTAAACACTTTTTAAAACAGTTTATAACAAAATATAAACACAAACCCAAGTAAACAGTTTCCTAAGGAAAACATATAAACAATTCTTTAATCATTTAACATTTTATTTTGGCATAACCCATTTCTTTTCACAACCATACAACCAACCATGCATGCAATCCATGGACCTCCCTATACTCGCGAGTGGTGAGTCATCCTTCCACTAAGCCGTCACTTAGTGGACCACTTTGATGGGGGTACTTCACACCCTTATCCGTCCCAACCTTTTGATGGGGGTACTTCACGCCCTTATCCATCCCAATGCATATGAACACATGCCACAAAACCATACCAACCCATGCCAAATCCAAGTGTGTTCAAACCATTTCAACAAAAAATTATTCTTTTTATTGAAAACCATTTTCCATGCAACAAAACCAACAACTATTTTAAAATAACCATTTTAAAATCATATTATCGAAAACACTTTCCAACAACACACCAATTTTCCAAATTTTCACAAACCGCCACTCAAGAGGTTTTCAACAACTATTTCACAACGAATAAACAATCAATTTCAATCAAAGCAATTAATTTAAAACTAAGTCTTCAAATTCTAAAATAGAGGAGTCGAGAGTGAAACCACCTACCTCAAGAGTTTTGGCGAAAATGATAAACGACACAAAAAAACGATACAAAAAAACGTCACAAAAACGAATTGAATCTCTACGAACCCGCCTTAGATTTTCTCCCCTATCATCAACAAGGCCAAAATTGAACATATTTGGCATCCACAACCTTAAATCTACCCACAACGAGCATAAATTTAGGAAACCGGGAGAGTGGGCGAAGTAGATCTATGAAAACTAACAAGAACGATCACATACCGTGATAATCGAGATTCAACGCACCAAGAGACGGCTTCAGATCGCTTCCGATTCAATGGGGAGAGGTTCTCCAACCTTTGAGAGACCAAAATCCAGAGTTAAGGTCGTTTTGGGGAAAAACGAGACACTTAGAGGTAAAAACGAGTTAGATCCACAATTTAAGGATCTAACTTTGACTTGCGCACGGTTTAGTCGCACGGTTAGGAAAACCGTGTGCTAACTGTGCGCTAACCGCTCGTTAGCCACTGCCTTAAGGATGGACCTCGCATGGTTGCCTCATACGGTCTACAAATCGTGCGCTAACCGTGTCAAAGACACTGCCTCAAAAGACCAAAGCCACACTTCCAAAGCGCACTGTTTTTACTAGGCAGTCGCACAGTTTGGAAAAACCGTGCGTCGCCCGTGCACCTTCTCTTTTACCCCTGTCTCACTGTGCACGGTTTCCTGCAAGTGTTGCACGGTTTCCACAAACCGTGCACCACCCGTACACCTGTAGAAAACCCACCAAAACACTTTAAAAGTTCTCAAAACTCTCCCAAACTTCACCAACCACTTTATACACTTAAAAAGCATTTAGAAGGTGTAACTTACCAAAAACCGGGGTACTATATTCTCCCCACCATTGGCCATTTCGTCCTCGAAAAGTAGAAAACCATTATTGCCCTGAAAGAGTTCCGACCATTGCTCTTTCATTTCCTTCTCGCATTCCCAAGCCTCTTCCTGAATCTGACCATGTTGCCACAAAATCCGCACTAGACCGATGCTTTTTCCACCCAAGACTTTCTCTTGCCTATCCACAATCCATACCAGGATATATACCAACGAAGCATCCAACTATAGGTCAACGTGATCTCATCTGATCACATGGTCAGGATCAGGCTGATACTTTTTCAACTGAGATACATGGAACATATTTTACACCACACTAAACCGTGGTGACAATGCCAACCGATATGCCACTTCTCCAACCCGTTCTAGTATCTCAAAAGGTCCAATGTATCAAGGATATAACTTTCCCTGCTTCCCAAAATGCCGATGTCCAAGCCTTGGAGAAATCCTCAAGAACACATGATCACTCACTGCGAAGGACAACGACCGTCGACGATGATTTTCATATGATTTATGACGACTCTGAGCCGTCTCCATCCATTTTCTGATCAACTGAATCTTCTCCATTGTTTCTTAGACAAGGATCAGACCGACTATTGAAGTCTCACCCATTTCCACCCAACAAAGTGGAGAACGACAAGGACTCCCATACAAAGCTTCAAAAGGATCCATATGTATCGAGGCTTGATAGCTGTTGTTATATGAGAACTCCACTAAGGGTATGTGCTCTTCCCATGAGCCACCAAAATCCATTACATAAGCCCACAACACGTCTTCCAATGTCTGTATCGTCCTTTCAGATTACCCATTATTCTGAGAGTGATACACCGTACTCATTGTCAACTTAGTCCTAAGGGTTTTCTGTAAGGATTTCCAAAAATGAGACGTAAATCTCAGATCTCTGTCTGATACGATCGAAATCGGTATGCCATGTCTCTTTACCACTTCTTGGATATAGATTTTTGGACAAATCCTCCACCATATGAGTTTCACGAATAGGGATGAAATGAGCCGACTTGGTAAGCCAATCCATTATCACCCATATGACATCGTGTTTCTGAATCGTTCTTGGGAGACCTGTGATAAAATCCATAGCTATCTGCTCTCGTTTCCACACTAGAATAGGTAAAGATTGCATCATATATGCTGATTGCCGATGCTCTGCCTTAACTTGCTGATAAGTTAAGCATCTTGAAACAAACTTAACCACCTTCCTTTTCATATCGACCCACCAAAACTACGCTTTCAACGCCTTATACATCTTATGTATTCCCATATGAACAATCCATCTTGAATTGTGATAAGCATGAAGAAGCTACTCCTTACAAGCCATATGTACAGCCATCCGACATCAAAACCACAAAATTGAACTTCCATCCAGTTTCCATCCCTCAATGGTCTCCCCACCATCGAGCTTTGAACTCATTGCAACACATTCTTAATCAAACTTCTGAGCCTCTTTTACCATATTTACCAAATCAGGAACAAATGAAACTAGAAAGAAAACCACAACATCACCTCGGTCTTCACATTCAACATGCATATCAACTAGGACCAACTCATTTGAAGATTCTTTCTCCAACTTAGCATAAAAATTTCTCCTTAATGCCCGTGCCACCAAATTACCTTTACCCGGTCTATTCATCAAGTCAAAGTCGAAAATTTAGAGATATTCCATCCATATTCTTTGTCTCAGATTCAAATCTCGTTGTGAGAAAATATGTTTCAAGCTCTTATGATCTATGAACACAGTAAATTTCTCACCGAAGAGATAATGATGCCAAGTATTTAAAGCATGGATGATTGTAGCTAACTCCAAATCACGTGTTGGGTAGTTCTTCTCATGCACCCTCAACTGCCTTGAGCCATAAACAACAACATGGTCTCCTTACATGAGAACACACCACAACCCAGATCCCGAAGCATCACAATACACCATGTACCCTTGTTCTGATTTCGGAAAAATCAAGATTGGTGCAGATGTAAGGAGAACCTTTAGCTCTTGAAAATATTTCTAGCATTCCTTGTCCCATTGGAATGAAACATTATTCTGTCAAAGCTGTCACAGGCGAAGCTAGTCATGAAAAATCACGAACAAAGCATCGATAATAACTTGCGAGACCAAGAAAACTTCGTATCTCAAAGACGTTATTCGACGGTTGCCAAGAGATAACAACTTCTATCTTTTCTGGATCCACTGAAACACCTCTTTTAGAAATTACATGGTTAAGGAAACATACCTCTTGTATTCAAAAATCACACTTTGATAAATTGACATACAAATGATGGTCTCTCAAGATTCCCAACACTGTTGCCAAGTGTTTCTCATGTTCATCCCTTGTCCTTGAATACACCAGTATGTCATCCACAAACCCCACAACAAATGAATCAAGATATCACTGAAATATCCGATTCATCATTTCCATAAAGACCGCTGGTGCATTTGTAAGACCGAAAGACATTACCACATATTCATAATGGCCATATCTGCTTCTAAAAGTTGTCTTCAGAATATCCTCCTTTTGAATTCGCAATTAGTGATATCCTGATCGCAAGTCAATTTTGGAGAACCACTGAGCTCTCCTCAATTGATCAAACAGATCATCAATGCGTGGAAGTGGATATCTGTTCTTTATTGTAGCTTGGTTAAGCTTACGATAATCCACACACAGCCTTAGAGTTCCACCGACTTTCTTCACAAACAAGATCGGTGCTGCCCACTGAGATGTGCTAGGCTGAATAAAACCCTTGCTTTCTAGCTCTTCCAACTGCACTTTCAATTCCCTTAATTATGTTGGTGCCATTCGATAAAACGGAAGTGAGATGGGCTGATCCTCAGAAGGAGATCAATCGTAAACTCCACTTCCCTTACATGTGGAAACCCTGAGAAATTTTTGGGAAACACATTTGGAAATTGGTCCACCATTGCTGAAAAAAGCTATTCTCGACCTCTTCCATCGATGCCAAAGTTAATGCCGCCAATTGGTAAGAGATCGTTCCAACTGCTGGATCCAACAAGCCTGTTGTACCTATCTTCTGATTCCTTTCTCCTTTAAAGAGATGTTTGACGCCATCCTCAGTCTCGAAACTAACCGTCTTGCTATAACAGTCGATGTGAACCTTGAACGTTGTCAACCAATCCATACCTAGGATTACATCATAAACATTCACGTCAAACATAGAGAAATCCCATTTCAGTTCAGCTTCATCAACAGTTTTAGAACATGTTCTACACAGAAAGGCTCGACATTCTCTTTCCCCAAGAGGAGTTTGAAGTTTTATCACAGAAGACATCATCTTAAGTTTTAAACTCAACAAGTCAATGGCACGAGAAGCAATAAAAGAATGTGATGCACTAGTATCAAACAACACTTGCATAAGGGTAAAATTCAAAAGAATCATACCTCTCACCATAGATGGTTCAACCCGATCATCCATAATCACCTGCTCAGCTCCATATAATTGCTTCATCGCTGCACTTTTCTCCTTATTGTCGTGCTGAGATTGCCTTTGCTGAGGAGTCATGGTATTCCTGGAATCACCATGGCTATATATGTTTTGCTGACGAGTTTGGTTCTGCTACCCTCGCCTCGTTGAAGTATATGATGCTTGTGATACCTGAGAAGTGTCTCGAGCACCTGACCTCAGATCACTGCGATAATAGTGATGAAGATGCCCCATCTGGTTGCAGTTGTGGTATGCTCTAGGTTGTGCCGTACACTCCCGCTTTATGTGGTCAAGTGAACCACATTGAAAACATCTTACTTTGCTCTTGTGTCATGGAGGAAGGTTCACTGATCCAGCCGTCTGATTCTGATTCACACTCCCACATTAGAAACACGCGTCCCTCTTCTGCTTGTTCCCAGCATTAGAGTTCCCACCGTTTCTCGTGGGTATTAGAATACTCCCTCCTCCCATAGATCCTGAGATGTCTCTTTCATCCACCGTCATTCTATTCACTATCTCTATATAGTTCGTAATACAGAGAAAAACTATCTTTGAGCGAATCTTCTGTCTCATCCCCGATTCAAAGATGTACACCTTTAAGGATGCATTAGCAACAACTTCGGGTGCAAAGCATACTCAATTAATGAATTTAACCGCATACTCGGTGACAAATATATTTTCTTACTTTATGCCGAAAAGTCCATCTTTCTTTGAATCTTGAACGTGTGAGGATAGAATTGTTTGTTGAACAATTCCTCAAAATCCTCCTAACTAAGGCCTTGATCCACTTTAGCCCGCACCGCTAGATCCCACCACTGGCGTGCAAGATCCTCTAGCATATACGTCGCCAATTTGACTTCCAGCTCTACTGGTGTGTCGATGAAATCGAAGATATGATTCATCCTGTTCAATCACACCTCTACTCTTTCTGGTTCAAAATCACCCCAAAATATGGGTAGATTCTGCTTCTAGAACTAGATGGAATGATCCACTTGTCTTGGATCATCCCTCTGGTTCCCTATGTCTACATCCTGAAACGCTTGGACGATACTTTGAACCAACTGTTGGTTCACCTGTTGCTCAGGTGCAACCATGTTCTCAGCAGCTTCCTCCGGTTGGTTTCTACGATGCCTACCAGACACCATTTTCTAAACAACAACAACTGTCATAAGTCTCACTCTTTAGAAATTGAAGGCTTAACAATTTCAAATTCCACCACATCAACTATCACAGCATTGCTTTTCCAAAATCAACCTTATTCACGTTCAACCATTTTTGAAAAATCTATACTTTCTTTTGAAAATGAAACTATTTTCAAAATACCTCAATTATGCTCTTTTTCAAAATCTTTCATTTGAAAACACTTTCACAATTTATAAAAAATCAGCACTTTTTTCACAAAGAATAAATTATTACTCAAAATAATATATGTACTCCTAGTGAGAAGTCATTTCTCTAATGCATGCCATGCTCGTCTCATTGGCTAAACTCATGACAATGATATTTCAAAATCCTGTAAGTGTCTCCAAAACACTTATGTACCCAATTCCTTGGTAACTTGAAGTTCATCATAAAAGGGTTAGCTACATTTTTTATGCTCTATATTTCAAATTCCGACAATCCTACTCCTTTCTATGATCCCAACTCAAGGAATAGACCAAAATAAATTCAACTCCAAGACTGATAGAACTAATGACCACTTGTTAGGAAAAGTCCGAACAAGATAATACCACTTGTATCAAACAAACTTTTGGACTGAACAAAACTGATTCCATTTGTAACATTTCTTCCCTTCTCATTGTCTTGAGAGGGAGGTGAGACATTATTAGGCCTTTAGTGACATCCCCAAGATGCCAAATACTGACAATAAATGTCGAAGAGCTTCAATACATGTGGGGGATGATTTGACCTTTAAGAATAAAACAACTAACTAAACAATCAATAACTAACAAACCACTATATTATGCATGATAATAATGAAAGAAAACTCAACATTTCATTTATCAAAATCAAACTAAAACCAAGTACCACAGCCGAAGACTACAATATCAGAGTAAACATTTGAAGACAAACTAAGAAAACTCCAAGACAACCACAAGTATCCAAGATCCACAAGCTCTATGCTCCAACTTCATCAAACAATCCAAGTATCACACAGTAGTGCTAAAGACATGTGATACTTTACCTTTGCCAATGTCCTGATAGATGACATCTGCAAAAGCACCAGAGTGCCAAAGCAGATGTGAGTACTAAAACTCAGTAGGTTTTCCCCGATGACTTTCCTACTCACTCCACTAGGATAGAATATGTTAGAAACATTTATATAAAACAGTTTATATTAAACTCTTTCTAAAATAGTTTATAACGAAATATAAACACAAACCCAAGTAAACAGTTTCCCAAGGAAAACACATAAACAATTATTTAATCATTTAACATTCTATTTTGGCATAACCCCTTCCTTTCCACACAACCATACAACCAACCATGCATGAAATCCATGAACCTCCCTATACTCGCGAGTGATGAGTCATCCTTCCACTAAGTTGTCACTTAGTAGACCACTTTGACGGGGGTACTTCATGCCCTTATCCATCCCAACCTTTTGATGGAGGTACTTCTCGCCCTTATCCATCCCAATGCATATGAACACATGCCATAAAACCATACCAACCCATGCCAAATCCAAGTGTGTTCAAACCATTTCAATAAAACATCATTCATTTTATTGAATACCATTTTTCCATGCAACAAAATCAACAACTATTTTAAAATCATCATTTTAAAATCATATTATCAAAAACACTTTCCAACAACACACTGGTTTTCCAAATTTCCACAAACTGCCACTCAAGAGGGTTTAAACAATTATTTCATAGTGAATAAACAATAAATTTGAAACCAACCCTTCAATTTCTAAAATAGAGGAGTCGAGAGTGAAGCCACCCACCTAGAGAGTTTTGGAGAAAACAATAAACGACACGAAAAACGTCACAAAAAACGGGTTGAATCTCCACGAACCCGCCTTAGATCTCCTCTCCTATCATCAGCAAGGCAAAAAATAAATATATTTGGCATCCATAACCTTAGATCTACCCACAACAAGCATAGATCTAAGAAATCGAGAGAGAGAGGGCGAAGTAGATCTAAGAAAACTAATAAGAACGATCAAGAACGATCACACATTGCGAGAATTGAGCTTCAACGCACCAAGGGATGGCTCCAGATCACTTCCAATTCAACGAGGAGAGGTTCTACAACCTTTGAGAGACCAAAATCCTGAATTAGGGCCATTTTGGAAAAAAATGCGACACTTAGAGGTAAAAACAAGTTAGATCCACAATTTAAGGATCTAACTTTGACCCGCATATAGTTTAGTCGCACAGTTAGGAAAACCGTGCGCTAACTGTGCGTTAGTCACTGCCTTAAGGATGAACCTTGCATGGTCGTCTCGCACGGTCTACAAACTGTGCACCAACCGTACCGAAGTCACTACCTCAAAAAGACCAAATCCACACTTCCAAAGCGCACAATTTCTACTAGGCAGTCACACGGTTTGGACAAACCGTGCATCGCCTGTGCACCTTCTCTTTTTCCCCTGTCTCACTGTGCACGATTTCCTGCAAGTGTTTCACAATTTCCACAAACCTTTCACCATCCATGCACCTTTATAATAGCTCCAAAAACACTTTAAAAGTTCCCCAAAATCTCCCAAACTTTACCCAACCACTTTATACACTTAAAAATAATAAAGAGAAAATTACTAGAAACTGAGGGTACTATATGCGGCGTGACTTATTTTTCTCAACCAAAGTTATGCACAAAAATTCCATTACCTGATATCTTAAATTTTGAAATCTTTTGTTGCGATGTGATACCCCGACTTGTGGCATGAGGCTCCTCTTTATGATAGAAACCCCAAACACAAAAATCACGGTATACAATCACAATGGAATACTCATGTAGGATGGACCCCATGATTCCTTATAAGCACAACATGGAATATCACATATACATTACAACATGATTCTTACATAAGAGTAAGAAATTTCTTTGCCTTATCACATCATGGCATCACAAGTATCTCATCATGGTGTGGTTTTCTACATATCAAGAAATCCTCATTCCTTTATGACCCACATAGATCTAATCAATTTTAAACTCATCCATGAGCATATTGTCAATAAACACAACTTTAAACCACCTTTAATATCCATGAATGCATTCTATTGGGAAACAAGCCATAACATGATTCTAATGTGGAAGTTATCTAAACACCACACCATAGGATATAATGATGTTTTTTTGAGAGTTCTCCAACCTTCGGTGTAAAGATTAATGCTGTATTGACTATAATGTCTGTATTGAGATCTTATTTCAGCCCCACCCATCAATTTACTTCACTAGGGCCCATTAATCTCATCAATCTTCATCAATCTCCCCTTTATATTTGTCAGCAACATGTGAAAAAACATATGAGCTCTTCAATCTCTCCAAGCTTCAACCATCAATATCTCATGTCTCCTTCTGCAAGGAAAACTCTTCTTCTTCTTTCTCCCCTGGTCATTACTTGCAGAAAGAAATAATTTCTATCCCCCTTTTCAAGAACACCTCCTTTGATACTCCCCCTTTGTCAATAAATGTAAAAGAAATGAAAGAGGGAAAATAAAACAACAAACTTACAATTTTTTTGGAAACAATGCACTCCCAACAACATTATCAAGTTCTTGAATACATCTTTTGTTAGGGGATTTGCTAAGATATCCTCAACTTTCTCTTTTGTTGTAACATATTCTAATGAAGGTTCTCCATGTTCTACATTCTCTTAATGAAGCGGTTCTTCATGTCAATATGCTTCAACCTCAAATGTTGCACCAGATTCTTTGACAAGTTGATTTCACTTTGATTGTCACAACCAATCATCATTGAGCATGAAATATTCTTTTTCATGTCCCCAAGTTGTGACTTCATCTACATCATTTGTGTTATGTCTTTAGATGGAATAACACACTCAGCTTTCATTGTGTTCAAGGTGACTGAATTTTTATTCTTTGAGGTCCAAACAAAACATTTATCTTTGATAATGAATGCACATCCAAAAGTTGAATTTCGATCACCACTGTCAATAAATGTAAAAGAAATTAAAGAGGGAAAATAAAACAGCAAACTTGCAATTTTTTTTTGGAAAGAATGCACTCCCAATAACATTATCAAGTTCTTGAATACATCCTTTGTTAGGGGCTTTGTTAATATATCCTCAACTTTCACTTTTGTTGTAACATATTCTAATGAAGGTTCTCCATGTTCTACATTCTCTTAATGAAGCGGTTCTTCATGTCAATATGCTTCAACCTCAAATGTTACACCAGATTCTTTGACAAGTTGATTGCACTTTGATTGTCACAACCAATCATCATTGAGCATGAAATATTCTCTTTCATGTCTCCAAGTTGTGACTTCATCTACATCATTTGTGTTATGTCTTTAGATGGAATAACACACTCAACTTTCATTGTGCTCAAGGTGACTGAATTTTTCTTCTTTAAGGGCCAAACAACACATTTATCTTTGATAATGAATGCACATCCAAAATTTGAATTTCAATCACCACTGTCACCTACCTAATCCACATTAGAATAGTCATAAAGATGTAAAGATAGATCTTTTCCATACCTCAAACCATAGTCAACAATCTCTTTAACAAAGTTCACGGTCCGTTTCATTTCCATAAGATGCGAATCCTTAAAATTACTTTGAAATCATGCACAAAGAGTGAATGTAAACATGATGTATGGCCTTGACATTGTCAAGTAAAGTAGGCTTTTGATAATCTTTTAGAATTCCTTTTAATCGACACCCCTTCTTCATTCAAGGACAACTTGGTCTCAAGCGCTATAGGAGTAGATACCTCTTTCAATTATTCCATTCCAAACTTCTTTAATAACCCACAAGCATATTTATTGATTGAAATGAACTAAAATGAGTATATCGTATTGTACGATATAACCTAAGTTGTATCCTACGATATACATGTGATGCATGTTACAAATTACGGTATCCTGATATCGTATAAGGCATGTGATGCCTCTATTGTAGCTTACAGTAAGATTATGATATTGATTGCATGAATTTTTCCACTTCTCTCACACAAATTCCTTCAGTTATGGATCAACATGTTGATTCATTTATGGCTACACATAATCCTTTGAAACGTTCAAATGATAATATCTCAACAGACATACGTTATTGTAACGCATATCGGTTGTCAAGTGTTGATAGTCGATGATTGACTCTCTTCATTGAATAAAGAGATCTTATATAAAGGAATTAGATCCCCCTGTTGAGGATATATGATACCATCTAGCCTAAGTCGAAGCTCTCTCTTCCTCTGTTCACCATTCATCTTCATGGAGAAGGTGCTAGCACACTTTTGGTGTTCTAGTGGCTGATGTCATCCTTGTGGAGGCAAGAGTCTAACGATTGTTACTCAGTGATCTCCATCAAGAAAACTCCATCACCTTCGATAGAGATTTAACTAACTTTGATAAATATACACCTACTTATTTATGTTCTTCACACTGCATGTTGATTCATGATGATAGATTGATCACTTTAAATGAGATTGTTTTGCTTCCATGATCATATGATGATCCTCCAAAACCCATCCGTGGTATCAAAGCCACACTAATTAAAAAATCAATGTGTTATTTTACTTATTTTATGAAGAACATACACATCTTAATCTTCTTGAGGCCATACCATAGTGTACGATATATTGTAGCTGAATGTCAGTCGTTAGATCACTTGGGTTTACGATAAAAGTTATCATAATTCTATTTTTTCTAGTTATAGGGTACGACTGATATGTATTATAAGGTACAATACACTAAAAAATCATGGTTTTATTCTATGATTCAAGCTACAATATGCAATATGATACTGAAACTTGGGCTGTGTGAAAACAGATCATCGATTTGTAGTTACAATATAACCTATATCGTTAATGACGACTAGCCCATATGTAAGAAATTTCCCATGCGTAAGTTTTTTACTTTTTCATGATAAAACTCTTATGTATGGGTTTTACCATACATAATGTTTTTAACTTTGCGCAATATATACTCTTATGTATGAGATACCCCATACCTAAGTTTTTACATTTTCTATAGAAGTAGAAAATGCTATGTAAGGGTTTTCTACGAAACTCTTATGCACGTGTTATCCCATACATGAAGTTTCTTTTTCCTATATCCAAGAATTCATATGTAAGTGTTCTCACTAACTCCTATAACAGATCATGATAGATAATGTCTCTTATCTATTGTATAATATGATATAAACCTAAAATGATGAAAATTAATATCTTGGATAAAAATTATTACAGTTTATAGTTTTTTTATAAAAGATAAGTGTTAGACATGGAAAATAGGATATTTTCATGCCTAAATAAAATATGAAATGTTCATATTAATATCTCATGTTTGGAAAATAAATAAAATGATTATTTATTTGTTTATTCCTTTTAATATTCATGTTTATAAATTGTTTATGAAATGTGAATATTATGTATGCTTTAATTTATATGATAAATTTATTATTATAAAATTGTCATTCCATGCACTACATGTTAGGTACGACAACATAAGATTTAGTTTTTATCTAGCTTGACCTCAGTTTGTAATTAAAGTTAAAAGTTTGAATTTAATCGTTGAATATAATTTATACATATTAGTTATTAGCGTTATGATGAATTGAATTCTCTCTTGAGTCAAGTATCCTTGGGTAGAGGGACTTTGAGACAAACTCCCCACTGACCTGGAGGTTTATACCTTTGTTCTAGAAAGGTTAAGGTTGACTATTTGTGGCTCCAGACTTACTGGTGTGGATATTATAAATTTCATATAGTTCTAAACCTTTACATGAAAAGTATAACACCCCAAACTTATAATGCTAAATTTCCATTTAAATTTATGACAACTTCTTTTATAAGCAATGAAAAACTAAAACAAACTATGATATATTTTATTGAGATAAAATATTACAATAAAAGATAAACATTAATAAATTAATATAATACAATACGAAACATCATTAAGAAGATTACATGAGGAATAAAACCACAAGTAAATAAAAATACCACTGTTGGAACCCTTGTTTCAATGATCACAAAATCATGTTAATTATGTTTTTAATGATTCTATTGTTTTATGATAGCATTTTATAATATAAGGAAGTTTAAAGAAATATTGGCTAAGTGTTGAAAAGAGTCACCTCCATACTTGAATCATCACTAGAGTTAATTCACCACTAGGAATGACTCACCGTTGGGAAAGAGTCACCACTAGAAAAGAGTCACTTCCAGAAGAGTCAATGTTGAAGATGACTTACCATCAGATTGGACTCACTGCTAGACTCTACCTACTGAAAGGATTGACTCACCGTTGCACATGAGTCACCTCTAGAATTGAGTCACCATTGAGCTTGACTTATCATCATATGAGTCACCTCTGAATATGACCTACAGTCAGAACTGAGTCACCACTGAACATGAGTCACTGCTGAAGATGACCTACTGCCAGCCCGAATCACCATTAGCCTGACTCACCGTTAGCCTGACTCACCGCTAGACATGAGTCGCCATCAGGTTGACCCACCAACTCTATTCTAGTACATTTGAATTAAATGATCCCAAAGACTATATTATTGAAATTAATGCTAAGGATTATTTTAATGATTATTCTTAACTATTTTAGGGAAACATTAAAGTATGCGTTAGAGCTCAGTACATGGATGAAAAAGACCGTGATGATTGTTCTTCAAATAGACTATCTATCATGAAATGTTATATATTCAAAGAAGTCTTCCTTTTGCCGGAGCATGAGCTAACTGTGTGAAAACATACGATCAAGTGTGCCACCTGCTAAATATTTTTATGAAAGCTTACATGCTGCATCCTTACTTGCTTTCAACTGTGAAAGAGTGGAGTACATAGAACATTCAAATCATTTCCTATAGTTAGAACAAATATATCCTTGTAGTGCTCTGTTTTACCTCTATTTTCAAAGAGATGGCTTGAGATTTTCTCTAAGCCACATTCGAGGAGACTCAAGCATCTGAGCACTTCAGACCAAGAAACACTGCCATTTTATATATATTGATTCTTTCTCTTTTTGTTTGCTACATTTAATTTTGAGCAGTGTGTTGTTTGTCTTGTTTAACAATGCACACTATCTCCTACAACATAACTGTAGAATACATGATATTATCTCAAATCTATTTTCATCTGTATACCCACGGTGTTTGTGGAAGAGGTCATTGTGTGACCTGTTGTTGTTTTCTTCCCACAGTTTTTGTGGAAGAGGTCCCTGCGTGGCATGGATATCTTGTTAGCTATTGTCTATATACCTGATCTAGGTTGTGGATCATATTATATTTATATAATTTGTTTGGCAGCGAGTGATTTACAAGTGGAGGGGATTAAGTCTCGGCTTGAGTCTGAACCCCTTGTTTTATTCCGCTGTGTGGTTTGTTTTATTTCATTATTTACAAAGTTTAAAACTATATTTGTTTTAAACTGTAAACAAAACATACTTTGATAGTTAATCTTAACCAGTGTTTATATAAGTATTTGATTAAGTAAATTGATTTTGAAATTTAAATTAATTTTTATATTTCTTTAACTGAGCACTAATTAAGCTTAGAAAAATCTTTTAAAAGATCAAAATTATATCAAACTACTCTTTTGATTAATTGGGCATATTTATTTTAATTTGGGGGATTTTAATTGAACTTGTTTTAATAGAAATTTTTATTAGGAACTCAATTCACCCCTCTTGAGTTACTCACTCCGACCAACAACCACAAACCTAAAATCTTTATCTCATTGTTTTCCATTAAGATCATGCCTCTTATTATAACTATGGAAAGAAGGAAAAACATTAGAAATATAATATATTTTTTTGAATGAATTAAACAAATAAAATGTATTATTTTAGATATGTATGTGGGATTTAATATAGAAGGATAATATGACCATCATATATGTTCATTGGGATTATATAGTATTTGTACTTATATGTCTAGTGATACCATCATTTGACATATAAATAATTGATTGGTTAAGTTATAAGTAGTATTTTATTAAAATATAACCATTGTAACATAGTCGTTGATTTGACGAGTATAAATATATGTAACCACATTATTAAGTTTATGTGGAAAAGAGGAAGCAATGACATCAAGTAGTAGAATTATTCCTTATGAGACTTATTTATCTGATCTTGGAAAAGAGGTAGAACCACTAGGGGTTTCCCTAGAATAAACCCAAGATGAACTTCAACAAGTACAAATTGAGAAAAATCATTTTTGAGAGAAGTTCAATCTTGTGAAAATCACTACAAGATCTATGCTAGCTGAATCACCAGCCATGTCTGCTTCCTTTTCTTATCTTACCCTTAGGTCTTATGCGGAGGTCTTAAGTGTTTTTGTAAGATGAATTCAGGATGATATAAGCATGTAATTATTAATGTAATAAATGATACATATATTTTAATGATTACATGCATTTCTATACATTAATCATTTTTCTAAAATTCTACTTTTAAAAAAGGAATTTAATTAAATAAGAATATGTTTTTTAATACAAGTATATTGATAATATATATAAAAAAATGAATAAACATTCATATGTTGATTAGTAATTGGTCGAAAATAAGAATAAAATTATTTAATATTAAAAAAGATACATTTTAAAAATTATTTTTTATTGAGTTATACATTTTTATTTTAACAAACTGAATATATTATGAATAAATGATGATTTTAATAAAATATTTTTTTATATGAATAAAAAGTTTATTAAAACTAATTTAATTAGTAATTGATATAAAATAATATTAAAAACACTTACTATTTAAAAATTCATTTTTCTACAAAAAATTGTTTTTCTATATATCTTAGGTTTGCATTTTAAAGACAGATTTCTCATATTTAGAAATTAAATTAGATAAAATGGAGTCCAAATTTGGAATCAACATGTTAAAATTAGGCAAGAGGTGTCATCTTATATTTTTAGTAATAATAATAATAATAATTTCCATAACAAATAATTAAACAAGGTAAAAGGGGTAAAAAGAAGTAAATTATCATGGCTCAAATTTTATTTATTTAATTTGATAGTTAGAAATTCTATAAGTCATTTGTTACGTGTCAGAATTAATATTACATGTCCCACCAACATTTCTTTACTTAAATCATATAACTCCCATGTGATTTCATATTTACCCTTCACTTAACTTAAAATTACAAATAAATACCTCTCATTTTCACCTATAAAAGGAGCTCTCTTCCTCCCACTCCAAACCACTCATATACTTCGATTATACCTTAATTCCCTACCCATATCCCCCTCTTAAGGTCCCCTCCCACGTTGGGTAATCTATAGTCACAAGAAGAAATTTCAAATCCTTCATTTCCAAGAGGCTTCTTAAGAGAAGATTCAAGTCTTCAACGTAAGTGTTATCTACCCCCTAATCATTTATTCTCTATATTTTCCTTCCAAATATTCTCTAATATAATTTATCACTTTAATAACATGATTTTGAAACCACTAGTCCTATGTAAGGATAATATTATAGCTATAAAATAACATGTTCTTATTCATTCATTTGTTATAACATGTTCTTGTTTGGGTCGGTTCTACCACTTATATGAATGACATTATAATTTTTATATGATGAATTAATAATCTAACTTAAAATATGTAATAATGATGAATTAACATGTTTTCATAATTATATAATGATAATATATATAATCACATTCATTAATAAAACCGATTCTATTTATTTAATCATAAGTCACAAAAATAGTTTTTTAACAAATATTTATGAATCATCACCATAACTTCAATAAAATGACCATTGAACTTTAGAAATATATCAAACACACCTATGTGACCTCCATGACCATTATGGAGGTGAATAACACATAATAAAGGATCAATGATTGGAACCGCCATACCAAAGCTAACATAGAACAAACAAGACAATTAACATTGAAATATTAATTTTAATAAAAAATGATTAACAATTGGGTAATATGAAATTATGAATGAATGATATCAAGTAAAATAAATAAAAATATGGTTTTTATGTAGATGAATAATAAACTTAAATTGATTATACAAAAGGTTAGAGCACATCTAACCAAGTGGGAATCTAAGGTAAGAGGTTTTATCTCAATCTCCCTTCATTGAGGTATGTTTCATATTATGTACCAAATTTTCTTTTATATGGTGTTCTTGATACCCCATTGACTTCTTTTATCATTATTAAAGTTTCATTTATGGTATTTACAAGTATATTTCATGATCCCTCCTTTATATTCTTCTAATTCATTTATTACCAAATTTGTAAGGGTTTTGTTGACTCAATTTTCATTTCATTAGGTCATAATCTTTCCTCAACTATGTTATTAGTTTCTCATATTATACCATTTATTTATTTCATATAGTATTTTATATTTCTCTTTGGAGATTTTTTTATTTCAATTATTCTTATTTTAGGTATTTATTTCTTCATAAAAATACAATGGTAATAGTATTTCTCATCTTCTCTATTAGTTATTTCTTCTATATGTTCATATTATTTCTTACCACAAATGTTTTATTTTCTAATTTTAAAATCCAAATATGTATTGTGTTCTGTACTCATCACATTTATCTTTATATACTTTCAAGAAGAAAATTTACAACTCTTTCAATAATGTGAGTTTTCTTTAAAACTACTTAAATTTTTTAAAAAGGAATTTATTTTCATATCCATATATTTTGTATATTCCAATCCACATTTATTTACTTAAACTTTATTTATTTTGAAGGTTCTATTTTTATATATTATTTTAAAGATATTATTTAAATATTCTTTATGTCACCTTCTTGAAAATGATTTTTGAAAGCGACTTATAACTTCATCTTCTTACGATAATGTTAAAAATGTTTTATGAAAACTCTTTAAGATTTCGTTTTCATTTTTCCTCTGTATCTCTAAAAGATCTATATCCCAATAGCGCAATGTTTACGATCATTTTCTAAATACTTTTATGATATAACTATTTTGGAAGATTGAATTTTGGTATCATCAAATCATACCCTTGATGTCATTTTATGCGATACCATTTGAAAATTTAATGAAACCCATTTTATTTTCATGGAGTTTTCATGATAAGATGTATGATTGATTTATAGTGATAGAAATATGTATGGTTTATTATTATGTTATGGGTGAAGTTCTATATAGTCTTCCAATGCATTGAGAAAATATTTATATCTCATGAGATAATTATGAGATGCGAGTTGTGATGCTGGATCTGTTATGGGATGCAGGTTGTGACACTTGATCTGCTATGATCTAAGATGAGGGTAGTGATGCATGATCCACTAGGTTATGGAGGTATTAATAGTTAAACTTGACATATGATTTGATTTTCCATTCTTATTCCTGTTCTATATTTCTATGTTATTCCACATGTCTATGTTATGCTCCATGACTCATGATTATTATCTCATGTATCTTCATTCTTATTCCATGGTATATATTTGATATTTTGAGGTTATATGTCCTATTATTCCTTATAGACAACTCTTATGATTCCATGTTCTTTTTAATTAGATATTTATCTCATGATCATGTTTTCTCATATGATTATGATATAACCCTTTACTATTCATAAATAAGTTTTTTTTTCATTACTAATGATTTGAACTCACTCCTTATGTTTCTCATTTCCCTATGAAATTATATACAAGACTGTGTAGAAGGAAGTCTTATATAGTGATGTTTGTAGGAGATGTTGAAACAATAATGTGTATTAAGATATTTATATAGTTAATCTTTAAAGACACTAACCCTTTAGATTTTGGGATTGTGATTTTATTTGTGAGATGTAATGTTTCAATTATGGAAATGATATAAAATATATGTATGTTATGTTTAGGTTTTTTTAGTTTGTATTAGAGTTGAGTTGAGTTTTTTTATAATTAGTTTATGAATTATATAAGAAACCAACTTAAAGAAACCTAGGTTGAATTGAAAGTATCATGGGCTAAATGAAGGTGTCATAGAGAAAGGCATCATGAGGTTTACTTTTTATATGGTTATTTACACTGATTCCCTTAAGATATTATTATTTATCACTCATGTTAACCATTTTGGTTTTAGTAATGGCTCGATCTAGGAGAAAATGAGTTAATAATGGGTGTAATGGAAAATGTTTTGATTATCCTAACGAGGAACCAAACATGATGCAAGTCAAAATACAAAAATCTCTTATTATAAACTCTCTTTGGAAAAAAATTCCTTAATATGGGTCTTGATACCAAATAACATGAGATACTTAGATAAAATGTCTAGGGAGGAACTCAATACTGAATAAATTCCATTTATATGGGAGTATATTGATGTGTTTCCAGAAGAAATACCCAGTCTTCCCCCAGAATGAGAGGTTGGATTTTTAATTGAACTCATACTAGAATCTATGCCAATATTGGAGAGCCCTTATAGAATGACCCCTATTGAATTGGAAGAATTAAATAAACATATTAAAGATAATCAGAACAAGGGTTTTATATGCCTAAGTGCTTCACCATGGGGTGCACTAGTCCTATTTTTCAAGAACAAGGATAGGTCAATGCGTCTTTGCATTGATTATCATGAACTTAATATGAACACAATAAAAAATGTAACATATCAGCTCGAGTGACACTAAATCAGTGCTTTGATTCAGTTCATCACATGACCTCAGGTGTACCTCCCTGTATTCTAGAGGCTGTTGACTAGCAGTGAGGGTCTAAATAGAAACACGAGGAGACTATACCCTCTTTAATAGAGTATACCAACAATAGAAATAAAAATAAACAATATTATGCAATAATGAATGATAATGATGCATCACATACCATATTCCAAAACTGGGGAAGTACCATCAAACCAATATAGTAAACATATGCCATGTCATGATAGTCTAAAATGTCAAGGGAAAACCAAAATAGAGGCACACTGACAAACTCCCAAGTCGGGTCCCGACATCATGTCTGATCCCCTCATCCATGCTCCATCCCAAGTCAACCATATAATATAGGGTATTTTCCCTTGTCTATACCTACAACCATGAGATCATATTGGGTACCATAGGCATCCTGAGTAGGGAGTGAGTACAACTCTACAAGCCACCATCAACGATGTCTAAAACAATGTATAGTCAAAACATAAGTGTATGTAAAAGTGAAATAGACTAATAATGATAAGACATGAAACAAACCATGTTTTAGTTTAACTAATTACCAATTAATCCCATAGGCATCGGGATCCATAATCCCAATCCATGTACTCTAGGGGTCAATAATCTATATAAAAAGAAAGGGGGTGTTAATTTAATATTTAATTCTTGATACAAAAGAGTTCCATCCAAGTGACCACATCACTTAAAACCATTTGTGCTCGAATCGTTATGTCAACACCCAAATCAAGAGTATGAGGCACCATGCTCATCATCCTGCATTAAAAATATTTTTTTTCATTGTTTAATATATCCTTCAATATTTTCGTTTTTTCAGTGATTACAACTCTCCCCTGAGCCCACATACCCAAGGCACGCCCCCATGCTCTCTTAACCCTCTTTTGAGCTCAGTTTTATCTATAATTTGGATGAAACCTCTCTGAATGTCTCAAATCTCCCATATTCGAAGAGGCAAATTGATTATTTCATAACTACTTCATTTCTCACTCTTTTCCCCCCATTCCAGTTTCTAAATGACCTATTCAACCTTTTTCGAATCTTATTTGAATGGTTTGATATTTGAAAATTCAAATACTAGTGTATTTGGGGTGATTTTTTCAATATTTTTCAAGGTAAGTGATTCCTTCTTGGTTTATTCCTTTTCCCTTAGGGTTTCCTCCCTATTTAATTATGTTCTAAAATGTACAGAAGTTAGGGTTAGAACCTAGGGTTTGATTTTGTGTCTTTTTGGTCAAATATTGTGGTCTAGGGTTGGATTTATTTTCCTTGTGGTGCGGAGGTGGTGCAGTTGATGTTTTGCACCAAGTTTTGAGGGATTTGACACTTTCGGTAGGTGGTTACATGTGTAAACAATTATTTATGAGTTATCTTGATGTATTTACTAATTTTTCATATTTATCATATGTTGGGTGTGGTGAAAAAACAGTTTATGATTTATTTGGTTACGTGTTTAATTTTATAGTTGAATTTTAACTTGAAATTGGTTGTTTTCATGTGTAACTCATGAGGTATTATTTGGGTGTATTTTATAACTCATGGAATTGGTTTACTAAATCTTGTTTGTCCTGGAAATTATGGTTTGGTAATGTATTAGTGTCATGTGGTCCTAAAAAGAGGTCTTTTGAATAGTTTTTATGTGTAAAACATTATTATACTTCTTGAGATCATTTTATGAAAATGTGTGTTTTCATTTGTATCTTTTGTGGTATTATTCAAGGTGATTTTATAACACTTGAAAGTGGTTTTATAGATGTCTCTATAGCTTCCAATTATATTTTGGATAGGAATTTTTATGGTTTTGGTTTTAAATGGGGATTTTGAAATGGGTTTTGTGTGCAAGACATATTTACACCACTTAGTTTCTTTTTATGAAAATTGTAAATGTTTTAGTTGGTTAAACAAAGTGGGAAAAGGGTGCATATGTACTGTTTGGTGTGTGTGTTAACCTCTTATGGGGTTTTTAAAGGTTAAGTTATATTTTAATATGTCAAAATTTTTTAGAATGTTTTGTAAATTTTTTAAATGTTTTATTAAATGTGATGTTGGAGCGAAACTTGTTTGTGGGCTGTTTTGTGTAAGTTTGACGATAAAATGATTTTGAAGGTAAAAAGAGTATTATGTGGCATGTGTGTGTAGGATTTTATGTGACTTGTATCACCTTGTAAATGTTTTATAAAAACGTTTAAAGGATTTGTTTAAGTGTTTAAGGGATGTGAAAAGTGTTGTGGGCTATTTTGGTATGAGTCAGATTTCAAATCAATTTGAATGAAAAGTGGACTTTTGTGACTTGTGTGGTATAAATGTGGGACGTTTGGTGAATTTTTGATGAGGAAATGATATTTTCATGTTCAAATTATATTTCTTGACTTGTTGAACGTGTTTGAGCACAAAGGGAAAACCCGAATATCTAGGTGGGTGGACGTGTACTAGTATGCTAGTAAATCCGTGGGGTTTGGCCTCAATTTCACTTAGTAAGATTGACGCTTACAACTCTAACTAAACTATGATGATGATGATTTGGTACCAATAGGTTATGGGTATGTTCCATACTAGTGGCTCGTGCATGAGAATAGATATTTGTGATGGTTACTCTCACCGAGATACGAGGTACCTGGGACCCACAACGAGCTAGTGCCTAGGTGTTATTTCTTATTGCTTGTGCTCATTAGATCTTTTATACTTATTGTCAGCATACAATATATTTGTATAAAAAATTCAGTATCTTTTGCATTTATTTTAAATTTTTTTGATTCTTTAAATTATCCCACTTGAAAACTGATTTTTTTAGTTTCATCTTTTAGAAATTGTAACTAAAAATTACATGTTTTTGAAAACTTGCATGCTTTTCATATTTGAATGTTTATCGCATGGAATATCTTAGTGGTGGTATCCTATTGGTAATTAGATAACCCCCTAATTACACCCTTGTGTGTAAGTAGGCTTGGTTATTTTTTTTGTCACAGGTTGGGTACATTTTTTAGTTCCAGTGGTTCAGGTTTCTTGCAGGTCCTTGGTGGTGAAGTCTTGTGGAGATGGATTGAGGGTAGTGACCCTTAACATGAGGGTTCTTGGGCTGTTTTATTTTGGTTTTGTACCTTTTTTATAGTCTTGTTGAGTTGTTTTAAATTATGTAATTCATTTATGAATTTTTGTAAAAGATTGTTTGGTTTGAAAAATCCAGATTCGTTTTATTGGATTCTTTTGTTGTTTTAAGTTTATAAACTCAGGTAAATCATTCCCAATTCTCATTTTATGATACTTGGGCACTTTTTACAGCCAATGGGGATCTAGAACACCCTTCAGGCCTTGTCACAGGCTGGGTTTGGTGCCAGTTTCAGTGGCAAATAGATTTGGTTCGTGACAGATAATGTTTAATGAAACAAGACCACCCACTTAGTCAAAGTATTATGGTGAAACCATAAGTTCAAGGAAACTATGTGAGAACTTGAAGTTTTAATAAGAAAAAAGTACCCTCATTTTTTTTTATCAGAGTAATAAAATTTTAAGTGTAAAATTCCTTTGAGGGGGGTAGAATGCAGTGCCCAAAACTTATAATGCTAAATTTTT
The DNA here is from genome assembly GCA_963277665.1 of Viscum album. Classification (NCBI taxonomy): domain Eukaryota; kingdom Viridiplantae; phylum Streptophyta; class Magnoliopsida; order Santalales; family Viscaceae; genus Viscum; species Viscum album. Next base: position 209,912,336 of record OY728162.1, on the reverse strand, counting down.
ATTTAATTTTATGATATATTATTTACATGAAACACTGAACTAAAAAAACTAAGATATATTTTATTGGGATATAATGTTACAATAAAAGATAAAAATTAAAAAATTAGAATAATAGAATATGAAACATAATTAATAAGATTATAAGATGAATAAAACCATAAGTAAATAAAATGACCGTGAATAAGAAATATTTTTCATCATGGTTTTCCAAAATTATAATGCCTCAATTATAACTATGGAAAAGAAAAAAAAACATTAAAAATATAATTTAATTTTTTAGAATTAAGTAAATGAATATAATGTATGATTTTATATATGTATGTGAGATTATATATAGTAAGATAATATGACCATTATATATGATCATTGGGCTTATATGGCCATTGATCTTATATAGTTGTTGAACTTATATATCTGTTGGGATTATATGTATAATGATATCATAATTAGGCATATTAATAATTAATTAGATACATTATAAGTAGTATTTTATTAAAATATGACAACTATAACATAACTATTGAATTGATGGGTATAAATACAACTTATTACATAATGAAATCAATGTAGAAAAGTTTAAGCAATGAAATAAAGTATTAAAAGTATTCCTTATAAGGAAAATTTTTCCAAGATTAGGAAGGAGGTATCATCACTAGAGTTTTTACTAGACAAATCCTGATCCTAATTTCAATAAGTGCATCTTGAGAAAAATTGTTTATGGGAGAAATTCAAGATCATGGAAATCATTATGAGATATATGCTAGTTGAATCACTAGATATGATTACCACCATTGTTTATCTTACCCTTAAGTCTTATGATAAGGTATTAATGGTTTTTTTAAGTAGAATCCAGGATTATATAAACATGTAATTATTAATTTAATAAATGACACATATATTTTCTTTTTTATGTGTATTTTTATACATTAATATTTTTTATAAATTCTATTTTTAAAAATGAATTTAATGAAATGATAAATGGTGTTTTTAATAAAAATATATTGATAATATATATTAATAAATGAATAAAAATTCATACATTGATTATTAATTGGTTATAAATAATAATAAAACCATTCAATGTTTAAAAATATATACATCCCTAATTTTTTTATCACGTTATACATTTTTATTTTAAAAAACTAAATTTATTACAGTTAAATGATAATTTTAATAAAATATTGTGTTTATATGAATAAAAAATAGATTATAACTAATTTAATTAGTAATTGATATGAAATAAGATTAGGATCACTTAATGTTTAAAAAATCATTTTTATAAAAAAACTATTTTTCTATATATCTTAGGTTTTTATTTAAAAGATAAATTTATCATATTTAGAAATTTAATTAGATTAAATGGAGTTAAAATTTGGAATAATCACTTAAAAATTAGGTAATAAGGGTATCCTGGGAGGAATTATAGGTATTGATCATTTGTATAATTCTATAAATATGTCCCTATTGTTGTGGTTTGGTGATGTTGCAATAGGAAATGACCTAAAAAAGGGTATAAGGTGGCTGTAACATCGATATTTTGGTTTATTTGGGAATCTCAGAATGAAATCAGATACAACAACATGACATGAAATATCTAAAGTATAAAAACTAAGGCACTTTCAAAGATCCTTGATATATATACTCAGATGATCTAGTACAAATAATAGATTGGTTTCTTCGGCTTCAGTAGTCCCTTGGTTAACATCCCCACTCATGTTGGTTACTGGGTTTCATGGAGACGTCCTATCTATGGGTTAAATATGAATATATATAGATCTTTTTACAGTGGTGTTATGATAGGTGGATGAATTATTCATGACCATCTTGAATAAGTGGTGGTGGCATTTAGTGCCTTCTATGGTGATAGTAATTCCATTCTTGTAGAGGCCAAATCTATTCTCAATTGCCTCAAAATTTTCCAGGAAAGAGATATCTCCCTTAAATTGGTGGAATTATATTATTCTTTGATCATTAAATTTATGAATGATATTTAGGCTACCCACTAATCAGTTTTTTATATCATCTGAAATTGAAAAATTCTTTCTCATAATGTAAAGTACCAAAACACTTGGCATGAAGGAAACAAATCCTTGGATATCTTAGTGGACTTTGGAGATGTCTTTCACCCCTCACTACTTTATCTTCTATTATATCTCTACCCTATGTTTTTAAAGATATTACTGTCATGAAATCTCTTGTCCTACATAATTTTAGGCCTCCTTGACCCCCCTCTATTTTTTGGTCTCCTTATCTTTTTAATATAAAAATTATTTACAAGAAAAGGTAAAAATGGGTAAAAATAGGTAAATTATCATGAATTGAAATTTTTATAGTCAAATTTATAGTTAAAAATTACATAGGTACTTTTTTAGGTGTATGATTCAATACTACATGTCTCACCAATATATCTTTACCTAACTCATATAATTCAAATGTGATTTCATCTTTACCCTTAACCTAACTTAGGATTCCAAAGGAATGTACCTTATTTTCACCTATAAAATAATCTCTCTTCCACCCACTCCAAACCACTCATATCCTTTGATTATCCCTTGATTTACTAACCATTTTTTCTATCCTAAAATAATCTTCACATTGGGTAGCCTTTGGTCATAAGGAGGAGTCCCAAATCCTTCATTTATAAGAGGCTCTCTAAGAGAAGATTCAAGTATTTAACATAAATTTTATCCACTATCCAATCATTTTTCTTAATATTTCTAATCCACCATGTCTTTAATATGGTTTATCACTTTAATAAAATTATTTTGAAATATATATTCTTCTTTCAAGATAATTTTATGGCTATACAATAACTTCTTATTATTCATTCATTTTTTTAATTTTTTCTCATTTAGGTTGGTTCTACTACCCACATGAATGACGTTATAATGTTTATATCATAAATGAATAAGTGATAGAGCACTGATATCATCATTGATTCTCTTGGTTATATCAGAATAAAAATTTATAAAACTCTTCTTATACTAACTACTAAGGTGTATAATAGTGAAAAGAATAGGTTTGATCTTATGAGGAAAAGTTCTATAAGGTTAAATATAATCAAATTTTGTTTGTAAAAAATAATCTAAAACTAAATTATCTAAACTACCTGAGTGGATTTATTGGGATTGAATAAAATAAAAATGAAAACAAGGATTAAAGGAAGTGAGTTTGATATTGAGTATGGTTTTTCATTTAATTTATTAACTATGCGATTTATTGGGTTAACTAGTCTATCCTTTCAGCCTTAACTAGAACTAACTAAACTAACCAACTACTCTATCAAGGTTTCATATCACCATCTTAGTTTCATTTAGTTTTAATCTCTTTTTATGGAAGGAAATGTTATGGTCGGATTTTTCTCTCCCACTTCCCTTTATCACTTTTAGGTTTGTCCCCTAAATGTCATCGATTTCACTGTGCATTTAGGGGATATGATATTGATTAATTAAAATCAATATTAATTTTAAAGTAGTGTTAGGAATATTGTTTTATTGATCTCACCTATACCCTGATCACTTAGTGATTCATGGATAATCTCTCAATTATCATGAATGAAATAAAATTTCAAGGAAGAGGAATAGATTGTTAGTACTGAAATAAATATTCAATGTAAAGTGGAGACTCATGTGCATTACCCTTTAAATAAAATAATAATTCAAATTAAAATTTTGAAAAAATATAAAACAAATTCCTAAATTAAGAATCAACCTGATTGATGAGATCTGAATCCTTCACTCTCGCTTTAGATGTTGGGTATAAATTTCCCACTAGCCTCATACGTTATTAGTGGAAGACCTCATCTGGCCTATACAGTTATGTCCTGGGTCCTATGATCCAGGTCTAAAAATCCATTTTAGTACAAAAAATCCTATCTATTTATAAGTAGAAACCTACCTCTTTGAAATCTCATAAGATAAGTTTTTTTATCTCTATTTGAATTTGAATTTATCTTTTTCCGACACTATTATTTTTATTATTCTTTAACTCAGAAAAAACCTCCTGTGAAAGTGGATCCTCTATTTGAATTATTATTCCCACTAATTAATGAGAGAGAGGGGGATGTCAAGTATTCCTTGATTTGTGTAGGATTATTAAAACTCCTTTATGGTGGGAGAGTCCCCACACATCATTATTATTTTTAAATATTCCCATGGATAGCTTATGATCAATGAGGATAATACAAGAAGTTCAATTTTTTGAATTTTTCTATAAATCCTCCACTATGGAGTGAGTATTATTGTTGTGGTGAAACTATTACTTTAGGTTCATGGTCATTTAGGCTTATGGTGGAACGTGGGAGGCTATTAAATAACTTATTAATTTCTCTATTTTTGGTGCTACTTCCATTTGATCATCCTCCATGATGTAGTCTGTACTCCATGACATAGTGTCTTATTCTCCATTTTGAGCAAAAATATAGTTGATTTAACAATGGATCTATGAGTTTCTTCTTTATTCTCAGGTCTCTAGACCACAATATAGTTTACAGAAGCAACAACACAACCACCTTCTTTGTTTTATCTCCCTTAGACATTATGCCACATTGCCTTGGATGCAGAATAGCGGTGCTCAAATTTCTATTGGAATTGTAGTTTTGTCCATGGTGACTTATAGTAAGGTAGTGTTCTTTTGGTGGTCCTATGGCATAGAGAAGACTTGCTGTGATGCAACTCAAATAGAGGAAATGTATCTGAGTAAGATGACATGTGGCTAGATAGAATGATGCTGTATTTGTAAGTGCACAGTTCACCCAGTACACATCTTGTCCCAAATATTAATATTATAAATTAAAATAGGGGGTTTTACAATTAAAAACAATTACATTAAACACTTGAAATTTTGAAAAATCTTATCAATTTAATGAACACATAAAAACCCCCACACTTAAACCATGCTTGTCCTCAATCATATATCTCAACTATGAATTTAAAAGGAAAACCCCATTATACCAATATTAAAAATTCAAAATCAATAAAAAGAAAAAAATTACAATGTGGGAAGTTAATTTCAAAGGTCACATAAAAAATTATTCCAACAAATCACTAGACATAATGTTTTTGAAATTCCCCAGAAAAATGGTGGGGCTTCTCATATATTCCATCCAAGTCTTTTAATTCATCAGCATTAACATGTCAATCATGATTTACCTTAAATTTTTTTATTCTTCTCAAATCAGTCTAGGTAAAAATGAAAATGTATTTTTCCTCACACCTTGAGTACATGAAACATACTTATGAATTTGAAAACGATCTACTTTCTATACTTAGTAGAGACAAATTCTAGTAAAAATCAAGCGGAATTTAAAATTAGGATCAAATGATTATGAGGTTAAATGGATGATATTAAAATGATGTATAAAATATAAGGCTAAAAAATGAGGCCATGATCAATGAAAATAAGTAATGAATCACCCCTTTTCAAAGAGTTGAAAATACCACACTTCCCCAGCTCAAAATGAAGGCCATGATCAATGAAATTAATGAATTAATTACCCCTTTTTTTTCAATTTTTTTTTCAATTTTTTAAAAACTGAATTAGGATAAGTCTCACTCCCATCACCCAACCCCAAATGATAAAATCATTGGTCAAGTGATAGTGATTTTTGACCCTCCACGACTCAACCCACATTTTTTAATTTTTATTTCATTTTATTTTTAGAGGGTAGAATAATAAAAATAGTGAAAAATGACATGATCTCTATTCCTAAAACCAAATGATATAACTAAAAATTCATTATATCAAATAAATTATATCCATTTTTCAAATGAAATACCCTTTCCCCCATAATTTTACTTTTAAAATCATTAAAAACACTAGATTATGGGGTAGAAATAGATAAATTGGAAAGGAATATGTATATTACTAAAAAATTATATTCATAGTCTCTAAAGAATAAAAAGAAGGATATATTTAAGGTGCATCTCAAGGAAAGTGGATAAATAAAACAAAAAATCCTCAATCATTTTTAGTGATTTTTTGAAATCATTTCTTTGACAATATTAAAATCAAATCCTAGTAGGTAACATGTCCTATGTTCTCTCAAAAAATTTACTAATAAATATTAGAAAAATTATCTTAGAAATCTCTCAAGAATGTGATTATGAAATAAATTAAATTCACTCATGTAATGGGTCACAAAAAATAAAATAATCAACATTAAGTTTTGAAATTTAAAGAAAAAATATAGAAGATAATTTTTAGTAGCATGTGACTACAAAGAAAGATCATGATTCATTGATTTAAAATTCCTATGATTCACTCTAATCATATAATTTCTCCATTTTACATGTTCAAATACATTAATCTGAAAACTAAAACATGACATAATGGGGTTTCTAACAAATCCTAAGTATCATTGATAAAAAATTAATCTCTAATCTAAGTATGGCATGCATTTTTTTCATTTAAACTCATAAAATAGATTCTATAAAAATTATATCTGGTGAAAGTAAATGATGAGATTAAAAGTGTTACTACCTTGTAAATTTGAATCTCTACTACTATCAGATATTTACTCCTTTGGTCTTGTTCCTAGGGTTTTCATAGACCTGAGAATTTCAGAAAAATAGTGAAAGCACATGCACCTTTTGAAATTAAAGTTCAAAAATGATAGGGGAGGGATTCAAATGCTTCTAAAAAAATGAAATAATAAACTAAGAATGAAAATAAAAAAAGACTGGATTGCCTCATGCAAAGTAATTTTATTAAGTTTTTTAAGCTTGAACTTACCTATTGTACTGCATTATAGGAGTAGGGCATAAATCCAAACATCTCATTGTGAAATAATTTTGTATTTTGTGGAAGTCAGGTATAACTCCTCTACCCTTCCTCCTCTTGAAGCTCATATTCTCACTTGATGTAGGTTTCTCATTAGTGGATAACCCTAATAATTAGACTAAAAGTTCATGGGATATCTATACAGGGTACTACTCCACTATTTCCTTTTTTTGTGGCTACTGTGCATCATATTATGATCTCATATCTAAAAATTTAGTATCCAGTTCTCCCTCTTCTTCAGTATGGGGATGCTCCTCCATGATATCCATTATATCATTCCAAATTTTAGTATCCCCAAGATCTTACTCCTCCTTCATGTCAATCTAAATGATTTTTTTATTTTATTAAAAATCCACTTTTAAGGAAAAATGGGAAGCATAAAGAACATACACCATAGAACCATAGGCCATAGGGGGACCCTCCAAAAATATAGTAGATTTCAAAATTCAAAAATTCAACATACCCGCGCCTCGCAGTCCACCCAGGTATTGATCCCACAACACACATATGATCACAAATATGAAAAATTCAGAATTCAAAAGGATTCATCATCACCATTCTCAAACTACGAGCCACCTACGTCAGCCTTCCCCATCAGACGCGTCACCCATTCGTCGGAGCCGAACACCGTCCTTCCTGGATGCGTCGATTTAACAGTGCATCTGTCATCACCACCCCGTCGCCACAAACCAATCCGAACCAAAAACACAACATCACCAACAACACCATTGTCATCACCAAAGAAACCAGCACTAATTCCGAATAGGGAACACACGAACCAGGGATTCGTGAGCAACAGAACAAAAACCCAATCAAATTAGACCTCAAAAAAGACCTCCTCGAATAGCCAGCTGATGAAACCATCGACACCAGCCCAAAGCCACAAACCTGTAGGTGAACTCTAGTCATAATCCGGTGAAACCTGCCAACACCATGAGATAAACTCCCGAAACTACGGGAAGAACACGTTCCACAAAAACAGATCCATCATAGAAGTCAGATCGAGGAAGAGACTGACCAGGCACCATCCTATCATCGCGTCACCATCTCCACCTTCATGTCTTCTTTTCCAGTAATAAAGGGTTCCTCTTCTTCTTATTTTTTAACAAGAGAGGTAACAAGAATCTAAAAAAAGTAAAGTCATAAGAAAACATACATTTTATATCTAGTCTTGGTTCCCCTCTTCTTTTTCTTCCTCATCCTTCTTAAAATTAAAGTAGACATCTTCTATATAAAAGTCAAAATGATAATTAGAAAAGTGACTTACCTTGGATTTGACCTTATAATTGTTGAGTCAATAAGGTTTCATTATGACTTTTCCATTCCTTCATGTTTGGGGATATTGTTAAGTCGATAAGGTTTCCTTATTACTCTACCATTTCTTCATGTTTTAAAAATCACAAACACTTTATCTTAAGGAAAATTTCATTTACCCTATGCTTTAATTTCATAAGGAAATTTTCCTTCCCCAAGGAAATTTATCCTTACCATGTTTTTTCATTGTTCGTATTATGTCTAAGTAGAAATATCAGTTTCATATCCAAAACCTCAGAGTCTTATATATACTTAGATATAGAGCATTCTGTTTTCAGGATCTGAATTCATGTTCCGAATTCTCTGAATTCAAGTTCTGAAATTTCTAAGTTCAGACTCCGAGTTCTCTGAATTCAAACTCCAAACTTTCTAAGTTCAGACTCCGAGTTCTCTTAATTCAGACTCCGAACTTTCTAAGTTCAGACTCCGAGTTCTCTAAATTTAGACTCTGAACATCCTGAGTTCAGACTCCAACTTCTCTGAATTCAGACTTTGAACTTTGTAAGTTCAGACTCCGAATTCTTATAAATTCAGACTCTAAATTTCTTCAGACTTGGGAATTCTATAGAATTTAGGTTCTGAATTCCTTTGAAGACAGAATCCAAATATCTATGTGTTTTAGACACCAAATGGTTTTTTGGTTAGAATCCAAACTTTCATTTTTCCTTACACTCTGAAAAATTAATTTGGTTAAGTAACAATATTTTTTTTACGTTTTGGTTATAAAATGATGTCGTGCATTCGGTTACTAACTAACCATTGTTTGAGTGACATGTATACAGGTCACTCCTAAATTCAAGGAAAAATATAATCGTTGGGGGAGGGAGCCGACCGTTGAGAATGTGCCTATAAATAGGAGCTCATTTGAACGAGATCAATACTATTCTACGACTCTAGAGATTACATGCTGCTGAAGTGATTTCTAGAGAGATACTTTCATGATTTGTGCATATTGAACATCTTTTTAATAATTGCTTCGTGCAACTCTAAATGTTGCTGAGTACATTCGAGGGATTCTGGGGATAGGAAGACAAAGGTGCCGACTACCTTGAAGTTCGAGGGCTTACAGGGATAGCAAGATAGACTCTGATCTTCGTATCGAGGGCTTACCCTGGTGTGGTTAATACATACTTTCTTGAAAGTATTAATCAAGGGACCTTTATCCAAGGTTGTTGGATACCCGTCTCTTTGGGTTAAAATATTTACTACTTGTTACTTGTATTGTTTCAAGTTTTCCGCTGCATTTTGGTTGTTGAGGAAAGTATAACTATCTTATACTTTCTTATACTTGTATACTCTGATTTAGTGAGATTTAATATGCTTTAAGGTATAATATTTATCTTTGTAAACTTTTGTTAAGTTTCATTTCCAGAATCACTTTTTCAGAATTACATTCTCGGAATCACATTTCTGGAATCAATCAAGTTTTTAGAACTTAGAGGTTTTTTAAATTTACCTTCTTTAACCTTGTTAAACCATAGAAAGGTTTCTAACAAACTTTAAAAGTTCCCAAAGAATTTTTAAAGTATAAAATTCACCCCCTCTTGTATATTGAGTATCTACATCATTATTTTGATCCTATAGTTGGTATCATAGGAGAATATCATACTCCATACCAACCTAACAATTGGTATCAGAGGAGGTCTCTAAAATACTTATATTCACATATAAGTTCTTTTTCTCAAGTTTTTCATTGTTCTATATTTTCCTTGCTTAGGATATTTTTTATCCTTATTTATAAAATTTTATTACTGAAAAATTTATGTGGAAATATTTTCTTTAAGATGGCATGAATGAATATTGGTTCCATAGACAACTTAAATCCTACTAGACCACCTATTTTTGATGGGAATGATTACAAATATTAGAGAGATCATATGAATACTTTTGTTCTTAATACTGGAGTGGAAAACTTTGTAATGCTTACTGGAGATTACAAGATTCTTGATAAGGAAGTCAGAACTTTTACTAATCAAGAGAAGTTATAATATCAACTTAACTATAAGGTATGCAATACTTTGCTATGTTCCATGACCAGAAATATATATAGCCATATTTCTTCTTGTGAAGCAGCAAATTGTATTTTTAAAAAGCTTGAAGTTACACATTTTGGTACTTCCAAAGTTATTGAAACTAGAAGAGCTATGCTTAGAGCTAAGTACCATGGTTTTTTATTTCCTTATGGAGAACCTATTTGTAAGGTACAACATGGATTTATGACTATTGTCAATAGATTACAATCCATGGGTGAAAAAGGTTTGGATGATGAGGCACTTGTAGAAAAGATTATAGACATCATGCCAAATGAGTGGGAATCAAAGAGAAAAGCTATAAATGAGAATAGGAAAGTATCACAGATTACTCTTGATGATCTTTTTGGAACTCTTCTTCAACGTGAGACTAGAATGAAGAGAGATGCTGAAAATGTTAAGAAGAAGAATGGAAATGGAAGTGTTTCTTTTACAATAACTTCAAATCATATGAAATCCAAGACTCCTAAGAGAGTTACTAGATCTAAATCTAATAAGGTTGTTATTCAATCCAAATCTAGTGAAAGTAAACATTTTGAGAACGAACTAGCTAATATTGCTCGAAGGATGAACAAGATAGTTGGGAAGAAAGAATTTCAGTATAGATACAAGAAGAAATAAATGAAATATAAGAAAGAATCTGAAGTCACTTGTTATGAATATAAAAGAGCTGGACATATAAGGCCTGATTGTCCTAAGTTTAAGAGAAAAGATAGAAAGGAAAATCATTCTAAAATAAATTGAAATAAGTACTATAAAGCTAAAGCTAAGAAAGTTTAAAAATCTAATGACACCTGGAGTGCCAGTGGTGGAGACTCTTCTGATGAATCCTCATATTACAAATCTTCTAGACAGAAGAATCTTGGTCTAATAGCCAGACTACCTATTGAAAATCGCTGTTTAATGGATAAGGAAAATAAGGAAAGTACCAACAGCAATACTTGGTACATGGATAGTATATGTTCCCGGTATATGACTGGTAAAAAAAACTTCTTTGAAAATATTATCAAGATGAAAGGAGGAAAAGTAACTTTTGGAGATAATGCTAAGGGAGAAATTATTGGTATAGGTAACATTGTTCTTCTTGGAAAAACTTTGATTTCAAATTTTTTATTTGTTAAGGGTCTTAAGCACAACCTCATTAGCATAAGTCAATTATGTGATGAAGATTACCTTGTGAATTTTAGGAATGACAAGTTATTAGTACACAATTCCAAGGAAGATTTTATTCTTTTTTCCAATAGGCAAGAGAATGTTTACACACTAAATTTAGAAGACCTTAGGAGCCAAGAACTACCTTGCCTTAGCGAAATGGAAGATCATTCTTGGTTGTGGCATAGAAGGTTAAGACATTGTAACCTTAGGAACCTATACAAACTCTCTAGGAAAAGACTAGTTAAGGATCTACCAGAGCTTAGATTTGATTCTTCAAAAGTTTGTGATACTTTTCAATATGGAAAGAAACATAAATCAAGATTTAAATTAGTCGGTGAAGTCTCAACCACTGATGCATTATAGTTAGTGCATATGGATCTTTTTGGTCCAACACAAACTGGAATCATTGGAGGAAAATATTATATATTTGTCCAAGTTGATGATTACACTAGATTTACATGGGTCTATTTTCTAGCAAAAAAATATGAAGATTTTTCTTATTTAAAAAGTTTTATATCCCAAGTTAAAAATGAGAAAAACCTTCCTTTAATAACTATTCATAGTGATCATGGAGGAGAATTTCAAAATTCTGATTTTGAAACTTTTTGTAGTAGAAAAGGCATTACTCATAACTTCTCAGCACCTAGAACACCTCAACAAAATGGTGTTATTGAAAGAAGAAATATAATTATTCAGGAGATAACAAGAATCATGTTGAGTGAATATTCTATAGCTAAACATTTTTGGGCTAAAGTTGTAAGTACTGCTTTTTATACTATAAATCTTGTTTTGACTTGACCTTTTCTTAATAAAACTTCTTATGAGTTATGGAATGGTAGAAAACCTAGACTTTCCTACGTCATGGTTTTTGGTTGCAAGGTATTCATTCTGAATACTAAAGATAATTTACACAAATTTTCACCAAAATCTGATGAAGGAATTTTCTTAGGCTACTCCACACCTTCTAAGGCTTATAGATTTTTCAACAAAAATACTTGTACTATTGAAGAAACAATGCATGTCAAATTTGATGAAACTGACCCTTTTTTTAAAAAACCTCAACCGACATCTTTGGATGTGTTTTCAAAAACTTATTATCAACCTTTGTTAAAAGATCCTTCTGATAAGGAAAATTTTCAAGAAAATGTTTCTGAAGCATTTACCCCAAAAGACTTCCTACCCTATGTTGATGAACTGGTTTTATAAAACTCATATTAGTTGTTTCTGAAGAATCATCCTAGTGATAGTATCATTGGTGATGTAAATCAACCTGTAAGGACTAGAAGTTCCTTAATAAATTAAGTATAACATCTAGCATTCCTTTCCTAATTATATCCAAAAAGAACTGATGAAGCTTTAGGTGATGATGATCGGATAAAAGCTATGCAAGATGAGCTAAATGAATTCGAAAGGAATAAAGTCTGGACCTTGTTTGAAAGACCTAAGTAAACTTCTGTTATTGGAGTAAAATGGGTCTTCAGAAATAAATGTGATGAAAATGGAATCATAGTAAGAAATAAACATAGGTTAGTTTCTAAAGGCTATAATCAACAAGAAGGAATAGACTATGAAGAAACCTATGCTCTAGTAGCTAGACTTGACTCTATTAGTATTCTACTTGCCTTTGCAGTATTCTTCAATTTCAAACTTTTTCAAATGGATGTTAAATGTTCTTTCCTTAATGGTTATGTTCAATAGGAAGTTTTTGTTGAACAAACTCCAATTTTTGAAGATAAAAAACATCCTGAACATGTTTTTAAACTTACCAAAGCTTTGTATTGAATTAAGAAAGCCCCTCGAGCTTGGTATGATAGACTTACAGAATTTTTGATTCAAAATAATTATATTAAGGGAAATGCTGATCCAACCCTTTTTATAAATAAAGATAAGAAAAATGTTTTGATTGTTCAAATTTATGTTGACGATATTATATTTGGTTCAACTCAGCAATCTTTAACTGATTCCTTTGCGGATCTAATGAAATCTGAGTTTGAAATGAATATGATGAGTGAGTTAACATTTTTCCTTGGTTTTCAAATTTCTCAAAAACCAGAAGGAATTTATATATCCCAAAATAAGTATATTAAATATCTTCTCAAAAAGTATGGATATGACAACACTAAGAGTATAAGTACTCCCATTGGTACCTCAAATTCACTTGATCTTGATGAATCTGGGAAACCAGTAGATCAAACATCTTTTAGAGGTATGATAGGAAGTCTACTTTACTTGAAATCTAGTCATCTAGACTTAATGTTTTTAGTATGATTATATGCAATATATCAATCTAATCCTAAGGAATCTCATTTAAAGGTAGTGAAAAGGATTTTTCGCTACTTAAAGGGAACTATAGATCTAGGACTCTTTTATACTTCTGGAAATGATTTTGTTTTAAAAAGTTTTTTGGATGCTGATTTTGGTGGATGTAGAATGGATAGGAAAAGTACATCTGAAAATTTTCATTTCTTAGGTGACTTATTAGTTTCTTAATCTTGAAAAAAGAAAAACTTAGTAGCACTTTCCACTGCTGAATCCGAAAATGCAGCAGCTGGAAGTTGTAGTGCTCAAGTATTGTGGATGCAACACACACTCATAGACTATGGTATGAGTTTTACCAAAACACAAATTTTGTGTGATAATACTAGTGCCATTTCCTTAAGTAAAAACCCTGCACATCACTCTCGTGCAAAACACATAGATATTAGGCATCAATTTCTTAGGGATCACACACAAAAAAGAGATATCATTCTTCAATTTATTGGAATGCAAGATCAACTTGCTGATATTTTCACAAAATCTTTACCCTCCGATAGATTTGAATATATTAAATAGAAGTTAGGAATGATAAACATAAGGTAATATTCCATGTTAACTTCCTGTTGAAACCAATCTCCTTATAGTAAGAAACTTCTTTTTATAGGGAGAGTACATTTGTTTGTTAGATTTATAAAATTTTCTAAAATCTTTTTCATAGTCAAAATTTTGGTAATCAAAATTTTCAGAATCTAAAGTTCTTCAAGAAGAATTTTCCTCAATACGAATAATCTTCCTAACAATCCTAAAGGTATGTTTCCTTTCTTGAATTTTCGTAATCATCTTTTATTTGTTGGTATTTTCATCTGTTTTTAAATTTTCATATTCTCTTTTTCTTAAATCCGAATTTTTTTATTAAAAACCTCAAAGGATCAGATTTTATCAAAATTTCCTTCCGGCTATCATCTCAACCGTCAGATCTGATCACAAGTTTTTTCAACCATTGGATTGAGCGTGGAAGATGAACCATCTCCCTAATCTCCTATATAAAGGACCCCTGATGGTTGTCCCACATCGAGATCAAAGCTTTCACATGCTAAAGCCTTGACCTCCTAATTAAGCCCGTTCTGAAATTTTTCAAGGTTTCCTCAAATCCGAATGTCTGTCGAAGTTTCTTCCCAGAAAGACATGTCAACTGTCAAGCTGATTTCTGAATGGAATATTTACAGAGAAAGGTTGGTTCATCCAAATTTCTTTGCTAAGTATGATTCTATCATCTCAAAGAACATCAAGCTGAATGGATGGGAGCGTGTTTGCATATCGAAACCAGGAGCTCAGGATCTGGTATATCCAGACTTGTTAATTGAATTCTATGAGTCAGCAAGATTTTTCAAGGAAGAAGGAAAATATAAATTCTCTTTTAAGAGATATGGGAAGACTTATGCTCTTTCTTACTCCAAGTCATCCAAGTTGATTGAAGTTCCTTATGAAGGAGAAGCTGAGTTTTGTTCTCATAAGCTGCCAGATTTTCAAGGAAGCTTTGTTAAGGTGAAGTCCATGGATTGCCTCTGTATTTTAGATGTTAATACTCTGAAGAATGTTTACCTATCTAAAAATTTCCGGATTATTGAATTGTGGGTTCAAGGATTCATCATTACGAGAAAAGGGGACAAAGATACTTTGAAGAAGAGTGACATGTATATCCTGGATTTCTTGGTGAATCTAAGAAAGATTAACTTGGTTAAGCATATTTTGATTACAATTGAGAATATAAAGAATGGAAATCTGAAGGATCATATTATTGTGTATCCATCCATTGTCTCAAAGTTGATTGTTCTTTGTTTAGAGTCCTTCAAAATACCATGTAGTTCTAAGCCAAGAAATTACAAAGTTATGCTGGTAAGTGATGATACTCTGAGAAGGATAAATGTTGGATTTTCTAAAGAATCTGAAGAATTTTATGATTTTCCTAAGGAGGAGGTAGAAGCCTTAATGAAGAAACAGGAGGCTACTGATACCTATAATAAAGGAGGAAGGAATAGGAAGCTGAAGGAAGTAGAAGAGAAAGAAAAATCCCCAAAGGCCAACCAAACCCAATCCGCACCACCAAAGCCTAAGAAGAAAAAAGTATATCTAGATGAGGTAGTAGAAAAATGGAGGGAATCCAAGGAGAAAAAGAAAGCAAGGGAGCCTAGCTTGGTTTTGGATCCTACTGAAGAAAAATCTTTAAAATAAAAGACTGGTGATGAGCTTGAAAAGCAAGAAAAATAAAAGAAATAAAAGAAGAAGTTGTCTCAGGCAGAGTTAGTGCAATCACTTCTAAAGGCTGCAGAGAAAAAATCCGAGAACTTTCCAGTACAAGAATCCTTACAGATAGAATCACTACCTGAGACTCCAGGAAAAAATTTTGTGACTCTGGAGAAAGTTCAAGAAAAATTAGTGGAGGAAGAATAATAGGAAGAAGAATCCAGTGATGATACCAAAAATCTCATTAAGCAAGTAGAATATTTTCATAAGAAAGAAAGTCCATCTGAGAAGATTTTAATCTGAAATTTTGAAGACGAGTCCTCAAATATTGCTACCCCTAGAAAAGATGAGAAAGGTGAATTTGACAAGGTTGAAGAAGAAGTGAATAATCTGTCTGAAGAAGAAAGTTCTAATCATGATTTCATTCATCTAGAGGATGCTGAGGCACAGGCTGAGAAGGAAAAGGTTGATGAAGATATAATTGTTCAACTCTATGATAGTGAACATGAATCCCCTAACCAATAGGAATCCATTCCAAATATTGATAATCAAAAACAGGTGGTTGTTGATACACCTAACAAAGCTATGGTTAAGAAGAAATATTCTAGTGGTTCTTCAAAGAGGAAAGCTGCTGATATATAAAAAGATCCCTCACCAAGAAAAGTTTCAGATTTGGAATCATCCTCTCTTGGACATGATTTCATAGTCCAGTCTTTGAAGAAGCTTTTTGGAACTATACCAATATTTCCCAGTATAGACTCCAGATGTCAGATGCTTCAACACACCCTAAATCAGAAATCGGATTCAGTATCCATGGTAATGGATAAGTGTGTCAAGCTTGAAGCAGATTTCAAATCTTTTTTCATAAACTACGAATCCCAAAAAAGATCTTACAAGAAAATGACCAGTTGGTCAAGGAAAACTATAAAATACATGAGAAATCTTGATGAGTTCCAAGAATGTGTAAAGGATTATCTTTACACCGAATATGTGAAGATCAAGGATCTCATAAATAGTTTTGAGGAAAAGCTGTCTCTGGAACAGAATTCCCGGATTCAAGAAGTAAAAGATCTGAATGGGAAGTTGTATTCAGTTGCTCAAAACTGGAAAATAGAAAGGGATCTCAGGATTGAGATAGAAGAAAATCTTGTCAAGCAGGAAGAAGCCTTGAAGGCTTAGGCTGATATTCTTAAGGCTCAGGAAGAAAATATCAAAGCCTTAGAGAAGAAAACTGAAGATCATGATCAGCTTCTTAAATGAGTATAGGAAGATCATAAAGAGCTCAAGAAGCTCAAAACTATTGTGAAAAAGTTTATGCTGAAGGAGAAGGAATGATAAAATTGTTCAATTATGATATTTTGTTGTATTCCTTCCTTGTACAAATTTTTCCAATACTAATGAATTTTTTTGGGTTGCTCTTCATATATTTTTTTGTCTAGTACTAATATTTCAGGTACCATATTTTCTTTTCCATTCCCTATATTCCTTTTTGAAAATCACAAAGTGGGAGAAAGAAAATAAGAATACTAAGAAAATAAGAAAATTTCCCTAAGTAAGGGGGAGTTCATCTAAGGGGGAGTTCTTATCCAAGAAGATTTTTCTATGCAATAAAATGCTAAGTCTCATTCCAGAAATCTAGAATATGATCCTTAGTGTTTCCAAAGCCTAAGGGGGATTTATTCGTATTCATCTTTCCCCATATGTTAAGGGAGATAAGTTTTACTTTCAAAGTCCATAAAAATATTTTTTAAGTCCTTATATTCTTTTTCATAAGGATGTTTGTGCTTTCCAAAAAGGGGGAGATTGTTGAGTAAATAAGGTTTCCTTATGAATTTTACATTCCTTCATGTTTGGGGATATTTTTAAGTCGATAAGGTTTCCTTATTACTCTACCATTTCTTTATGTTCTGAAAATCACAAACACCTTATCTTACGGAAAATTTCATTTACCCTATGCTTTACTTTCATAAGGAAAATTTCCTTCCCCAAGGAAATTTATCCTTACCATGTTTTTTAATTGTTCATATTATGTCTAAGTAGAAATATCAGTTTTGTATCCAAAACCTCGGAATCTTATATATACTTAGATATAGAGCATTCTTTTTTTAGGATCTTAATTCAGGTTCCGAATTCTCTGAATTCAAGTTTCGAACTTTCTAAGTTCATACTTCGAGTTCTCTGAATTCAGACTTCGAAATTTCAAATTTCAAACTCCGAGTTCTCTAAATTCAGACTCCAAATTTTTTGAGTTCAGACTCTGAGTTCTCTAAATTAAGACTCTGAACTTTTTGAGTTCAGACTCCGAGTTCTCTGAATTCAGACTCCAAACTTTGTAAGTTCAGACTCCGAATTCTTATGAATTCAGACTCTGAATTTCCTTGAAATTCAAACTCTGGAATTCTATAGAATTCAGGTCCCAAATTCCTTTGAAGACATAATCCAAATATCTATGTGTTTTAGACACCAAATGGTTATTTGGTTAGAATCCGAACTTTCATTTTTCCTTACACTCCGAAAAATGAATTTGGTTAAGCAACCATATTTTTGCTTACGTTTTGGTTATAAAACGATGTCGTGCATTCAGTTACTAACTAACCATTTTTTGAGTGACACATATACAGGTCCCTCTGAAATTTAATGAAAAATATGACCTTTGGAGGAGGGAGTTGACTGTTGAGAATGCGCCTATAAATAGAAGCTCATTTGAACAATCTCAACACTATTCTACGACTCTAGAGATTACATGCCGCTGAAGTGATTTCTAGAGAGCGACTTTTATGATTTGTGCATACTGAACATTTTGTTTAGAATTTCTTCATGCAAATCCGAATGTTGCTGAGTACATTCGAGGGATTCTGAGGATAGGAAGACAGAGGTGCCGACAACCTTGAAGTTCGAGGGCTTGTATGGATAGAATGATAGACTCTGATCTTTGTATCGAGGGATAAACCTAGTGTGGGTAAGACAGACTTTCTTGAAAGTATAAATCAAGGGACCTTTATCCAAGGTTGTTGGATACCCTTCTATTTGGGTTAAAATATTTACTACTTGTTACTTGTATTGTTTCAAGTTTTACGCTGCATTTTGGTTGTTGAGGAAAGTATAACTATCTTATACTTTCTTATACTTGTATACTCTGATTTAGTGAGATTATATATTCTTTAAGGTAGAATCTTTATCTTTGTAAACTTTTGTTAAGTTTCATTTCCAGAATCACTTTTTCGGAATTACATTCTCAGAATTACATTTCCGGAATCAAGAAAGTTTGTAGAACTTAGAGGTTTTGTGAATTTACCTCGTTTAAACTTGTTAAACAATAGAAAGGTTTCTAACCAACTTTAAAAGTTCCCAAAGATTTTTTAAAGTATAAAATTCACCCCCTCTTGTATATTGAGCATCTACATCATTATTTCAATCCTACAGTTGGTATCATAGGAGAATATCATACTCCATACCAACCTAACAATAATAAGTTATTTATTTATGTTTATATTCAAATAGGGATTTCACCTTGGTCCCTTATTCTTCCTTTTCTCCTTTAGTCACTATTTTTAGGAGTTTCATCCATTATTTGAACTAAAATTACATGTTGTGTAGTCTTGTTTTTAGATCTAGGTGAAGTTGTGGATCTCTTAATTTGTATTGAAGTTACTATCCATGGATATAGATCTACATATTGATTTCTTTAATTTATTGTGAGAGGATTGAAATTTTGATTTCGTTTTGGATGTGGTCTTTAATTTTCCTTGCTCCTAAAACCATAAACCCAAAACACTCAGTGCGTAAAAAGAATGAAAACCAAAAGAAACTATTTTAAAATCAGAAAATAGAAAAGTGGAGGGAAGTATTGTCTAAAAATTGAATTTATAGATACCTATTCCCTGATAATGGCACTAGTTTTTGATAGGGCGTTGAGAGCATTGTTACTTATCTCAATGATATCAAAATAAAAATTTATAAAACTCCTCTTATACTAAATATGAAGGAAAATAATAGTGATAAAAATGGGGAAGATCCCCCAAGGAAATAGTCTATAATATTCAATATCACTGATATTTATTTTTCAAGAATTTTCTAAAACTAAATTATCTAAACTACTTGAGTGGATTTATTGGGATCGACTCAAAGAAAAATCAAAACAAGGATGAAGGGAAGTGATTTTTATATTGAGGATGTTTTTTCATTAATTTATTAACCGTGATATTTCTTGGGTTTATTAGTATAGTCTTTCATATTTAACTAGAACAACATAAGCCATCTATATCCTCTCTCTAGATTTCCTATAACCATATTAGGTGTATTTAGTTTTAATCTATTTTTACAAAAGGCGGGGTTAAGGTCAACTTTTTATCTCCTACCCCCATTTATCGCTTTGAGGTTTGTACACTAAATTTTATCACTTTCACTATGCATTTAGAGGATATTATATTTATTAATTCAAATATATATTAATTTTAAATTAGTGATATGCACATCTTTCTATCAAACTCACCTATCCCTTGAGAACTTAGTGATTTATGTATAATCTATCAATTGGCATGAATGAATTGAATATTTGAGGAAGTGGAATAGATTGTTAGTGCAAAAATAAATGTGCAGTGAAAAGTGGAGACTCATGTGAATTAACCTCACAAGAAATCTAGAATTCAAATTAAAATTATGAAAAATATATATAA
Source organism: Viscum album (assembly GCA_963277665.1). NCBI lineage: Eukaryota > Viridiplantae > Streptophyta > Magnoliopsida > Santalales > Viscaceae > Viscum > Viscum album. The sequence goes on along the minus strand of OY728162.1, from coordinate 209,891,881 downwards.
AAAAACCCTAAATTAACTATAAGCCTGATTGATTACAATCAACTCATCTACTCTAGCTTTGGATGTTTGGTAGAAATTTTCCACTAATCTCCTATGTTAGCAGTGGAAGACATCCTTCAGTCCATACAGTTCTATTCTGGGTCCTCCAGTTCAAGTTTGGCCCTCCTTTTTAGTGCAACATCTCCTCTCTATTTATAGAAAACAACCCACCTCTTTTAAATATCCTAAGAGAAGTTCTTCTTTTTATCTGAATTTGAATTTATCTTTCCCCTTGTTATTTTTATTCTTTTTTGACTTGGAAAACACCTCCTATGAAAATGGATCATCTATTTGAATTATTCTTCCCATATTTTATTGAGATTTAGAGGGATAAGTTAGGTATTTATTGATTTATAGAATAGTATTAAAACTCATTTATGGTGGGAGATTCCCCACGTATCATTATTTTTATAAATATTCTTGTGGAAAGCCTGTAATCAACGAGGATAATCAAGAATTTTGGGTTTTTGAATTTTTCTATAACTTCACCACTACAATGTGGGTCTTCCTATTGAGGTGAATCCATTGCTTTGGGTTCATGTCCATGAAGGATTATGATACAACATGGGAGGATAATGCACAACCTCCTCCTTTCTTTATTTTTTATTGCTACTACCATTTGAGCATCCTTCACAATGAAATCTATCCTCCATGACACAATGTATTTTTATCTATTTTGATCCATATTAAAGTTTATTCAACAATGAAGTACTAAATTTATTCTTCATTATTGGGTCTATGGATAATGATATAGTGTACAGAAGTAATGGTGTATCCATATTCTTTGTTTTATTTCCCTTAGCCACTACACCACATAACCTTGGATGTGGTGTAATGGTGCTCAAATTTCCAATGGAATTGGAGTTTTGTACATGAAGACTTATGGAGTAGTAGTTCTATTATGGTGTGGCTTCAATGGTCTATGGTGGTCTTGCAGTGTATAAGAGGCTCTCTATGGTGCATCTCAGTTGGAGGAAATGTATCTAAGGAAGACATTGTGCAGCTAGGTGGAAGGGTTCCATATTTGTAAGTGCATAGTGAAACCGATGCACAACTTGTCCCAAATTGATATCATAGAGGTTTTACCTATTCTTAATAAGTTATTCTATGGATTCAATGGTCTGACAATCCAGATGGGGGCCAGAGGATCCCCTACACCACTGTGGACCTACCTGTCTCTGTGATACTATCCTCCCATCACCACACATAGTCACCTCGTGCCCTAGTGTGATCCTATAACACATATTCTACTATTTCGTGCTCATAGGAAGGCTCTCATGACATCTTGTTCAGCCATCCCTACATGGAAACTATGCGGCTTGTGGTCTGGTTGAGGGCTAGCCCCGTGCATTGAACTGATTTTTTATCCAATTCTCCTAAAAAATAACACAAAAAAATAATGAAAATAAAACAATGTAAAAAAAGTATTTAAATTTTTTTTATTTAATTTTCAAAAAATTTAATTTAAAAACCAAAATAACCAAATATGAATATTATAAATCTAAACATGGGTTTTCACATTTAAAAACAATGACATTAAACACTTAAAATTTTGAAAAAATGTATGAATTTTAATAAACTCATAAATAAGATAACTTAAATTCTAGTAATATGATATAATAATAATGAATTTAATATGTTTTCATAATTATATAATGATAATATATATATATATATATTAATTAATAAAACTAAATATATTTATTTAATCAAAAGTCATAAAAGGGGGCTTTAACCTATCTTTATGAATAGTCACTACAACTTCCATAAAATGACCATTAAATTATTGAACTATATAAAAAAATTATCTGACTTGTATGACCATTTTTGAGGTGATGGACACTTAAACAAAGATCAAGTATTGGAACCACTATACTAAAGCTAGAATAGACCAAACATAACAATTAACACCCAAATATTAATTTTAACAAAAAATGATTAAGAATTGGGTAATAAGAAATTATGAATGAATTATGTAAAGTAAAATAAATATAAATATGGTTATAATATATATTAATAATAAATATTAATTGATTATATTGGATGTTAGAGTGTGCCTAACCAAGCAGGAATCTAAGACACGCATTTTCATCTCAATCTCCCTTCATTAATGAAAGTTTCATATCACACACCAAATTTTATTTTATATGGTGTTCTTGCTACCCCACTTAATTCTATTATAATTATTCAAGTTTCATTCATGGGATTATAAGTATATTATATGACCCCTCTTTATTATTATTTTAATCTATTTATTAGCAAAACCAAAAGGGTTTTGTTGACTCATCTTTCATTTCATTAGATCATAATATTTCTTCTTCAAATACGTTCTTATAAGTTTATCATATTCTTCTATTTATTTATTTCATATGGTATTATCTACATCTCTCTAGTAAAATTACATTTTTATTTATAATATTCTTCTTTAATGGATTTCTTTCTTCATAAAAATATAAAATTATTAAGAATAATTTTCATCCACACTACTAACCCTTTCTCCTCTATGTCCATATTATTTCTTACCACAAATGTTTTATTTTCTTATTTTGAAATATAAATATGTACTATGTTTTTTACACCTTAAATTTCCCTTTATATCATCTTAAAAATAAAATATATAACATTTTCAATGATGTATTTTTTCTTTAAAACTTCTTAAAAAGTAAAAAAAAATTCTTTTCACATTCATATATTTTGTATCCTCTATTCCACATTTGTTTACTAAAAATTTATTTGTTATAAAGGTTCCATTTTTTTGTGATTATTTTAAAGTAATGTTTTAAAAATTATTCATGTCACATTATCAAAAATGTTTTTTTAAAGTGAATTGAAACCTCATCATTTTATGAAAATGTTAAAAGTGTTTTATGAAAAATATTTTTAAAATTTTACATCCATTTTCCTCCCTATATTAAAAATATATATATACTAATAGAGTAATTTTCATGATTAATCTCTAATTTTTTTATGATATCCTATTTTATGATATTGAATTTTGGTATCAACCAATTTAACATTTGATGTCATTTTATATAATACCATTTGGAAATGTTATGAAACCCATTTTATTTTCATGGATTTTCATGATAAGATATATGATTGATTTAATGCGGCACAAATATGTATGGTTTATCATTATGTGATGGATTTGGTCCTATATATCCTTATAATAAATTTTAAAAAGATCTATATCTCATGAGATAAATATGGGATGTGAGTTGTGATTCTCTATCCACTATGAGATGTAGGTAGTGACACTTGATCCACTATGATATAGGACATATGTAGTGTTACCTAATCTAATAGGTTATGATGGTCATGGTGGCTAACCTTGAAATATTCCATTATTTTATATGATTAGGATTATTTTACATTTATATGTTATACCACATGCCTATGTTATGATCCACGAGTCATGATTATTGTCTCATGTAACATACTATTACCCACTTTCATGTATTTACCTTATCTTTACTTGTTTTTACTCTTTAATTGGGTGAATTATGGGACTCTGAGGATGGAGAATATTTTCTATAAAAAATGAATTAAATTTTGGGAATATATGTTTTTTTGAACTAATGGAGTCTATGTATAAATGTGTTAATGGATTTGTGAAGCTCTTCTCGAGTTCAGAATACACCCAATGTGTTTTTGAGTTTTTATGTAAGAATATGGAGTTTTCTTCTATATGCCGGGTGATTAAATGACGTGTAAATGGGTTACATGATGTGTACTTGGTCTCCAGACACAAGTCATGAAATGTGTTCATATCATTATAGGATTACGTTTCGTGTAATAGTTACATGACATGTAATGCTAAAAGATTGTTTTTAATTAAAAAGGTGATAGGTTTTTTGGCGTACTTAATCATTATAGATTATATTATGTGTAAATTATTTACACATCATGTAACTATTGGGAGGTTAAATTTTATGGTGCCTCTTGAATGAAATTTTATTTCATTCTCCTGCAACTCCTTTGGATCTTGACCTAGAAGGATTCTCTAGTGATTTTTGGAGTCTCTATTCAATCTGAATTGATCCGTTCAACATTGGATCACTGTAATAGTTGGTTATCATATATCCAAGTGAGTTGGAATTTATGATTATTTTTTACATTTATCATAGTAATTATGTGGTGTTGCGTTATCATATTCATTGATTGATGGTGATGTGTCTTCTTTCTTTCCTCTAGATTTGTGGTGAAACTTGTTCTAAGGGCCATTTCCTTTGTTAGACGTGGTTAGATGGGAGTGTTTTCTTGAGGCACGTGTCCTTTCCCCTTCTAAAACAACCCTTTTGTTAAATTTGATCAATTCTAAGATGTGTAGATTGATTCTAGGGCCTTCATTTTCATTGTTTCATTATTTTATTTATGGATCCTTTGTGGGCATGTGAGACCCCAAGTTTTGAGGTAGGTGGTTCCATCTATAGCCTATGTCAATAAACTTTATTACACTTGTTCTTTTTATAAATTGATTTATAAATAAATTTGGAATGTTTTTTTGTGTGTGTAACTGAATTTGTGATAAAGGGTGGGTTTTCCCTGGTTTTTGGTAAATAGAAAATGTTTTATTTTCAAATCATTGAATTGATTTATGAAATGTAGCACATGTAAAGTCTTGGGTGCATAGGTGGAAGGTTTGGCTTAGGGCCATCATCTATATTACCATTGGGGGATTTTATCATGGGTATATTCTCTGCTCCTTAGTCCTGTTGTTATAGGGACATGTTTTGATATTTTTTGGAGGTTCACTCATGGGGTGTTTCTCTAATCCTTAGCTCTATGTTCTAGGGACTTTTTGTGCACTATTCATTTTTTGTGGTATGAGTAGTCTGCTAGCCTGATCCGTTGAGTTCCTTAGTTTGATTTACCTGTGGTTGTATTTATACTATTTTGGAGATGATATGGATTTTTTGTAGTTTTCTAAATGATAAATGGAAAATTATGCTTGAAATTGATATACTTGGATTGGTTTTTGAATTTTTGGAAAAAATGGAAAATATTTACCATGATTTTGATAAATCTACTTTTGTTATTATAATGCTATGTTTTATTTTAAATGACCATACATGGATTATTGTACAGATACTTGTTATGGAACACCTAGGTGGGATCCTATTGATCCTGTTAGCTTACACCCTATGAAATTCTTCAGTAGTGTACATATATTTGTATGTCTTTTGATGTAGAGAAAATCAAGGCACCGCAGTGAGGTAGTGAGGTTTTATATCAGCTAGTTTTGGGTAGCTAGATGGTGAGATGGTGTGGGTTTTCCCATGCTATCACATGGAGTAGTTTTTTTTTCTGTTTTCTTTATTTTTTATAGTTAGACTTGATCTTGGAGTTTTGTACCTGCTTTGATTTATTTGGTTTCCACTATTTGTTTCAATTATGTCATATATTATTCTTATGTTGTTGTCTATTTGATCTATATATGTGCAATGTCTTTGCATTAGGTTGGTAGAAATTGTTCACTCTTGTGGTTTTTTGATTCCTGGGCACTAGTCGCCAACCCGTGGGGTTTGAGAACACCTTTTGCATATGTGAAATATTGGGTTGGGTACCAGTTTGAGAGGGTATTTAGGTTAGTTCGTTACATTTTGGTATCATAGGTGGTATTTCCTCAAGAGTCCTTGTCTTGGGACTTCTGTTAGACTGGATATAGGATTTTTAGGACTTGAGAGATAGATTTTGGTGAGTTCCTAGCCAACTATTTCCATGATTAGACTCAAGTTACCATGGGATGTTGGGATGTGTGTCTCACTTTCTATGTTCTTAGTGCTAATTTCAATTTTTTCTTATGGGTTTTATAGTTTGAACATAGATTTGTTTTCTATTGTATAATCTTTTCTTTGGTTTTGGTGTGTATTAGTATGCCTCCAAGACGTGTTCTGCGAGTTCCCTAGGAGGGTGCAGCTGATGATCATGTAGGGAATCCTCTAATGGATTAGAAATTTATCGAGGATATTATACAGGTAGTTCATGTTGTCGATCAGAATGTACCAAAATTTCTAAACATAGTTATTGATGTAAATCCTGGAGCTATAGGAGAAATGGATCGATCATGAGAGTTTTTGCATGAGATTCCACCATCTTTTAAAGTTACAAATGAACCTTAAGAGATGGAGGATTATCTTGAAATTATTGATTAGATCTATGAATTCCTAGAAACACCTGAGGATATCAAGGTGATGTGTGCTACATTCATACTTGAGGGTCCTAGAAAGCGTTGGTGGGATTCCATGGTACATGAAGATAAGCATGTGGGATTGGATTGAAAGGGTCTCAAGACTCACTTATTCTAGTAGTTTTTTCTAGAGTCACTGATGATGGATAAATATATGAAGTTCCTCTCTTTGTATTAGGGAGACCATGCTGTGTTAGTATACACCAATCAGTTTGTTGAGATAGTTTTTTTTCACAAGAAGTTATAAGGAATGACCAATTAAAGCTCAGAAGTACCTACATGGTTTTTGACTGGATATTAGATCACTGGTATTTATGCTGAAGCTTTAAACCTATAAGGAGATAGTGTACTAGGCTATGATGTATGATATTAACATGTAAGGAAAGGTCGGATATTATACCCATTCTCTTCCACCTAGTGTAAGCTTCATTGGAGCGCTAGTGAAAAAGAGGAAGTGGAAGGATCATTGTAGGTGTAGTGGAGGTGGTTCTCGACAAAAGGACACTTCTGAATCTCCAGTTATAGCTAGTGGTGTGCCTATGACTTTCTTTTAGTGTGTAAATGTTGGAAACATGAAACATTCTTGTCTTGTACCAAAAAAAATGTGCAACAACTATGGGTGTTATGGTCATCTGCAACATTTATGTCAGGCTATGTATACACCTTGGTATGGTCATATATCATCAAATCCAAAGGTTATTGCGGCATAGTCAGATGATTCAAAGACTACAAGGCTCCAAATAGAAGCCTTAGGAGTGAAACACCTTCATACAGTAGATAAGTTTCTAGCAGAGGTAGATACGGGTCCAGTAATTGTGAGAGTTACCATTTTTATTGAATCCTCAGTAGTAATTTCTTTATTTGACAATGATTCTTCCCACTCGTTTATATCTAGATGTTTTTTTGATATGATTAAACTTACAAAAAAACTCATGTCCTTTATTATGGAGTTAGTGACACCTCTTGGAAAGAGAAAAGAGTATGGGTTTCAATGTCCATCTAGTGTACTATCGATAGATGATACAGATCTAGTATAAGTTTTTCTTATTCTCGATCTAGACCTATTTGATGTCATCATCGGGATGGACTAGGTTGTTTCTCATAGAGATGATTTTGATTCTTATCATCAGTGTGTCTCATTTCTTGAGGCCGATGGGAGCTCATGAGTGTTTTCGGGAGAGTGGGATCTGATTTCTCACCATGAAGGAGCTTCCCTCCCAGAGTTCAGTATTTTTTTGTCTATTGTTTCTATTTCCCCTGATGTTGTTTTTTTGTTATTGATATTTCCACCATTTTTTGGGTTTTCTTGATGTTTTCACAAAATATTTCTCCAGTATTCCTTCAGATAGGTAGGTAGAGTTTACAATTGACCTAGTTCCCAGTATGCAACCGATATCGATACATTCTTATTGTATTTTAACAGTGGAGTTGAAAGAGATCAAGATTCTATTGGTAGACCTGGTGAAAAAGGGTATTTTTCACCCTAGTGTTTCTCCTTGGGTATCCCCGGTGCTCTTTTCCAAGAAGGCAGATGATTCACTTTGGCTGTGCATGGACTATCAGAAGTTGAGCCAGGTAATTGTTAAGAACAAGTATCCTTTTCCTCACATGGTTGATTTTTTTTGATTAGTTAAAAGGGGAAATATAGTTTTTAAAGATTTATATTTAGTTGTGTTATCATAAACTGAGATTTTGGGTGTCTGATATACTGAATATGGTTTTCAGGAGCAGTTATAGACATTATTAATATCTTATGATGCCATTTGGTCTGACTAATGATCTTTTAGTTTTTATGGATTTGATGAATTAGATATTCCATCAATATCTTGATACTTTTTTGGTAGTGCTCATAGATGAAATTTTGGTTTATTCAAGACCTGAGCGTGAGAACGATCACCATCTGAGTCTAGTTTTGGAAATCCTAAGAAGTCACCATTTTTATTGAAATCTTTTGAAATGAAATTTCTGGATTCAATAAGTGAAATTCTTGTGTATTTTTTCTCATTTACATATAGATGCTCAGGAGGATATTTCATGTATGGTTCTGACCATTGTTAAGTTATCATCATCTCTCCTTGAGTTTATTCTACAAAATCAACAGCAGGATGTCGAGTTCAGATGAATTCAAGAAACCCTATATAGTGGGAAGACTGTTTCTAGTTGGTCTCCTTCCTCAAATGGTATACTCCATTTTGGGGATCGGTTTGTTGTCCCAGCATCAGTGAGGAGATCAATGTTTTTTATTTTCATAGTTATTTATGGACTGTTCATCTAGAAATTATGAATATATAATATGACATGAGATAACTATTTTGGTGGCTGAGTATGAAGCGTGACATTTCTGATTATGTGTCCCACTATTACACCTTCCAGTAGATAAAGGAAGAGCATCTAAAACCTTCTGGTTTACTTTAAACTCTTCAGGTTCTAGTTTAGAAATGGGAAGAGGTATCCATGGAATTTATTTTTAGATTACCATGGACTCCCCAAGAGCGTAATGATATCTGGGTGTTGATTGATTGGATGACAAAGAAAACTCATTTTATTCTGATCAAAGACACCATAAAAGTTAAAGATCTGGGTAAGATGTATGTGCAAGAAGTTATGAGGTTACATGGGGTTACTTCAGATATTGTTTTAGATAGGGATAATAGGTTTACTTTGAGTTTTTATAGAAGTATCCAAGATATTATGGGGACAAAAATCAGTTTGAGTACATCTTATCATCCACAAATATACAGTCAGATAAATCATTTTATTCAGATTCTAGAGGATATGCTTCATGCCAATGTATTTGGATTTAGTGGATCTTAGGATATCCATATGGGACTGGTTGAGTTTTAATATAATAATAATAATAATTCATCAATAAAAATGGACCTCTTTAATGATTTTTATGGTTTCCTATGCAGTTCACCTATTTGTTAAGTATAGGTGGGAGAAGATTATTTGGTGGCACCAAGTTTGGTTCAGGAAATGTCTCCAAGGATTCAGGACATATGTTGGCATCTGATTATGTCACAAAGTTATCATAAATATTATGTGGATCAATGGTGTCATCCTTTGAAGTTATTTGCAGGTGACCAGTTTTTTTGAATGTTTCTCCTTGGTTGGGTCACTGTCATCTTGGAAAATTGGGAAATTTGTCTCTAAGATACGTTGGACCATTTGAGGTCATTGAGAGGCTTGGGAAGGTTTCTTATTGGTTGGAATTTTCAGATTAGTTGATAGGAATTCATATTTTTCCACATATCATAGCTCAAGAAGTATCATCCCAATCCCTCTCACATTTCAAGTTGGTAAGAGATTGAGTTAGGGCCAGATGTTTTTGTTGTGGAGGAGGCAATAGAGATCTTGGAATATCATGTGAAAGTCTTGAATTTAAAGTCTATTATATTGGTTAGAGTGTTATGGTGGTATGAATCAAATTCTAATAATACTTGGGAGAATAAATATTTGATGAGAGAGAAGTAACCTTACCTATTTACCAAACATCATTCTTCTACATAACTTCCCATGGATGTAAAGTGTTATAGCGGGGATTTTGTAACATCTTGTTATCTGCTTTTTGGTATTTCCATTCTCTTTAATTGTTTTTACTCTTTAATTTGGTGCATCTTGGGACTCCGGAGGATGAAGATCATTTTTTTTGGAGAAAATGACTTAAAGTTCAAGAATAGATGTTTTTTTGAATTAATGGAATCTGGGTATAAATGTGTTAATGGATTTTCAAGGTTCTTATCGAGTTCGGAGAATTCCTGAGGTGTTTTTGAGTTTTTTTGTAAGAAAATAGAGTTTTATGTTGTACCCTAGGCGATTAAACTATGTATAAAGGGGTTACACGATGTGTACTTGGTTTTCAAACACAATTTGTGAAATGTGATCACAACATGACAGGATTATACATAGTGTAATGGTTACACAATGTGTAATTCTAAAAGACTATTTTTAATTAAAAAGGTGAAGGGTTTTTTAAGGTACTTAATCATTGTGTATTAAACAACATTTAAATGAGTTACATGTCATGTAACTATTGAGAGGTCCGATTTTAGGGTTCCACTCGGCTGAAATTTTATTTCATTCCCCCATATCTCCTTTGGATCTTGACCTAGAAGGATTCTATGATGATTTTAGAGTCTCCATTTGATCCAGATTGATCATTTTTGGTGTTGGATCACTGTAACAGTTAGTTCTCATATCTCCATGTGAGTAGAACATTATTCTTCTCCATTTTTTTGATCATGGTAATTCTGTGGCATTACGTTATCAGATCTGTTGATCTGTGGTGATGTTTCTTCTTGATTTCTTATAGATTTGTGGTGCAATTTGGTTCTAGGGTTCATTTCCTTTGTTGGATATGGTTTTATAGGTGTGAGTTCTTAAGGTATGTGTCGTTTCCCCTTCTTCGCCAACCCTTTTGTTAAATTACATCAATTATAAGATGTGTAGATTGATTCTAGGTCCTCCATTTTCATTGTTGCATTATCTTGTTTGTGGATCCTTTGTGGGCATGTGTAACCCCAAGTTTCAAGGTATGTGGTTATGTATCTAGCATGTGTTGATGAATTTTATTACTCCAGTTATTTTTATAAATTTATTTATAAATAAATTCAGCATGATTGTTTTGTTGTTTAAATAAATTTGAGATAAAATTTAGTTTTCCCTGGTTTTTGGTAAATGGAAAAGGGTTATTTTCAAATCATTGAAATTATTTATGAAACACAACACATGGAAAACCTTAGTTATGTAGGTGGAAGGTTTATCTTAGGTCTATAATCTATGTTACCATCAGGGGATTTGATCATGGATATTTTCTCTGTTACTTAGTCCCCATGTTCTAGGGACATGTTTTGAATTTTTTTAGAGGTTCATTCATGGGGTTTTTCTCTACTCCCTACATTCTTGTTCTAGGGACTTGTTGCAAACTGGTTATTTATTATGGTATGAGTAGTATACTAGCCTAACCTATCGAGTTCTTTGGAATGATTTACCTATTCTTATATTTATACTATTTTGGATATGATATGCATGGTTTGTATTTTTCTAAAGGATACATGTAAAATTATGCTTGAAATTGATATACCTTCCTCTTTTTAGTTTTTTTTTGGAAAAAGGGAAAATATTTACCATGCTTTTGATAAAACTTCTTTAGTGATTATCATGTCATGTTTTATTTTAAATGAGAATACTTGGATTATTATACAAATACTTTTTATAGAACACCTAGGTGGGATCCTACTGATCCTATTAACTTAAACCCTATGAACTTATTTAGTGGTGTGTAGACCTTTGTATGTCTTTTGATTCAGGGAAAGGTAAGGCACTACAGTGAGGCAACATGGTTTTCTGTCAGTTGGGTTTTAGTATCTTGATGGTGAGATGGTGTAGGTTTTCCTACTCTATCACATGGAGAATTTGTTTTTATTATTTTGTTTGTCCTTTATTGTTGGACTTGATCTTGTAGTTTTGTAGCTACTTTGAGTTATTTGGTTCCCACTGTTTGTTTTAGTTATGGAATATATCCTTATTCTATTTTTTTCTCTTTTATCTATATATATTCTATGTAATTACTTCAGGTTGGGTGAAATCATTCCATCTAGTTGTTTTTTTATGCTCAGGTTCTAGTTTTCAGCTCATGGGGATTAAGAATTCCCTTCGAGTATGTGATGGGTCAGGCCGGGTATCAGTTTGAGAGGGTATTCGAGTCGGTTTGTTGCATATCATGTCTCTATATTCTTATTTCATGGTATGTGTTTGATATTTTAAGGTTATATATCCTTCTATTATTGCTTATTAATAATAATAATTATTATATATTTTTTAATTAGATATTTATCCCATTCCCATGTTTTCTCATATGCTTATGATCCAATAATTTATGACTCATTGATAAGTTTTTCCCTTACTGAACATTTGATCTCATTATTTCTTATATTTACCATTTCCCCAAGAAATTATATGTAGGAATATTTGTAAAATTAATCCATATATAGTGATGTTCGTGAGATATTTTGAAGCAATAATGTAAAATAAGTTATTCATGTATCTAATCCTGAAAAATACTAATCCATTGGTTTCTGTGATTGTGAGTTTATTTGTGACATGTGATGTTTAAATCATGGATATGATGTAATATATATATATATATATCTTATGTTAAAATTTTCTCAAAATGTTAATGTACTTTATACACAGGATGTATTTGGATATGTGTAAATATTCTTGGATTCTATTTTTGAGTGAGTAATAAAAACTATGAGTTGTTTAAAGAGTTACAGATTAATATGGGTTAAACATATTAATTTGATGGATGGAGTAAAAAATCAAAAAATAAATCATTATACTCATGCATTTATAAATGAATAAAACATGATATAATAATGACTACATGTTATAAAGTAGTTATGCATTTAATATGAATGTGATGGATAATAAATAAGTGCCACTTTGAAAGTAAACCCCTCAGATACTATGTGTATGATTCCTTATAAATAAAATACATGTAAGGGCCTTGATCATCCAACTGTGAAGGTTATGAAAAATCAAGGTGTCCATGAATTATCTCATGTAAGGCATTGTGGAAAAAATATCCCTAAGAGTTAGGTAACCAAATCATGATGTGATATTTTAATGAAATTTAGATGGGAAATCTCATGAATTAGGATATCAGAGGAATATAGTTGAGTTTATATCCATGTGATAGATTTAGGAAAGTTCTTGTCCACTCAAATTCCAAGATTCATATATAAGTTTATTGAAATGATTCACTATCTAAAGAACTAAGAGGTGAGAGGACTGTAAAAGAAAACCCATTTCTTAGTGAAAGATGGATTCTAACTCACTAAATGAATATGATGTATAGGGGCATCATTTTTAGTGGGAACACTTTCATTAAAAGTGCTTGATAAAAATATATAAAACACATTACTCACTAATAGATATTTATCTATTATATATTATGTCAAGAATCATGTTTATCATTTTGATATCTCTTGTAATTATAGCCTATAAAATTATTATAGATTGATATCTAATGTTGAGAAGTGTTCTCAAAGAGAATAATCCTGAGAATATGAATTTGAATGTCACAAAAATAAATTACTCAGATTTATGGGAATTAAATATTGAGTGTGTATCATAAATTTTTGATAATAAACAATGAATTTGAGATAAGAGGGAATTTAATAAAGGTGAATTAGATATAAATGTTGTAAATGGATCAATATTTACTGCATTTTAAGTCAACACTTATGATCTATGTTTACCTAGTGGATTAGTTTTGTAATTGGAGAACTATTATCATGTTCCAACCATAAATAGAAATTTGATTTCTATATCTTGTTTTGAAAAGATTATATCTTAATTAATAATTAATAACATGAGTTGTTCTATATATATAAATGAAATGTTTTATGAAATTGATAATTTGGTAAACCATTTATATATGGATAATTATATATATAATATTTATAATAAAAAGATCAAGGATGATTATAATTCTGATTACCTTTGGCATTGTTTCCTTAGGAATATAAATTAGAATAAGATTCAAATACTATATAGAGATGTATTTCTACAATCATTTTATTATGAACCATTTGATAAATTGAATATTTTTTATTATAAAAAATTACCAAAACACCATTTAGTAAAAAAAGTGAGAGGGATAATAGACTATTGGATCAGATACATTTTTCCACATGTAGATCAATGAGTTCATAAGCTAGTGGTGCGTTTATGTACTTCATAATATTTACTGATGAATTTATTTGGTATGGTTATGCATTTCTGGTGAGTCATAAGTATAATAGTTTTGAAAAGTTTAAAGAGTTATAGAATGTAGTACATAATCAATTAGGAAAACGTATTAAGTTTCTATGATCAGATTGGGGTCATGATTACTTGATCCATGAATTCATTGATAATACTAGATATTGTATAATTGTTCCACAACTCACTCCTCTTGGAACACCAAAATTTAATGGTGTGTTTGAGAAGAGGAATCATACCCTGTTGGACATGGTTTAATAAACAATTAATCAGTGTGACCTTCCAATTTAATTCTAGGTATATGCTCTGGAAACTACTAATTCCCACTTAACCATGTCCCATCAAAAGAACTCATAAAGACAACTTATGTTATGTGGACCATAAATTTTACTGATATTTATTTTATGAATATTTGGGGTTGTGAAGAACTCATATGAATATCAATTTATGATTAAATAGACCCTAAGTCTGATAAGTACTTATTTTTTGTCAATCCTAAGGAAACTAAGAGATTATTTCTACAATCATATTGAGAAAAAAGTGTTTACAACACAATTTTATATATACATTGAGAAGGAATATATCAGTCAAATAGTTAATGAGAGGAAACTTGAACTTATAAAATATAAAAACCAATAAATATAAATTGTTACTAAGATATAAGTTGAGATAGTTCCATAAAAATTGTGAAAGAATAAAAAACTTATATTACACAAAAACCTCAAAGTTTTTGTAGGATTCATTAGGATCCTAATAGATATGGATTTATTATAGAAAATTATGATGAATTAATACTCATAGGTGATGAACTTATTACCTATTGAGAGGCCATTAGGAGTTCTAATTCTAAGTGATAGTTAAAATCCATAGAATCTAAAATGGACTCCATATACACTAACCAAGTTTAGTACTTGGTGGATTAACTATAAGGGGTGATATCCATAGAGTGAAAATAGGTTTTATGTAAGAAAACAAACATGAATGGTGGAGTGTCTACCTATAAAGAATTTATAGTGGAAACAAGTTACACAAAATTCACAGTATTGACTATGAAGAGATTTTTTCACATATTCCAATGATAAAGTCCATCCTAATATTTATTACCATAATAGATCATTATTATTATACGATATATCAAATGGATTCCAAAAATACTTTCCTTAATGGGAATTTAGTCGAGGACATGTATATATTCCCCCTTGAAGGTTTTGAAGTTCTAAATAATTATATCAAGGTTTGTAAGTTGAAACAATCCATTTATGGATTTAAGAAAGCTTCTCAAAGTTGAAATATTCAATTTTAAGATGCAATGAAAAAGTTTTTTTCATAAAGAACATGGATTATTATTGTGTATACAAGTGACTTAGTGGGAGTGTTATGATGTTTTTGATATTGTATATGGATACTATACTACTTATTAGAAAAAATCTCCCAACCTGACACTTTTTATAGATTTTGTAACACCCAGACCCCAGTTACCCAGAGTCGGTGAATTATTACATATCATTGTCATGATTACAATAGATCAAGTTTCGAAAGATTGATTAGTTTAGTAGCCTTGGAATCACTAGATACATTCATAAACATTACATTACATAATAAAGTGAAAAACAAAAACAACATATTGTCTCCATATACCACACTCATATCCTCATACTATCCCTACAGGTCATTCATAAAATACCTCTTCACATCCTAGAAAAAATAAAACATAGAAAGAGGTGAGCTTAGATGCTCAGTAAGGATAACAATATAGCGAAAACTTTCATAAATAAGCATAAACATTTAAGGCGATGTATAACTAAAACAAAATCCTTTTAAACTTGAACTTCAGCATAATATGGAAAAAATAAATTGAAATAATTCCATTTAATTATTCACATGGATATTCTACTAGTCGAATAATCACACACAATATCAATAACCGCTTTCATAATGATGGAATGCATAATGCCAGACTATCATAACCATATAGTCAAGGCATTGTGCCAAGACTACAAATAATATTTTGTCAAGGACTTGTGCCAAGACACTAGTTTGTCTCATGATACCTATCGATGCATCGAGGAGCTATAGCGGGCTCCACCTGTCACTTACTAAGTCCAATGCATTCCTCATATGGAAAGGTTTAAACATAACATAAACATTCGTATTGAAACTAGCATACGAAATGCCAAAAATTTATTCATAAACCATGAATGGTATAAAAATAACCCATCCACAGTCAAAAATATCACAAAACCTTCAATACAATATGGAAGTTTTGTATCAACTTCAAATAAGCTTAAAATCCATCAAAGGATGCTGACATAGATGAAATCAAAACTATTTGAGATAATTATCTCTTTTTTTGAAATAATTTAAAAGTCACATAATTATAAAATAAAACATTTACTTTGAAAATATTCTTATAATCTTGTAAGGGAATCTTTGAAAATTTTATAATGGCAGAAAATAGCCGCACCTGCCGTATAAGTTAAAAAAACATTCTTACCTTAATTTTGTCGAAAAGGTTAAAAAGGACCTTGTTTGGAAAACGACAGAAAGATTCCTTTATAAAAATCTTATAAAAAGTCAAACAAGGTTATACATGACTTTAACACATATTCTATAAAATAGTAATAATGTTTTGAAATACATTTTTAAGAAACATGGATGTGGATGATAAAGAGGTCCCAGTAGATAATTACGTATAAACAACCTCGGATAACGAAGCGATTGTAGAATTAACCCTTACCTTGTACTTTTCCTTTTTTGAGGGTAGGTTAACCTCCTTTATAATGGTTAAATAATTGTTATTAAATGATAAAATAATCATATAAATTAATATTATATAATATATGATCTTTTAACATTGCTTTGTTAATAATATCTTAGTATTATCGTCGTTTTGGGTGTTTAACGGATTCATTTTACTTTATATTCTTTGTTATGTGAGTCATATTTGTTATGGATGGGATGTAGCATTTTAATATCCAGAATTATATCAAGTATTTAAACATTATTTTTAATCATCAAATGAAAATTATTCTTGAATGGATACTATGGGGAATGAATCTCATCGCGTTCGTGGAGACGGTAATCCGTACGTACGCACGAGCGACAATATCATTATTTTGATATTAAAATAATATATAATTGGATGGTATATCATATATATAGAATCATTATCATGTTATATTTATTATTTACATCAATTACACATCATTATCATACCCATCCAAATAATAATGTATTGAATAACAATTACACCACGACGTGGAGACGTTAGGTCGTACGTACGCACGTATGGTGACATGTCATTAAAAGGATGGATAGAATACTAAATATGATTGTACAATATTTATAATAACATCATAGAATATATAATATACTAGAGTTATTATTTTATAATGGAAATAACAAAGAAAGAATAAGTGGAAGAAGAAAGGAACTTGAAAGAGGGTGGCGAAATCATTACCTCTTCTTCAGGTTCTTCCATTTGATTTGATCAAAAGGGATCCTTAGGTTGGATTTCTGATCAAACTAAGGCCTCTAGGATGAATTGAGGGAAGTTGGGAGGATATTTTTACAGGGTTTGGCCGAGATAAAAGGCTTTGAAGGTGTGAATTAGAGAGAAGGGGGAGTGACTTTTTATAAGAGGGGTGAGGGGCACCTTAGGAAAAGCTAGAAATATTATTTTATAATAAATTCATATTCAGTTTATAATGGCTCAAAAATGACTTATTTCGAGGATAAGGTGGGGATGGGTCTAAAACTACCCAACCAATAGGTTTTATACAGGTTTGGGTCACTATATTAACCTTATCTTTTAGTTTTAACTCTTAGTTAATTAGTTTCACATTTACCATGCCTCTTTGTATTTTTATATTATATGGTTAATAAACTTACTATAAAATTCCAAGAGAACCCCAAGTGGTTTATTAATGATAAACCTATCATTATATAAGTCCTTTGGATAAACCTTAGATTTTTAGGAATATTATATCAATTTATAATATAATATTTGTTTTAAAAACTCCTTTATGTCAATTTTGACACTATTTAATAATTGATTTTTTGAAAGTCTTAAAAACTTTATTAATTCAAACAAATTTATTTAAGAAATATTAACATATCATATTAACCAATAAAATTCGTGCATGTCATCAAAACTTTCAAATTATATTTATTTTAGCATTTATAATATCAATTATTTGATTCTTTCATTAATAAGAAAAATACTGTACCATTATTGTGTCATAAATAAATTTAATTATTAAACGTCTAAAAATTATAAATAAAATTCCATTATGAAGGAAATATTTTTATATATCTAATTAATATTTAGAGTCTAAAATATAACATATATAACCCGATATAAAAATTATTTTTCTAAGAGATATATGTTTATGTCATTTTTGTAGTTACTTTAACTTAATTAATATAAAGTGTCATTATCACTTACAAGTGGCTCCATGGGGTCCCAAAATCTACCCAAAGATGACCATGGTCAAAAATGTATCAACAAATAGGGTTAGGACACGTTTTAGGGTAATTTAATATTATTATAATATTATTTTTTACCCTTATTTACCGGATTTACCCTTTAACCATGGTAAATAAAATATTTACCGAAGTAATTATTCAAAATGTATAAAAATAAAAGTTTACTATTTAAAAAATTTGGACCTCCTGATTCTAAATATGGAATCCATTTTTATAAATTCAAAACACAGAAGTGGCAGAAATTAATTTAAAATTAATTCCCGTTGTCAAAGCAAAAGCGTGTTTTTAAGAAATAATAACTATCAAAAGATTGACACTTGCTTATGTCCAGTTTAAATGTGAAATTATGTCCAATGACCAACATTGGATTAAATGGTAGAAATATAATCTAATTATACTTTAAAATCACTCAAATTCATAATTTATCACTATTAATTATTTCGATTAAAAAAGTTGTTTTTAATTAAAATTTAGTAATTTTCACTATTCACCCAAATATGAAAGTTATTAGAAAAGCACCAAAAATTTATTGAAACTAAATTATTATGTCCTGATTCTAAAGAAGAAGTTTATTTTTTCAAATTGAATATATAAAAGTTTCAAATATTGGATTTAAAAAGGGTTCACCATTAAAAGTCGGTAAAAGTGCATTTTTTTGAAAAATACTTGTTTTATCTTAAAAAAATGAATTTGTTGTTACATTATGTCTAAGAAACTCATAATATGGATTCCAAAATTATAAAGATTATATAAAGTTCAAAATTTAGTTAATACTATTCATAACCGCTTTTGAACGGCTAGTTTGGTAAGTCGTGGTGCGCTTGAACTCGGTGTTGCGTGTAGTGCAAGTTATTGAATTACTTTGAAGAAATAACGCACTATGAAATCTTGGGGTGTTGCATTATTCCCTCCTTTAATAAATTGCATCCTCACAATTTGAAATTTTTCTTTGAAAATAAAATGTTGAAAATAGAAAATATCTTTGTGGGAAAACCTACATCGGAAATTGGGTTAATAAAATTTAGTCTTAATAAGAGGAAAAGAGAAACGAAAGGGTCAACACCAAATTATGATCTCAATTAGGAGAACATTGGTGGAAATTAGAGACACATAATTGGAGGGAAAATGTAAATATTTATACAGAGTGATTGAAGTCATCAGTCACAAAAAATTGTAGAATTGAGGGCCTCAAAGCCATCAATCTAGGATGATTTAAAATATCATCGGTTCAATAAAACATAAGGTATTAGGATAACACATTTTTAGTTTTAAGATCCCTTACCTAATGTTTAAGAATTAATTTCTTTATAGAATAATAGAAGAAAAAAAAAATATACTTGACAAGTATAGTTCTATCCTTTCACTAATTTCTACAACAAACTCATCTTTCACTCTAAAAGATAATAGGACTTAAAAAAAATTCCATTTATCCTATTCGTATAGGGTTCCAAAAAAAATGAATTTCTAATTCATCTACCAGAACTTTTAAAAAAAACTACATTATTCAATCCAGGACATCATGTGGGCCAGTGGTAGGTGATACACCCTTGTCGCCCTTCGGTTGCAGGTTCAAGTCTCTTGGCCTTGCCGGACGCGACGGGTTGCCTTCCGACCTCCAGGTTGTCCTTTTATGACAATCCAAAAATAATCTCAAACTAGAATTATCCAAAATACTTCTGTCCAAACTCACAGTCCAAAATTTATAAGGAAGGTAAACATAATGAAGATTCTTTTTTCCACGTAATAACATATGAACACCTTCATCAAATATTCTTTTAAAACACTGCAACATCCTGAATTACCATAAAACCTTATTAATTACATTCATGACCCCTTATTCCTTATAGAATACTGGATATATTACTTCTATCCAAAAATGTTGTAAAATCCAACAATTATGGAATATACAAATCATTAATTAGTTTCAAGGTATTCAAGAATATCCAATATAATTTATCCAAATCAATCATGTATTATTCCAAAATCACTACCACGGCATCAGAACCCTATTATGGTTAATCTTTCTCTCATCATATATTTTTCAAAAATTTAACCTACTATTGAGTCACTTTTCTTGGTTCCACACGATCTCAAGTCCTTAATGAAATAGTACTGCAGTACAATCCTTATATACTCTATAATTACTATAACCAGTACGACGTTGATACAACAATAAAATGACATAATTATTTAATAACAACATAAGAACTCTAATCATTCCTCCTCATCTGTGGTAGTATCATAACTTGATTATTATCTAATAGCATCATTTGGGGCATACTTTGATGATTTGGAAATTGGTTTACATAGTGTCCCAACTCCTTATAGATGAAGCATTGTACATTTGAAACCTTTTTCTTACCCTTGCAGTCACGTACTTGGTGTCCTTTTTCTCCACACTTATAAAAAACTCCCATTCCCTTTAGGCAAGTTCCAGGGTGTTTCTTCCCACAGTTATCACATATCGGAAAATTCTTCTTTTCCCTCTTCCCTTTATCCATCTTTCTCTCTTCCATCCTTTTCTTCTCTTGCTTCCCTTCAAGGCCATATGACTCATAGAATTCTTTACTTATCTTATTAACACATGATACTATTTCTTCATATGTTGAGAATACATGGGAGACTATTTCCATTCTAAATGTTGGCTTAATACCGTGAAAGATATGATCCTTTTTACTCCTTAGATCATACGTATTTCTGGAGTTCAAATTCCTTCTACTGGGCGTCATTTCTATACAATGGCATACACTAGATTAGTTTATAAATTGAAATACATAATTCCAAACTTCTAAAACACTTAACATAAATTGAAAAGTTTATGTATATAATCCATAATCATAAAAAAAAAATTTCTTTGAGGAAGTATATACTCATAAACCCTTTAGAATGGGTTTTAAAGAAAATGAGAATTATCCTAAGCATATCCCCCGGGAGTGTCGTAACCAAGAGTGAAACAAGACCCGTTGTCGTGCACCAGTTCCTGTTCGAGTCTAGATCAAAGTGATGTTTTCAGGTTTTACCCCTAGGTACATCTGTGCCAGAGCCACCTCTACCTACTCATATCCAGATAGGGATGTATTTCTCGGAAAACTCACAAAATCTCTACAATACCAAAATTCTAGGAAGTTCTTCTATACTAATCCTCAAAGTACATCTTAGGTCTATGTGCTCTAATCAAAGTTTATCTAAATATAGATTCCAAGGTTTGTACTAAACTTCCTCTGATACCAACTGTAACGCCCTGACCCCAGTTACCCAAAGTCGTTGCATTGTTACGTATCATTGGCATGATCACAATAGATCAAGTCTCGAAAGATCGATTAGTTTAGTAGCCTTGGAATCACTAGATACATTCATAAAGTGTACATTACATCATAAAGTGAAAAACTACAACAACATCTTTTCTCCATAGACCACACTCATATCCTCATACTATCCCTGTAGGTCATTCATAAAATACTTCTTCACATCCTGGGAAAAATAAAAAATATAAAGGGGTGGGCTCAGATGCTCAGTAAGGATAACAATATAGCGGAAACTTTCATAAATAAGCATAAACATGTAAGACAATGTATAACTAAAACAAAAGCCTTTTAAACTCGAACTTAAGCATAATATGGAAAAAATAAATTGAAATAATTCCATTTACTTATTCACATGGATATTCTACTAGTCGAATAATCACACACAATATCAATAACCACTTTCATAATGATGGAATGCATAATGCCAAACTATCATAACCATATAGTCAAGACCTTGTGCCAATAATAAAAATACGATTTTTCAAGGCCTTGTTCCAAGAAACTAATTTGTCTCATGAGACCTACCGATGCATCGAAGAGCTATAGCGGGCTCCACCCGTCACTTACTAAGTCCAATGCATTCCTCATATGAAAAGGTTTAAACATAACATAAACATTCGTATTGAAACTAGCATACAAAATGTCAACAATTTATCCATAAACCATGAATGGTATAAAAAACACACATCCATAGTCAAACATATCACAAAACCTTCAATAAAATATAGAAGTTTTGTATCAACTTCAAATAAGCTTAAAATCCATCAAAGGATTTTGACATAGATGAAATTAAAACTATTTGAGATAATTATCTCTTTTTTTGAAATCATTTAAAAGTCACATAATTATAAAATAAAACATTTAATTTGAAAATATTCTTATAATATTTTAAGGGAAGCTTCGACAATTTTATAACGGTGGAAAATAGCCGCACCCACCGTATAAGTTAAAAAAAATATTCTTACCTTAATTTTGTCGAAAATGTTAAAAAGGACCTTGTTTGGAAAATGACGCAAAGATTCCTTTATAAAAATCTTATAAAAATTCAAAAAAGGGTATACATAACTTTAACCCATATTCTATAAAATAGTAGTAATATTTTGAAATACATTTTTAAGAAACATGGATGTGGATGATAAAGAGGTCCCATTAGATAATTGCTTATAAACAACCTCAGATAATGAAGAGATTGTAGAATTAACCCTTACCTTGTACTTTTCCTTTTTTGAGGGTAGGTTAAACTAATTTATAATGGTTAAATAATTGTTATTAAATTATACAAGAATCATACACATTAATATGATATCATATATTATCTTTTAACATTTCTTTGTTAATAATATCTTAGTATTATTGTCGTTTCGGGTGTTTAACAGATTCGTTTTACTTTATATTATTTTTTATGTGAGTAATATTTGTTATGGATGGGATGTATCTTTTTCATATCCAGAATGATATCAAGTCTTTAAACATTATTTTTAATCATCAAATGAAAATTAGTCTTGAATGGATACGATGGGGAATGAATCTCATCGCGTTCGTGGAGATGGTAATCCGTACGTACGCACGAGCGACAATATCATTATTTTGATATTAAAATAATATATAATTTGATGGTATATCATATATAAAGAATCATTATCATGTTATATTTATTATTTACATCAATTACACATCATTATCATACCCATCCAAATAATAATGTATTGAATAACAATTACACCACGACGTGGAGACAGTAGGCCGTACGTACGCACGTATGGTGAAATGTCATTCAAAGGATGGATAGAATACTGAATATGGTTGTACCATATTTATAATAACATCATAGTATATATAATATACTGGATTTATCATTTTATAATGGAAATAACAAATAAAGAATAAGTGAAAGAAGAAAGGAACTTGAAAGAGGGTGGTGAAATCATTACCTCTTCTTCGGGTTCTTCCTTTTGATTTGATCAGAATGGCTCCTTAGGTTGGCTATATGATCAAAATAAGGCCTCTAGGTTGAATTGAGGGAAGTTGGGAGGATATTTGGGTAGTTTTTGGCCGAGACAAAAGGCTTTGAAGGTTTTAATTAGAGAGAAGAGGGAGTGCCCTTTTATAAGAGGGGTGAGGGGCACCTTAGGAAAAGCTAGCAATATTATTTTATAATAAATTCATATTAGGTTTATAATAGCTCAAAAGTGACTTATTTCTAGTATAAGGTGGGGATGGGTAGAAAAACACCCAACCAATAGGTTTTAGACAGGTTTGGGTCCCTATATTAACCTTATCTTTTAGTTTTAACTCTTAGTTAATTAGTTTCACATTTACCATGTCTCTTTGTAATTTTATATTATATGGTTAATAAACTTACTATAAACTTCCAAGAGAACCCCAAGTGGTTCATTTATGATAAAAATATAATTATATAAGTCCTTTGGCTGAACCTTTGATTTTTAGGAATATTATATCAATTTATAATATAATATTTGTTTTAAAAACTCCTTTATGTCAATTTTGACACTATTTAATAATTGATTTTTGTTAAAGTCTTAAAAACTTTATTAATTCGAACCAAATTTATTTAAGAAATCATAAAATGTAATATTAACCAATAAAATTCGTGGATGTCATCAAAAATTTCAAATTATATTTATTTTAACATTTATAATACCAATTATTTGATTCTTTCATTAATAAGGAAAATACTGCATCACTATTGTGTCACAAATAAATTTAATTATTCAATGTCTAAAAATTATAAATAAAATACCATTATGTAGGAAATATTTTTATATTTCTAATTAATATTTACAGTCGAAAATATAACATATATAACCCTATGTAAAAAATGTTTTTCTAAAAGATATATGCTTATGTCATTTTTGTATTTACTTTAACTTAATTAATATAAAGTGTCATTATCACTTACAAGTGGCTCCATGAGGTCCCAAAATCGACCCAAAGATGACCATGGTCAGACATGTATCAAAAAATAGGGTTAGTACATGTTTTATGGTAATTTAATATTATTATAATATTATTTTTACCCTTATTTACCAGATTTACCCTTTAACCATGGTAAATAAAATATTTACCGAAGTAATTATTCAAAATGTCTAAAAATAAAAGTTACCTATTTAAAAAATTTGGACCTCATAATTATAAATATGGAATCCATTTTTCTAAATTCAAAACATAGAAGTGGCAAAAATTAAATTAAAATTAATTCCTGTAGTCAAAACAAAAAATGTGTTTTTAAGAAATAATAACTATCAAAAGATTGGCACTTGCTTATGTCCATTTTAAATGTAAAATTATGTCCAATTACCAAAATTGGATTAATTGGTAAAAATATAATCTAATTATACTTTAAAATCACTCAAATTCATAATTTATCACTATTAATTATTTCAATTAAAAAAGTTGTTTTTAATTAAAATTTAGTAATTTTCACTATTCACCCAAATATGAAAGTTATCAGAAAAGCACCAAAAATTTATTAAAACTAAATTATTATGTCCTAATTCTAAATAATAATTTTATTTTGTCAAATTGAATATATAAAAGTTTCAAATGTTGGATTTAAAAAGGGTTCACCATTAAAAGTCGGTAAAAGTGCATTTTTTTGAAAAATACTTCTTTTATCTGAAAAAATGAATTTGTTATTACATTAAGTCTAAGAAACTCATAATATGGATTTTAAAATTATAAGGATTATATAAAGTTCAAAATTCAGTTAATACTATTCATAACCGCTTTTGAACGGCTAGTTTGGTAAGTCATGGTGCGCTTGAACTCGGTGTTGCGTGTAGTGCTAGTTATTGAATTACTTTGAAGAAATAATGCACTATGAAATCTTGGGGTGTTACAGATTTGGTTAGGAAAATGATTCTTGACGAAATAAATGAGTGAACCATCCTACATACTAGGTATAAAGATCTTTATAGATATATCTAAGAAGATTCTTGTAATGATTTAGAACACATATATTGTTAAATTACTAAAGTAGTTTAGCATAGATAACTCCAATAAGGTCTCTTTACTCATGTTTCATGACATGAATCTTAGAAAGATTCAAGATTCTTATTAAGAGGTAAAAATGATGGATATTATTCTTTATGATCTATTAAAGGATATATCATGTATTCCATGTTGTTTACTTGAATGAATGTATCTTATGAGTTGATCATTAAAAGTATATAAAAATACAATCCTTGTGAGAGTCACTAGATTATTGTAAAGAACATATTTAAGTGCTTAAGAATAATTAAGGATATTTCCTTAGTATTTAGAGGTGAGGATGAGTTCAGTGTAATAGGTTACACTAATTTTAGTTTCCAATATGATAAATATGATATGAGACCTTGATTTGGTTTCATGTTTTTCTTAAATAATAGAGATGTTGATTAGAAGAGTTCCAAACAAGCCACCCTAACAGACTCAAAAATAGAGGAAGAGTATATCACTACATAAGATGCTACAAATGAAGTTGTTTGGATTAATAATTTCATCACTAAACTTATGGTGGTTCCTAGAATCAAGGGATAAATTTAAATTCACTACGACAACAATGGAGATATTTCTTAGTCCAAGGAACCCTAGTCTCACCAAAATATCAAACACATCCTTAAAAAGTACTATCTCATTTGAGAGATCATTGAGAAGGGTGATACAAAGATATGTTGGGTGGTTATAAAAGAGAATATATAAAATACATTGACAAAACCATTGTCACAAAAATTTCTTGAGGGTTATGTAAAATCTATTGGCATAAGATACATGAGATATTAGATATAATGGTTGTAAAATGTATCATGATTTTATAATAAAGGAAATATCTATTTATCATTTATTAATGTGTGATATAATTTATATTACACGAACAATTTAATGATAAAATCCCCTCAAAGTACAACTTTGAGTTGTTTCTAATTGATGATCATCATATATTATTATGAGTTATGATTATATGTTAATATTAGTGTGAGTAGAATATTATAATCAATATAAATAGTTATATATGATGTACAAAAACACTCCTGAGAGAATAATTTGAGAAGTATTATTTGGATTGAATTTCCAAATTATGTCACATGGAATGTCTTACGGTCACTAATATACTTAGTGGTGTATTATTATTATGAATCCCCAACACTTGTAGTTAAAAAATATAACTAGTTTTAAAATATTAATAATTCAATACATTTTTTATGCAATCCTTGAGGTTAATATAATCAGGGGTGATTGGGTATTTTTTTATCTTTTCATTGATTGGATCTCAACCAAGATGAGATTTGTCTAATTGTATTATGAGTAAGGAAATTTGGGTATTTTATTGATTTATATCAAGGAAATTCATGCCCATAATTTATTGAGTGACATGTGATATTCTCAACTACTTGTACAAGGGAAATTTGACATGGTTATCTTCTAAATGAATGACATGTGATGCATTCATCGACCTGATTAGTTTATTTTGGAGAATCATGATTTTATGAGTTGATATATACTATATTGACATTTTCTATATCTAGTGTTCACTCAATTTCATGGAAAAATGATTATATAGTCATACATATGTTGTATATGATACATGTTGTGGTGAACATGTTCATATGGAGATATGAGTATGTTTGATCGAGATCACACCGGACCCCTTTATAGATTGAGTAACATTGATTTTTTTTCTAGAGGCCACTATTTTATTAAATTTATGAAATAAAGATTTCATATTTTTGGTCAATGTTGCAAAGGCTTGTAGGGTTACACATTTTTTCCTTAAGATAACTATTACGATTTTGAAAAAATGTTTTTTCTAAAATGAAGAGAGTTTGATAAGCCATATCCAAAAGAGTTTGGATGTATTTAAAAAATAGTTTTTAAGTTTTACATAAAGTCCCTATGATAATTTAGTGTAAGTGGGATATTGTTATAAATGTACTAAAATGTGAATATCATATTTCACAATATATCCTGAGTCATAGTTTATGATATGCATGTGAAGTATATCATAGATTTTGATAACATGATATTGTGTAAGGCTTGTGATGCCTCCATCACAACTTAAAATATGATTACGATACCAAGTGGACGAATTTTACCACATCTCTTACATGGTTTACTTTGGTTATGAATTAATGGGTTGATTTATTTGTGGATACACATAATCATTTGAATTTTTCACATGATTATTCCTCATTAGGAATACATTATTTTAATGTATGTTGACTCTCTTTATTAAATAAAGAGATATTATAGAAAGGTATGGGATCCCCCTATTGAGGATATATGATACTATCTATCCTAATACAAATCTCCCTCTTCCTTCATAGTAACATTTCATCTCCATGGAGAAGGTACTGGCACACCTTTGGTGTTCGGGGGTCATCTCATTGTAAAAAATGACCATAGTGTCCAATGTTATCCCTATGAAGTAAATAGTCCAATGCGTGTTTAATGATTATCCACATCAATCAAACTCCACATTGTTTGACAGATATAGAACTCACTATGATAAAGGAACACCTATTTATTTATGTT
This sequence comes from Viscum album, assembly GCA_963277665.1. Lineage (NCBI taxonomy): Eukaryota > Viridiplantae > Streptophyta > Magnoliopsida > Santalales > Viscaceae > Viscum > Viscum album. The sequence goes on along the minus strand of OY728162.1, from coordinate 209,863,558 downwards.
ATTCATAGTTTATGCTGATTTTTGATGATAGATCAAACACTTTAAATGAGTTTCTTCTGCTTCCATGATCATATGTTGATCCTATAAAACCCATCATTTCTCTCGTGGGAGAAATATAAAAATTTCTATGTTTGTAAAATTATATATTAAAACAAATGTCATCTCAACAATTATTAAAATTTAAAGCTATCTTCTCATTTGGGAATTGAAATTGTTAATTTTTTTTCTTTATTTCCAAAAAATAATTTCATTAATGTATAAAATCATAATGAGTGAGTTTGTGTCATTTATATTTACTTAAAAATTTTCATCCACCTTGTATTTCTTAAAATTCATTATATTTAAATCTTTTTTAATCTTTTAGTGATATGTTTATGGTGTGTTTTAAGCTCATATAACGATTTTTTCAACATGAGAACTCAAAAATCATCACGGTTAAGTATGAAACCTTCTAGTTTTTTGAATGTAAACCTCTTCCTCAAGTTCACCATTCAAGAATACTAACTTCACATCAAATTGAAGAACTTTTTTAATTCTTTATAGGAAACATCAGAAGAAAAATTTGGATTGGATCAAGTCTTATGACTGTAATGAAAGTCCCATAAATGTTTATACCATAAATTTGAGAGTATCTATTACACATAATATGATATTTGTTCTATGATACATAAACATTATTGTTGAGTTTGTTTCAAAAAAATTAAATCATCCCAATAACATTCTTTCCTTAAAGAAAATACACTAACTCTAAAGTTTTATTCTTCTCAGTCCGATTAAACTCTTCTTCTGTCACTATTATCCAATTCTCTTGTTTTACTACTTTATAAACACTTTTTGGATCAACTTGGGAAATCAAGATGGTATGATTTTAATTTATAAAACTTCTCTGGGTTTTTACATCATTGATACTATTTTAAAGTGTGTTTTTAGGATCAACATGTTTTCTAAGTCTTGTGAACTTAGATCATCCTTACTCTAAGTATTCCACATTATTGGAAATTTCAAAATAAATATATGATCTATGAAAATTTACTGCCATGATTAAATGTATCAATTATTTTCCAACACTCTGTTTCCATTCTTATTCAATCTCATCTTCAATTGGAAATTATTTTTTAATTAATTTTGAGTTTCCAAAACTACAACATCATAATTATTAATTAAAATTTTCAGATTCTTATTGAAACTATGATGACTAGTTTCATTGGGTGTATATCCATGGAATATTTCCTCATAAACTCTCATCAAACTTGTATAAATGTATTTATTTTATCATGATATAACATGATCTAGTGAATAATTTCAAACTCTTTAAGTTGAGTTTCTTCCCAAACCACATATCATAAGATGTGTTGACCAAATTTTATTGAAGTTTGAACTAATTTATGACATAGACTGTTAATGTGATGGATTGTCTCTAAAAGATTTTTGAAGTGTCATTATTTAATAACATAGTTTTTCCCATGCATAAAAAACTATTGTTCTTTATTTTAGATACTTTATTTTTATTAAATGTGCATGAGGAAATTTATTTATACCTTACCCCAAGCTCCTAAATATATGTATCAAACTCTTAATTCTTTTATTCAGATTTATTTTCAAACAAAAATATTTTGATAGTACATCCAATTTGATTTCCATCACAACTTTAAAATTTACTAAATATCTCAAGATCCTATGATTTAATCAATAACATAAACCATAAGAATAATTTCATAAAAAATAATAATAAAATACCACTCTATATTGGTTTATTTTAATCCCATCGGGCTAAACACATCAAAGTATATTAGTTTAAAGAGGGTTCTTGGTTTTGATCTCCAAACTCCTGTGACTCTTATTCACCATTTTTTACTTTGTACCATACACCAAATGTGTCACTCCTCTCACAAATCAAGTTAGGTAGGTTTCTCAAAATTTCATATTCTATAATATTATCCATTTTCTTTTGAATCAAATGGATATGCATTCTATTTTAAATATCATTCTCCTCTTTTATACTCAAGAAACATGAATTTTAATCACTGAAAATCTGAAATAGGTTTCCACTTTATTATTGTCCCATCATTATTATGTTGGTACTGAGCATATTTTGGTAGTGGAATGTATGGGAAATTATTTTTTTTCCTAAATTAAACATCATAACATCCTCACCAATGAAGAACAACTTAATTATCAACCCAAAGATACCATGTGATTTAATTAATCCTTAAAAATAAAAATCTACACCGAACATCCTTAAATTTTGATTAAACTCATGTTTGGATCAAATCTAGTGTTCTTAACTTGAAGTAACCAAGGCCAAATCCCTCCAGATATTCTACAAGTTCTTCAAGGTCCTTCTTGTATGTTTATCTTTAATATCCAGATGCTATAATGGAAAATCAAAGATAATTTTGATGTATTTATGCATAAGAGGAAATTTTATTGGGGTGATAAGATCTCCCATTTCTCACTCCAAAATTTGGGATAGACAAGAGAGAGGATATCAGATTCAGGGGAATGAAAAATCCCTCTAATCTGGGTTTCACTTGGCTTAAATAGGCAAGGTAAAGTCTCAAAAATTTTACTTAGGGCCTCAAATATATTTAACCTCATAAATAAGAAATAAATAGTATTTATGACTTAGAGAACATGTTACTAACATCATAAATATTTTATCACACACTTGAAACATTTAAAATAATGTTACATGATAAAATCTAGGCCATTAACTTGACTCTTCTCTCCCATAAATTTTAAATGAACCTTGAATATTAAACATTCACTCGTAAAATATTTTCCTTGTACCCACTTAATCACTTGTGAATTTAGTAAGATGATAAATTAGACTCTTATTATTATAAACTAAAATAAAATAAAATTTATTAATTTCTTGGTGATCTTTCATACTTAGACATCACCTGAACCCCATGGAGAAGCCCACCGAGTCCTAAAATACAATTCATTATAATTTTCTAGACTTTTTAATACACCTAGTTTTTGACCTTATAGGCCATTATCTTGATATAATTGAGTGATGATCATAGGTTATGAGTGGTTTCTAGAAACAAATCAAGGTCCATAAGAAGATAAGGTTTAGTCATAGTAATGATAACTTTCCTATGAATACATATTGTGAAAAATAGTCTCCCAATCTCTTGATATCTCATAAAGAAGAATGCATAACTTGTGTCACTATCCTTAACTTATTTATTTATTCTTTCATGACCTTAATATATTGGCTTACCTTTATCTACCATGACCATGGGTTTAGTGAAGGTACTAACATCCTTGTCAACTGGTCCTAAAATATTTATTCCTCCACTTGGTAATGAAAAATTTTATCATGATTATTCATCCAATTCCATAACACCAATAATATACATGATGAAAGCTACCTATCCACAAAAATAAATTTCAATTTTCATCTTGTATCAAAGAATATGATAAAATGGTAAAAAATGATAATTATCTCAAGTTAAGAGACCAATATAAATGTTTTCAAATAGGAACAAACAATGGAACCTATACTATTTGTTTTTCTTATTTTCTATTCAGTCCTCATGATCTCATGTACTTGAGATCACCAAGAGAAAACTTTACAAGAAAAATTATCAATGCTTATGAGACCCCAACACCTGGTAGTTGAACATTATCTATGTCTTGTCCGCATGATGTATCTATACCATAGGAAAAATATTTAAGACTACTTTCATAGAGTCTTGTGGTTATCTTTATAGTCAGAAACTTATATAACATTTTGATATGGCCATTTACATATTACATACATAAGTAATGTTACTATCATGGAAAGATAAAACACATGTATATATCAAAATATATACATGTAATGGTAATGAAAGTACACATTGGAGTTGGGTCTAGGGAACTCACTCTCACAACAATCCCACTTTCACCAGAGAAAAATTCTAACAACTCTCAACCCACTAGTTATAACATTAGAATCTTTCTTATTATGAGATATGGATTTATCCATAGGGTATTCCACATTATTATATGTGGCCACTATTTCTAATTTCAACTTCACCTCTCCAAGTAAAATCCCTCAATATATGAAAATTATTAAGTATATTATTTATTCATTGGTGTGACCTAAGATCCTTATAAACACACTAATACTATAGTATTCTCATAGTATACTATAATAGGGTCTGCACTACTATGTAAAATTCTAATATCTAAGACAAAGTTTCATATCTTGATCATTTCCTTAGCTACACCAGAATCTTCTATGTACTCTTATTATGCTGTAACACTATTTAGGAAAAAAACATAGCATGATTATGATTTTAGATAATCATAATATATTTAGAATTTGGAATCAGTGTATCCTATATGTTTTGAAAAAATACCTCAAGGCATCTACTTGATATTTTTGGATGGGTTTGTGTTTTTTGAAAAATCCAGATGACCGTGAATAAGTACGGTTTGTGTTTTCCTAAGAAGGTGTTTAAGGCGACATAATTACCTAGTGTTTACCAAATCATTGGGCCTCAAAATCAAGAGTTTGGTTTTTGGAAAAGGAATATTTCCACATAGGAGTGAAAAATATGTGGACCATGAAATATAGTTCGCTGATTATGAAGGAGGTACACAGAACAGTTCGCACAAGGGAAAATGGTTTGCGAGGAGGTTTGCGGTTTGCAGAAGACGAAAAGTTCACAGAAGCAGTTCACAATAAGGCTAGAGGTATGTGGAAATATTGTTGTATGTAGGATGGATTGTATTTGGTGAAAATGAGATGGTGATTATGGTCACCGTGAAGGAAGAGAGGCAGTACATGGGGCGCATAGGGAAAATGGTTCACGGGGCGATTGCGGCTCGCAGAAGATACACAGTATGCGGTAAAGGCTATACTGCATCAAATATTTGGTAAATCTCAGATTAACAGATTATGTGGATATATTTTACTATATAAGGAGTGATAATCCCATCATTACTTAGTGCTATTTTTATAAGAAAAATTCTTTGCTTAGGGAATTGTCCAAGTTTTAAAGAGGTTCTCTAAGAGGATCTTGTGAAGGGTGAAATAATTCATGGAAATGATTCCATGAAAGGGTGTTTTTAGAGAACTATAGTCCACAAAGGAAGAAGGAATTTTGTGGAATAAGTAATTACATAGAAGCAGAGGTGGTATGCGGAGGCGGTATGCGGAGGTGGTATGTAGAGGCTGTACACGAAGGATGTACACGGAGGCCGTATGCGGAGGCCGTACGCGGAAGTGGTTCACAGAGGCCATACGCAGTAGCGAAATTAGAGATAATTCACAGAATTGGTGTTCCAAGAAGAATATACGCTACATGTTTTGCAGAAGAAGAAGGTGGTTCACGAAGGGACTTAAATAGTTCATGAAATAAATTTTTTCTAAATAACAGTACATAGAAAAGTGGACTTCATCTGCGGGTGAAAAAAGGAACTTCAACAAAGCATCTATCTACAATTGAGGATGTGTGATTTCATGAAAATTAAGGGACCTACAAGTCTATAACCTATTAGTGGATCCCTACTAAGATCATTGAGAAAAAGGAAAATAAAGATGGTGATCCTTTCCACTAGAAGTGAGGCAAAGAAAGAGACATAGGGAGTGACCATTGTGAATGAAGTGAGAAGACCCTAATTCTTATAATGGAAGTGGGCCTTGGAATAGAAGTGATCTAGCCCGAATCTTGTATTTGGAAGTGAGATTTAGTGGATTTGGTACATTGACACATCACCATTGTATGCTCCTTAGATGTATCCCAGTAAGGGTGAACCAAGTAAGATCGTTGTGTCCTGTGCATGATATGATTTATGTTCATATATTTCTATGGGAGAAAGAGAGAAGTGTGTTTTGTTTAACAACGAAACAAGATCTAAAGGGGTAGTAGTTTTATTCTTTCATACCCTGATTCACCCCTCTCTTAGGGTATTTGACCTAGTAGACCTAACAATTGGTATTAGAGTGAAGTGTTAAAAGTCAATGAATATCTCTCAGTAGAAGAAATAGAGGTGGTAAATCACAAAGAGATTCTGATATTTTATGGAAATAATTTTCAACTATGGAAGAATTGGATGCATCACTACTTTTGATCTTTAGGAATGGATGTGTTTATAGTAGTAATGCATGGAATTTCAGCTAGTATTGAAAATAGTGCTTTATTAGAAGTTGAAATAAGGGAATTAGATGCTAATTCTAAAGGGATTAATGATTTAGGGGGAGCCCTATCAAATTCAATTTATACAAAGGTGATGTCATGTAAAAAATCACATGCTATGTGGGATTTTTTTTTGAATATTTATGTGGGTGACTCAAAAGTTATAGAAGCAAAGCTGTAGGTTCTATGAAACAAATATGAGGATCTCAGAATTCACCCTAATGAGTCTGTTGATAAATTCTTTGATCGGGTTAATGTAGTTGTAGAAGACATGCATGGTCTTGGAGAAATCATTGATGATATATATATTGTCAAGAACATATTGAGAAAACTTCCACCTCTGTTTAATCCAAATGTTTCTATATTAGAAGACAATGATCTGAAAGATATGACATTGGATAACTTGTATAGTACCCTTGTTGCATATGAAATTAGAAATAATGATAACAATGATGTGGAAAAGGGGAATTCCAAAGAAGTGGAATTCAAGGTCATGAAGAAGCTCTATATTGAACATAGTCAGGAGAAAGATAATTTGGATGACGTCGTGTAATTTCTCTCTTTAAACTTTCAAATAGGAAGAAGAAAGTTCAAAGGTAAACTTCCACTTGCATGCTACCAATGTGGAAAGATTGGAAATTTTTCAAAAAAGTGTCCTAAGAAGTTTTAAGATTACGATGAAGACAATGATGAAATTCCCCAGAAGAAGTATTCATACAATGTTAAAGGTTGGATAAGAACAAAGAAAAATTTCTTCAAAAAGAATAATATAATTTTAAAGGAAGATGAAAGTTCAGAAGAATCTGAGGTAGAAGAGTTAGAGGACTGTAAGAATCATGAAGTAGATGCTTTGGCGGAAGTTGTCAAAAATTATGTAACAAAAGAAGAAAGAGATAAGGAATAACAAGAAGTAGAAGGAAGATTTGATCTTCAGGATGAATTAGAAGTTTCTCTTGAAGAGGTAGATGTTTGGAGAGCCAAAATAAAGAAATTTAACAAAGTGGTATGTGATTCCAAACTCTATATGCAATAGTAGGAAGAATAGAAGTTTGAGATGAATGAATAAATTGAAAAAATGAATTATTCAACACCATAAAGTTCATAAAAGGTGGTTGAGTACAAACTCAAAATTTAAAAATGGAAAAGATAGATCAATAGTTTTACTAAAACTAGAAAATATAAAATCAAACGTATCAAAGAAATTGAAGAGGAATTCATTGGTCTGAGATGAAGTGTTAAGGATCAAGAAAATTTGTTGACTCATAGAAAAACATTGGAAAAATAGATAGCATAGGAAACATAAAGGATGAAAGTGGAGAATAGTTGTCTAGCAGAATAGAAGAAATAGTCAAATACAAATTATAAGGCTAGCGTGGGTCTTGATTGAAAACAGAAAGCAATAACAATTGAAGTTAAACTACAAGCACCCACTCCAAAATTAAAGATTGATTTGGGTACGAAGTAGAATTAGAAGATTCAGAGAACCTAAGGAATAACCAGTGGTGAAATATTGTCTCATAGGAATATACCCCGAATAAGATGCTATTGTTATAGAAATATGGGAAACTCAAAAAACGTTTTTTATATAGAAAATAAGTATTGAAGGGAATATGACCAACATAGGCAGCCATACAGAGCTCAATTTTCCAGATCATCATTTTATGGTCACTATTTTAGGTGTGGATTATTTAGACACATGTAAAGATATTTATCATTAACAATAGAGAGGAATGTGCTGAATTAGGCTAATCTTGGTTATAAGAAGTAGAAAATATCTCATCAAATGATATGAAAATGAAAAATAAATTTATAGCTCTACAAGATGAATTTGGTCTATCATATTTTGAGGAATGTCAAGAGTATCAATCCATACCAGGTGTGAAGTTAAAAACATGGATCAAAAAGAAAATATCTGAGTAGGCAGTGGTTACAGAAATTGTGTTCAAGGAATCAAATCACACTGGGATATGGATCATTAATAGTGGATGCACCTCCCATATGATATGAAACAAGGATATGGTGATGGTAATAAGGTATGATAAATAAGGTATTGTAATATTTTTCAATGATGAAGTGTTGAAAATTTTTGGCTCTGGGAAAACAATATTTGTGGGAAAATACATGAGATGTGTAGATGTCTTGGTTGTTGAAGGTCTTAGTCACAACTTATTAAGTGTAAGTCAATTGTGTGACTCAGGACATTCCATAATATTTTCCAAGAAATTGTATGTCATCAAGGAAAAATATGGTGATATTATATTTTAAGGAAAGTGTACAAAAGGGAATCTCTACCTCATGATTGGAGAAGGAGATATGTGATTTCTGTCCAAGGAGGAAGAAAATAAGTTGTGGAATAAACATCTTGGCCATGTGAGCCAAAATTCCTCAGTAGATATGGTGAAATATGATGTTGGTCAAGATCTCCCTAGATTATCATGTGATCATACACATATGTGTGATGCCTACCAACAAGGGAATATCATTCAAAAGGCATATAAGGAAAAAGAGAAAAGGTCAACAAGATTTCTTGAGTTGGTTCATATTGATGTGAGTAGACCAATTTCACCAAGAGATCTTGATGGGAGGAGATATTATGTTATATTCATTGATGATTATAGCAGAATGGAATGGGTATCAATCATTACCCACAAGTCTGAGGTGTTCAATTGCATTACAATATATCAATGTGAAGTTGAAAAGATACTAGTTCATAAAATCCAGAAGATTCAAACAGATAATGGAACAGAGTTCAAAAATATCCAAGTGGAGGACTATATTGAGAAACATGGGATACGACATCAAGTTTCAGCAGTGAGAACTCTATAGTAGAATAGAGTAGTTGAGAGAAGAAATTGGATTTTCAACAACATGGAAATAATAATGTTCATTGAGAAATACCTCCCAAAGAAATTTTGGAAAGAAGTAGTTATGACAGTAGTCTATGCTTCAAATAGAGCGTTACTATGTCCGAAATAAGTGAAGGCTCTGTATGAGCTATGGTATGGAAATAATCCATCATTGAAGTAATTTTGAGTCTTCAAAAGTAAGTATTTCATTATCAATAAGGAGAAACATAATAAGTTTGAGTCCCATATAGATGAAGGGATATTTCTTTACTACTCAAATAAAATAAAATCATATAAATTCTTTAACAAGTGGCTAAAAAATGTAGTTGAAAGTCATAATGTAACTATAGTGGAGAATGATAATAATCTTTAGCAAATACATGATCAGTCTCAGAAGGATAGTAATGAATAGGAAAGTATATGAAAGGATGATCTAGTTCCATAGGTTGATTCAGAAGAAGATTCAGATAATGAAAAGGACAAGCATAATTCAGTATGTTCAAAAAGATAGAAGAGAAGATCCAAAATTGATAGATAGAACATAATTGGTGATCAGACAATGTTAGTGCAGACAAGGAGGATAAAGAATCTATAGCAAGCACCATACTTATCATAGGTAAGGCCTAAATATTTTGGTGAAGCAATTGGTAATGAGAATTGGGTTTAGGCTATGAATGAAGAGCTTGACTAAATTGAGAATAATCACACATGTGAGATTTTTTCAAGACCAACAAATAAGAATTTCATTGAGAGAAAATCTGTCTTTCATAACAAGTTGAATAAAGATGGTGTTGTGATTCAAAAAAAAGCATGACTTGTGTGAAAAGGGTACTCCTAGATAGAGGATATCGATGTTGATGAAACATTTTCACCTGTTGTAAGGCTAGAGACAATTAGACTATTCTTGACCATAATAGTGAAAAGAAAGTTCAAGGTTTTCTAGATGGACATAAAATCATCATTTCTAAATGGGGTTTTAGAAGAAGAAGTTTATATTGAGCATACATATGGTTTTATCATTCATGAATATGAGAACATAGTTTTTCAGCTGAATAAGTCTTTATATGGTTTGAAGAAAGAACCAAGATCATGGTATTCAAGGCTAGATCAATTTCTGAAAAATCTCAGTTTTTAACATGATGGAGTTGATTACAATCTATATGCCAACCATGATAGTAATCAAAGGATGATGGTGTTGGTATATGTTGATGATATAATATTTGGAGGATCAGATGAAGTGCAATGTATACAATTTTCAAAATTCATGAAAGGTGAGTTTGAAATGTCTATGATTTGTGAACTGACTTTTTTTCTTGGTTTATAGGTAACACATGTAAATAATGGAACATTCATTTATTAATATAAATATTCAAAGGAAGTTTTTATAAGGTTTGAAATGGATAATTATAATGAGATTAAGATTCTGTTGGATAGACGTATGAAACTGTCTTGGGATGATGAAGGTAAAGTGGTAAATGTCACAGAATATAGGCATACCATTGGAAGTCTATTGTACTTAATAGTGACACGACTAAATATTGTTTTTTTCATGTGTCAAGAAGGAAAATATCAAATTAATCCCAAGTAAATACACATTATTTCAGTAAAAATAATATTTTGGTATATCAAGGGATCTATGGATTTTGGTTTGATTTATAATAACAAATCTCATCCAGAGCTATTGGGATATATAGATGCAGATTGGGCCGGTTCAGTAGATGATAGGAAATCAATGTCAGGTGGTGCATTATATCTAGGTGGATTGTGTATTTATTGGATAAGAAAGAAAAAATATTGTATCTCATTGAGAATCATATAATTTAAATACATTACAGTTAGTCAATCTTACACACAACTATTGTGGATAAAGAAATAGCTTGAAAATATGGGAGTAGAAGTGAAGTCTCTAATTGAAATCCATTGTGATAATTCGAGTGCTATAAATATTAGAAAAAATCTATTCCATCACCCAAGGACAAATAACATTGAAATAAAGTATCATTTCATTAAGGATAAGGTGGAGTAAGGGCTTGTTATGTTGGAGTATGTGCCTATATAACTACAAGTTATGGACATTCTGACAAAGGTCTTACCCAAGGAAGAATTTAAGAGGTATTGACTGGCTTTGGGAGTTCAGTTGACTCCCCACACTTAAAAAGTGTGGATATGGGACCCCATCTCTCTAAGGTATGGTATGTTTTCCCCTAATGTTCTAATCTATGTTCTTTACCCTATTTCATACCTCAAAAAAATGGCCTTTGGGTTCATTGAAAAAGGGAGATAAATTGTGGCTATAGGAGGGAGATAATTTCTTAGTCAAGACACAAGGATAAGTTTATAGGTGGAGCCGCGAGATAGGGGGATTTGAAGGTGTTGGGGGGAGTATTAAATCTGACGATTCTAGACGTGATCAATCAAAGGATACATATCATGACAACTAAGGTTCATGATGAAATCAGAAGAGTGGTTTTGGAATGAAAAGAAGTGATTCATTGATGAAATTTTCATTATACTCTTATTTCTCACGCCAAGCATGGATCATGTGAGCTTAGAGTATGTGTTGAGTAAATCCTTGATCGGTATCTTATTTTCAAGAAGAAAATATTGATAGAAGAAGGAAGGAGATTTAATGATGTATCAAATTGAGAAGAATTGTCAACAAACCCAAAGGAGGAGATTATTGGGAAAAAATCCCCTAAGGTGTCCTCTCAGTGTTTTTGGGCGTGTTTGTGTTTGTTGACAAAGTTATATGACCGCAAATAAGTATGGTTGGTGTTTTCCGAAGAAGGTGTTTAAGGTGGCACAATTTTCTAGTGTTTTTCAAATTTTTTGGCATCAAAATCAGGATTTTTGTTTTTGGAAAAGGAATATTTCCATATAGGAGTGAACAATACATGGACCACAAAATACAGTTCATGTATTGCAAGGAGGTACATGGAATGGTTTGTGGAAGGTAAAATGGTTCACGAGGAGGCTCACGGTTCGCGGAAGGAGAACAATTCACGGAAGTGGTTCACGAGAAGGCTAGTGATATGTGAAAGGCTTGTAGTATGTGGGATGACTTGTCGTTTGTGAAAACAAGATGGTTATTTGGGATGTTTAGAAGGAAGAGAGGTGGTACACAGACTGCATCGGGAAAATGGTTTACGAGACGATTTCGGTTCGTGGAAGATGGACGATACACAGTAAAGGATGTAACACATTAAAGATTGAGTAAATATTGGATTAGAAGATTATGCAGATCTATTTTCCTATATAAGGAGATCTAATACCATCATTACTCAGAGTGATTTTTATAAGAAAACATCTTTTCTATAGGAATTTGGACAAGTCTGAAAGAGGTTTACAAGGAGGATTCTGCGAAGGGTGAAACAGTTTTCAGAAGTGATTCTGTGAAAGGGTGTTTGCAGATAACTATAGTTCACAAAGGAAGAAAGAATTATATCGAATAAGAAATTTCATATAAGTGGAAGCGGTATGTGGAATCAGTATGTGGAAGCAGTACATGGAAGTGGTACATGGAAGAGGTATGTGGACATGGTACGCAAACATGGTATGTTGAGGTCCATAAACTGTGATTGGATCCCTTCCAAGAGTAGTGAGCAAAGGAAGAGGAATAAAATGATCCTTTCCACCAGAAGTGAGCTAGAGAAAGAGATATAGGGAGTGACCCTTGGGAATGTAGTGACCAAATCCTAAATCTTGTAAAGGCAGTGAGCCTAGGTATATAAGTGATCTAGCCCGAACCGTGTAATTGAACGTGAGATTTAGTAGATTTGGTACATCGGAACATCACCATTTTATGCTCCTTGAACATAGCCCAGTAAGGGTGAACCAAGTAAAATCGCTGTGTCCTATGAATGATTTCATTTCTATTCATATATTTCTATGAGAGAAATAGATAAGTGTGTTTGTTTAATGATGAAAAAATATTTGAAGGGAAAGTAGTTTTAATCTGTCATATCATGATTCACCCCCTCTCAGAGTATTTGAACTAGTGGACCTAACACTATCACTACCATCTCCTCATATCCTACACACACCAAGAACACATCCTTTGTACATGTGAAGTACTTCATGATAGTTTTTACTACGTCCTAATGCAACTCTCCTGAATTAGATCGATATCTTACCCCGATTATTAAAAAAACAAAACATCAAACTTAGTACATAGCATGGAATACATGATAAATACAATATTAAAGCATAAGAGATTCTACTCATTGTTTCTAACTCTTCCTATATTTGTGGAGCCATTTTCTTAGTGAGATGAATGTCATGTGACACTAACAACAATCCTCTCTTAGATTGTTCCATGTTGTAATTTTTGAGTAACTTGTCAATATATTTACTTTAAATTAGACCAATAATCCTTTGATATATATCTCGATATATTTTGATCCCTAGAGTGTATGCTAATTCACCCAAGTCTTTCATGTATAATAATTCAATTATCCAAGTATTCACTGGTCATAAGACTCAAAATTAGTTTCCCATTAATAATATGTCATTAACATATAATACTAGGTAAATTATGGAACTCCCATTGACCTTTTTTAGACACATGTCTTTCTTTCATTCTTGACAAAACCAAATTCTCTTATTGCCTCTTCAAAAGAAAACACATTCCATGATTGTGATGCCTACTTAAATCCATAAATGGATCTTTTCATCTTTCACACTTTATTAGCACTATTTGATGTTATATACCACTCATATTATGTCATATATATGTATTCAACCAACTTACTAGTTATAAAATTAGTTTTAATATCTATTTTCAAAATTTCATAATCATGGAAGACTGTTATTGCAAGTAATAGTCCGATGAATTTCAGTATTGTGACTGGTGAGAAAGTGTGACACCCACATGTCACTAAAGTGATTAATTTTATTTATTTTAGGACTTCTTGGGTCTTTCTAAGTCCCGATGATTTTTGGGATTAAATTTTTTAATTTTGAAGGTTTTTTAGGTGTTTCACGGTTTACTCGCACTATGTGGTGCCTGTGTGGAGGGTGCTATCATAGAGACAAATCTATTTTTCACAGCTTCCACATAGTTTTTTAAACTGTATGGAGCACCCAAAAAAAGGTGTGGATGTTTTTTTACTAGGTATTTTCCAATTAATGGTTGGTGCATGGTTTGAAAAACTATGTGTCTAAACCATTAATCTTTCCCAAGCTCTAAAATTATGTTTTTTTACCAAAATTACCTTTTCAATTTAAAAGGCTTTTCACCCATTTTCCCCTATATGTGTTATTTGAACCTTATGATACCAAGGAGTAGATAAACCATAATTACTTCAATATTAGTCCTTATTTGGTGGGTTTTAAAAGATTCCAAGTTAAATCTTCTCTCCTTTCTCATCTAATCCCCTTCCTTTCTTCTTTCTTAGGTTTCTTCTTCCTCCTGAAAACCTAGTTCACCGTGTAATCTAGGGATTGGGTTAATGATTATTATAAACTAGGGTTTTGGTATATTATGGATTATATAAGAGTTATTCTTACATATTTAGGTTTCCATCATTTAATGTGTAATATTTCATCTTGGTTCCTACTTCTTTCAAGTATGTGTTTTCATACAATTGTTTTATTTTGAAATTCAAAGGGTGATTGTATTTTATTAATCTATTTCTAATGAAAGTATGAATATATATGATATCCATGTAATGATTTGAAACCATTTCAATGTGTTTTGAGATTAACATAATGGATTTATCTTTTTAACTCCATGTTTTCATGTTTAAAATTGAATGTTTTTATGTGCTAAGAATTTGTGAAATGCCTATGAAGCTTTTTAAAATGGTTTTAATGGCATGTGTTGGAATTTTATCCAGTTTTAGTTTTCAATGATTGAAAACTATATTTTAAAGTAGTAATTGCTTTAAAATAGGTTTTTTTACCACAAAATGATTTAAAAATCGGTTCTTTAATGAATTTAAAATTTTGGTTTGAAAGACTGTATTGTTTTTCCCTTGTAAGAAATTCCTTAATGGATCTTTAAAATGAATTTGATTGAAATGAGGGCCCTTGGCCTTGTTTTTTTAATTAAAATAGGAATACCAATGTTTAATTGGTGTCTTTTAAATGTTTTAATGATGTTCATGATTTTAATATATATTTAAGGATTGATAATGTGATGTTTTATGAAATGTCAAAAGGGATTGGTGTTTGAGAACATGATTTATATTAAAGTATTGATTAGTGATTTGGTTTTGAATGATGATTATGAAAGAACCATCTTGATTTACCCTTGATTTTTCCCCTTATGTTGGTTTTTTATCACTATGTGATTATTTTTTCCTCCCCTTGTATGGTAATGTTATTGTTTATACATATGATGTATGATATATATAGAGATATTCAATTTGAGGGTGTTGGAGGTGAGGGAGAGTAGTTTTTTATGCATTTCATGTTAATCATTACTTTCATGTTCACCTATATCACTTCTTTATTGGTCATGGGAACCCAAGTATTAAGTAGGAGGTCTATTATTATATTACACTAATTGGTGCACACACTTCCAGTGTCCCCCTCATCATTCTAGGCATTAGGGATATGAGGGGTGTACCATCTATAATGAGGTTTTATGTGATATAGTTGGATTGATTTTGGTTTAGATGTAGAATATGATATTAGTTGGTCTATGAGATAATCTGATAAAGTTATACATGTTTCATGTTAGGGATCTAGGGTAGAGCCCATGACACATTCGATTTCTTGGTTAGTTATTGACAATAGTGGTTTTGATCTAGTTCTTGATTGTATCATTTCCCCTGCTTGTATTATTGTGGAACCTATATCTTGATTAAATTTATTATATTACTTATGACTTATGGTGCCTGTATTATTATTATTGACCTATGTGTATCTGTTTTGTTCCCTTTAAAAAATTATTTTCAAAGATGTTTTGAAAACTTGTTTTGAAATAAAGACTCTTGTGTGGGTGGTAAAAGTGGATTCTAAAATGGGTGTTTTGGTTTAAATAAGGATTTGATTAGTTAAATGTTTATTATTTGATTTTTTTTTCATTTAAATAAAATAAATGGATTGTTTTTGAGAAGCATCAATGGGTGTGTGGGTTTTGAAATGGATCCAGTCTGTAGAAATGTTTTCAAACAGATTACTTTTAGTTTAAGAAAATAAAGTGGAATGATTGAAATGTTCATATTATCACAAACCAAGATAGGATGCCATCCAACCCGACATTTGACCCGGTTAGAGACATGTCTTGAAGGGAGTTCCCAATCTCCACGGGCTGACAAATAGTGCCGGACATTAAGATAAAATAATGGGAATGATTTATCCCAATAAATAACTAGGATCAAATAAATAAACAGGACATGTGAAAAAACCACAATAACTTAATCTAAATAAATATAAAAACTAATCCAAATAAAAAAAATAAAAAAAATAAAACTTAATACAGAGACTAAAACTGGACCATGCTGACAAGATCTCCACACGAACCTTTGGTCAACACCATCCACAAAACAAACCTGCTCCAAGAGAAACCGAACTAGAAACATACACCTATAAAACCACTCGGGTCTACCGACACCAAATGGTACAAGTAGGGTGTGATCTTAATATATTAGTAGGTAATCACCATATATTCCATGTATTTCCTTTCCCAAAATAGTCCAAAAACAATATTTTCAAATATATTTAGAAATAGGATTTTAAACATTTTAAACAACTAAATAAAGATTTCTATAAATTCTCTTTTTAAAATAACCCACAAAACTTTCCTTTTCAAAAATGGTTTCACTTTACACAACCCAGTTCAAAATCAAAACCCAAAATGCAATCCATACCAATGAACAAAAGGAGGGATAATATGAAATTAAATGAAACAAACACATAATATAAACTACCAGGGATAATTTCTACATGCAGTAGAAAATAAATAGAACATATTAATAGATAATCATGGTAATTTCCTAAACATCCCTAGAGATATCCTTGGATGTACTTGGATCAGACTCACTTGTGAGAATATGGTGCAGCTCCATAGTCAATAACTCCTTGGTCGTTTTAACTACCAATCTAGTATTACAATCCCACATGGCCTCTAAAACATCCAAGGGGTACCAACCCATCTAATCAGGTTGAAAAACAACCATCACTCGACCCTATAAAAGAAACCCAGGAAACCCATGATATTATTAGTGATACATAGTGTAAAGATATTCCCTCACAAATGTGGCTCACATAACCTACCGCGACCTCACTTTCCTAACCTAACCACCGACACTACCCATGCAATAACCCACACTCAGGAAATCCTCCATAGGTGTGTCCATCTTACAATAAGCCATTCACAAGTTACAACTAGGACTTCACATCATTTGAGTTACAAAACACTTTCCAAAACATTTATAAAATACCACCAATCCTTTAACGTTTACAATCTAAATACATTTAAAAACCCATTTCCAAACTAGAGTGAAACGTGTAGAAATATGAAAAGTACCAAATGGTCCTTTATGGCTATAATTTACCAAATAATATCTCAAAATTCCAAACTGGACAAGATTTAAATAACACATTTTAAGTCACATTCAAAATCACTTGAAGCACTAATCCACCATTTAGAAATGAAGGAACCATTATGGAAAGAGGAGAGGAAATGAAGGGAGAGAATTTAGAAACCGTGGTTCAAGGGAGAATAAAGTTTACAAAGGTGAAAAACGGTCCTTAAGAAACCATTAAGTACCCAAACATTTCCAAAATAATCTAACACATAATTTATAAATCCAAACCACTTAGAAATCCTATTAAGAAAAGTCAAACCAAAATTCCATGCCATTAAATCATTCATGAAATCACTCAAAAACCCTTTTTAAAGAAACACCACATGCTTTTAAATCAACACAATGAGTCACAACATTAAATTCACCACTTTACACATATAACACCCAACTCAAAATATGAATAAATTAATAAAACATAACCAAGGGAAAATACCACTCAAATAACCCAATTTCACTTTAAAAGCCAATTTTACATTTTATCAAACACCTTCCATGCATTTAACATAGGACTAACCAAATAAACCCTTTTTAAAAACATTTTCATCCATGTATCATCATCAAAATACCATGAAAAATCATACTAATGCATCACAATAAATAAAACTACATTTATAAATTATTTAGGGAAGTTCAAGCATCAAATAGAATATGATAGAAAGGAAATAGATGGAAACACATACATTAAAAATGCATGAACACAACTTAACTTTGGGATAAGGGATATCCAAGGCTGAGACACAATACACACTCCCTAACATCCAATAAAACAAACCAAACATCATAACTTGCCTCCAGGGTTTTTCCAAGAGATAATCATCACTAAGAAACACCAAGAAACCGAGAGAGGAGAAGGGGAAGAAAATAAAAGAGGCAAAAAAACCTAATAAAACCACCTTAGAACCTTGTAGGATTATCCATGGAGGGAGGATAACTAAAGGTATTGGAGGTTTGTAACCCTTTCATATGAAAAAAATAACCAATAGGGTGGGGGGCTCGATTTAGGGTTATAACATAAGGGGGAAAACTTGGAATTTCATGTTTTTAAGAATCTAGGTAGCTCACATGGTTTGTAAGCATGGTTTTACAAACCATGAATAACCCGTATTACTTACCCCTAGACCCCAAAAGCATCTATATGGTTACCTGTGTGAGGTTTCATGGTTTCCCTTAACCATACACTCCTTGTTACCAAGCCCAAAACTTGAATTTTTCAACAAAAACTAACAAATTCAAATTGGGAATCAACCCAAACCTCAACTGGAATATCCAAATCCAAGAGAAGAATAAAATAAAATAATTCTAAAGGTCAATTTGTTAAAATATTTCCCATTAGAAACACTTTCCCCCCCAGAAAGTCACCCAGCTGAAAGATAAGCAAAACTAGGTCCTAAATCCAAAATGAGCTGAAAAAATCCACTAAACTCAGGGTGAATTTCACTTCAAAAGTCACACACAACCATATATAGATAAAACTACAACATTAATAACAATGGGAGAACATGAGAGGATTATCCCCACTACGAGAACTCGACTAACACCACTAACATTAAAACCCAAATGAAACCACATCAGGGTGGCCAATATGGGAACTAGGTAACTCCCAACATGAAATAAGACCTACCACACTCAGGAGAGAATAAAAAAAAAGATCCAAACAAAACAGTGAATAGAACCACAATTAAATAACTCCCCACATTAATCAAACCCCCAACATAAGGGGAACCCACAAAAATAACTTGAACCAAATAGCGGAACAAAAATCAATTCAATTCCATGAAACTCAACCATATCCAAAAAAAGTACAACTGAAAACCAGAACCAATATGCACGTGGAGGGGGGGGGGGGTGGTAGAACCCATAGAAGGGGGAAAAATGAAGACTTTCATAAAAGGGCACAAATGTTCAACTCACAAAGAATGAAACCACCAATCTTCTTACACAAAACAAGAAACTTACAATAGTAAAGAAAACTAAAACATGGAAACTTTAACTATTCCCACTCTAAAACTGGAGATAAGATCTTTAAAATGTTTCCCACAACCTTTACCTTTCTTAACCACATGAAAAGATTAAATCTAGGGCCTATGGATAAAGATATGATGTTTGAAGCATCTGATGCCCCGAATTTAGGAGCTGAAATCCTCAGATCAAGACTTCTTCTTCAGAAAATGCTTCTTACAAAACTTTTCTAGATGAACCAAACATCCACATCAATGAAAAGTCTTCAGAGGATTTTGACAAGATGGAGTCAAATTTACAAATTGACTACACTGAAAACACACAAGAAAATGATCTAATGAACTAGAAGCTAGAACCAATGAGAGAGTAATTTTAGGAACAAACACCTCTGGAACACACATTCTTCCAGATGGGGGAACCTTCATGAATGGAAAGATATACTGGTTTGAAAACTACTTGAACTTAAAAAACCAACTCAACTAAGAAATATTCACCCACAAAATTCTCAAAGAAAATGTCCTTAGAGGAGAGGGATTGCTCCTTGATCTCTGAATGAAGACCCACGATGAAAAGAGAGGCCTTCAACAGATCCTGTGACTCTATCTTTGAAGAGAAATAAACCATATCCTTGAAGTGGTAAACATCGGCCTTTACCATCTAATGGCATTTCTAAATACTCATGAGATCTTACACTTTCTTCATCTTCACCTCCTCAGGTATAAACCATCAGATAAAAATAGACTTAAACACTTCCCATATCATCCCAACTTACATTGATGAAAGAGAAAATATCTTCCACTGATCCAAAGATGGACCCTTGAACAATCCCAGAATGGCATGCACTCTCATATCTTTTAGATTTCCCAATGATATAAAGACACTCTAAATGTCCTCAAGACATTCCATAGCCTCTAACAGACCCTGATCACCATGATAGACATGAAATAATCGAGAGTAACTAGAAATAGGACGAGACCCACTAGAAACCCTAGGGACCTTTTTGGGTAGCATATTCTGAAAAACATAAAGATCATATAATTAGGCTTAAAATCAACCCAAAAAACATAACCAAAATGAAAAATTTGATCCAAAATAATGGGATCAAAATCCAAACATTAAAAACACAACAAAATCCTCTTTTTAAAAATCACCATTTTTGAAAACCACATTTTTTTCATTTTAATTTCCAAAATACCTTCTTACAAGGAAACTTTCCAATACCAAAATCCATGTTTCACAAACCAAAATCTATTTTTCAATATAAGACCAATTCCCAAAATCATTTTCTCATTGAAAGTAATTTTAGAAAAACCAAGTCAACCTTTTGTTTCAAATAGCCACCCCTGGAATCCTATGAACCGTCACATATGTATTCATCCACTTCCACTCACATAATCCATGCACACATTCTGACATACACTTTCCACACATAACCACACATATGAGAACATCCATGAGGAACACCAAGGGTCACCCTCACCACTTTATCATCGAACCCAAAAATTTACCAAATTTTCAATCCAAATCACTTTCTCTTTTAAAAACTCATTTCACCTTTCAATTAGAAACCATTTGGAAGAAATAATTTCCATTTAAAAAACTATTTTCATTTTAAATTCACATTCACACCAACTGAAACCAAAACAAAACACAACTCACAACAAAAAAATAGAATAAGGAACTAGTAGAAATGCCTAATTAGTGACATGGTTAGTGGGCCATGCCCCAAGTAAGAATTAACTACTAAGAGGACCTTAAACCATGCACTCAGATTCCACATGGTTCACTACTCCATGTGATATCACAACATAACACATGATCACTTCCATTTAAATGACTCATCCACACAAATTGAATCAAAATAGAGACTCAAATATCGTACTAATCCTAGAAACTTGAGGATCAGAATGAGAAAGGGTTCATGAAGTCCTTCCCATACCTATATCCTGAGTCTCGATAATCCTAATCTCTAACTATCGGACACCCCAAATAACAAGGGCCTAATTTGATACCATTTTTTCATGAACCAAGACGGGATGCCATCTGACATGACATCTGAACCGGTATGAGACATGTACTGAAGGGAATCCCTGATCCCCATAGGGTCATAACTATTTCCAGGCATCAAGATAAACTAATGAGACTAATTTAGACCAATAAATAAATAAGATCGAATAAATAAACTGAGCATACAGAAGAACTAACAATAACTGAATATAAATAAATATACAAACTGATTCAAATACAAAAACTGAAGAACAAAACAAAACTAAATACAAAGACTAAAGCTAGACCACTATGACAAGATCTCTATATGACCTTTTGGTCACCACCATCTAAAAATAACCTGCTCCAAGAGAAACCAAACCAGAAACCTTTACTTGTAAAACAACTCAAGTTTACCGACACATAATGGTATAAGTAGGGTGTGAGCATAACAACTCAATAGGTAATCATGATAGAGTCCATGCATTTACTTTCCTGAAATATTCCACAAACTATAGTATCAAATATATTAAAAAATATGCTTTTAAATATTTTAAACAACTAAATAATCCTTCCACGAATTCCATTTTTTAAAACAACCCAAAAAGATTTCCTTTTCAAAAGTAGTTTCACTTTACACAACCCAGTTCAAAAACAAAACCCATAATGTAATCCATACCAATGACCAAAAGGAGGGATAATCAGAAAGTAAATGAAATAAATAGATAATATAAACTAGAAATTATGATTTACACAAGCATAAGAAAATAAATAGAACATATGAATAAATAATCACGAGTATTTCCTAAATATCCCTATAGTGATCCCTGGATATACCCAGATCCGATTCACTTATCGGTATATGGTGCAGCTCCATAGTCAATAACTCACTGGACGTTCTAAATTCCAATACAGTAGCACAATCCCACCTTACCTCTAAAACATCCAAGGGGTACCAACCCATCTAATTTAGGTTGAAAAGAAACCATCACTTTAACCTCTATAAGATTCCTAAGAAACCCATGATAGTAATAGCGATGCACAGTGGAAACAGAGGAACTCACACACATGGATCACTTGACCTGACTCTATTATACTTGCGTACCCCAACCACCAACACCACCCATGCGATAACCCACACTTAGGGAATACTCCATATGTGTTACCATCTTAAAAAATCCATTTAAAAGTTCCAACCAGGCCTTCACATAATTTGAGTTACAAAACACTTTCCCAAACATTTATAAAATACAAACTGGGCCTTTAGTGTTTCCAATCCAAATAAATTTACAAAACCATTTCCAAACTAGAGTGAAATGTGTAGTAATATAATTTTTACAAAATAAGAATTTATTCCTATCATTTACCAAAGTATTTATCAAAATGTCAAATGGGCCAATATTTAAAGAAAAAATTTGAAGTCACATTCAAAATCAATCAAAGCACTAATCCACTATTTAGAAATGAAGGAACCATTTTTGAAAGAGGATATCAAAGGAAGGGATAGACTTTAAAAACCATGGTTTAAGGGATAATCAAGTTTATGGTGGTTCTAAACAAGGCTTAAGAAACCATTAAGTACCCACACATTTACAAAAGAATGTAACACATCATTTACAAATCCAAACCACTTAGAAATACTTTTAAGAAAACTAAAACCAACATGACATGCCATTCAATCATTGATGAAACCACTCAAAAAACCTTTTTAAAGAAACACCACATGATTTTAAATCAACACAACGAGCCACAACATGAAAGATAACACTTTCCACATATAACACCCAACTCAAAATCCAACCAAATTAATAAAGCATAACCAATGGAAAACACCACTCAAATCACCTAATTTCACTTTAAAAGCTTAATTGACAATTTATCAAACACCTTGTATGCATTTAACATAGGAATAACCAAATAAAACCTTTTTAAAACTATTTCACACACATGTATCATCATAAAAATACCATGATAAATGATACCAAATCACCAAAAGCAAGAAAATCAAATTTATAAATTATTTATGGAAGCTCAACCATCAAATGGAATGTACTGGAAAAAAATGGATGGAAACCCCTAACTAAAAGATGTGAAAACATAACCAAAATTCGAGAGAAGGGAGATCCAAGACTGAGGCACAATCTGCACACCCTAATATCCAAGAAAACAACCCACAAATCATACCTTTCCTCTAGGGTTCATCCAAGAGATAAAACTCACCAAGAAACACTAAAAAACCAAGATAGGAGAAGGGGAAGAGGAAAAAGAGTCCAAAAATCCTAGGAAACTCACCTTAGAACCTTGGAAGAGAATATATGGAGGGATGATAACCAAAGGGAAGGGGGGTTTTGGACCCCTTTATATTTTGAAAACAACCAAGAGGGAGGGGTCTTGATTTAGGGTTATAACATCAGAGGGAAAACTTGGAATTTCAAGTTTTTAAGAATATGGGAAGATTATATGGTTTTTCAAACCATGCATAAACTATATGGTTGCCTCTATAAAAATGGATAGAACCTCACATATGGTTTCTACATGGTTTCCCAAACCATGCGCAACCCATGAACCTTACCCCTAGACCTCAAAAACAACTGTATGGTTACCTGGGTGAGGCCACATGGTTTCCCTTAACCATGCGCTAACTGTATGATCCTTGTTACCAAGCCCAAAACTTCCATTTTTCAAAAAAAAACAAAAATTAAAACCAGGACTAAATATGAACCTCAACCAGAATATCCAAAGGTAATAAAAAAATAAAATAAAATAATTACAAAGGTCGGGGTGTGACACTTATAGACTTGTTCATTGTTTTCACCTATTTATGATTCATTACCCTATTTTCTAGTTATATTTTGAAAATATAATTTATGAATTTACATATGAAATGAATTTTTATAGTCTCTATAGTTAGTGACCTATAGGGTTGTTTAGATCATGACTATATATTTCAGGTTCTAGGTTTCTATCCAGATTTAAGTTTTATTTTTTGAGGCCAATGTGGGGTGAGTAAAGTAATGGTGATCAAGAAGAGGTTTCATGGAGATGGTTTTAGGATAAAATTGAGTTTCTTAAGGTTTTATTTCATTTTTGGTTAGTGTTGTATCATCCATGATGGAAATAATTATAGATACTTTCATTTGTTTTTTTAAATCTAATTATTCCATGTTATATTATTATTCTTATGGAAGATGTTTTATATTCATGAAAATAGGTTGGATAAGTGTTGTTAGTTATGAACCATTTAAAATTTTCTTTTATTTTGGATACTTATATATTTATATTAAATAGATGTTCAATTTAAGGAAGGTGTATGTTAGACTCCCAGTAGATGTCCCATTGTCTTTCATCTCATATTGGGTGAAATAATTCCCAACGAGATTCATGTTTTGGAAAAACACTAGTTACCATATTTTGGGCAGGTTCCAAGTGGATGGAAGCCCGAGTTGGTTTGATACAAAATGGTATAAAATATTTTGGGTCATTGGTGAGATATGGATCTTCTTGAGTATCCCTATTATTATTTTAGGATGTCCCAGTATAAAAGAGATTAAGGTTTTCATGGATTGATAGGTAATTGTGGGTAGAGTCTTGATTTCTCTTTCTTATCCTGAGCCTTATATTATTAGGAGAAGTAGGGTTTTAAGTTGTGAAATTATGTTTAATTTGTTTTTGTTTTTGATGTATTTTTTTGTGAAGTGATAATTTTTTGATCTTCTTTGATCATTTAAGTGATTTTAGGGGTCATTATTTGGATTTTGGTGTGAAAATGTAGGAGAAATTTAACTACACGGTTAGCTTTCATGGCTTGGAAATCCGTACATAGCTCATGTGGTTTGGGTTTATCCTCTTTACAGAGCATGTTATATGGTTGGTGTATGGTTTCCCAAACTCTTTATCCAAATCGTGCATAACCCTATTTCTTCCCTGATTCATTTTTTTGATTCTTCTTGATTTTTTGTTTATTATAAAGAGATTCTCACTTATTAGGGATGGATTAAGGAGTGTTTTAATTATTTTTGGATATGATTATTATAATTTTATTAGGAGTTTTCTATGGTACTTTAGTTATTCTTGATTTTAAATAATTATTCAGAAAAATGAGGGAATTTTGTGAAATGTTTAATTTAAAACTTGGTTTTATAAATTGTTGGAAAGAGGAAATTCCCTTCATTTTCATGAAATGTTTTGTAAAATGGTTTTTTCCATTTTCTTGTTTGGAAATTTTTAAAAAGGTGATGTTTTGAATTTGATTCTTTGGGTATTCTTGAAAGTGTGTGATTTTAAAAAGGTAGTTTTGAATGTTTTTTATGATTAAAAAAGGTAATTTTGTTTTAAAAAAAGTTTGGAAGAATTTTTTAAGGAAATTGGTTTTTGATGAGCATTTGTCAGATTCTTTGGTTTTCAAAATAGAATGGAATTTTGAATGGAATTTTATGACATGATTTGTTTGGGTGATGTGTGTTTTACCAGGGATGAATTGTTTTCAAAGAGTAGATTTTTATAGATTTTTAAGTTTATTCCTTAGTGTAGGGTGATTTAAACATCCCTTGGTGAAATTTGGTAAATTCAAAAGAAAAGTTTTTTTCTTCATGTGATTGTTATTTTCCTTGTTTTAGTGATTTATTTTTTGGATTTGATCCCTAGTTTATGATGGGGTATTTTGGTTCAATCCTTGAGGCATTTATTGATGTTGTTTATATTTTGTGCTATTTATAGAATACCTCCTAGAATGTTCTAAATTATGTATTTAGTTCCATAATCTACCTAGAATATGAGTTAAGTGGTGGACTTGGAACCTTCTTCTTGTTGGTACCAAGTTGGTTGGAAGTTTTTTTGGAAACTGAAAGATGTTTGTACTGATTGATTTGTCTTTTATTTTCAAGAAAATGAAAACACATTACTTTTTATGCTTTTATGATCAGATGAAAAGAATGAAAGGTTGAAAATTAATCATAAAATCAGATACACATTTGATGAGAAAGTTTATTAGTTTTAGTTTTTCTATTATGAAGAAGTTTTGTGGAAGAAGTTGTTTTTTGGAATCACCTTATGTCTAAAATGAAAGTTTCAATCGGTATGAGGAAATTATTGGAGTCTTGAAAGTATCTATACTTAATCTGATGATGTTTTTTTGTTCTGTTAGTTCTAAAATATCATAAGTTTTTAGAGAAACTCTTGAAGAATTAATTATGAAGAAAATATGGAGAAGATGCTAGAAGGATGAGAAGTCATAGAATATTCTAATGTAAGTCAAACGATGCTATGCTGATCCTAATGTTCTAAAAGTCATGAAAGTTTTATAACCCAAGAAGTAGTTTGTGAAGGATGAAAAGCTAGGGAGGTTG
Organism: Viscum album; assembly: GCA_963277665.1. Taxonomy (NCBI): domain Eukaryota; kingdom Viridiplantae; phylum Streptophyta; class Magnoliopsida; order Santalales; family Viscaceae; genus Viscum; species Viscum album. Next base: position 209,836,748 of record OY728162.1, on the reverse strand, counting down.
AAGTTTCTGAAGTCAAAGTTTTTCTGAAGCACTGATCGACCTATCCATTGGATTTTTTGATCTATAAGACTATTTGATTCTCCAAATTAAATAATTCAAAATATTTATTGATAGTTGGGACGTATGGAAGAAAGAATTTATTACTAACACCAGTCCATACGAAATGGTATTCCATTGATCCATTAGAGGTAGAAAAGTTTTTTGAAGCAGATAAGAAAGCATAGTTTGTTGGGATCAATGCATGTAAGAAAGTCAGAGACCGATCAACCAATTGATGATCAACAATGTAGTCAACCATTTTCACCGATTGAATTGTTTTTAAATTGGGTCTAGAGAAAAATAAAGAAAGTTTTGTTTTTTTCTCAAGTGGGAAAATACTCATGGGACTAGAATTGATAATGATCAATTGAAGTGAGATAGAGACCGATCCCTCAAAATCAGTCTCGCACCAATAAAGTCATCTGATACATGATCATTGGTATGAAGAAAAGAATAAAAGGATATTTTTTTGAAGATTTTTGATAAAGTGTTATTGAAGGGGGTGCTGGTATCTTTAGAATTTTTGATAATGTTTATGGATAAAAAAATTAGATAAAATTTAATGAAGTTGAAAAAATGTTTATGATATAATGGTTTCAAAGGTTTATGTATTTTAGAAAATACAAAGCACTGTAATGAGAAGTATTTAGTTTTGATATGTTTTCATCATAATGAAGAAACATCAGAAAAATAGTAGGTATTATACTGAATAATGGTTATAAAGTTTGAAGTGAGTAGAAGTTATGAGAATATTCAATAAGGTTTGAGAAGAATCGATAAGAGTTGAGAAGTGATGAAGAAATCCAAGATGAAGTCAAGAATGAAATGAAATATAAACTTAAGTAAATGTCATTGAGCAGAAAAATGAAATTAAGTTCCCACCCATTCCTCTCCTAACACACCTATAAATAGTAATAATGTATATTGTACTTTCTAACACTTGTAATATTTAATTAAAAATTTAGAGGGAAGGTGCTAAAAGTTTTAAAGGAAAGAAGAAGTTTCCAGACTAAGATTTTTTGAGGAACTTTTATAGAAAGAAGGAGAATGGTGGCCAGAGTTACTAGATCAAACTAAGGTATTAAATGAAGACTTCTGAGGAAAGATTAAGTGATTTATAATTGTTTCTAGAGTATTATTTCCTTATATATTTTTCAAACTAATTAATTGAACAAATGAATTATACCGATCCATCAGACTGAGTTTTTTACAAAGTCCAAAAGTGAGTTCTTACTTGATTCTGGGTAGGAAAGTGAAGAAGTATGTTTTGAAGGTTTTAAAATGGAATTTTATAAGGTAGCATAGTAATTTTTTTTGAAACAACTGGTGAACTTTTCATTACTTATTACACAAAATTGTATTACATCATTTGTGCTAAGAGAAGCACATGCACTGTTGTATTGATCATAGTGTGACACAAGTGTAAGGGTATATCCAAATTTTTGTATCTAAACAAAAGGATTATTTTCTAATGGATTGTGTGATATTGGATTATTTCCAAACTATACCAAGGACATAAATACTATTTTTGAGTAGTGAACCTTATAAATACTTATGTTCCTATGGATGTGTGTTTGTTTTGTTTTCAAAAAATTGATAAATATTTAACAGGAAGATAAGGTTGTTTCAGAAGAAAGGAAAATTAAAATAAAAAATTATCAATGATTCACCCCCTCTCCCTCTTAGTGATACATTGATCCTAGTTGGGAATTATCAATGGGTATCAAATTGAAGGCTTCCGTCATTTACTATTTTCTGAAGTGTTTTTGAAGAGAAGTTATGATAGATAATATGAATTGTGTGAACATTAAAGAGATTCTAGTATTCAATGGGAAGAACTATCATATCTATAAATATATAAGGTTTTCTTATCTTATGTATCTTGGGTATGATATTATGGAATCAGTTACAGATGGATTTCCTCCTATTGATGAAAAAGTTTCTCTCACATCTATAGATAAGAATAATAATGAGAATGATGGAATAGATAAGAATGATTTACTCTCATTACTTCATGAGAGTGAGTTTCTAAGAGTGAAGGGAGTTGTTACTACCAAAGGTATCTGGGAAAAGTTGAATAAAATTTATGGAGGAAATATAAAGTTGAATAAAAAAAAGTTACAAATCTAGAGGCTGATGTATCATATCTGAAAATGGGTGAGTATGAATCTATTGGTGATTTATTTAAAGGGGTGAATGATATTGTGAGAAACATAAAATGTCTTGGTGAGAATTTGGAAGACTCAAATGTTACTGAAAAGATATTTAGAATTCATTTTTGAATGGTGAACTTGATGAGGAAGTTTATATTAAAAAACCGTGTGGCTTTGTTATTGGTAAGGATGAAAGTTATGTGTTTATGTTGAATAAATCCTTTCATGTTATAAATAAAGATCTGTGTTAATGGTATTCTAAATTGGATGCCTTATTAAGAAAGTTTAACTTCAAGAAAGGAAGGGTTGATAGTAATTTATACATCAAATAAAGTCATGAGGTTTCCCTCATTGTAATTTTATATGTTTATGATATAATATTTACTGGGAATGATGAAAGAACTTGTGAAATATTTTTTGAAGAGATGAAAGAGTTGTTTGAAATGTCCATGCTAGGTGAAATGAAATACTTTCTTGGGTTACAAATCTTATAAAATAAGACACATATTTCTTTCCTAAGAAAATTATACTAAGTATCTTATTAATAAGTTCGGAATGGAAAATTTGAAACTTATTTCTATACCAATTTAAGTGAGAACCAAGTTGAATAAACATGGATAAGGTAAGGAAGTTGACTCTAAAGATTTTCAAAACATGATTGGAAGTTTGTTGTATCTGACTAGATCAAGACCAGACATTGTTTATACTATTACCTTATGTGAAATATTCCAAAGTACTAAAAAATAATCACATATATTGGCTTGAAAAATAATTCTTAGGTATATAAAAGGAAAAATAGATTTCATAATCAGGTATGATAGATAAAAAATTATTGATTTTTTTGGCTACACAGATGTTGATTGGGAATAAAGAATTGATGATAGAGGATCCACATTATATGGAGTTTTATTTATGGGGAAAAGTTGTGTTGTTTGGTATACTAAGAAACAAAAATTATGTGGATGGAGACTCATTTAGAAGACTTGTTGAAGTAAGTTACCCTTTCTCTTGGGTTGTGATAATCAGAGTTCAATCAACCTTACAAGAAGCCCAATACAAAATTCTTGTTAAAAACACATTGATATCAAATATCATTTTATCAAAGAGAATGTGAAGAAGAATGAATTGAAGCTGGATTATGTTCCCATATCAAAATAGGTTGTTAACGTATTCACAAAAAATTTATTGAAGGAACCACTTTTTAAACTGAGGTTGAACATGGGTGTCAAATCTATTTTTCTCCAAGGTTGAGGTATGTGTTTTTATCCCCTCTCTCATCTTTTCTTGGGATAGTGTTTTCAAGGGGGATAATTTTTTCACAAATCTATCCATTTATATGTGATAAACCTTTTAAGGAAGAATGTATATGGGGGGGATGTTGGGAAAGTGGTGAACTCAACATGTAAGTGTGTGGAATTTTTTAATAGTTTGTTGAAGTGTGTAAGAAATTTATAGGAAAGTAAACAAAGTTTTTAAAGGTGAAATATAAATAAGTTTTGAAAGATGAATATGTTTCATGAGTCACTAATTTTGGACCACATGGTTTTTCTATAAATTATTCTTTTTTCCTATAATAAGTTAGCTCAAGTAGGCTTAAAATTGTTGATAAGTGATCCATATCTTGTAGTTACAAATTTTAGTGATTTATGAACCTTGAATGCAAAAAACAATCTAAAGGGGGAGATTATTGGGACCAAGTTGACTGGAACTATCTTTTCAAGGTGAACGAATTTTTTACTGATTGTTTTGTCTTTTGTTATTAAGAAAATGAAATCACATTACTTTGTAAGTTTTGATGATCAGATTAAAATAATTAATGGTTGAAAAGTGATTAAAAAATCAGACACAAATTTGATAATAAAGTTCACTAGTTTTAGTTTTTCAATTTCGAAGAAGTTTTGTGGAAGAATTTCTTTTTCGGACTCACCTTGTGTTTGGAATGAAATTTTCAATCAGCATGAGGAAAGTATTAGAGTCTTGAAAGTTTGTATACTTAATATGAAGATGATTTTATAATTGATTAATTCTTAAATATCATAAAAAATATGATAAAATTGTGATTCAATCCTTATGAAGGAAAGGGGGAGAAGATGCGGGAAGGATGGGAAGTCATAAAACTTTCAAATGTAAGTAAGGAGATTCTATGTCGATCCTAATGTTCTAAAAGTAATGGAAGTTTTATGAAATAATAAAAATTATGTGAAGTATGAAAATATGAGGAGGTTGAAGTTTCTGAAATTGATGTTTTTATGAATCACTGATCAACCTATCCATTTGATTGTCTGATTCACCAAATAAAACAATTCAAAAGATATATCAATAGTTGGGAAGTTTGGAAGAAATAATTTGCGGCTAACACTGGTCCATCTAATGTGGTATTCCACCAATCCATCAGAGGAAAAAAATTATATTGACACAAATAATAAATCAAAGTTAGTTAGGGCCAATGCTTGTAAGAAAGTCATAGACCAATCAATTAGATATTGATCAACAATATAGTCAACCATTTTCATCAGGTTGAATTATTTGTCAATTGGTTCAAGATAAAAATAAAAAAAGTTTTATTTGTTTCTCAATTGGGTTATAAGTTATCATACTGGAATTGATACTGATCTATAGTAGTGAGACTGAGACCAATATATCAGGAACAGTCTGACACTGATAAAGTAATTGGGTGTAGGATCATCGGTCTAAAGAAAAGAATAAAATAACATTTGTTTGAAGAGTTTTCCCAATGTGTTGTTAAAGGGGATTTTGGTATATTTAGAAGTTGTGATTATGTTTATGGAAAAAGAAAAGTAGAGTAATTTTAATGAAGTTGTAACAATGTTTATGATAGAATGGGTTTAAAGGTTTATGTATTTGAGTTGATATATAGCACCATAATGAGAATTTTCCATTTATGATATATTTTTATCGTAATAAAAAAAATATTGGAACAATAATTAGTATGAGACTAAAGAATGGTTATAAATTATGAATCAGTATGAAGTTGTGAGAATATTCAATATGGTTTGAGAAGAATCGAGAAGAGTTGATAAGCACTGAAGAAGTCAAAGATGAAGTTGAAATGGAAATGAAATTCAAATTTAAGTAAATTTCATTGAGTGGGAAAACAAAAGAATGTTCCCACACATTCCTCTCTTATAACACTTATAAATAGAAATAAAGTACATTGTACTTTCTAACACTTTTACTATTCATGTTCAAAGTTATAGAGAAGGTGCTGAAAGTTTTGAAGGAGAGAAGAAGTTTTCGAACTGAGCTTTTTGAGGAAGTTTTCCAGATAGAAGAAGAATAGTGTCCAGAGTTACCAAATATAAATGAGGTATTATACACATATTTATAGGGAAATTTTAAGTGGTTCAGAATTGTTTTGAGAGTATTATTTCTTTATCTATTTTTCAGACTGAGCAATTAGATAGAAGAATCAGACCGAGCCATCAGACTGAGTTTTTTACAAAGTCCAAAAGTGAAGTTCTTACCTACTACTAGGAAGGAAAGTGAAGAAGCATGTTTTAAATATTTTCAAATGGAAGTTGATAAGGAATTACAATAACTTGTTTTGAACCAACTTGTGAAGGTTTCAATACTTGTTACACAAAATTGTATTACATAATTTGTGCTAAGAGAATCACATTCACTGTTGTAATGATCATAGTGAGAAAAAATTTTAAGGGTATATACTACTTGTTATATCCCAAAAAAGGATTGTTTTCTAGTAAATTTTGTGGCATTGGATTGTTTCCAAACCATGATAAGGATTCAACTACCCTTGTTGAGTAGTGAACCTTGTAAATACTTGTGTTCTTGTAGATGTGTTTTTGTTTTTTAGAAAAGTGATAAATCTTTAACAATAGGTGAAGGTTATTTCAAAATAAATGAAACTTAAAAGAAAAAGTTATCATTGATTCACCCCTCCCCCTCCCAGTGATACATTGATCCTGGCTATGAATTATCACTTCCTGATTTGACACCATCTTAGATTTCTTGAACTAGATCCCACCTTCTTTCTATGGTGATCAATGACCGATAGAAGAAGTAGGGTGGTTGGAAAGGATTAGGGTGATCCTCAATTCTCTTAGAACACATAAAGATTCATGGGTGAGATCTTTTTTGAGTTTTATTTTCAGTTTAACTGAGTTTAGTGGGATTATATGATACCTTCTCAGCTACATAAAGGTATGTATTGGGAATTTTTTTAGGATGGTATTTGTCCAGTGGTTATTTCTTAAGGTTGTTAAAGTAGAGAGAGAACTTGAGATTATGATCCTTAATTAGGGTGTGTGTTCAATGAAAGAGTACACTGATCACTTGTTAGATATGGTCGTATTCTATCTAGTGGTTTTTTAAATGATTTTGGGAAATATTATGTCTTTGTAGGTGGTCTTCACTGATATTTTGGTCAATCTATACCCAAGTATGGTTTAAAGTGTTTTAAGTGATTTTCAATGATACCCTTTAGGTGGAATCTTATCAGTATAGTCAACTAGTGGTGGGTGATTCCTTGGTTTCATCTATTGGTAATGAGAGTGACCCAATGAGTAAGGAACAGAAGTAGGATGAGCCAGAGATAGAAGAAAAGGGTATTTATAATGGGAATAAAATATATTTTATGTGTTTCCAGTGTGGGACTTTAGGGAATTCTTATCCATCCTATTTTAAATCTACTAAATTTTTACTCTTTTGTGTCCATTTGGGTCATATTTAGAAGTTTTTTATGTTGGGTTCTCAAAAGTGGGCTTGGGTTTGATCCTTTTGTGGATGAAATTTTTTGGTATCTTTGATTTTAGTGTTGTAATTTGGGTTGATCTTTTGGATATTAAACTATTGATTATTTTTAATTTAGTGTATGGTTTCTTTTTTGGACGTTTCTTGTGGATGATTTTGATTTTTTTCTTGAATTCCTTGGTTATTTTGTGGAATATCCCTTGTGGATTTCTTTTTATGTCATTGATCTAGTTTGCCTCACACTTTTGTAGTTGTTTGTAAGTGATGTTTCTTTGTACCTCATTGTATAATAGAAAATTTATTGAGAGTAGAGGTTTGTACCCATTGTTTGTTTTGATCATTTGAGGTGCTCATTGGTTGGACATGAGGAGGGATTTGGGTTCATGATTGGATAAATAGGGAGGGTGATCAACTAGTTTAGTTTTCATACTATCTAGTGTTTGTCTTGGGACATTTGGGATCCACCGTGTGAGGGTGATCTGGTTTAGGAACCTAGGATGTCCATGTGTGTTATGGTATGAGGTTAGAGATAATTTCATTATTCTCTTGTGTGTTGAGAGAGAGTTTCTATCATGGTTTCTCAATTTATTTGGAGGATTCATCTCTCAGTATTTTTATTTAGATCTCCCATGTTAGAGTAATTCTAAATAGTGGGGAGGCCATGTTGGGTATCCCTTTCTTCTTAAGGATTCTTTTTTGAGTTTTAGGTTTTAGTTGTTCTAGGATATGTTTGGGAAATTTTTAGACGATAATTTTGGTTATTTTTGAGGATCTTGGTTGGTTAGCTTCGAGGTCAAACTATGTTGAGAAATCCTCCTCAGTTGGGTCCTCTTGGATCCTTTATTTTCTTTTGACTTCTGTTTTCAACCACGAATATTTGGAGGCATAAATTGTAATGGTGGAGATAATTGTGACACACACACATCACTATAGTTCTTAATTTGTTTTATTTATGTTTTTTTGGGTTGTTCCAAGTCCCTGTAATTTTTGGGCTAAAAGTTTTGAATTTTTATGTTTTTTTATGCATTGCGTGGTTTACCCACACTCTTAAGAGTAACCATGAGGTTCCAATATAGAGGGTGATGTCATGGATATAGATATATTTCAAATGAATTATGCATGATTTTTTAATCTATGTAGAGAACCATAGAAACCATACAAATGGTTTTTTCCAAGGTAATGGCCAATGAACAATTAGAAAAACCATGCATCAAACTATGTGACTTTCCCAGGTGTTAAAATTTTGTATTTTTACCAAAATCACCTTTTCAAATTAAAATGTTTTAACCCCTTTATTCCCTGATATGCATTGGAAAAACCTTGGGACCCCAAGGAGGATCTCTACCCTCCCTATTCCTTCAATCTTGGTCATCCTTTAGTAGTTTTCAAGAGATTATAAGGCAAATATTATCTCTTCTCCCCTATACTCCTCTTCCTTCCTTCTTTCATAGGTTTATTATTCCTCCAAAAACCCTAGTTTTCTGTGTAATATTGATATTGGATTTGGGATGGTTCTAACCTAGGGTTTTGTTTTCTTATGGATTTTAGAAGAGGCCTTCCTTCATATTCAGGTGTTCTCCATTAAAGTTGACATGTTTCAACATGGTTCCCACTTTGTCCAAGTAGGTGTTTCTAAGAAATGGTTTCATCTTGGAATTAAAGGGGTTCTTATTCTTACTAAATATATTTTTAATGAAATTATTAATATATATATTATATCCATAAAATGATTTTAACAAATTTAAATGTGTTTTGATCTTAGAATAAAGGGTTTATCTTTTGAATTACATTTTTTCATGTTTGAAATGTAATGTTTTTATGTGATAAGAAGATGTGTAATGACTATGAGGTTTTTAATTTTTTTAATGGTCTATGTTTTATTTTGATCTATTTTTGGTTTTCAATGATTGAAAATATGTTTTAAAGTAGGAATTATTTTAAAATGGGGTTCTGTCCTCAAAGTGATTTGAAAAAGAGTTCTTTAATGAATTTCAAATGTTGGTTTGAATTTAGTGTATGATTTAACACTTATAAGAAATAAATTAATGGCTCTTTAAAATGATCTTAATGTAAATGAGGTCCCTTGGACTTGGTTTTGATTTTAAAGGGGAAGACCCATGCTTATAGGGTGGATTTGAAATGTTTTAATAGTGTGTGTAATTTCAATGGATCTTTAAGGATATCTAAAGTATTGTTTTATAAAATGTGAAAAGGACTTGGTATTTTGATCCATGTTTTATATTAAAGTCCTGGTTGGAACTTTGGTTTTAAATGGATGGTTATGAAAGACCCCTTTGATTTCCCCTTTAGTTTTACCCTATTTGTGGGTTTTTATCACTATATAATGCTTGTTTCTCCCCTTGTGTGTAAATGTGCCTGTTTATACCATAGATGTAATAGATATATGGGAATATTGATTAAAAAGGGTTGGATGTGGGAGAGAGAGTATTTGATTATACCTTGAATATTAATCTTGGATTTCATGTTCAGTCATATCACTTATGTTTTGGTCATGGGAACCTAAGTACTAAGAGGGGGGATTATTCTTATATTACACTAGTTAGTGCACACACTGCTAGTGTCCCTCAAGTTGTACTAGGAATTGGGGATACGAGGGGTGTGCGATTTGAAATGAGGATTTGTGTAGGGTATCTAGATGGGTTGTGGTTTAGGAAAATAATATGATTATAGTTGGTCAATGAGTGATATTTATAAAGTTAGATGTGTCTCATGATAGAGACACATGGTAGATCCCATGACATATTCAATTTCTTGTTTGGTTGTTAACACTAGGGGTTTTTATATAGTGTTTGATTGTATTATTTCCTCTTCTTATATTGTTGTGGAACCCACATATTGCTTATATTTATTATATACATTGTGACTTACAGTCTCTATCTTGTTATAATTTACCAATGTGTATTTGGTTCATTATCTTTTAAAAATAGTTTTCAAAGATGATTGGAAAACCCATTTTTAAATAAATACTCTTGTGTGGGGTTTTAAAGTGGATTTTAAAATGGGTGTTTTTTCTTAAAGTAGGATTCTTCTAGTTAAATGATTTTGAAGTGATTTTTTACATTTAAATAAAAAGGTAGTTTTTTAGAAGTGTTAATGGTTGTGTGGGTTTTGAAATGGATTAGGCGAGTGGATTTTCTTTTTCAAAGTGTTTGTTTTTTGTTTAATAAGACAAAGTGGATCATTTGAAAGGTGTTTATAGACTTTTTATCTGTTTTCACCTGCTTATGATTCGAAATAATATTTTATATTTATATTTTTAAACTAGAATTAATGAATTGACTTATGAAATGAATTACATAGTTTCGGTGGGTAGAGACATACTGGTTTATTTAGATCATGACTATATATTTTAGGATTTTGTTTTCTATTTGTATTCAGGTTCTATTTTTGAAGGCTAGAATAGGGTGAGTCGAGTGGTGGTGAGTAACCAGAGGTTTCATAGAGATGGTTTCGGGCATGGATCAAGTTTGTTGAGGTTTTGTTTCATTTTTTGTTAGTGTTGTATCGACCATAAAGGCCATCATTAAATGTTATTTTAGTTTCTCTATTGAATTTTATTATTCTATGTTGTATTCTGATTCTCATGGAAGATGTTTTATATTCATGCAAATGAGTTGGATCTGTGTTGTTGGTTTTGAACCATTTGGCATATTATTTATTTTGGATACTTATATGTTGATATTTTATAGATGTTCATTGTAAGGATGGTCTATTCTGGACTCTCTATAGATTTTCCACTATCTTTCATCACTTATTGGGAGAAATAATTATCAAAGGGATTCCTATGATTCCTAGAAAATAGTTTCCAGCCTATGGGGATTAAAATTTTCCTTTAAGTTTTGTTGTGAGCCAGGTTGGTTTCCAAGTGGATAGTAGCATGAGTTGGTTCATTGTACAATGGTTTCATATATTTTGGTTCTTGGGTGAGAGACTAAGATTCTTGAGTATCCCTCTTGTTATTTGGGGATTCCCCAATAGAAATGAGATTAAGGTTGTTAGGGATTGAGAGGTAAGGGAGGGGAGAGTCTAGCTAGCTCTTTCTCATCCCATGACTTAAGATTCTAGAAGAATTTGGGTTTTTAATTGAGAATTCATGTTTGATTTTAGTTGTTTTTGATATATTTTTATGTAAAGTGATGATGTGTTGACCCCCTTTGAGCGTGTAAGTGGTTTTGGGGGTCATTATTTGGATTTTAGGGTGAAAATAGGGAAACAATTGAGCTACATGATTAGATAAAATGAATTAGGACACTATAATGAGGTTGTGTGGTTTGGGTATGTCCTTTTCATAGAGTCTATTTCATGGTTGGCATATAGTTTCCCAACCTATGTGTCCAAACTAAGAACAACCCTGTTTCTTCCTCATTTCATTTTCTTTGAATCCTCTCGGTTCTAGTTTTCTTCTAAAGAAATTCTCACTTATTAGGGGTGGATTAAGGAGTGTTTTGATTATTTTTGGATGTGGTTCTTGTGAAACTTGTTCAAAGGATTGTTCAGCTCTTTATATATGATTGATTTTAAATCATTATTTTAAAAAATGATGGATTTTTTTAAAAATATTAATAAAAAACATGGTTTTATGAATTTTTTTAAACAGTAAATCCCTTTAGTTTTCATGAAATTTTTAATAAGATGGTTTTTTCCATTTTTATGTTTGGAAAATGTTAAAAAGGTGATATTTAAAATTTTTTTATTTGGGTATTCCAAGAAGTGAGTGATTTAAAAAAGGGAGTTTTAAAAGTGTTTCATGTTTAAAAATGCGATTTTGTAGAAAAATATTTTTTTAAGATGTTTTAAAAAGAAAGTGATTGTTGATGAGAATTCATCAGATACTTTGGTTCTCAAAATGAAATGAAAATTTGAAAGGAAATTTGTGGAATCCTTTATTTGGGCGATGAGTGTTCCACCAAGGCTGGATTGTTTTTGAATGGTGGGATTGTATTGGTTTTAAATCATATGCCTTGGTGGAGGGTGATTTCATAATTCCTTGGTGATATATGGTAATTTTAAAAGAAAATTTTCCTTTCTTGGTGTGATTAGTCTTGTTTTAGAGATTTAAGTTTTAGATTTGATACCTAGTGTATGATAAGATCATTCAATTTAATTATTGAGGTACGAATTGATGTTTTTCATGTCTTGTGTTGTTTATAGTATAGATAATAGAATGGTTGAAAGAGTTTCTTCAATTCCAAAATCTATCTATACATAGAGTAGAGTGGTGGATTTGGAACTTTCTTCATGCTGAGACCCCATCTCAGATTTATTGAATTAGAGTTTACCTACTTTATACAGTGATCAAGAATTAACAAAATCAGTTTAGTGGTTGGAAAGGATTAAGTAAATATTCAATTCTCTAAAAATAAAAAATTATTCATGGGTGAGAGAAGTTGTGAGTTTTCTTGTCAGTTTTAACTGAGATTGGTGGAAATCTATGATACCTTCTCACATGCATGAATTTATATCTTGAGAATTTTTCAGGATAGTGTTTTTCCAGGGGTTCTTACTTGAGTTTTTGAAAGTAGAAATATCAATTTAGATTGTGATACTTCATCAGGGTGTACGATTAGTGAGGGATTACATTGAACACTTCTTAGAGTTGGTTATATTCTCTCTAAAGCTAGTTTTCAATTATTATGAGAAATCTTAATTCTTTGTAGGTGTTATTTACCCAGATTTTGATCCAGATATACTCATTTTGGCCTAGAATCTTTTTTTGAGGTTGTAAATGTGGCCCTTCTGGTAGAAACTGACCAGTATAGAAAACTAGTGGTGGGTGATACCTTGATTTCATCTATTGGTAATGAGGGTAATCTGGTGAGTAAGAAACGAATGTAGGATGAGCCAAATCTTGAAGAAAAGTCTCTTTCTTGTGGTAAGAAAATATCTATCATGTGATTAAAGTGTAGGAATTCAAGGAATTTTAATCCCTCATATTCTAAATCTTCTAGAGTTTTCCCCTGTTGTGGATGTTAGGTCTATCTTCATAAGTTTTGTAAGATAGGTTTTTGGAAGAGGTCTGGGGTGTGATCCTTTTGTGGATGGGTAGTTTTGGGACCTTTTGTTTTATGGTTGTAATTTGTGCTATGATTTTAGAGATTTGGATGTTTATTTTTTAGAATTTAGTGGACTGTTCCTTTTTGGGATGTTTCTTGTGGATGAATTTAAATGTCATTTTCTAGAATGCCTTGGTTTTTTGTGTGGAATATCTATTGTAGATATCTATGGATGTTTTTGTTTTGGTTTTCCTCACTCTTTTATGGTTATTCATGAGTGTTGTTTCATCGTGCCTCTTTTTTTGGTGGAAATTTCTTGAGAGTGGTGGTTTTATCATATTATTTATGTTGAGATTTTGATCTTCACATTATTTTGACATGAGAAAGGCCTTCGGTGCATGATCAGATAACTAGTGAGAGTAATCTACTAGTTGAGTTTTCATACTAGATAGTTTTTGGTTTGTCCCATTTGGGATCCAATATTTGAGGGTGACCTAGTTTAGGAGCTTATCTTTATATGTTATGGACCATGGTTAGAGATCATGTAAATCAGTAAGGCTGTTTGTGGTTTGAGAGTGATTTTCTCTCATGGTCACTTTACTTGGAGGATACATCTCTCGATAGTTTTCTTTGTAGAAACAATATTATAATAATTATAAATTCTAGGGAGACCATTTCATGTTTCCATTTCTTATTAGGGATTCTTAGTTTTTTATTTTAGTTTTACTTGGAGACATTTTTGAAATTTATGGTTCATTGGTTTAATAGTTTTTGAGGATCTTAGTTTTTTTGGATTTTTGGTTAGACTGTGTTGAGTGGTCCTCCTTAGTTGGGTCCTCTTGGATCCTTCATTTTCTTTTGAATTTTATTTTTGACTACATAATTTATAGGGTTATAAAGTAAAATGTTGTTGAGAATTGTTACACCCATATATCACAATAATTTCTTAATTTTCATTATTTGAAGATTTCTTATATTTTTCGAAGTATTAGTGATTTTTGGGCCAAAATTTTGGAATTTTGATGGTTTTTGGGTGTTTCATGATTTAAACACACATTTAGGAGTAATCATGTGGTTCCTATATGGAGGGTGATGTTATGTATATAGAGGCATTTTTTATGGATTCTGTACTATTTTTAAAACCATGTGGATTACCCTATAAATAGTGTAGATAGATTTTTTCTAGGCTGTGACCACCACATGGTTGGTTCATAGTTTGGAAAACCGTTCATCCAAACCAAGTAGCTTGACCAACTATTAAAATTTTGAATTTTTACCGAAATTACCTTTTCAAATTAAAAGGGGTTTCACCCCTTTCTTCTCCCATATGCATCGCTTGAACCATGGGAGCCTAAGGAGCAGCTTCACCATCCTTCCTTCGATATTGGTCCCTTTTTAGTGGGTTTCAATAAATTCCAAGGTAAATCTTATCTCATTTATCCAATACTCCTCATCTTTACTTATTTACTTGGTTTCTTCTTCCTCCCAAAACCTAGGTTCTTTATATAAGCTTGGGATTAGGTTTGGGATGGTTCTAACTTTGTTTTTTGGTATATTATGGATTTTATAGTAGGTATTCTTACTCATTCAGGTGGTTTACATTAAAGGTGAAACCTTTTGTCATGGTTCCCACTTCTTTAAATTATACGTTTCTATAAAATCGATTCATTTTTAAATTCAAAGGGTTCTTTTGATTTATAAATATATTTTAATGAAATTATTAATATATATGATATCAATGAAATGATTTGAAATCGTTTCAATGTGTTTTGAGATTAATATAAAGCGTTTATCTTTTGAATTCCATGTTTTTGTGTTTGAAATGGAATTTATATTTTTACTAATAATATGTAAAATTCCTATAAGCCTTTTGAAATCTTTTTTTGGCGTATGTTTTATTTTGATACGGTTTTGGTTTTCAATGAGTGAAAACTATGTTTTAACTTGGAAATTATTTTAAAATGGGGTGTTGGCCTTGAAGTGATTTAAAAATGGGTTCTTTAATAAATTTTAAATGCTGGTTTTAAATGAGTGTGTGGTTTACTCCTTGCGAATAATTCATTAATTTATCTTTAAAATGCGTTTTATGGAAATTAGGGCCCTTATACTTGGTTTTTATTTCAAAGAGGAAGAACCAATTTTAAAGGGTGTCTTTGAAATGTTTTAATGGTGTGAGTGATTTGAATTGATCTTTTAGGATGCCTAAATTGTTGTTTTATGAAATATGATAAGGGATTACAATTTTTAACCATGTTTTATATTAAATGATAAGGAAACACTATGGTTTTAAATGGATGGTTATGAAATACCTCTATTGATTTCCACTTGAGTTTTTACCCCTTAGAATGGATTATTTATCAATTTATGATGCTTTTTTACTCCCATTTTTTGTGAATGTAATTTATTATACCATGAATGTATGAGATATATGGGGAAATTAATTTCTAGGGTGTTAGAGGTGAGGGAGAGTAGTTTCTTATGCCTTGAATATTAATCTTGGATTTCATGTTCACTCATCTCACTTATTTATTTTTCATGGGAACTTGGGCACTAAGTTGGAGGTCTATTCTTATATCACACTAGTTAGTTTATACACTTCTAATGTCCCTAAAGTCATGATAGGAACTAGGGTTATGGGGGGGTGGGTGAATTTGCAATGAGTCTTTATGTGGGATAGTTGGATGGATTTTGGTTTGGACATATCATATTCCAACAATTGGTTTGTGAGAGAAATTGATAAAGTTAGATGAATATCATGTTAGGGATCTAGGGTAGATCCCATGAAAAATTTTATTTCTTAGTTTTTTTTGTGTTGTATCTATCTCTCTATCATTTTTATCCATTATAAAAAACACCCCTATCTTTTAATTTTTTTTATTTAAATGAATTTACTTGTTTTTATTAAGAACAAAGTGATATAATTAAATAAAATATTCATGAATATTTGATGCATTTATAAAATTTTGTGAAGTACATCTATTCATGATTAAGGTACTTGGAAGTAGCTTAGAGGATCCTTATATTGGGTTGAGATGAAGTAGAGGTGGATTATATAGAATTTAAAGGTGTGCAGGCTACCTCAACTACCCATTATAGGGCACTGGCTAGCCAGTGTCATGTGTCTAGAAGAAGAATCTTCCTAGATGGACCAATGACCAACTGGTGGAAAAATAAGGATCAATTTATTATATAAATAGGTCACCAGTTATCCATAAAAGGTGTACCAGCTAGCCTATACCAGTTACAGCATTGAGGAAGCCTCCAAGTAGGCCACTGGATACCTGGTGAAGGCTATCAGGTATCTGATGGCGTTGAGAAGGCCCTAGTGAGTTTGTAATTATTATGGTAAAAATGAACATAATTGTGGTATTATATAGATTCAATACACCCAATTAATTCCTAAATCTTGTCATATATTTTGGGTGCTATAAAATTATTTTCATATCCCCTTGGAAGATTCACCTTGCTCCCAAAAAACACACTTGATCTGAATCAATTCTTAATTGCTATATCTCCCCACAAATCCCAAAGATCCATCTCCAAATTTCCTAATACTTCAAATCATCTATAAATTTTTATCAAATATATCTTCCATAATTCTACTTCAACCATCACATATATTTATGAGGGTATTTTAATGGGTTTCCCTAAAGAAAATCACTCTCTCCTCAACCTTTATTCTCCAACAGTTTGCACAATGCTAAAAGTGTGGGATGGGTTACTTGGATACTGGTGAAGCTCAAAAGGGTACTCAAAAGTCACAATTGTGAGGGATGAGTTTCTTGTTCACCATTTAGATCAATAATTTTATATAATATTTCTCTTGAGTTGAGGGGTGAAGATGTAGGGTCTCATATCAAGCTTTAGACAAACTCCTTATCAACTGTGTTTGTCTCCACTATACTTTTCTGCATTACAACATTTATCATCAACTTTCATACTTACATTAATTTTGTTCAATAACTTCTATGATTATACTTATTTTATCTTTATAAACATGAATCAAATTTATCAAGTATAGTGTATTTTATTTCTCACTTTATTATTTCAAAAACATTTAATTTTGAAATTAACCTTTTATTTATGAATTAATTTTTAATATGAAAATTTACCCCTTTTTCCATAATCTCTGACCAAAAATTTTTATCAAAGGAGTTCTATTAATTTTTTCAAAAATTCTATTGTTTAAAAAAAAAAAATTTTTTTCTATTTTTTTTTCAAATATTTAGCCAAATTCAAAGCTATATTTTATTATGTCATCTAATTCCAATATGCATATTCCTATTTTTTATGGAACTGATTAATCCTATTAGAAGAATATAATTTCAACTTTTCTTGGTAATATTTCTTATCCTATTCAAAAAATGGTAATGCATGAGTATATTCCCACTAAATAATCTGAAGAAAAACGGACTCCCAAATATGTTAAGAAATTTTAATTAAATAACAAAGTTATGAATGACTTACATTGTGGTCTTGATAGAAATGAACTCAATCATTATTATTCTTGAAAAACTACTTATGAGATTTTTAAATTATTAGAAGTCACACACGAATACACAAATGAAGTAAAGGAAACTAGATTAGATATGTATTGTCAAGATTTTGTAAGATTTACTATGTATTCCAATGAATCTATTACAAGTATGTTTTATAAGATTTACTGATATTTTAAATGGTATAAAGTCTCTTGGTGATGAATTATCTACAAAAAAACTTGTAAGGAAAATAATTTAGGACTTAACTAGCTCCTGATATCCTAAAGTCTCGACAATTAAAGAAGCCAAATATTTGAATAAAATGGAGGATGAGGAGGTCATTAGATCCGCGATGACCCAAAAAATCATTATGAAATGACAAGTGTAGAAGGAGTCCAATCAATACAAATAATTAAATAAAAACATAACCTTAAAATATACTAATGATGAACAATTTATAGGTGAGTTTATTGGACCTTTTCTTCTTACCAGGAACATGTAAAAATTCTACCAAAAGAAAAAATTCCATAAGAAATCCAAAATTTAAATCAAATGGTGGAACTAAAAGTGATACGATATAAATGTAAAAGAAAATTCCACATTAAACCAGAGTTACTTGCCTACAAGAAGAATGTTAAAGGAAAAAATAAGGTAAAAGTCATACAAAGTCATGACATAAAGTGAAAGTGATGAATCCATGGATTTAACATCGTTATCCCCATCAAGTGACTCAAGCCTTAAGTGCCTTATGTCACATTTTGATAAATATGTCAAGGTTGGAACCAATTTTCTCATTTCCCCCTCCCACTATTATTCTCATAATTCTTATCCTCTTTATTATTCTTCTTTCTCCTCCAGCCACCTAAATTATGAAGATAATAAATATTCTCACAATCAACTCAAAAATAGATTTTTTCAACATTATTAATTATAAGAATAAATTGAATATAAATATAATCAAGCGGTTCAAGAAGAATAAAATCTTCAAAAATAAAACTATCTTCTATTTAAATAAAATTAATACCTCCCCATTAAAATGAAAAACCAATTGTATATCAATAAAGTCGAATCTAGTACTAAAGACCTAAAAAAATATCTTTTCAAATTCACTCAAGGTGAAGAAAAATTAAATAAAATTTTAGGATCCTAAAAACCTATAAAAGGCAAGGTCATATTTGGTTATAACAATCATGTGAGTATCTATAAAAAACATTCAATAACTACTTTATTAAAAGGTGTTTCATAAGATAAATATTTTAATTATTATGAAATAATCCATCGCTTAATCTATTAATATGATTGAAAAAATGATTGATATGGAATACCAAAGTAAATCCATATTTCTTCCAATTATTTAAAAATAAAAACTTATAAAAAAACCTAGATTATGACATCATTATTGGATAATGTAATTAGAACCAAGTTTATGTGGGTAACAAAACCATCAATCATTTAATTTTCTAAGAAAAGTGTTTCCTGAGAAAAACCCAAGATGTAATGTGGTAACTAGATTCTGGTTACTTAAGAAACATTTTTGGAAACCTCTCCAAATTCAATAAAATTGATAAACATTAAGGAGGATGCATCACCTTTGTAAATAATTCTAAGGGTATGATAATCAGTAAAGGTACCATCAACTTTACTAACTCAACCCTTCAAAAAATGTTTTATTCATAAAAGTATTGAAATAAAATATACTAAGTATCAGTCAATTGTGTGATAACAGTTTTAAAATATCTTTCAAAAATGATTTTTTAAGGTTTTAAATTCAAATGGAAAACTTTTATTTACCACTAATATATTTAAAAATGTTTATAGAATTAATTTAAAATCTATTACTAGAAAAATGTCAAATGTTTGTGTGCACAAGTGAATGAGTCATAGATTTGGAATAGATACCTTAGTCATTGCAGCTCACATTCTCTTTTTGAAATAAACTATTAATAAATAGTATGAGATCTTATTTAATTTCATTTATATAATGACATGGTTTGTGAAGCATTCTAATGTGGTATTCAACAAAAAAACTCTTTTAAAACTAAAAATTGTATTTACTCTTTAAAATATCTTGAATTATTTCATATTGACCCTTTTATTCCTAATAAAATTGAAATTCTAGGAGGAAAATACTATACTCTCATAATTGTTGAAGAACTTACAATATAAGCATGAGATTATTACTTAACTCATAAAAGTGAATCTCACAAAGCCTTTATCAATTTTAAAAAAGGGTTGAAAATGAAAAAGTTTTTAAAATTATTTCAATTCATAGTGATAATAATAGATAATTAAATAATAAGGAATTTAATGATTTTTGTTATTATAAAGAATATAATCATTCTTTTTTTTCTCCTCAAACCCCTTAACAAAATGGGGTAGTAGTGAGGTGAAATCAAACAATCCATGAACAAAATTGAACTATTTTAAATGCATTTACTATTATAAAATATTTTTAGACCGTGGCTTTAAATATTGCATGCTATATCATTAATCACATTTTCATTAGGACTCTTCTTAAGAAAACCCATTATGAAATTTGGTTTAATAAAAACCCAAAGTCCACCTTTTCAAGGTTTTTGGTTGAAAATATTTTATTTTAACCACCAAATAAAATATTAAAAAATTATATTTTAAACCCAATGAAGGTATATTTATTAGGTACTAAAACTCAAGTAAATATTACCAAGTATTTAATAAAAGGACTAAAATAGTGGAAGAATTGATCCATGTTATTTTTTATGAAATTCTTCCAAAAATGATTTGTCATATTTTAAAAAATAATTTTTTAAATGAACCTTTTAAACTAAAGAAGTTGATGAAGAAAAAAATTCACCTTAAAATTATCTTCTAAAAGTTTTCAAAAAATATAAAGATAATCCCCTTGAATATTTCATTGGAAATTTACAAGTGGAAACTCGTACTCATAGATCAGTCATAAATGAGGTTGAACACCTAGTCTTTATCTCTCACCTTGTACCCAAAAACCTTAATGATTATCTTAATGATGAAAATTGGGTACTTTTAATGCAATAGGAACTTAATCAATTCACTCAAAATTATTTATGGACTCTCATGGAAAGACCTAGTGATCAAACCATTATAGTCTCTAAATGGGTTTTCCAAAATAAACTAGAAAAATCTAGTAATATTACTAGAAAAAAAGAACATTTAGTTTCAAAATGTTATAACCAATAAGAAGGAATCAACTATCATGAAACCTTTTCACCTATTTCTTAGTTATAATCTATTAGAATCTTCTTAGCATTCACCTCTCATATGAATTTTAATATTTTTCAAATGGATGCATAAAGAAATTTTCTAAATGGTTTTATTTCCAAAAATGTTTTTACAGAACAAATACCTGGTTATAAAAATAATCCTTTTCTAAATTATATTTTCAAACATACCAAATTTCTTTATGGTTTAAAAAAAAATCCCGTCAATCTTGGTATGAACACCTTTTAAATTATATTCTTTCAAATGGTTTTAAAATGGGAAAATCCAATTCAAATATCTTTTTAAAATGCATATCAAATTACCTTCTACTCATTAAAATTTACTTTTATGATTTAACTTTTAGATCTAACCATTAAAAATTTGTTTTGAATTTTTTTATTTAATGAAAAATGAATTTGATATGAGCTTTATGGGTGAAATCAAATTATTCCTTAGTTTTGAAATTTCTCAAATAAATTTTGGAATATTTTTGAACTAAATAAAATACACCAGTGAACTCTAAAAAATATTTATAATGGACCATGATAAGGAAATTATTACTCCCATGAGTATAAATTGTAAGATTACATTGGATAAAGAGTGTAAGATAGTCGACGATATGCTTTATAAAAGTATGATTAGTAATCTATTTTAGCTTACTGTAAGCTAACCTGATATCATGTTCAATGTTTGTTTCTCTGCTATTTTTCAATAAAATCCTATATAATATCATTTAAAATATATTAAAATGACTTTTCACTATTTAAAAGTATTAAAAATATTGGTTTGTTTTATCCAAAAGAAACTAATTTTTTACTAACTTCTTTTTTTGATGATAATTTCAGTGGATTCCAACTATATCAGAAAAGTACTAGAGGAAATTTTCATCTACTAAGAAAATAACTCTTCTTATGAAGTAGTAAGAAGTATAATTCTATTGTTATTTCTAAAGATAAAGTGGAATACATTGCCACTAGGAGTTGTTGCACTCAAATTCTTTGTATGAAACACACTCTCTTGGATTTTGGGATAAATTTGACCATATAACTATCATGTACGATAATACCAGTGTTCTAAATATCTCTAAAAATCCTATCCAATAGTGTCACACCAATAAAATTGACCTTCATCACAATTTATTAAGAGATCACTTCCAAAATGGTGATATATTATTAAAATTATCCCAAAAAAAATCAACTTGTTGATATTTTCACCAAACTTTTAGACTGTAATCATTTAAAATTCATTAGAGATGAACTTATAATGGTTCTCTTGTGACATTATTTATTATGTCTATCTTGAGTTATTTTTAAATTCCCTTTTGAAATCTTTTAAAATATATTGTTTTAAAAAATATTTTTAAAACCTGAATTTCTTGTCTTATTCTTTTATTTTATCATGGATATGATCCCTTTATCTCACCTGTATTATCATTTGAGGGGGTTCCATATATCTTTTAATTCTAAAATTTTCTTTATGAGAGATATTTTTAAAAATTAATTAATCAATTATTTTCAAAATGTTTTCCCTTATTTTAAAAATTTCAAATACCTTTTTCCAAAATATTAATTTTTTTTATAATATTAGTAATAGTTTTAAAATTTCCTTTGATTTTTTTTGATTTTCATATTTTATTATAAAAATTATTTTTAAAAATCATTAAATTATATATGTATATACACCTTTTTAAACAAAAATGTTTGTTTTTATCTCTCTTAAATAATATTGATGACGGGTAAATAATATCTTATATTTTTTGTATCTAACTCTCTTCTTGAGTAGTCTTTGACATTGAAGGATGTTTCTAAAGTATGATTTCACTTTATAGAGGACTTTCTTTCCACAATTTTTTCTATGAATAATTAAGTCAATGGAGGTAAAGACAATCCTTGAAGAAAATTGATTCCATGGAAATGGTATGTAATGTTTTTTTTTCAAACTCTATTATTTTCTCTTTCTCTTTCTATTTATTTATTTCCATTTATTCTTTTTTTATTTTTTAAATTCCAATCCCTCTCTATAATTATTTTTTATTTTGGATGTTTTGGAAGTTAAAAGGTATTTTTACAAATTATTTTATTTTTTATTATATTTTATTTGATTCTTATATTTTTCCTTTATTATTTTACTTACACCATCTCTATCTATAATGATTATATTATTTGGGGAATTTTTTAAATTAAAATGTGTTTCAAATATTTTTATTCTTTCTAAAATCATTTTCTCTCTTTATATTATTCTTTAAAATTCTTATTGATTTTTTGAATCACCCTTGAGTATTTTAAAAAACATTTATTAAGTTTTCCCCATCCTCTTCTTATTTTTATCCTTTTAATGTTCATTAATTTTTTTATAATCACAAAGGGTGGAGAAATATCTTAAATGTAAAGGGAGAAAAATGATATAAAAATATTATTTCTCAAAGGGGATATTTTTTTTAAATTTGTTTTTTTAAAGGGATAGATTTTAAAATTTTCTCTATTGTTGTTAATATCATGATTGAAATGTCAATATATTGATATTATTTCATATCCTTTATATATATTTTGTTCTATCTAGTAATCATATTATATTTCTTATTATTCAACTATCTTTAATTTCCTTAAATATTATAAATATATTTTACTCTTGATTTATGATTAATTTATATTTTTATGTTATGTTTTTATGATCATCAAAAAGGAGGAGATTATTGTATCCCTATCTCACATGGTGTTTTCAAGATCACAAACCCTCAACTATCTTTCTAACATTTTCATTTATGTGAACTTCAATGTTTTTATTAATTATAAAGTGATGTAATTACATGGAATCCTAAAGTATCTTTAAAGCCTTGATAAAATCTTAGACATATCTATCTTCATGATTAAAGTCATTGTGAGTAGTATAGAAGATCCTTAGAAGGGATTTAGATGATGTGTAGGTGGAATATCCTAAATATGAAGATGTATAAGCTATGCCAACTAGACGATGCCTTGTGTTGAGAAGAAGCATCTAACTAGAAGGCCTAATGACCATCTATTGTTTAAGGAATAATATCAATGTATTCTATAAGAATCCCACTAGATAACTGTATAAACAATTCCAGTTCCATCATTAAGGATTCCCCCAATTAGGCAACCAAATAATTGGTAGAGGCTACCAAGTATCTGGTGGTGTTGAGTAGGCTCCAATGAGCTTACATTTTTTATGGAAAAAATGACTATACTTATTGTATTTGATAGATTCAATACACTTAAATAATTTGAGAAGCTTTCTAATGATTTTAGGGGCTATAAAATGATGTTCTTTCCCCCTTGTAAAATTCACCTTACCCCGGAATAATAATCTTGATCCAAATCAATGCTAAATTTATAGATCTCCCTAAGATTCTCAAATAGCCATCTCTAAAGTTCAAAATACTTAAAAGATATCTACATTTATATAAAATATCTATTCTATAATTGTACTTCATCTATCAAAGATATTTGAAAGTGGATTCTAAAAAGTTTTCCTAAATCAAACCTCTCTCTTATCAGCCTCCATTCCCCAAAGGTTCACACTATGATAAAAATGTGGGATGAGTTACTTGGATATCAAAAAATATCAAGAGGGTGATCACATGACATAATTGTGAGGGAGGTGTTTCTTAGTCACCTTTGAGATCAAGGGTTTTATACAATATACCTCTTGAGTTTAGGGGTGGACATGTAGAGGTAGACATAGAGATTTAGCTAAGATTATTATCAATTATGTTTGTCTCCTATTTTCTTTTCTGTATTGCATAATTTAACATCGACCTACATGATTTCAATGCCAACGATCCCGTACCTGAGTAGTAAGGGCTCCTGCTTGGCATCCAAGAGACCTGGGTTCAAAAACCGGGTGGAGGCGAATTTCCGAGGGGTACTGTAGCAGTACAGTAGCAGCCGGAACTATTTAACCGATTTGGGCCTTCGGGACACCGGTTTGGACCTACGGGTCTCCAGGGCCTTAGGGTTATCAAAGGCCTACGGGCCACCGGGCCTTCGGGTCACATAGACCATGGAGTAGCCCAATTCACACAGAATAGGCCCCAGAAGAGGATCAGAGCAACATGAGTAGCAGCCACCAGATGCAGAGCTAACCAGATTGGAAGAATGAGAGGGTATGACAGCCGCCATCAGGACCAGGCACCGTGCAACTTTGTACGGGGCAATGCTAGACGATCAACAATGCAAGGTGGAAGCTAGGTGATCAATAACGCAGAAAAGCTGGGGAGGGGTAGTTCAAGTGGGATGGGCCTACGTGTCATGTATTGGGCATGGTATGTCTCTGGGCCTTCGGGTCATGTATTCGGGTTTGTCGGGCCTTGTGCCTTGGGCCTACAGGTCATGTACGGGTTCCCCTTCAACCCTTAAAAGGGGGATTATCCATAAAAAAATAAAAAAATAAGGCCTTCGGGCCATTCAGGCAAAAAAATAAATAAATTTATTTCAATCATTCCCACATTTAGAAATTAATTTTATCTTCCCCCTAGTGTTTATTCCACGACTTATTCATGTCTGGGTCTTTCTTTCGGTCTTGTTATCACTTCTGATCTGGTGTTGACGTTCTATATTTCGCGATGTTGATTTCTACTTCAAGGAGGTCATGGGGTTCCAATGATGGTTGTCGACTAAGGATTCCTTCATCCATCCTTTCTACATCTCTGACCTCCTATTACTTAGCACATATCTAGGTCAGATATGGAGCGGTGGTTTAAGGAGGTTTTGGGTTAGTCGGTTCGGCGGTCGACGGATCTCAAGGTGCTGCTAGGTCGTTTTCTCCTTTTTTGTTTGTTTCCAATTTTATTCTCATCATCGTTACTATCATTTGAAACTCCCAGTTGCTCAACCTCTGCTATGTCCTTAATTTATGCTTCTCCTATCCTAGTCGGAGCTGGAGCAGTGGTAACAACAAGGTTTTGGGAGGTGTGGTTAGGCAACCACCATCGTTCCAGATGCAGCTCTTCGACACCATATTTTTGTTTTTCAGTGATGGTTTTAATGTTTTGTTCTCGATGGTGGTGAGTAGAAGGATTTTTCTATGTTCTTTCCTGGTTTTGGTTTTGGTGTTTTGGATATTACTAGCTCGATGGAGAACGCTGACGTGTGTGATGTTTACAGCGACACCGGAGGTCTCAGATGGTCTTCGATGTCTGGTGCTGTGGTAGGATGTTGAGGATGATGAGGTGATGGATCGAGATGTCAAGAGTGGTACATAGGATGGTGATGACTGGAGACAACTGTAGTGGTACTCATGATGATGGTGGGTGATCCTCATATCTTCTCATCGGGTGTTGTGAATGTTTTTGAATTTTGAATTCATGTAATGGGGTTACTTTTGTTTATGGTTCCTGCCTAGTGGTTTGTAGGTTACCACTCATTTAAAATCAAATAAAAAATGAATCTTCACTCAGTCAGTATATAAATTGATTTTCTTCATTTAAAAAATGGTTATTTTTTGAGAAGTGTTAATGGATTTTTGGGTTTTGAAATGTCTTAGTCCAATGGAAATGTTTTTAAATCATGTGTTTTTAGTTTAATAAAACAAAGTGGAATGTTTGAAATGTTCTTATTGACTTTTTAGTTGTTTAAAACTGTTTATGATTCAAAAGTATATTTTCTAATTATATTTTCAAATTAGAATTGATGAATTTACTTATTAAATGAATTGGATAGTCTTGGTGGGTGGTGACCTACTAGAATGTTTAGCTCATGCCTATATATTTCATGTTTTAGGTTTCCAGCAAGATTAATGTTTTATTTTTTAAGGTCAACATGGGGTGATTTGGGTGGTAATGAGAAACCATAGGTTTCATAAAGATGGTTTAGGGCTCGACTCAAGTTTTTTTAGGTTTTATTTCATTTTTGGTCAGTGTTGTATCATCCATGAAGGCCATTTTTATAGATAATTTCAATCATTTTGTTGTATCTAATTATTACATGATATATTATTATGCTTATGGAATATGTTTTATATTCATGAAAATGGGTTGGATCATTTTTGTTGGTTATGAACCATTTGGAATGATCTTTTATTTTGGATACTTATATGTTGATATTTCATAAAATTTAATGTAAGGACGATCTATACTAGACTCTTGGAAGATGTTATGTTTTTTATTCATATCTTATCAGGAGAAATCATTCCAAAAGGGATTACTATGATTCATAGACACTAGTTTCAATTCCATGGGGATCTATAATTCCCTTCTGGCCTTTTGGAGAGCCGATTTGGGTTCCAAGTGGATTACAACCCTAGTTGGTTTTCTACAGAATGTGTCATCATAGTTAATACTTAGATATTTATTAAAACCCTTCAAAACTATTCATTATTTATTGGTGTTTACTTTAATATCCATGTATATGTTTTTATTAAATACCCATTTACATCTAATAAGTTTTACATCAAATAATGGGTTTACCAAAACCCATACTTGATTTGGTACATGGAATCTATCTTAGAATGCATGGATTATTTCTATTTTGAAGCATCAACCTACTACTTCCTTAAAGGTTAGAGGTTTATTATCCTTAATGAATAATTTCTTACCTGAATTGGTGAAATTAAAACCATATATATATATATAGATTTATAACCTTACTAGTAGACCTACATAGTTATTGTGTTTTAGGAATATCTTTATCCCCCACTATCACTTATGGGGATTTTTCCAGTACAAAATCTTATGCATATAGGGAATCAAATCAATCAAATCTAATCTTTATCCCATTATATATCATTAGAAATGTGTACCATTTCAATAAATATGGAATGTCTTTATAAAATTTCCTTTCTATCTAAAGGGTCATATAAGTATTATCATTTAGTTTCTTTAGGATAATCTATAAAGATGCACTTCATGATATGATATGTTAGTTTTTCATTAGGTATCATAATGAAAAATGCATCTCATCTATAGGAACATAAATATTATAGATTTTGTTTCTTTCCATATTAAAACTCATAAGAAATCCCATATTCCACTTTATTTGGTACTTAGTTTAGTGTATATACCACTATTTATAGTGTGTATCCCCAAAAGGATAATGGTATAGTTACTTCACTCATCATAGATCTAACTATGTCAAGAAAGGAATGATTTATATTTTCACTTAAACCATTATAATGAGGTGTATAAGGATGAGTGAGTTGGGAGACTACCCCACACCACTTTAAGTGATTGATGAATGCCTAGTTTATATATTCTATGTAATGGTTTGATCATATATTATTTATCTTCTTACCAATATTATTCTCTAATTAAATCTAATATTCCATAAACATGTTAAATTAATCTGAAATATACATCATTTAGTAGATATATCCATATCTACTATAGTCATTGGTAAAATTAATGAAGTAATAAAACTCACCCCTTACCTATACTAGTAATGAACCACAAACATAGTATAAAATAACTTCAATTGTTCAGTTTCTCTTACTACCTTATCAATGAATGGTGATTTTATCATTTTTAATTATAAAAAAATATGAAATGAATCTAATGGTTTTAACTTAATAGAGGCTAATTACCCTTCCTGATGTAGTTTTCTCAAATGTTTCTCATTTACATGACCTATACTAAACTATCATATATGGGTAGGATACGAGTCATTCTCACTATATTTTTCATTAAATGCAATAAAAATATTTTCTAGTTAAAATATATATAAACCATTTTTAATAAGTTCCATACCATAACATATGTTATCCTTATAAAAGAGACACAATTAATTTAAAAAATTTAAATAAAACCATGAGTTTCTATACTCGACACTAAGATAATGTTTTTGGTAATATAAGGTACAAAATAAAAATTGTTTAATAGAAGAACCATGCCATTAGAAAAAGTATGGTGGTAATACCCAACTGCCAATGTTTCTAGTATTGCACTACTTGATAGTTGATGATCTATGTCACCCTTTTCAATCTTCTTGAACCTACTTGGTTCCCACATTTGAATGAAAATATATGAACCACATTATTTACACAATACCCAACTTTTAAAAATATATAGATTGCATTCAATGAAAAATATACCTAAAATAGAAGCATCCTCTTGATTTTTTCCTTTTTATGTAATTTTTCATGACCTGACCCAACAAGGCTTAAGCTGCAACTACCCTTACCCCACCTCTATAGGCCAGGGGGTGGAAAAAATCACCAAAAGGTATAACCAACATGGGAGGCCTCATACTTGTAAAAAACTCTAGGGTTTATAAGAGTAAGATAGTATAAAATGAAAAGTAAAGGAAAAAATACACACCAAACCAGAAATATGTCCCAATATGACAAAATTGGAAAAGTAAATACTAAGAGAGACCAGCTCCGAATCTCCAAACTATGACCACCATATGAGGTAAAATGCACCTGGGTATCCCTATGATCCTCTAAAATCATCACCGACCTATCCATCATCATTATAAGACACAAAACATGAGGGAAAATCCCATATAGGGGTGAGTATATACATACCCAATAGGATGCCTTGAAATATGAAGGGAGAGTAGTAAGATACATGATAGGAATAAACAATAGACAGATCAACCCAAAGAAAGAGAGTACAAATCAAAAAACATGGATACATACATATACACACACACACACACACACACACACACACACACACACACACACACACACACACACACACACACACACACACACACACACACACACACACACACACATACTCTCAAACAATGAAACCCAAAAAAGATAGAAGGGGATCTCTATATCATAGCTTAACCTATGAAAAGAATTTTATCAGTTTCAAGAGTCCATTATCAATTCCTAGCATCTCACATGTCTGTATGAAGAGACATCCAAGTCAAGTCACACCTTGCCACTATGATTCATAGTCAAGGGGAATAATCTCTTGGTAGAGGACCCATGATTTGGTAAAAAATAGGGTTCCACTCTGATGGTTGAGGTCTCATTCCTAGTTTTGCTGGAGGTTTCCACTCTAGTTATCAAAGATCCATACCCTACTTAGAAGGAGGTTCCCACTCAGTAGTTTGTAGAGGACCCATTACCAACCCAGTAGGAGGGAACCAATCTAGTAGTTGAGGAACCATGCCCTATCTCCGTAGGAGGGAGACGCTTAAAAGGTTAAAGACTCATGCCCTGTCTATATAGGAGGGTTCCACTTTAATCATCAAGGAACCACGCCCAACCTAACTAGAGGGTTGCACTTGGAAGGTTGAGGACCCATGTACTATCTCTACCAGAGGGTTACACTCTAATCGTCAAGGCTCTATTCCCATCCTAGATGGAGGGTGCCACTCAGAAGGTCAAGGTCCCATGCCATGTTTCTATAGGAGGAAACCACTATAATAATCAAGGATGCATTCCCAAACTAATTGGAGGGTGCCACTCAGAAGGTCAATGACCCACGGCCTGCCCAGTAGGAGGGTTCCACTCAAAAGGTTGATGAACCATGTCATATCTTCAGATGAGAGTGAAACTATAATAATCGAGGACCCATTCCCTACCCAATATAAGGGATCCAATTAGAAGTTCAAGGACCCATACCCTATCTCCATAGGAGGGTGCTGCTCTAGAAAAAGGTAGGGGACCCATACCCTATCCCAATAGGAGTGTTCCACTCTAGAATCCTCTAGTGATCTTGACTAATCACTTCCATCATTGAGCATAACCTAAATAATTCTCACACCCTAAAAATATTGCATTGTAACTCAAAACCCACTATGGAGGCCACCATTGCATTCTGCATGAAAAAAATTTAGAATAGGATACTCACCAGACAAAATCCAAGTCCAAACAAATGAGATATGAGAGGTTGAAGTTTCCTCAAAATGAGGTACACAACGTTTAGGGGACCCACACGATGTTTGGTCCCACTATATTGTCTGGATATGTCCTCGCCAACACACAAGTTTCTCACTAGATAGTAATACATGGTGTGTAAGGGGACTACACAATATGTCTCAGTCAAAATCCTTATGAATTAATGAGGATTATCACCGGTCGTAAGAGAAAACATAATTACCATAATACCCCTTTAAAAAGGTCTTGGATGTCCAAATAGATCACACCATAGTGATCCTTGTAGAAAAATGCTTGGAAAATACTACTGACTCACCCAAATAGGACAACTGGTGAGAAAGTTTCATTTCACCGAATTATGCACTAATGGTGATTTGTGGGACCAATATACAAACCTGAATTAAATACACAATATTGGTCTCAAAACATTCACCTCAATATCAGGTTCGCAACACTGCATACAGTTTTTCATTCCAACACCATATGGAAAAATATGTTGGATACTAGATTCTATAATAATGATATTATAATTATTAGTGGGTGATCCTTGGACCAACATCAGGAGCCCAAATTAAATATCCAACATTGATATTAAAATGATCATCTCAATTATAGGGTCACGATGGCGCTGATGGTTCGTCAATATGATATCGTATAGAGATGTTATGGCGAAATGAGATTTTGATAATAATAATAATAATAATAATAATAATATATTATATTATTACCATAATAATTATCCTCCCCTCCACCTTCATGTGACATTCTCATCTTGCCCAAATGGCCTCCCTCTTCTTTGGTTTTCATTTTTTTTCAAATTAACTCTTCAAAAGTTTTTTTCATATCACACGCATGTAGTTTTCCTAAAAAAGTGGAATATATCTAGAATTGTGTCTCATATTAGAAATCATATACCACAATTGAATCCCTAATGTGAGTTTTACCCTAGGAATGACGTAAAGTTAGTCGGTGTAGGACGTTCGTATGAGGCAGCCGTTGACTGGTGCATTGGATTAATTAATTAATTAAATTAATTTATTTAATAAACCTGACCCAAATAACTCAGAAACAAAGACTCATATGAGAAATATGAGACCAAAGTTGAGTTTATAATGTGGAGTTTACCCTAGGTGTGACCTGAAGTTGGTCGGTGCATGATGTCTAGTAAGACCAGTTGTTGATAGACACATTTAATTAAAATAAATAAATAATTTATTTATTTTTAATTAAATGACATAAAAATTATTACCCTATAAATAAGATGCTATGTAGAATTTTTAGGGTTAGCTGTATAACCTTGAGATCATTGAGACAATCTTCCACACATTCTTCGTTGGCTGATTGAGACCAGACGATGACCAGTGATCAGATTGGGGTGAATCGATAGGCAATGGACACAACAGATCACCTTAATCACTAGAAGATTAATTCTTCACTAATGGTCGATACATAATCAAGGTAGGACTCATAAATTGTGGTTTTTACCACTTTTGATTAAAATATTGAGCATCAATTTTATCTGCTTTTGATCTGTGATAATTATTATTCACATGAGCTCCACTTTGTATTAACTATATTGATCTGATATAATTCTTTTCTTTTTTCACATGTTATCATCCCATTTATATAATATTTGGTCAATAATTCTTGTCTAATGATGGTTCAAATTTTTTATTGGAGCCTTTCCTCTTCCGTTCATCTCATTCTTCATCATTGGACCACAAAATCAAGATTCAACATTGCCGGGGTGGGTTGAAGTGTGATCGGACCCCCATATTCATTTTGGTAGCACATAAGACATGCAGATCGATGGTTTATAGATGAATTGATAAACGAGCGGGATGGTGTTTTGTAAATAGATCAGATTAGTACTGCGAGTGAAAGTTTTGTGATCGGAGGTGGTTTAGGTCAGATCAAGGATCCCTATTTCCCCGGTTGACGCGCGATGATGACATGAGGTGTGATGGGATTGGTTTCGAGTTTAGTTCATGAACATAGTCTCCAAGTGGAGGCTTCTTTTCATGGACATGTATGGTTTTGCAGTGAAGAATGATCGGAATCCGATTTCCGGTCGACCGTGGTGGGTCGTGTGTGTTATTATTATTTTTAATAATAATAATAATTTGTGGTATTTATTATTATTTTAAATAATAATAACATACTATATTTATTATTATTGTTAATAATAATAATGAGATATAAAAAAAATGAATAAATTAATTAAATGAAGAGAGGGTGGCTTGTGAAGCCTTTGATGTAAAGGGAGGACCATCTGTTAATGCATGGAGAATTTTGTTTCCTCTTTGACAATATCATTTTTAATTTTAATAATGATAGTCTAATAAAAAACCTTTGAAGAATTAATTTGAAAAAAAAATGAAAAACAAAGGAGTGGTATGACATTTTGGAAAGTTGGGTGTGTTGCGTAAAGGTGGAGGGGAGGATAATTCCTCACTTATGGAAATAATATAACATAATAGTAATAATAATAATATAATTAATATTATTATCAAAATTCGATTCCACCATAACTTCTTTATACGAAATCAGATTGATGAACCGTTAGCAACATTGTGACCCTAGAATTGAGATGATCATTTTAAAACCAATGTTGGATATTTAATTTGGCTCGATGATTCAATTCCATGAAGTTTCCAATAATAATAATAATAATATTATTATTAGCACGTAATCTAGTATCTCACATATTTTTTCCATATGATGTTGAAATGACAAAATTTATTTAGTGTTGTAACCCTGATATTGAGGAAAACGTTTTGAGACTAACATTGGGTATTTAATTCAAGTTAATGGCTTGGGTCCATGAAGAACCATTCGTGCATGATATGGTGAAATTCAACATTTACATTGGGTGTTCGATTTAGGTGAGTAAATAGTCTTTTTTGTGTGTTTTCCATAAGGATCACAATAGTGTGATTTGTTTGGAAATTCAAGACCTTTTTAAAATGCATATTAGTGGAATTATGTTTTTTCTATTTAGATTGACGACGAGCCTCATGCATTCATCATGCTGTTGGCTGAGACATATCATGTAGTACCCATACACACCGTGTAGTACTGTCTTGACAACATGACATGTGTTGGAGATTACATTGAAAGATAGTAGATTGGGACCACATACTATGTGGGTCCCCTACACTCCATGTACCTCTTTTTGAGTAAATTTCAACCTCTCATATCTCCTTCATTTGGAATCCAATTTTAGCCCATGATTAGCCTATCCAAAGTGTTTTTATACATAGAATGTGATGGTAGCCTCCTTAGTGGATTTTGAGATATGATGAAATACGTTATGAGTGTGTTGATTATTTTGGATATGCTAGACAATGGAAGTGATCAGGTTGGATAACCAGAGGCTTTTAGAGTGGAACCCTCATACTAGGATAGGGAATGGGTCCTCTAACTTTTTCTAGAGTGGAACCCTCTTGCAGAGACAGAGCATGGGTCCTCAACCTTTCAAGAGGAACCCTCATATTGGGAAGGGAATTTTTCCTTAGTTATGAGAGTGGAACACTCCTATAGAGATAGGACGTGGGTCCTCGACCTTCTGAGTGGCACCCTCCTGCTGGACCGGGCATGAATCCTTTACCTTCCAAGTGGCACACTCCTACTAGGTTAGGCATGTGTCCTTGATGATTAGAGTGGAACTCTACTATAGAGATAGGTCATGGGTCCTCGAAATTATGAGTGTAACCCTTCATCCAGGCTAGATATGGGTCCTCAATGATTAAAGTGACACCCTCTTGTGGAGAGATAGATAGTTCATCGACCTTCCGAGTGGTACCCTCTAGCCGGGCTAGGCATGGGTCCTTGAAAATTAGAGTGGAACCCTCCTATAGAGACATGTCATGGGGCCTCAAACTTCTGAGTGAAACCCTCTAATGAATAAAGGTCATGGGTCCTTTACTACTAGAGTAGCACACTCTAGCTGGGCTAGACATGGGTCCTCTATAGACTATTGAGTAGCACCCTCCTGTTGGGCAGGGCATGGGTCATCGATGACGAGAGTGGCACCCTCCATCCAAGCTGGGAATGGGTCCTCAACCATCAAAGAAGAACCATACTATTTTACTAGGGCATGGGTCCTCTACCTAGAGATTGTGACCCTAAAACATACATCATAGTGGTGAGGCATGGCTTGACTTAGATGTCTCTTGAAACAAACATGAAAGATGCTGGGCATTGATGATGGACTCTTGGAACTAATAAAGCTCTTTTCCAAGGATAGGTTGTGAGATGGAGATCCCATTATATATTTTGAGTTTATTTTTTTGAGAATATAAATAAATAAATAAATAAATATATATATATATCTTAATCCATGTTGTTGTATATGTACTTTCTTGCTTTGGGTTGAGCTATCTGCTATCTATTCCCATTGTGTCCCTTACTTCTCTCCCTTTATCTTTTGGGGAATCTTACTGGATATGTACATACTTAACCATGTATGGGATTTTACCTCATGTGTCATTTATTATACATATTACACATAGGTTGTTGAAGATTTTAGAGAATCATAGGGATAATCGGGTGCATTTGACTGCGTACGGTAGTCAATGTTTGGAGATTCAAGGATGGGATCTCTCAGCATTTACCTTTCCATTTTTTCAGGCTGGGACATCTTTCTGGTTGGGTGTATATTTTTCCATTTACTTTTCAATTTACACTATTGTACTCTTTTACACCCTAGAGTTTTTTACATGGATGGATATTCTCTAGACATTGCATCTTTTTACTATTATTTCTCTGCACTTCTGTATTTAGATAGTTTAGTGTGTGAATAAAGGTACATTAGGAAAATGAATCCCATATTAGTTATTCCATTAGGAACTTGTTTCTACCCCCTAAACTATAGAGGCGATATTGGGGTAGTTTTCTCTCAAGCATAGTTGGTTGGGGTCATGAAAGATTGGTATCAGAGTTGTTCATTCCTTGGTACAGTGTTTCGATTAGTCTCCTTATAAGGATCTGATTGGGATTTAGGAAAACAATGTCAAAGTGTCTCAAGTTAAAATCTCAAGTTAGGGAATCTAGTGTTGGTGTGATAGAAAACATATCCATTCACTAGGACCTTGACTTCCTTCTTGTCAACTTGACACACTAAGACATTGTTTGCACGGATCAAAAGTATATTCTTATATCATATTGAGTCTTTTGACTTTCCTTCTCAAGTCATCTTACCATTGTATATATATGATCATTTTACTATGGTACATATTGATCACTTTTTAGATGCCTGCATGAAGACATCCAGCCAGGTTATCAATTGCTAGATCATGAAGATAATCTGATGAGAGATGAGGCCTCAGTTTAGGGTCTATTATGCAAGATATTTCCTTTAGGTGGAAAAGTAGTATCACCCCTACCTATCGAGAAGCATATTTTACATGCATATATGGATGAGGATATTTGAAGGCTTATCACAATCCATTAGTTCTAGTTATAGATTCATATGAGGTTCCGCAATGGGAAAATACATAGGCAGTAAAGGATTGACTTGAGTTGGTGATCATAGTTACCTAACTTGTACAGATCTGGGCCTATCAAATGGTTTCCCTCACAACCAGTGCTCTTCATAGAGTATAAATTGTTTATGGTTGTACCAATATATGATACACCCATGTTGAGTGTGAATTTTAGGTTCCAAAGATAGATACCTCCTAGGTTTTTTGGTGATATAGTCTCCCCATTTTCATGTGGTTGAGGGATGGCTTGAGCATGTGGTGTGAATTTATGAATTGGAAAGGGTCCCTCCTGATGGTGGTCCCTAAGGTGGGAATTATCAAGGGTAATTTAGAGAGTTATTAAACCCCTATATTGGTAATGTTAGATGCGGATTAAAACATTTAAGTAATAGGGACACATCCACCACTAAGACATATTCTTATGAAACAATCTAAAACTATGCAAGCAAGTCAGTACCATCCCAAAGAAAATAGTATCGAGGAGTGATGGATGAGTTCCTTTGAATTTTTTGTTTGAGGTCCTTCTGATGTTCTATGGTCTTAGAGTGATCTCTAGTTGTGGTGATCATTCAATAAAGGTAATGGATAGCTTTAGGTGGTAGGAGCTTGTGGCTCAATGGCTACAAGTGTGGTTTGGATTACGACATGTTTCTCCACTACTCCATCTTTTGTTATAGCACAGATTTGTAAGCCACATTTCCCTGGACATATCCCTTGGTCGATAAATAACGATACTAGTGGATCCCTTTTTTCTCAACCATTGTGTTGGAGGCTCTTATAGAGAGTATCAGTGATCACACATTTTTTCTAATGGGGTGACCCTAATTTATGAGGAGAGATATATCCTCACATGAAATATTACCATAGAGGCATTGAGACCCTATGATGTTTTCCTTAGTATGGGATGTTCATCAACCATTTATTCTTATATTATTTCTACCAGTGATTATAGTAGTGATTCTGAGTTGTAGGATGGAGTTTTCCCCTTTGATAAGGAGTGAACCCTAAGAAAGGTAGGATGAGATTATTTGTAGGAGTTTATAGCTGCTTCCTTATCCATTGGATAGTATTAACCTTGGAGTAGCAGATTCTATGAGATTTCAGTTTCCTTTGATATTGGAGGAGTATGAGGGAATCCTCCCTAAGGATATTCTGAGTTTACCGCACCATTTAAAGTTTGTATTCTTCATGGAATTACATTTGGGATGACCCAACATATGTTCTAGCATATCATATGACCTCATATAGCCAAGAGAGATAAAGGCGTGGTTAGATAATTTTTCAGATCATGGTATCCATAAGATCCATTGTGTTCTCTTGGAAATCCCAATGTTTTTCACTTAAGAGGTGGGTGTGATTTTGAGGTCAAGTGTGGATTGAAGTTTCCAAAAATTGGTGACTATTTAGAAGGAGTATACATCATTGAGAATCAATGACCTATTTTCCTAGTGGATGGAGGTGAATTATATCTCATATGTTGACCTTAAGATGAGTTAACACTAACGAAAAGTTTAAGAGGTGGATGTACTGAGCATGGATTCTTAGTTTTTCTATGATTGTTTGAGTTCTTATTGATATCATTTGAAATGTTTAATGTCACAAAAGAGTTTGTAAGACTTATTATATGGATCCTTAAACTTTATTAGATTAGTTTATGATAGTCTTATGTGATGGTACCCTCGTGTCCTCAGTATTAGAGTTAGAGCATGCGAGAAACATGAGGATGATGCTAGGCATGCTCTAAGAGTACTATTTATATAAAATATATCATGAAGTTAGTTCTAGATTTGAAGGCCTACTTATCAGGAGATATCTTTTATGACATGGAAATGATAGTGGGCCTTGAAACGGTTGAGGTGGCATGATCTCAAGGGACACCTATGGTGTGGATGTGGCAGAAGATGCTCACAGTGTGGTTTTCCATCCGTTGTTATCGAGCGAGGTGACAGAGAAATTGATCTCTTTACAGTTAGACTGGGTACTTGTGTGTTCTATACATGCTATATTTGAGGAGGTTTTTGCATGAATTATTGTACGATATTGAACAGGGTATGTTGGGTTGTGAGAGTTGAGTTTTTTTCAAGGAGTCAGTGTCATTGAGAACTGATAGAGAAAGACTCTTTGTGGGAAAGTTTTTTCCTAAGGTGCATGTTTGTTGGCAGCATAGGAAACCATTGTGGGAGTGGTAGATCCAGATGTGGGATCAATATCCCCATATTTTTTCTTATTTTGTGTTTTTTAAGGATGATAATATTTAAATAAAGAAATAATGTAAAGACTATGGTTTTTTCATGTCAGACTTTTAAATATTTCAAAGTCTTACATGACAAAACCAGAGTCTCTAAATAATTATTCTTCTAGTTTCCTTTATTTACACATGAAAATTAGGTCTCTTCTTGATCATTTTTTTCCTCTATATCTTTATCTTCTTAGAGGGGCAATGTGTTTATGCCTTTGTCTTAGGTTTATCCATTAACACCTTATCCTTTCCCTTCCTCCTCTTGTTCACCATAAAGACTAAAGAATTAGGGTTATTTATACCCTTATCATCTTGGAATATTAAATCCAATAGGTATGTAAGTGAATTATTCAAGTTATTCATATTATAATTAATAATTAAAGTTGATAATATAAATGTAAAAGAGGTAATTATTAGATCAATTCTTTATATTGGTTCAATTTAAACCCAAGTTACTCCAGTTTCTCAATTTACTAAATCATTTTGAGTACATGAGGTCCTACATGATTCCATTATTCTTTCCTAAACCTATAAAATGAACTAGATATCTCATATCATTCTTACTAAACTCTATCTTAGTATAACTCTTGGAGATGAGAAAACATCTTGTTGGAATATTTATCCTCATGCATTTTCTGTAGCTCACTAGATATAAATGAAAAAATGATGCATCCAAAATCTTTCACATAATCCATATAAATATTACATTTATATTTATATACCTTGATTTATCCCTAATAAGTCTCAATAGGAAGTTGGGATTCCATCAAATAGAGATTCCATTCTTAGTATAATACTAAACATAAGCACTTGTACCAATGTTCGATGTTACGCCCAGTCAAGATATTTTATTTATCCAATATAGATCGTAGTGATATGGAACTAAGGGTGGTGATTTACATTTGATATATAATAAGTAAATTTTATTATATCAATACTTATCTTGATCAGAAAACTTTAGACATTATCAATTAATTTATCTTTTAATGTATCCCACTATTTTATTAAACCCTAGTATCCCTCAACTACTAGATTTAAAATATTCTTTCACTTGAATATTTTAGTTACAAGGATCATTCAAAAACTTTCCTCATTGTTCATGATACAACTATGCAACTACTCAAAGAGTTTAAAGGTAGGATTTTTGCTGGCCAACCACATTGATCTATGGATCCTTTATCTTTTGACTTAAGTCCAAACTTCTGAAAATCATAACCATGATTTACTCAATGATTGCCTATAAATTTTTAATAATCTAGATATGAATATTTATTTATAGAAAACTTCAGTTAAGTCAAATAAAAAATCTCATAAGAACTCCCCAATATCTGGAGTCACCCTCAACTATGGATTATGATTACCTTATACTTATGTTTTTATTCAAATTTAAGAAATGGAAGGAGTCTGGCATAATATTTCTTTGGGGGATTTTAAATTATTCTCAGAAAATGTAATACTTTTCTATTTAACATGATTTTTCTATGTAATATAACTCATAGGTAAACCTTTATTAAATATTAAACATTCACCATGATTTATTTCAATTTAATATATGCATGCCTATTTATTATTCTATGTGATCATATAAACATAACACATTCTCAAAATAATAAAACATGAATAAATAAATAAAATCATTTCGATCATGAGAATTTTTTAATGGTCGATCCATCGAGTGGTAATGGGTCTAGCTAGACACCAAGGGTAACTCATGAGTCATGAAATAATTAAGTTGTAACATCCACCCCATCCAATGAATCTATCTCATATTCGATATTCTACCAGGTCTAAGCATGATCTTCATATCCTTTCATTTTATCATTATAAATAAATATTCAAATACAAGTGAGGGGTTATCAAGAATGTGGGATACACATGATTATCATCAGTTTTCAACACACATAACCTTATAAATATTATGAGGTGTGAGATATGATACATATACTATCATTTTTTAATTAATTATTTCAAACATTCACACATTACAATAATTAAATGAATAAATAAAATACTAGACATACATTGTCTGATCTTTCTCATGATTAGTCAACATATAATAAACTTGAAAAATAAAAATAAAAATAAAATTTTTTCTATTCAAAATAATTAATTATAAATTAAAATAAATTAAATTAATTTTAATTCAAAAAATATTGTCTCACTATAATTGGTATCATTCTGGCCAAAGTATTAATTTTTCCAACCCAAATTGAATTACATACTCTTACAACCAGTATAGCGTAAGCTTGGGATCGATCCATAGGGATAGTTAATGCGCTATGTTCCTTGAATTGTAATCAATTAAGTGAAGGTTTTCTAAATTTTAAAGTCAATGTTTGAGGTTTGTGAATACTATTTACAAATTTTGAGTGATTAGATCTTGAAACTACCTTAATAATTCACCTTAAAATAGAAAAACTTGAAAACTGGTTTTTATCGATTAATGGGAAAAATGCATTAGGGATTTAGGTGTTTGTGAAGGTCATCGAAAGTCAATTTTCTTATTCTATTGTGTTTTTCATAATAACTCTCACCTATGGGTTTCAATCATATCATAACTCCCTTGGTCTGATCGATTTTGATTAAATTAGTAGAAATCAATTTCTTGGTCTGGAAATTGATTTTTATTAACCTTATTAAAATAGTCCCTTCCAAGACAACAAGCACACCCAATTATCATGGGGTAAATTATTATAAGTTCCATGGAATTCCTTATAAACTCTATTCTTGGTCTGATATGGGGTTTCCGATGAGATTAAGAAAAGAAGGTTCAAGGAAATTATGAGAGGAAGATGAATTACACGAACACAACAAGAAAATTAATCAATAATGAACCCACATTATCCACAACCCCAACACAAAGGGGGATTAGTTACTCATTGAATAAATGATGAAAAACAATCTCTTGATACCTGAGATATTTATTATAGCTGATACGGAAAATAATAACACAAAACATTCAAAATATAAAATACTCTAAAATTTCCTAGAATGGGTTTCAAGATCCTCCTATACAAGATGTATATCCTATAGATGATTATTCCAATTAAAAAGAGTCCCCCCTGACATTAATTGGTCATTCTATAATATCTAAGGGTGGTTGGGGGTCTAAATCCTGGGTCAAGGTATGGGTAGAAGAGGTAGATTATTTGTAGGTGGTGGATTATTGACTACTGCACGATTAAGGTGAAAAATTAGTTAAACTATTTTACAACCATGCTTATGGTTATTTCCACTGATTTAGAGGTTCATGAGTACTTGGTCTGGTCTACATGATTTTTCTAACCGTACGGAGATTGTGCGGTAGGCCTTTGCCTCCAAAATTGCATGCCACACATGGTTTCTTGGAGAGTCCACACGATCTTGATAACCATGCAGAGATCGTGCATCTTGTATCTATCCTATAGCTTCAAGCCAGCATGGTTAGTTTGATTAAGGTGCACGATTTTCTTGATTCAGTAGTAACCATGCACCATGGAAAAATAGTCCAAACGCCTCCAATTTCCATATGAATTTCCCAGTTATGCAATATCGTGAACTCCCTTCCTTTGGTGAAAAAATTATACCAATCCAAACATTCTTAAGTTGTAAAATCATAACGATTTGTCCAAAAATCCATTTTCAATATGTATAAAAGAATTAAAATTCCTTGTACACATGAGTGAATCAAACTCCCCCACACTTGATTGATTGTTTGTCCTCAAAAAATGCCTAGAAAATCATTTCAAAGGAGTTACCAAAGAAATAGGTAGAAGTGTCACACGTCATATCAACTAAATTAATGTGTATTTTGGATGAATTATTATTAAAATTTTTATATTAATTCTTCTTGACTCACAAATTTTTGAAATTATACAACAAAGTAATCGTAATTTAGAACCTCCAAGTATTCATTCATAAATTATTATTATTTAAAATTGAATTTTCATTCTTCATTCAAATAAAGTTCCCACCTCCATTTCCATCTCATCATACACATAGGTTGGTTAAGAAAATATTTCTTCATTTCCAAATGGAAGGCTATCACTTTTATAGCTCACACAACCTCATTGACTTACATCTTTTAAAAAATAATGAAAGGTCATCAACAATTTTGGGATTGCCTTTGCATATCTCAAATTGTTTTCATTGGGATGAGATAATAGCATTAAAATAGGGCCAAATTTTTCATGTCAAATCATGATGAATATATGGATAGAGTCAAGAGTTCATGAAATCAAGACTTCATAATAACCACTAGTGAGGAAAAAACAATTCCCATACTTTACCTCCCTTTTTTCATAAATTGATTTCCATTTTAAGGAGTTCTTTAATTTAAACTACTCCATAAAAAAATTCATTTTTTAAATGTTGTATGAATGAACACCTAAAGGTTTCTCCTAAAGTGTTACAATGTTTATTTATATCAAAAATGAGTTTATCAATATGTACATATGAGGAATTTTAGAAATAATTCCACAAAATCAATTTTTATTCAATTGACATACATGTGTGGAACCTATAACATACCTTTAGAAATCTCATAAGAAAAACATGTCATCTTAGGTAATGTTAAGGAAACTAAAAAATGGGGTTCCATATGTGGGCGCCCTCCCCCACACTTAAAACCATGCATGGTCCTCAGTGAAGGAGGTAAGGTGGAGAAGGGTGGGAAATGAAAAGATAGGAAAGGCGAGGGAGATAAAAATAAAAAATAAAAATGGAAATGAGAACTGAAAAAATCCCTTGGAAAAATGAAAAATAGAGGTAAGCAATTGGTGTGTGAGAGCCCACCTAATGGAAAAGTGTCTTTGAGCTGTAGATAACAATCCTCTTGCTGACTAAATAAGAAAACCATAAATAGTGAAGTAATAAAACTTTAGTAGCAGTAGGTGGAATAAAATAGAAGCACACAATCACACCATTCAAGTTAAACACAAAAAATGGAACAAAGATTGTAATTTTAGAAATAGAGCCACACAGGA
The DNA here is from genome assembly GCA_963277665.1 of Viscum album. Classification (NCBI taxonomy): domain Eukaryota; kingdom Viridiplantae; phylum Streptophyta; class Magnoliopsida; order Santalales; family Viscaceae; genus Viscum; species Viscum album. The sequence goes on along the minus strand of OY728162.1, from coordinate 209,793,633 downwards.
CAAAGTATAACAAGTAGTAGTAAACATAGGAAAATTAGTGCCACTACATGAAAGGATTAGAGAGATCATGGAACTAAGTGTGAACAACCTCATCCCATGATGGATGTACGAGATTCACATTTGAAGCTATGCCTTTGGTGGTAAGTGATGTGGTGGGACCACCTAACAGAGAGGATCCCTAGGTTGGATTGGGATAAAATGGGTCATCACCATACATGTAGTAAGATGGAGGGTGGCTAGGAAAGGGGTGGTAAAGATCGGGTTTGGGAAGGTCATCCAGGCTGAGGCCTACCACATGGCACTGAGTAGCCTCCAAATTCCAATCAAACATAGCATAGGAGTCCTGCTTCCATTTCTAGAAAAGGTCTGGATCACTATAAGGGGGTGCCTCGAAGGTGTGGGTAGGTGGGATATGGGGGAAATTTTGTGGATCCATAAAGGTGGGACGGGTGGGTGGGTGATATTCCTCAGCATAGGGAGAGGAGTGGTGTGTGTGATGGGAGAGACCTCATCCTTGCTATCCTCATGTTATCCATAGAATCGATAGTGATTGACATCATATTCTATCACTCGTATTCAACAAACCATGTTAAGGTCAAACAGAGTACTAGATGTTCAACAAAGGCAGCGACATCAAACTCAACATCTAGGTGAGTAGTTAGAAGCGAGATATAGGCCCCCCCAAAAAATGTATCCTTTTGTCCTAGTGAACATATGTTAAAGGTATTGGGTGAATACATAGGATATGTTTATTGGGGCCTAGTGATCATGGAATTAAGGAGGAAAAGGTCTTAGAGACTAACATTTCCCTCGATATCTGATCAGGTGGTGAAATATGTGGTAATGATCATATGAAGCATGCGATGAAAAGGGTTTAATATCTCAGATGGACTTAGCTATTTGTGGGACATAAGGGGGAATGGGATGGGAAATGGAAGCCTAGAATTCTATGTTTGTGTTGGTATCCCAATACCAAGCTGCTTCAGAATATTCAGTGCTCTATGCATATGCTTGATTATAAATGCCAACAAAAGTGGAAAACTACCAAATGTAAAAACTATATTGGTGGTTCATGAGTTAGAATAAAACATATATGAGGTCATCCACCAATTCACCCTGATCATCAATGGTGTACTATTCATGACACTGAAAAGTGGCTACAAATTCGTGCACCAATTCCTTATAAGTGGGATGTTGCATGACAAGTGCGTTATCAAGTTTCCCTTGGGTGATCAATCACTATAATTCATTAGAAATACCTAAAGCTGTTAGATGTTCTAGGGCATAATATAGGTGGGTATTGACTTCACATGTGATGATAATTCGGTAATACTTGTTTACCTCCTTTTTTCTAAACTTAATGTGGGTGCCGAGAGGATTAGTGGAGCTAGAATCATGAGATCATTTGGATGAGGACATGGTAGTTTGGGTGGGTAAACCTACAATAAGTGGAGGGAAGACAAGGATTTTTCACACTTTATAACAATAATAGATATAATATTTAATAATTATTATGAAAAACCGAAATTCCCTATGGAAAATCACAAATCTAAAAACATTAAGGTATGAAATTTGGGGATTTTTAAAGGAAATTAATCATGAAAGTGTGTGGATGGATCATGTTTATTATAAATCAAGAAAGGAAGAGAAATAATGCCTAAATTTGAAAAATAAAAATGAAAAAATGGGGATGGAAAATCATGCTGCAGTTAAACCCTAGGGGAAGGAAAGAAAATAAATCAATAAGAAGAGAAGATAAGAGGAATATGAAGAGAAAATAAAACAAACCATGGTGGAAGATCCAATGGAATGAGGGAGGAACAAGGTTTTAAGGAGAAAGAGAGGGAGGGGGAGGAAATGTGAATAGTGAGGAGAGGGGGAAATGCACGATATTAGGGTTAGTATGGGTGGGGGATTTTTTTAGGATTTTAAAAATTTGGGGGTTTTTTAAAAGAGAGGTAAGGTTTCATTACACAATTTATTAAATGTATGGAAATCGTGCCACATGCCAATGGAATGGATCTCCATTTTTCATGTTTGGAGAGCATGGTTTTTACAACCGTGCATAATGGTCATACTTGGATTTTTTTGAATTCCCCTCATTTGAATGAAATGCATCCCTTGAAAATGAAAACACTTGTTCCCCCATTATTTTTAAAAGATGTTTTGAGAGAACTATAGGATATTTAAGTTAATAATAATAAAAAAATTCAATAATTTATCTATTACGTTACATTTATCCTAGGAATACAACCCACAAAAATGAAAAAAACAATAATATTCTCCCCTAATCACACACAAATAAACAAATATTTTTATAATTTTTTTGAAATTTAGGGTTACCTCTCGGTCAGTGCTAAATTTAATTTCTTGAGCTCGATATACCTGGGCCTTGTGTTACCTAAATTTCATGGTGGATACCGTTACTACCATGTACTCTATTCAAAGATAAGGATTTAAACATTTTCATGCACCTTAAATGATTGAACTTATTGTATAGAAACTTCCACCGCACCATAGTGGATGACTTTGACCACTTTAAAAGGTATTGACCATTGAGTCTTCAACTTGCCTGTAAATAATCTCAAAAATGATTTAAAAAATAATACCTGATCACCAGGATGGAATTATTTCTAGGAAATCATACAGTCATAAACCTCCTTTTTATTTTCTTTGTAAATCTTGGAATTTTCATATGCATCTCACCAAATTTCACCAAGATCATACAATTGAAATTTTTATTTCTCTTTTGTGGCTTTCAAATCATAATTCAAGGCTTTAACAACCCAATATGCTTTATGCTCAAGTTCTACATTTAGGTGATAGGGTTTTCTATAGATCAAGTGAAATGGGGACATGCCGAACAATGTCTTGAAAGTGGACCTGTATGCCCATAAGGAATCGTAAAGATTCTTGGAAGAATATTTTCTTGAGGCTCCCACAATATTTTCCAGTATTTGTTTAAGTTCACAATTGGATACCTCTACTTGACCACTAGACTAAGGATGGTAGGGTTCCCCTGTGTCTCTACTTGACTACTAGACTGAGGATGGTAGGGTTCCCCTGTGTATACTTCACCCCATACTTTATGATCATATTCCTTATTAAATCATTATAAAAATGTGTTCCCCTATCACTAATATGAACTCAGGGAACACCAAACCTACTGAAAAAATTCTTCTTCAAAAATGAAACAACTACCTTTACCGTGTTTTATGCTATGGCAGTAGCTTCCACCCATTTAGATAGATATTCCACACATACCAAAATATATTTATCCCCACATGATTTGGAGAATGGTCCCATGAAGTCAATACCCCATACGTCAAAGACTTTGGCCTCTAGGATGGGGTATTGAGGAATTTCATCTCTGCGCCCAATGTTACCAGTTCGTTGGCATTTATCACAATGTGCCACAAAGTGTCAGGAATATTTATGCATGGTGGGCGATAAAAATCTAGATTGATGAATCTTTTCTATGGTGAGGTCCAGTTCATGATTCCCCCCAACAAGCAAAAAATGAAAAAACTCAATAATTCCATTAACTTCATCTTTAGGGATGCAACAATGAATTTCCCCAACTCCACATGAGTAGAAGAGAAGTGGGTCTTCCCAAAAATATTTCTTTACGTAGGACTAAAAGTTCTTCCTTTGTTGGAACATGATATCAGGGTGAAGTAATCCCATAACCAAATAATTGGTGATGTAGGTGAACCATGGATGAGGTGTAGCTTCAACTAAGAAAATGTGTTCATCCGAAAAGTATTCCTTGATTTCCCTATAATATTATTTTTCTAGATAGGGTAATTCTAGGTAGGAGAGTTGATCAACAACTAATTTTTCACTCCCTTTCTTATAAAAAATCTCCAAGTAAAACTATTGGAGTAGAAGCACCCAATGAATGATTCGTGGCTTTACATCCTTCTTGTTTAACAAGTATTTGAGTGATGCATGGTAAATATAAGAAATGAATTTTGACAACACTAGATATGAGTGGAATCTATTTAATACAAAAACCACTGCTAGAATATCCTTATCTGTGGTAGTGTAGTTGATTTTGGATTTGTTTAAGGCTCGTCTTGTATAGTAGATAGGCATGAAGATGAAATCCATCCACTGTCCAAGGACTGCTCCCACAACATAGTAACTTGAATCACGCATAATTTTAAATAGATAATCCCTATTTGAAGAAATCATGATGGTAGCTTCAAATAGTCTCTACTTCAAGAGATGAAAGGCTCCAATGAATGTTTCATCGAATTAAAAAATATAATCCTTTGAAGGGATACTAGTCATCGGTTGAGATATCATTGAAAAATCATACATAAACCATCTATAAAAGCCTACATGTCCAAGGAAGCTCTGTATTGCTCATACAGAAGTTGGAATGGGTAGTTTTGATAAAACTTCAATCTTTACAGGATCTACTTTGATTCCTTTCACAGAGATTTAGTGGCCTAAGACAATGGGATTATTCAACCTAAAATGGTATTTCTCCCAATCCAAGACAATATTGGTGTTCTCGCAATGCTCCAAGACTAATTCCAAAATTTTCAAACATGTGTTGAATAACTTCCCATAGATTGAGAAATTATCCATGAAAACCTCTAGAACATGCTCCACCGTGTCATGGAATATATCCAACATGCACCATTGGAAGGTGGATAACGCATTACACATTCCAAAATACATACGACAATATGAAAAAGTTTCATAAGGGAATGTGAAGGTTGTTTTCTTCTGATCTTCAAGGGAAATATAAATCTAGTTATACCCTAAGTAACCATCTAAAAAGGAATAGAATTTGTGCCCTTTTAATCATTCCAAAATTTGATCCATGAAGGGAAGTGGGAAATGATTCTTCTCTATAGAATCTTTGAGATTTTGGTAGTTCACACAAACCCTCCATCTCATAACTATTCTTGTCAGGATAATCTCATTATTTTCATTGGAAATCAAGGTGATACCCCCCTTTTCGGGCACTACTTACAATGGAATCACCCAGGGGCTATCAAATATTGGATAGATAATACCCGCTTCAAAAATATTGATCACTTATTTCTTCATGAACTATTTTATTGGAGTATTTAACTGTCATTGCGGTTGTCAAGAGGGCTTGTATCCTTCCTCAAGTAGCACCTTGTGTGTGCAGATTGTTTGACTGATTCCCTTAAGGGCGTCAACCATCCAACTAATAGCTTGTTTTATTATTCTTAGAACATGAAAAAGTGTATTATCTTGATATTTAAAGTGCGATACATTGAGAATTACTGGTAGTGTGTTCTTGTCTCCAAAGTATCCATATTTTAAAGAGGATGAGAGAGGTTTTAGTTCAATATATAGGGATTTAAGAACTAGAGACAAAATTGGTTCTACCTTGGATCACTCTAAAATATCTAGAACCACTACTCACTTCCAATAATGAGCTACCTAGCCTGAAATGAATTACAGTTATTCTAGTTTATATTCGGGTTGGATGACTGCTAAAAATGGTTCATCAGAAGTAGAACAACATCCCATGTCACCCTCAATGTAGTTAAAATGATCTTCCACTATATATAAAGCACAACTATCCTCATTCTACATGAATGATTCTTGCTTGATAGTTTTGAGGATGTTGTAAGATTCTCTTTCATCCCCTACTCTGAAAATCAAGTCACCTTGGTGAAAATCTATCAATACTTTTCCCATGGTCAAAAAGGGTCTTCCCAAGATTATTGGTGACTCTATATCTTCCTCTATATCGAGTATTATAAAATCATACAAAATAATCAACTTCCCTACTTTGACTAGCACATCCTTAAGCATCACCATATGATATTTAAAAAAGTGATCAGCTAGTTGCAATGCCACTCAAGTCAGTTTTAGATCATTTAACCCCAGTTTCTTAAAAACTAAAAAGGGAATCAGATTGAAACTATCCCCTAAATCAAAAATATATTTTCCAAAATCACATGATCCAATTGTTCATGGGATAGTAAAATTTCTAGTATCTTAAAGTTTTGGAGGAATAGAGTGTTTAACCACTACTGAGAATTCCTTAGTGAGAGGAATAGTTCCCAAATCCTCCATATTCCTTTTGTTTGAGAGTATTTACTTCATGAACTTAGTATATGTTGGCATTTGAGTCAATGTCTATCTGAAGGGAATATTAATATGAAGTTTCATGAATACCTCCATAAATTTTCCAATTTTTCGGTCCAATTTCCTCTTTTTCATGCATTCAATGAATGGTAAGGTGAGTTCATAGGGTCTGGCCAACTTTTTTCCTTTTTCATGTATAGCCTTCTTCCCTTTTGACAATCCCTGTGACAAGGGTGGATCCTCGACTTCAGATTTTATATCTGATGAGGGTAAATATTTATCTTGATTCCTAGATTCACCTTGCCTTGTAGTCACTTTCTGAGGGAGTTCTTTCCCACTTATTAAAATGGATGCATTAGCCTCCTCCCTTGGGTTATTATCAGTGTTACCCAATAGTGTACCAATTTGTCTTAAAGAGAGATGCTTGGAAAGATGTCCAATCTAATTCTCATGCCTTTAAATGGATTCTTTTGATTTTGAAATCATGTCTCATCTATTTTAATGAACTTAGACATCATCTATTCTAGGTTTTATGGTTTCTCCTGCTGAGGTTGTTATTGTATAGCTTGCTGAGGTTGTGGTTGTCTTGGTAGTTGCGCTGAATTAGAGTTTTGATACCCTTGCTATTGATAACACTACTTGTGATATTGATTTCCTTGTTATTTTATAGGATATGGATTTTGATTCTACTACTGACCATAACCAGGAGACCTCTGGGTTCATGGCTGAGGATTTTGTTATTGTTGTCCCCAACCCATATTCGCATTATCTTTCCAACATGGATTCTGTTATTGAGGGTATATGTTTGTCCCTCAGTTCTGAGAAACATAATTTAATTCACTTATTGATGGGATAACACTTGACCCCATACATTCACCCATGACATGGTTTTCACCACATTCACTACATGATGGATGATTAACCACTTGAACTTGAGATGTGGTTTTGAGATTCAACACATCAATTTTATTTGACACGACATCAAGTTGGGAATAAAGCATCATAGTGTCATCGATACTGTGTATTCCTCTCTTATGTATTCCCCACTCAGAATTCCATTGAATGTTATTTGCTGATATATCTTCTAGTAGATCAAAAAGTTACTCAAGATATTTTATCATGACTATTCCTCCAGCAACTACATCCACCACTGATTTAGTGTTTGTGGTAATACCCCCATAAAATGTTTGAATTTTCATCCATAATGAAAGTCCATGATGATGAAATTCCCTCAACATTTCCTTGAATTTCTCCCAAGATTCATATAATGAATCCGAATCATGCTGTTGAAAATTATGGATTTTATTCCACAACGTCACTATTTTGGAGGGTGGAAAATACTTGTACAAAAAAACCCAAGCTAAGACCACTCATGTATAAATGGAGTGCTGAGGAAACCCCTTAATCCAGTCCTTTGCTTTATCAATTAATGAGAAGGGAAACAAGTGGAGATGAATGGAATCCTTGGACACTCTGTGGAAATGGAACATATCACATATTTCAAGAAAATTAGAGAGATGAGCATTGGGGTATTCACTCAGTAAACCCCCCAACTGCACTATATTTTGAATAAGCTACATGATATCTAACTTAATATAGAAAGGATGGGCTTTCACTAGTGGTCTAATAATACCCATATCATCTCTATGAATAGAAGCGATCCCATACTTCATAAGGGTATGTCACAGATGCATTTGTTCTTGAGGAAGTGGGGGAATATACTGCTGCTCCTGATCAAAATACAATCTTTGGTTCAGAGGAATGTATGGAAGCCGCTTGGGTGGAAGAAATTACTAAGGTTTTTTCTGGCCATATCTAATATAAATTGAGTCGGTTGTATTTATTGATTCTAAGGCACATACTCCATAAATTTGGCTGGTTAGTTTGGGTTTGGTTTACCATTGACGATAAGCTATTGGTTTTGATTTCCTTCAACTATAAACTACTATTCAGATCCTTGGATAGAAGATGGTTCTTCATCTCCCAAGTCCTCTATGGGGGAGTCTTGTTTGTGCTCTCCCATAAGTGTATGAAGTCTACTAGATAAAGTTCATTTGATTTCAAGATGAAACAAAAGTATTTTTTTATAACTTAGTTCTCATAGAATGAATGATCCAGTCACTCATACACTTGTGGTTCTGCCCAATACCTAACAGCACACCAAGCGTAAAAGGGAAAAACAAAAAATAAATGAAAATATAAATATGGTAAAGAACATAATTTTTTGGAATTTATAATTTTTATTTTTACTTAATTGATACAAAATAAATTTAACAAAACACCATTAGATTATCTCCCTGGAAACGATGCCATAATTTGGTGTCATTTCAACCAAAGTGTTAATTTTGGTGTCCCAAATTTAATTACACACTCTTACTAATAGTATATCATGATTATGGGATCGATCCATAGGGAGAGTTAATGTTCTCTATTCCTTGAATAGTAATTAATTAAGTGAAGGTTTTCTGAATTTTAAAATCAATGTTTGAGGTTTGTGAAGACTATTTCCAAAGGTTTAGTGATTAGATCTTTCAAATTTCTTAATAATTCACCTTAAAATAGAAGAAACATGAAAAATGGTTTTTATTGATTAATGGAAAAAATGCGTCGGGGGTGTCGGTGTGTGTGAATGTCATTGAAATTCAATTTGATTATTATGTTGTGTTTGTTATAATAACTCACATCTCTAGGTTTCAAGCATATCATAACTCCCTTGGTCTGGTGGGTTTCAATTAAATTAGTAGAAATCAATTTCTTGGTATGGAAATTGATTTCTAACAACCATATTAAAATAGACCCTTATGCGATAACAAGTGCACCCAATGATCATGTGTTTACTTATCATAAGTTCCCTAGAATTACCTAGAAACTTTGTTATTGGTCTGATATAAGGTTTTTGGTGAGATTAATAAAGGAAGGTTCGAGTAAATTATGAGAGGAAGATGAATTACACGAACACAACAAAAAAATTAACCAACAATGAACCCACATTATCCATAACCCCAACACACAAGGGGATTATTTACACATTGAATAAATTATGAAAAACAATCTCTTTATACCTGAGGTATTCATTATAATTGATACAGAAAATAAGAACACTGAATGATCACAATAGAAAATACTCTAAAATTTCCTATAATGGGTTTAAAGCACCTCATCACCAAGATTTATGTCCTTTGGATGATGATTCCCATTCAAAATATCCCCCTTGCATTAATTAGCTATCCTCCAATGTCTAAGGGTGGTTAGGGGTCCAAATCCTAGGTCAAAATATGGGTAGGAGATTTAGATAGGAGCTAGGTGGTGGCTTTTTGATTGTCACATGGTTAAGTCACATAGTTAGTTAAAAAATTAACCAATAATTATTAAGGTTTTGTCTACTGATGGAGAGGCGCATGAGTACCTAGGCTGATTGACATAGTTTTTCTCATCGTACGGAGACCATGTGGTAGGTCTCTACCTCCAAAATTCCATGCCCCACACAGTTTCCTAGAGAGTTTGTACGGTTTTGATAACCATGTGGAGACTGTGTGTCTTGGATATATCCTATAGATTCAAGGCCTCATGGTTTGTTTTATTTAGATTCACGATTTTCTTGATTTAATAGTAACCGTGCACCATGGAAATATATTCCAAACACCTCCAATTTCTAGATGAATTGCCTGATTATGAAATATCTTCAACTCCCTTCATTTGGTGACAAAATTATACCTATCCAAACATTTTAGGTTGTAAAATCATAGGAATTTTTACAAAAAAACCATTTTCAATATGCATAAAATAATGTAAATGCCTTGTACACATGAGTGCATCAAACTCACCCACACTTGATTGATTATTTGTCCTCAAACAAATTCTTAGACAATAATTTTAAAGGATTTACCAAAGAAATCGGTAGAAGTGTCATAGGATATATAAACTAAATGAATATGGATTTTGGATGAATTATCATTAAAATTTATACATTCATTCTTCATGACTCACCAATTTTTGAAATTATCCAACAAAGTAAGCCTAATTCAGAACCTTCAATTATTCATTCTTAAATCAATATTGTTTAAAAATGAATTTGTACTTATTCATTTAAATAAAGTTCCAAACTCCATTTCCACATCATCAAACACTTAGGTTGTTTAAGCACAGATTTCATCATCACCAAATGGTTGTCTATCACTTTTATAGGTCACACAACCTTATTGACTTAAAACTTTTGAAAAATGATGAAAGGTCATCAACAATTTTGGGCATGGATTTGCATATCTTGAATAATTTTTATTATAATGAGATATTAGCATTAAAATGGGGCCCAATTTTTCATTTAAATCTATAAATACCCTATCCTTTTACACATATCATTACATGATTTTAAGTATAATAAAACATCATATTACAAGCCAAGGATCATGAAGTCTAGTGTCTTGGAAGACTAGGTACATAATCAAACATTATAAAAACAACTTTTTTCTTAATCACCATAATGATATCCTATCTTACATTGTGATCATACATCTACCTGGGATAAACTGGGGATAATATGAACAAAGGGATGATCTAAAAGACCAGTAAGGGAAAAAGCATAGTAATAAAGCTTCAGCACATGGTTTAGAAGGCATGAAATAATAATATAAAAAGGCACAGAATATTTGAAATCATAGCATATAAACATGGGATCATATAAACACGGAGTCATAATAATGTGTTAGAAACATAAAACATGACTTTATCATGAATCAAGTCTCGTTTCACATAGAGGATCACAAGTCAAGGTTAACCACTAAGACCGTTTCACATGGTAGCACGGGTCAAGGCTAACCGCCAAGACCGTTGCACATAAAATCTCATGAGACTCAAATTTACCCAATTAATTGGAGAACTATCTAGGTGCACCCATATTAACATGTTCATGAATATTCTTCCCACATAAATAATCACACATAATCAATCATACGTAAACATAAGGGTACCCATAGAAAGAAATGGGTGTCATAATCATGTCATAAAGTATAATGAATGGGAGTATCATAAAAGTGTACATGGAAAAAAGGAATTATATCAATAATGAAAATTCATAAGTTATAACAGGAATATATCATAGAAATTGATTCCAAATTTAAGTCATAACATGTAAAAGTGTTTTTAAGAAACTATAAAAATAAAACATTTTAGTGTCGTTTAATGAAAATATCAAAGATCATTTAAAATAGAAAAGGGAATAATATTTTATATAAAACCAGTAGTGAACCAATAAGGTTTTCGTGATAAAAATAGTGTTTTTATAAATATAATTCTTTCTTAAAAACAGATTGTATAGTGTACTTGAATTTGGGTAAGAAATCGGGAAGTTCCCTTAAAACGGGTTTGCATATCAGGAAGTATTGAGGGGGGAATCACTCAAAAAGAAGTATAAACTCAAAATATAATGATTAATTGATCTTGATACATGATTTTGGACATATAAACACAAATTATAAGATTTAAATAAAAAGAATATAGTATTTAATTTGGGTAAAAAGAGAGTAAGAATAGCCTGAAGGAATAATGGAGGTTCAGGTAGAATCCCTTACCTTAAGTTCGATGGTGTTCTCCACTTGATATTAATGACATTAATAATAAAATTAGGTTCATTAATTAATAATTAAAGAACCTATTTTACATTTAATTTATTTATTATAACCATTTTTAGTTCATTCATAACCTTTTTGATTGGTTATGAGGTTCAATTTCATTGTTTGGGTCCGTTTGTTTCATGATCGGTTTACTTATATACATGAATGGATAATCATATAAAATGAGGATGGTTGTATATAATTAAAGTTATATTTTATTATTTAACATCCATAAGGTTAAATGGTTGTAAATTTCATTTGGTTACTTTGAGTGAAGATGAATCATTATGTAAAACTTTAGTGATAACCTTTTGGGTTAATTGGTAGTTTTTGATCACAATGAACAAATTTTATTTTATAAATAAAAACCATGTGTAAAAAAAAATTCTAGAACCATATATGAGACATAATAAATATATTATATTCTAGTTCAACCATGAAAATGGTTTCATGACCATAATTGAAGATGGTAACAGAAATTGAAAACCCATCATCCTTGAATGTGGTAAATTTACAGATCTCGGATGGTGTTTTTATTACTAGTATAAATTAAGGGTAAATAAGAGATGATAATAAATTATTAATTTATCATAAAAAAATTATATTACATATAAGGTAATTTAGTTTTCATAAAATTTGTATGAGGATAGGTAAGGATAGAAAAGAAAACAATGGAACTTGAAAAAAAAGTAAAAGAATCGAAAAGAGGAATTTACCTCTTGAGTTAATCTTCTTTGAGAGCCTCTTAAGGGGAGAGGATTTGGTATTTTTAGAATAAAAAGGGATTATGGATGCAGGGAAAAATATGGGGAGAGATTTGAGTAGAATTTAGGCAAGACAGAAGGCTTGAGAGGAGTGAAGAGAAGAGGGGAGTGTGAGTGGTTCTTATAGTGGAGGGGAAGGGGGTTTTCTTAATATTTTAATAATTAGTTAATTATTTCTCCATAAGATAAGAAATATTTATGATTACATGAACAAAAATAGTAATAAGTGTACGTGAGTTCAAACCAAAGATTCTTACATATGTAGAACATCACCCATGACTCAGTAATTAATGTATTTAGCTTATTTTGTAAATTATCGTATTTCACTATTAATAAAAAATTCATGTATTTCAGAAAAATCAAAAAAATTCTCCCTAACCATTTTTGAAAATGTAGAATCCAAAAATGAAATCAATTTTTAAATATAATTTTATAAATATGATTAATTTAATTTTTATTTTAAATTAAAATTTACTTGAAAAATATAGATTTTAAAACTATAAATGATTTTATAATGCTTTAAAAAATTACATAAGGTCTTATAAAATTATCTTAAAACCATAAGACATAAAATTTTTAATTTATGAACACTTTTTAAGAAAATAAATTTTCCTTTCAATTAATTAATTAATTGTAATTAATTATTTATGACTTAAAAAATACCAATACTTTTACTATGGTCATATTATCACTTATAAGTTGCCTAAATTTTATTTATATATTCAAAGGTGTGGTTAATATTTTTTTGGATGACTTACTATTCATAAGGGGTCATAATACTATTCATAAGGGTAGGTTACTATTCATAAGGACAGGTTATTATTCACCAAAAATTAAGTTTGTTCCATCGGAATCCAAACATCTTACTGATCACAACCCTGTATATCAGATTTTCAAAATTCAAATAAAAAAAAGTGATAATATTATGTTTAAAGGTCACATAATAATTAGTAGTTAATTGAGTTGTGATTTCATGTGATTATATTACATAATTATAAGAAGGTAATTTCCATTGATAAAACATTGAGTCATTACATTCTTCCCCACTTATAAAATTTCGCCCTCAAAATTTTGTTTTATATTCTATGCCATAAACAGGTGTAGGTACTTTTCTTTGATTTCCTCCTCCATTTCCCATGTCGCCTCTTCGTACTTATGGTTCTACCATAGTACATTGACCAAGTGAGTAGTCTTGTTAAGCAGAACTTTATCTCTACAATCCAAGATCTTCACTGGATGCTCCTCGTAAGAAAGATCATTCTCCAATTATACCACCTCTGAAGAGAGTAAATGTGAAGGATCTGGTACGTACTTCCTTAATAGGGATATGTAGAAGACATAATGTACTTTAGATATGGTAGGTGGAAGTGCTAGTCGATAGGACACAACTCCAATATGATTATATGATATAATTATAAAAATGGAACTTCCATTGATAAAAAATTGGGTCATTACAAAATCATGATGAATATAGGGATAAATTCAGGAGTTCATAAAATTAAGACTGTGTAATAACCACTATTACAACAATAAAAACTCCCATAATTCACTTCTCTTAAAGCATAAATTGATTTCCATTGTAAGGGGTTCCTTAATTTAAACTAATCCATCAAAAAATTAATTTTTAAATAAAATGTTTTATGAATGAATACCTAAAGGTTTCTTCTCAAGTTTTACAATGTTTATTCATATAAAAAATGAGTTTATCAATCTAGACATATGAGGAATTTTATAAATAAGTCCCCAAAATCCATTTTTTATTCAATTTATATACATGTGTAGAACCTATAACAACCCTTTATAAATCCCCTAAGAAAAAAATTTCATCAAAGGTAATGTTATAGAAACTACTAAATGGGGTTCCATATGTGGGCGCCCTCCCCCACACTTAAAACTGTGCATGGTACTCTGTGAGGGTAGTAAGGTGGTGAAGGGTGGGAAATGAAAAGACAGGAAAGGGAAGGGAGAAACAAATAAAAATGAAAATGGAAATGAGAACTGAAGAAATACCCTAGAAAAAATGATGAAGAGAGTAAAGCAATTGGTGTGTGAGATCCCGCCTAATATAAAATTTATTTTGATCCCTAGATAGTGATCCTCTTACTGACTCAATAAGGAAACAAGAAAGAGTGGAACAATAAAACTATATTAGTAGTAGGTGGAATAAAAGATAATCAAACAATAACACCATTCAAGTTAAACACAACAACTGGCATATAGATTGTAAGTTCAAAATTAGAGTCACACAGGACAAAGTAAAAAAAGTAGAAGCAAACATAGGAAAATTAGTGCCACACTGTGGAAGGATTATAGGGATCACAGAATTCGACGCGAATGGCCTTATACCATGATAAATCTATAGGAGTCAGATATGAGGCCTTGCCTTCAGTGGTAGTTGCTATAGAGGGACCGCCTAACAGAGAGGATACTAGTATGGATTAGGATGAAAAGAGGAATCAAAATACATGTACTATGGTGAAGGATAGCTAGGCATGGGGTGGTAAAGATCAGGTTTTGGAAGGTCAGCCATGCTGAGGCCTACCACCTGGAACTGTGTAGCCTCTAAATGCCAATCAGACATAGTATAGGAGTCTTACTTTCATTTCCAGAAAAGGTCTGGGTCACCATAGGGGGTGCCTTGAAGGTGTGGGTAGGTGAGATAGGGGGAAACTATTGTGGGTCCATAGAGGTGGGATGGGTGGGTAGGTGATATTCCTCATCATATAGAGAGGAGTGGTGGGAGGTAGTAGGTGTGATGGGAGGGACCTCGTCCTCGGCGGCCTTGTGTTATCCACTGAATCAGTAGTGATGGCCATCATATTCTAGAATTTGAATTTAGTAGACTATGGTAAGGTCAAACAATGAGGGTACTAGAAGTTCAACAAAGGAAGTGGCATCAAAATCAAACTCCAAGTGGGCAGTTTGAAGTGAGATATTGAGGCGTCCAACAATGTCTCCTTTTGGCTTAGTGAATATATGTTGAAGGTATTGGGTGAAGACATAGGCTATGTTTATAAGGGCCCCGATGATCATGGAATGACGGATGAAAATGTCTCGAATACTAAAATTACCCTCACTATCTGATTGGGCCTTGAAACATGTGGAAATAATCTAGTAAAGTAGGCAATGCACATGGTTTAATAACTAGGAGGACTTAGTTGTTTGTGGTACATAAGGGGGACTAGGATGGGAAATAGAGGCCTAGAATTATCTTGCTGTGTCGGGATCCCAATCCCAGACTACTTCAGAATATTCAGTGATCTGTTTATATGCTTGATTATAAATTCCATGAAAAGTGGCAAACTCATGGAGCCAGAAACTATATCGTTTGTTCATGATGTGTAATGAAACATCGCTGAGGTCCTACAAAAATTCTCCCTGATCATTAGTGGTATACTATTCATGGAACTAAAAAGTGGCTGTAAATTCTAGCACCAATTCCTTATAAGTTGGTTTTTTCATGTCAAGTGTGCCAGTGAGGTTCCCTTGGGTGATCAATAGCTTCAATTTTTTGGAAATACCCAAAGACACTAGCTATTTTGGGGCATAAAAGTGGTGATTATTGACTTCTCACATGATGAGCATTCAATAATGCTTGTTTTCATCCTTTTTTATAAAGTTAAGGTGGGGGAAAGGAGGATTGGCAGAGTTGGAAGAACAAGATCGTTTGGTTGAGGACATGGTGGTTTGGGTGGGTGAACCTGTAGGCGGTGGAGGGAAAATAAGGATATTACACACTTTATAACAATAATATATATAAAATTGAATAATTATTATGAATAACTAAAATTCCCTATGGAAAATCACTAATCTGGAAATATTAAGGCATAAAATTTGGGGATTTTGAAAGGAAATCAGTCATGAAAGTGTGAAGATGGAGCATGTTGACTAGAAATCAAGAAATGAAGAGGAAGAAAGCCTAAATTTGAAAAATGAAAATGAAAAAATGGGGATGGAAAATCATGTTGTAGCCAAACCCTAGGGGGAGAAAAGAAAATAATGAAAGAATAAGAGAATAGAATAGGAAGAGAAAGAGAAAAGAAAACAAACATTGGTGGAAGATCCAGTGGAAGGAGGGAGGATTAAGGTTTGAAGGAGAAGGAGAGGGAGGGGGAGGCACTGTTCATGATGAAGAGAGGGGGTGACACATGATATTAGGGTTAGGATGGGTGGGGAATTTTTTGTAGGTTTTTAAATTTTTTGGGTTTCTTAGAAGAGAGGCACATTTTCATTTCACAATTTATTAAACCATGAAGTAGCCATGCCACATGACACTATAATGGATCTCCATTGTGTATGATTAGAGTGCATGGTTTTTACAATCATGCGTAATGGTTCTTCTTGGTTTTTTTGAAATTTCCTTCATTTGAATTAAATGAATCCCTTGGAAATGAAAACAATTTCCCCCCATTATTTTAAAAGATTATTTGAGATCTCTATAGGATATTTAAGTTAATCATAATAAAAAAAATTCAACAATTCATCTATTATGTTAAATTTATCCTATGATTTCTACATAAAAAAAAATAAAAAACACATTAACATGATCCCCTAAGAACACACAAATAAACAAATATTTTGATAAAATTTTCAAAATGCTGGGTTACCTCCGAGTCAGTGCTATGATTAATATCTCAATCTCAATATACCTAGGCCTCATGTTAATTGAATTTCATGGTTGAGACCATTCCCACCATGTCCTCTATTCAAAGATAAGGCTTTAAACATTTCCTACTCACCATAAACAATTGATCGTCTTCTCCAACAACATCCCCCACACCATGGTGAAGACTTTGACCACTTTAAAAGGTCCTAACTATTAGGACTTAAACTTTCCTAGAAACATTCTCAACCATGATTTAAACAATAATACATGATTTCCAAGTTGGAATGATTTCTGAGAAATTATATGATCATGAACCACCTTTGTATTTTCTTTGTAAAGCTTAACATTTTCATATGCCTCTCGCCGAATTTCATCAAGATCAAAAAATTGGAATTTTCATTTCTTTTATGTGGATTTAAAATCATAATTAAATGTTTTAACAACCCAGTATGATTTATGCTCAAGTTCCATAGGTAGGTGATACAGTTTTCCATAGATCAAAAAAAACGGGGACATGCCCAATGGTGTCTTGAAAGTGGTCCTGTACACCCATAAGGAATTGTCGAGCTTCTTGGACCAATCTTTTCTTGAGGATCCCACAATATTTTCCAATATTTTTTAAGTTTGAGATTGGATACCTCTACTTGACCATTGGAATGAGGATGTTATGGTGTCCCTATGTTATAATTCACCCCATACTTCATGAGCGCATTCCTCATTACAAAATTATCAAATTGTGTTCCCCTGTCACTGATAAGAACCTAGGGAACATCAAACCTACTGAAAACATTCTTCTTCAAATAGGAAACAACTACCTTTTCCTTATTTTGTTCTATGGTGGTAGCTTCCACCCATTTGAATACATATTCGACACATACTAGAATGTATTAATTCCCATATGATGGGGAAAGAGTCCCATGAAGTCAATACCCTATACGTTATAGACTTTGAACTCTAGGATGGGGTGCTGAGGCATTTCATCTATGCTCCCAATATTACCAGTCAGTTGAAATTTATTACAGTGTGCCAAAAAGTGTTAGGAATATTTATGCATGGTGGGATAGAAAAATCAAGATTGTAAAATCTTTTCTATAGTGCGGTCTAGTCCGTGATTCCCCCAACCAGTGAGGAATGATAAAACTCAAGAATTACATTAACTTCTTCCTCAGAGATACAGTGGAGAATTACCTAATCTCCACATGAGCAGAAGAGTAGTGGTTCTTCCCAAAAAATATTTCTTTACTTTGGACTGAAAGGGATTCCTTTGATGGAATGTGAGATCAGGGTGAAGTAATCCTATAACCAAATAATTGGCGATGTCAACAAACCATAGAATGGGGTGTAGCTTCAAATGAGAAAATTTATTCATCTGGAAAGTCTTAATTGATTTTACTATCATCTTCTTTTTCCAGATGGGGTAATTCCAGGTGGGAGAGTTGATCAACAACTATGTTTTAACTCCCTTTCTTGTTAAGAATCTCCAAGTCAAACTCTTGGAGGATAATCAACCAATGAATGAGACATTACTTTTCATCCTTTTTGTTCAACAAGTATTTGAGTGTTGCATGGTTAGTATAAACAACAACTTTCAACAGAACTAGATATGAGCAGAATCCGTTGAATTAGAAAACCACCACTAGTATATCCTTCTCAGTGGTAGTGTATTTGATTTGGTCTTCGTTTAAGGCTCGACTTGCATAGTAGATAGTCCTGAAGACGCAACCCATCCATTTTCTAAGGACTTATCTCACAAAATAGTCACTTGTATCACACATAATTTCAAATGGATCATCCCAGTTTGGAGCAATCATGATGGTAGATTCAACCAGTCACTACTTCAAGAGATGAAATGCTACAATGTATGTTTCATCAAATTCAAAAATAGCATCCTTTGAAAGGATATTGGTCAACAGTTTGGATATCTTTGAGAAATCACGCACAAACTGTCTATAAAATCCCACATGTCCAAGGAATATCCATATTTCTCAGACAGAATTTGGAATGGGTAGTTGTGATATCACTTCAGTCATTATAGGATCTACTTCGATTCCTTTAATAGAGATCTAGTGGCCTAATACATTGCCATTATATACCATAAAATGGAATTTCTCTCAATTTAAGATAAGATTGGTGTGCTTTCACCACTCCCAGACTAATTCTAAAATTTTCAAACATGTGTTGAATGAATTCCCATAGATAGAGAAATCATCCATGATAACTTCTAGAATATGCTCCTCCATGTCATGGAATATAACCAATATGCACCGTTGAAAGGTGACTAGATCATTAAACATTCTAAAAGACATACGAAGATATAAAAAGGTTCCAAAAGGTCACGTGAAGGTGATTTTATCTTGATCTTAAAGGGAAATATAAATATGGTAATACCCTGAGTAACCATCTAAAAAGTAATAGAATTTGTGCCCTAACAAGCATTCCAACATTTGATCTATAAAGGGAAGTGGGAAATGATCCTTCCATGTAGCATCACTGAGCTTTCGATAGTCCACACAAACCCACAATACCATAACTATTCTTGCCGGGATAAGCTCATTATTTTCATTTGAAATCATGGTGATAACCCCCATTTTGGGCACTAGTTGCAATAGACTCACCCTTGGGATGTTATAGATTCGATAGATAATACTTGCATCCAAAGGATTGATCACTTATTTCTTCACGAACTCCTTCATTAGAGGATTTAACTGTCGCTAAAGTTTCCGAGAGGGATTGGATACTTCCTCAAGTAGCACCTTGTGTGTGAATATCATTGGCCTGATTCCCTTAAGGCCGACAACAATCCAACCAATAACTTGTTTTCTTCTTCTTAAAACCTATAAAAGTGCATTATCTTGATCTTTCATGAGATATGCATTTATAATTACTGGTAGTGTGTTCTGGACACCTAAGTATCCATATTTTAAAGAGGATGGGAGAGGTTTCAATTCAATATATAGTGCTTTAAGAACTAAAGGCACAATTGGATCTACCTTGTTTTTCTATAAAATATATGGAACCACCGCTTTCTTCTAATAATGACCACCCTAGACTAAAATTAATTGCAGTTATTCTGGTTCATATTCAGGCTAGATGTATGCTAAAAATGGCTCAATATAAGTAGAGAAACATCCCATGTCACCCTCTATGTAGTTAAATTGATCTTTCACTATAGTTAAAGCACATCAGTCCTCATTCTACATGAATGATGCTTCTTGATAGATTTAAGGATATTGTAAGATGCAATTTCATCCCCCACTCTAAAAATCAATTCACCTTAGTGAACGACTATCAATACTTTTCCCATGGGCAAAAAGGGTCTTCCCAAGATTAGTGGTGCCTCTATATCTTCCTCCATATTGAGTATGATAAAATAATCTAGAAGAATAGACTTCCCTAATTTGAATATAACATAATCAAGTATCCCCTTAGGATATTTAATGGAGTGATTAGCTAGTTGCAATACCATTTGAGTCAGATTTAGACCATTCAACCCCAACTTCTTAAAATAACCCATAACAAATCAGATTGAAACTATCCTCTAATTTACAAAGATATTTTCCATACTCACAATATCCAATTATGCATGGGATAGTAAAATTTCAAGGATCTTGAATTTTTCAAGGAAGAGAGTGTTGAAACACTATTGAGCATTCCTTAGTGAGAGGAATGGTTCCCAAATCCTCCATCTTTATTTTGTTTTAGAGGATTTACTTCCAGAACTTAGTATATATTGGAATTTGAGTCAATGATTCTATAAAGATAATGTTAATATGAAGTTTCCTAAATACCTCTATAAATTTTCCAAAATTTATGGTCCCATTTCCTATTCTTCACGCATTCATGGAATAGTAATATGAGTTTATAGGGCCTGACCACCTCTTTGACATTGTCATGTGTAGCCTCATTCCCTTTTGAAAATCCCTGTTATGATGGCCTCTCCTCAACTTTGGCTTCTCTATCTGAGGAGGTTGACGATTTATATTTATTCCTAGCTTCACCTTTCCTTGTTGTCACTTGCTGCGGGAGTTCTTTCCCACTACTTAAAATGACAACATTGTAATCCTCCCTTGGGGTCTTCTTAGTATTACCTGGTAGTATATCAGGTTGTCTTGAAGAGAGATGATTAACAAGCTATCCAATCTGATTCTCAAGGCTTCGAATGGATGCCTCTTGATTATGAAACCATGTATCAACTATTGTAATGAACTTAGACATCATCTCTTATATATTTGATGGTTTATCTTGCTAAGGTTTTGTTGTAAAACTTTCTAAGGTTGTGGATGTCTCAATGGTTGTTCCAGATGAGGGGTTTGATACTCTTGTTGCTGATAGGATCCCTGATGATACTAATTTCCTTGTTGTTGTCTATGATATAGATTTTGATACTGCTGATGACAATAAATGGGTGTTCTTTGGGGTCGTGGATGAGGATTTTGTTGTTGTTGTCCCCAGCCCGTGTTCACTTTATCTTTACAAGATAGATTTTAGTATTAAGGGTATATGTTTGGACCCCAGTTTTGAGAAACATAATTTACTTCACTTGTTGACGGGCCAACACTTGACCCCGGACATTCACCCATGACATGGTTGTCACCATATTTGCTGCATGCTAAATTATTAACCGCCTAGACTTGAGATATGGTTTTCAGATTCAACACATCTATTTTATTTGATAGGAAATCAAGGTGGGCATCAAACATCATAGTGGAATTATTGTTGTTCATGACTATATTTTGAGTTCCTCTCTCATAATTCCATTGAAATATATTTTCCGACATGTATTCTAGTAGATCAAAAAGTTCCTAAGGAGATTTTCTCTTGACCGTTCCTCCAGTAGCTGGATCTACCATTGATTTAGTGTTTTTGGTAAGACTCCCATAAAAGGTTTGAAATTTCATCCATAACAAAATTCCATGATGAGGAAATTTCATCAATATTTCCTTGAGGTACACCCAAGATTCATATAATGACTTCGACTCATGATAATTAAATTTATGGATTTCATTCCACAACATCACTATTTTGGAGGGAGGAAAATAATTGGACAAAAACACCTAATCTAAGACCTCCCATGTAAAAATGGAGAATTTAGGCAACCCCTTAATCTAATACTTTTGTCATGAACCATCTTGGGTACCCTAGTAACCTGATAACTGAACTGGCCCTGACATAGATCGAAGGGAATTCCCAATCCCCACTGGTTGACAACTAGCACCTAGAATCATAAAACTTGAAAGTGGGAGATAATTTTCAAAAAAACTTAGTGGAAGTAAAAGAGATAAGACTGTATTCATAACAAAAGGAAGCTCCACTAGGAGTAAAGTACCAGAATATAACAAGGGATAAAATGCCCAAAGTACTAAAACCCAAGTACTAAAATGGAAAAACAACCCAAGGTCCCTAAGGACACAAGTCATCAAGTTCAAAGCTCAACAACTGGATCCACCTCCAAGAGATCACTTCCATTTTCTTGAACCTAGAAGAATAAAGTCTACAAACACCTAAAGGAAAAATTAGGGTGTGAGACCAAGCCCAATAGGATACCATAAAAGATCCCATAACATATACCAAATATAAATTATCCAAATAAAATATTTCAATTTTCAATATAAATAGGTTTGACAATTCAAAAGAATATTTAAAAAAACATGCTATACATTTTCAAAATAATGGAAAAATAATATTAAATCACATGCTTTACTTTATAAGAGATAAAATATTTTTAAAACAATGGATTAAATAAAATAGTTACATAAAATAGTTTATATAAATTCAGTGAAGGCATGTAAAGAAGTTTTACAATATTGAAAAATATTTATATCTCACATATAAATAAACAAGTGAGAAACATGGTCATATTCCAAGTAGGTATAATAGTAATAACTAGCTATAGGATTCCACACTCTCTAAGTGATCACAACAAAATGAGTATAATCATGATCCATAACCCTATCCAGAGGTGACTTGTCGCCCTCCCATCAGGGATGTGACCTGAAAAAGGTATGTTTTAGAACATTGTAATAGTGTAGAGTGTATCCAAATAACTCACTAACTACCTAAGGCTTGCATGTGCTCTTACACGATGGAAAACTTATTTTAAGACCGCTTAAAATATGACAAATCCCATTCTTCCATTTCAAAAATTCAAATTTCTTTCCATTTAAAACCAAAACGGGTTTTAATAAAAAACATGAACTTTCCACAAGATAAAACCATTGGGTTTCTATAAAATCATTTTAAATCCATTTTCACATGTTTGAAATCCACTCAAAACTAATTCCATCATTTTTAATTCATTTTCAAAATTAAATTAAAAATTTTAATTGAAAATATTTCCGTCAAATCCACAATTTAGATTCAACAATTTAATTAAAAATATTTCCATCAAATCCACAATTTAAATTCAACAATTTAAATCATCCAATTTCCATAAAAACACCCCAATTCAATAGAATCTAGGTTTTTCCAAATTTCTATGCCAAAGATGTTTCAAATCTCTCAGTTTAATGGAACTCGGTTTTATTAATTTAATTGAAAGAAAATATAAAAAAATGAATTTAAATCAATAATTTAAATAAATCAAAAATTCAAGGTTAATCAATTTGGATAATTGTGATGGAACCACCTATCTCAAGGTTGTTGATATTAGAGACAAATACAAACCACCCTGTGTGGTTCAATTCACCTCCTCACGACCTTATTATCATAAGCATTTACACACCAAATCTTGATGTTTGTTAAGAGTTCCTAGAACCAAAACCAAATGTTTCAATTCAAAAGGAAAATAAATATCACATGCGATGATATCTTCTCTATCTTGGACAATCTTTGTATTATCACTTTATGTCAATACATGATTCCAAAAATTTTACTCAGAATAATTTTAAACCAAATTCAATATTATAATCTCTTTAAATTAGAATGAGATCAAATGTGGTCGTCCTTTATAATTATTCATTGATAATTTAAATAATTATCCTTCAATAATTTCACAATCATAATTTGATAAAATTATTAATTATCATTTGATAATTTGTATAAATATATTCTAATAATTATTCCTTACAAATTATCATTTCGAAAACATATTATGATAAATTTGTTTCTATAAATTATCTTTTGATAAATTGATGCAATTATCCTCTAATAATTTTTTTGATAATTTTTTTGATAAAACGTGTCATTACCATTTGATAATTCAAATAAATTATTGTATGAAAATTTTATAAATCATATCTCAATAAAACAAGGCAATTATCTTGGATAATATATTTTCAAAGATCTATTTAAAATGTGAAAAAATAGGATCGAGAAATACCTTTCTGCCTTAGAAACAAAAATATTATTTTAGTTTTTCTCATCAAGACGAATTCAATGGTACTAATGGCGTGAAATTACAATCAATATTGAAGAAGTTATAGAAGAGAGATGGTTAAAAAAAATAAAAAAATAAAACAAAAAAAATAAAATGAAGAACACCAACCTAGGTAGCGCCTGGAGAGAAGAAATGCACACCCGACTCACTAAAGATGAACAACATAAATCGAAACAGATTGTCCGATCACATCTAAGGATGATTTGGGGTCTCTTGGGATTGATAGAATCAATAAACAACCAAGGCGAGGTGATTATGATATTAAAGAAAACCAAAACACAACATTTAAAACCCATATTTTAAACACCCTATTTCTTGAATTAATCAACAAAAAAATCAATACAGAGTCATTCATTTATCCTCATTAAGGAATTGAAATAGAAAACATTCAAAATGGTTAAGAAACGAATGATTTTAAAATATCCCATAGTTTAAAATTTCTATTCCTCCATTCTAGGGACGATGAAGTGTTAATTAATTAATTATTTTTAAAATTAATCATTTTTCATAAAAATAAATAACACTAAACGACCACTGCATATAGATATTATGCCCTATCTAGGGTAAACCCACCATTCCAGATCCAACGATGATATTTTATTTCTCAAATGATTAACCATTTGATAGAAATTAATGATTTGTTATTTAAAAACAAAATTAATAATTAATTAAAATAAAAAGGGTTATTTTTGCGAGCGAAGCGTCCAAACACCCGATTCTTACAAATTTTATACCCTGTCTAGTATAAAAATCTCATTCCAGACCTATAAATGGTCTCATATTTCCCATAGGATACATCATTTGAGAGATATTTAATTATTTTTAATAAAAAAATATATTAAATATTATTTAATAACTTTATCTCAAGAGAGAGACATCCAAACGTCCGACAACTTCGAATGTTATACCCCTAAAAGGGTAAACACCATGTTTCAGACATAACGATGGTCTCAAATTTTTTATATGATGTACCAATTTGGAGTTATTTAATTATTCTGAATAAAAATTTTACACTTAATATATTATATTTAATATTTTTATTCAGTCTTCACTGAGACTTTGCGGGCCTCAAAATCTCACAATAATTCCGTGCCGAACTCCAAAAATATTTAATTAAATACTCCATGATGTTAAATATAATTTATGTCCATTAACACATTTATTAAAATTTCACTTCTAAATTATTTTTTCCCACTTAATATCTTAATATTTTAATTGAAGAGGGTTTAGAAAAACTTGAAAATAGTAACTGAATGTTACACTTTTTCTTTATCCCTTAATGAGAAGGAAAATAAG
The DNA here is from genome assembly GCA_963277665.1 of Viscum album. NCBI lineage: Eukaryota > Viridiplantae > Streptophyta > Magnoliopsida > Santalales > Viscaceae > Viscum > Viscum album. The sequence goes on along the minus strand of OY728162.1, from coordinate 209,767,899 downwards.
AAGAGACTAATTTCATCCTCAGACACTCCTTGGTAACAAAACATATCACATATTTCAAGAAAATTGGAGAGATGAGAATTGGGGACTTCACTTAGTAAACCCCCAAACTACACCATATTTTGAATAAGCTACATGATAGCCAGTTTAATCTAGATATGCTGGGCTTGCATTGGTGGTCTAATAATACCCATATCCGCTCCATGAATAGAAGGAATCCCATACTCTGTAAGTTTATGTCCTGGATGAATTTGTTCTTAATAAAATTAGGGAATATACTACTGCTCCTGATAGAAATATGGTCATTGGTTCAGAGGCATGTATAGAAGCTTCTCAGGTGGAAGATATTGCAGAGGTTACTGCTGGCCATATCCTAGCATAAATTGAGCCAGTTGTCTTTGTTGATTCTAAGGTGAAAACTCCATAAATTTGGCTAGATGGTTTGGGTTTGGTTCACTATCAAAAAAAAGCTATTGGTTTTGATTTCCTTCATGTACAAACGGATGTCCAACTCCTTGGATAGAAGCTGGTTCTTCATCTTCCAAATTCGTTATGGCGGCATTTTGGTTGTACTCTCCCATACGCGTCTGATGTCACCTGTATAAAGTTTGTTCGATTTTAAGATCAAAGGAATGTATTTCTAATGTCTTGACTCTCTTGAAACGAGTGATCTGGACACTCATACACTTATGGTCTTGTACAATACTGAACAGTATACCAAGACTAAAAGGGAAAAACCAAAAATAAATGAAAACAAAAATATGGTAAAGAACAGAATTGTTTAGAATTTATAATTTTTATTTTCAATTAATTGATACAAACTCAATTTAATAAAACACTGTTAACTTATCTCCCCAAAAACAACACTATAATTTGGTGTCGTTCTAGCCAAAGAGTTAATTTCGGTAGCCCAGATTGAATTACCCACTCTTATTAATAGTATAGCGTAAGTATGGGATCGATACACAGGGAAAGTTAATGTGCTCTATTCCTTGAATTATAATTAAATTAAGTCAAGGATTTATGAATTTTAAAATAAATGTTTGAAGTTTGTGAAGACTATTTCCAAAGTTTGAGTGATTATATCTTGAAACATCCTTAATAATTCTCCTTAAAATAGAAAAACATGAAAAATGGTTTTTATTGATTAATAAAAAAATGTGTTGAGGCTATGGGTGTTTGTGAAGGTCGTCAAAATTTTATTTTCTTATTTTTTTTGTTCATAATAACTCACATCTATGGGTTTCAATAATATCATTACTCTCTTGGTCTGGCGAGTTTCGATTAAATTAATAAAAAATCAATTTCTTGGTCTGGAAATTGATTTCTAATAATCTTATTAAAACAGACCCTTCCAAGACAACAAGTGCACCCAATAATCATGGGTTTAATTATCATAAGTTCCCTGTAATTCCCTATAAACTCTATTCTTGCTAATCAACAATGAAACCATATTAGCCACAACCAAAAAACATAGGGGGATTATATAAAAATTGAACAAATAAAGACAAACAAGCTCTTGATACCTAAGGTAGTCATTACAGTTGATACAAAAAATAAGAACGCCAAATGATCCCAAGAGAAAATACTCTAAAATTTCTTAGAATGGGTTTCAAGATCCTCCTCTCAAAGATAATTATTCTATAGATGATTATTCCCATTCAAAATATTCCCCCCTACATTAATTGGCCACCCCCAATGTCCAAGGATGGTTAGGGGTCCAAATCCTAGGTCAAAGGATGGGCATGAGAGGTAGATAGGAGGTAGGTGGTGTCTTGTTAGCCACCGTACGGTTATGGCACACAATTAGTTAAACTGTGTGCTAACCGTGCTTAAGGTTATTTCCACTGATGGAGAGGTTCAAAATTATCTGGATTGGTCAAAACTATTTTTCTAACCATGTGATAGGCCTCTACCTCCAAAATTTTACACCCCACATGATTTTCTAGAGAGTCTGTTTAGTCCTAATAACTGTGCGGAGACTGTGTGACTTGGCTTTTTCCCATAGATTCAAGGCCAAACGGTTAGTTTGATTGAGGTGCATGGTTTTCTTGATTCAGTAGTAACTGTTCACCATGAAAAAAATATTCCAAATGCCTCCAATTTCTAGCAGAATTGCCCAGTTATGCAATATCTTTAACTTCCTTCCTTTAGTGACAAAATTATACATATCCAAACATGTTTAGGTTGTAAAATCATAAAAATTTGTCCAAAAAAACATTTTTATATGAATAAAAGAATTTAAATTACATGTACACATTAGTTCATCAATAAAACCATGACATTTTAAAAGAAATCTATGTTTAATAGTGTATATGACATGCAACTCTAAGCCTAAATAAACCATGAAATATTAATCTTTAAATATGACTGTTATTATATAGCCATTAAATTAGAGGGTATGAATAGGATTAAAAAATTTATGAAATATATATAAATATCCTACTCAATATAAATATATTGATAAATACTTAGGAAATACGCACTCGATTTTTAATGAAGACATTTTATTCTTCAAAAATTCTTTTTCTTCAAAAATTATTTCATTGTTTTTGGTGAGAAAGTATTATAATTAATTTAATTAAATTTTATAAAATTTATTTAATAAATTTAAATTCATTTTTTAAATCATCACATCAAAATTAAATTAGGAAGAAATTTTGGAATTTTTTTAAATGATTGATTTTTTAGTGAATAGTGTAAATTATCGATTTTTCAAATACTATCATTTCTTCTCATTAAATCAAGTAATTTAAAAGTAAAATTATATTTTGGATTTGGTATTAAAGTGATTTATGAATAATTTTATTTATAATAATCTAATTAATTTCGTTTTAATAATAAATTTTCAGGATTTTGGTAGAAGTTTATTTTTATTCTTAAAAACACAGTTTTCAGAAAGTTGTTTTTAAGTGCATAAAGTTTATCCATTTTAATTAATTAAAATAACCAATAATAAGTAATGATTTAAATTAAATTTAAATATTATATATATATTTATATTAATATAAATTCATATAATGATGATAATTATTCACAGATATGATATAGGATCATCTATTGCTTGAAAAATGGATTTTCATGAAAAACCACTTTTCATCACATTTTGTAGGTTTAATTTTAAATTAATTAATTCCACTTATGTTTATTGAATTTTATAAAATGGATTAAATATTTTTAATAATAATAATTAATATTAGGTAATATGGTTAACTTAATTTTTGGTCTTATTTAATAATAAAAATACTAAAAATTAATTACAACGATTAGGGTTAAAACATGGTTTTGCGTGTTACAAGCACTTGTGATAAAATTAATTTTCAAAACACATATTATTTTTATTTTATAAAAAATATTTATTATTTATAATAATTTGTTACAAATTATATAATGATTCTCTTTTTATTTTAAGGTATAAAGTATAAATTACCTAACTAAAAACTAGTTACCATGGTGAACACTTAAATGGTAAAAGTGTGTAACAATAAAGGTAAAGAGAATAACAAGTTTAAAACATTTTTTTAATATTATAGGTGTTTATTAAGTTTATATTCTATACAATACATCATTTATAAAATTTTTAAGAACTTTTATTGAGAGTGACTTCCCATTATTGAATATTTTTGGCTATTTATAAAAATGCCACCCGTTCTCACTTATAAAAGGAAACCTCATATCCTCTTTTATTCATACTTAAAAACCATTTTTGATCAGAAAATATCTAACCAAATACATTAATTAATTCCATTCCCATGTCATAGAGTCCCTTTTTGTATTATAAATCCCTAATAGTAAGGATTTTGGTGCAAACCTAAAGAGGTTGTCTGAAGAAGAGGTATTGTTCTTAACAGAGAGTTTTTATTTTATTTCTCATTAAAACCATTAAAATATTTTAAAACCATAATTATATAATAAAATAAGTATCTACCATTTAATTATATTTTATTATGTTAATTTTGAAACCTACAATCATCTCATGTTTCATCAAATGGTAAATGAAACCATTGTTCATGTGTACGGTGGACTACCGCTGCCTGAATCGTTGTAATTCGTTTTCTATCATAACCTCTAAAAAATGTTTATGATGATGGATTTAATATATATATATATATATTATTTAAATGACATATTTATCATTATTTAATATTAATATAATGCATATTTTCTTATAATTCCATTCATTGAAAAAAATTAATGCGTACCTGTGGACTACCAGCTCCACGAAGTGATGTGATTCATTTTTCATCACCGCATCACATGGATGATATATATAAGTGTATTTAAATAAATAATATTTTATTTAACATGTAATGATCATTATTCAAATATTAAATGATAGTTACCTCCTTTTCATCATGATCATTGAAAAATGGAAATGTTACTCATTCGTATGTACGACCTACCGTCTCCATGATTGTAATGTAGTTCATTTTTCATAACCACATTTCATGATTATTTTTAGAAGTATAATTTATGTATAAAAATTATAATTATCTCATTATTATTATTCTAGATATTATGGAATGACCTCATTGACGACAGTTAATCTACCAAATTCATTTTGGGCATATGAGTTGAATATCGTCAAAACATATGATAAGAACTCAAATGATTAAGTAATTAAATATAATATGGTAATAGATAAAGTAAAAGGAATAATAAAATTGAAAAATATTATAATTAAATTTAAAATTTAAAATAATTTTATTATTTTGGAAGATAAATAATGTACTTGATGAGTCAAACTCAATGTAAGTGGATTTCCTTAAAAAAATTCCCTTTTTAAGTTTCCATTCCAACTCTTTTTCTTCTATGTCTATATTTTTCTAAATTTTTCAAGAAATTTTTTATTTATCAATCAATGGATAATAAAGGTCATTTTTGATCATATTTAACTTTATTTACAATATTTTTAAAAATTAATCTTTTTAAGGTTTTATGTACGTGACACTTTACTTTAAAAATATCATTTTAAAGGTTTTAAAGATTTATTTTCTAGATATTTATCTTCCATGTACATATTCTTAAAATTATTTTATTAATGTATTTATATGGAAATAACTGAATTATAAATTAAATTTTATGTATCTTTTTAATTTCTTTCAATGGTTTTCAAATTGAATCTATTTTACATATTTTATGCAGAAATTTTTGAACTTATTTACAAAATCCAAAAGGAATATTTAATTTTAACATATATAACATTGATGAATTTTCCCACCACCATAACCATTATTTGAAATTTTGACTTATTTATAACATTACTTATTTTCTTTAAACCTCTTTACCTTTATTCTAAGTATTCTCAAAAAGGTTTTTACATGGAATAGATATTTTGATATCTAGATATGTTTTTCTTATGGGTGTAAGAGATCTCTCCTAACCACCCTTTTCATCAAGTTATGACCATTATCTATCTAACTCACTTTATCTACCTAATTAATTTTATAAAATTCTTCTAAATTATATATATATGTCTCTCACATATATACCTAGCTTATTATCCCTTACTTTGGTGGGGTAATACATGCCTTATGTTCATTTATAAAATATATTCATTATGAAATTTACTTTGATTATGATATGAGGCAAGATTGTGAAACCCATTTTATTTCCATGGGAAATTATTATATTTATTCCTTATGATTGATTTCATTTTTGTGGAACACATAATAATGAACATGATATGATGGGTGTTCCTAGATAGTTCTCAAATGCATTGAGTAATTTTTTTGGTTTCATGAGATGTTATGTATAGTATTAGAGAGTAAACCTAATCCATTATGTGAATTTTTCTACAATGTGATGTTAGATTTGAAATTATCCTTTACTTATGCTTATATCATGTTATATTTTACTACCAAATTTCCTATGTTTCTATGATCATATGATAACATGTTATTTATATTATGATTTAATGTGATTACTCATGAGAATTCTCTTTTATGATATCATTTTATACCTTTTACTCACACATTATGTTTCCTTGTCATGTTTATTCCCTTACTAGTATTCTTAGCTCACCCCTTTATTTTGTTTATTTCCCAAGTTATCCTATTATGTTTTAGGAGGTAAAATATATTTAGGATATCACTAAAGAGTTTAAAAAAATGTTATGTTTTAGTTTATTTTTATTTTTGAAGCACTTAGTCTTCCAAAGACACTAGGCCTCATGATATTTGGGTTTTAATTAATGGATGTTTATGTTAAAAATCTTGTAATAATTTATATAAAAGTATTGGGTCTCTATAGTTGGTATCAGACCCTGATCTAGTTATTTTTAGGGACTAGGGTTAGAGAAATATAGTATAAATCCATGGGGATAAGGTTATGTATTGGATAACATCCTTAATTTTTTGTAAGGAAGAGATTATGTGGTTTTTAAAGAAATAAATCCCTATCTAGATACTATAAGTGTACTTGGTTTTGATATAGATGTATCAAGGGATAATAGCCCCAAAAAGAGTTAGTTGAGTATATCTTAACCATCATTCTGATGCATGGCGAGTGTTCCCTTACTACACACCTGGGTTGACACTCCCATGTGATATTTTTGGGCTTATTAATGTTTTCAATATAAACCATCATGAAGGATTTGAATATATTATAATCATGGATGAAATAGGTTAAACCTAAGGTGTCATAGATTTAAAAGAAGGTGTCATAATTTAGACATCCTATATATGAATTTTCATAATTTTGATTAATTTTTTTCACACCATGATTTTTTCTTTTAGTCAATGGATAGAACCTAGAGGAATAATGTTAACACTAAATGTGATGAAAAATGATATGATTATGAGAAATCAAATTATATAATGATAGATTTGAAAGATATTTTGATTATTCCTAATAATTGATCATGATATATGATTAATAACTAGTACCTTAACTAACTATTGGACTCACAAATAAATAGAAGGATAGAGTCCACTAAGATCTCGATTGGAGGAGACCATGGAGGAAAGAAGGTTAAATTTCCTTCATGTTAGAAATGTGGGAAGAGTCACTTAGTAGAATGTATCAAATGAATTGTAAAATGTTTTATTTGTTGAAATGAAGGCCAGAGTAATGAATTACTGATTAAAAACAAGGAGGACAATGGAGAAAAATAAATTACACCCTAGAGATCTATTTATAATTTGTTATCTTAAATGCGGGAACCTTTGAATTATTAGAGTCAATTCCATATTCTAAAGGTTAAATCATAGATCAAGTAAGGACCTATGTTATACTAATCATTTAAGTACAAGTATTTAAATATTGGGATTAGATAATTATCTTTTGGTTATAAGAATCATGAAATATTTAAGGATTGTGTTAATTTATAGGAGAATATATTATTTTACTATTATTCCATAGAAATTCAGGCTATTTATAAAAATGATTAACAAATATGATTAGGCAATATATATTTCGGTATGATACTTTATGATTAAATGATTTTATTTGGATATAAATATTAAATTTATCTTGGATGAGTATGTGATAAAATAATTCTAATCTTTGATTTTCAATCTTAGTATAAAATATTTTGAAATTTTTAAAGGTTGGTTATTTAATGAATGTTCTTAGTTGAACTTTGGGTGTTATCATTGAGTCTTTATAGATTAATGTTGTATTTCACCGTATAAAGGTTTATTCATTTTGGGAATTATATTACCATATAATATCCATTTTGGTTTTGTAAAGGTTTATACATTTTGGTTTTAATAGATGAACGTCCCTTTTTTATTATCTTGGTTTATTTCTTCATGAATAAAAAAATTCATCTTGAATATTAACCGTTTGAAGTAAAAGGTGATATTGTGGTAGAAATTGATTAAAGGATGAAATTCTACTTAAAAAGTAAGTATATTTAATTATTTTCTTAGTCTAAATGGTGAAATAATTCCCCAAATATAAGAAGAGAATCTTAAAAAAATTTATTTCATATTACCTTAAATACTTTATGAATCGATGTCCTTTTTAAAAACTCTTTGGTTTATGGTTTTGTGGTCGTTAACTTTCTCACGACCATTCAATTTCTTATGATCTGTAACATCTTATTACTGATTTGATAGGTATGTATTTAAACTTATCATGGTTTTCCTTTTTATTGAATAAGCAGGGTTGAGAATAATTTTTGAGTATACCTATAATGGTGAAGTCATAGATTTTTTGGACTCTCAACTTTAACCAACCTTTTCTACAGGCTTCCAGAGGGTTAGATTCCATTTAACTTGGGTACACGATGTGAAATGGTTGTTGGGTCCATGTTGTGAAGGGTTCACACCATGAGGGGTACATGATGTGATGAGTCATTACACATCATGAGTGAATTAAAGATCAATTTTCAATTTAGAGCATCTACTTTTAATTCGAGGAGACACATTTTCTTGTAGTTACAGAAATTAACTATTTCACGACATGTATTGGTGTTACATGTCATGTAATACCTTTGCTGTGGGTTTTAAATAGGCAACGTGGATAAGATCATCTTTTATCCTCTACTCTAATTTCTTCTCCCTCAACCCAAAGCCTTCCCCAAACGATCATGGATCTATCCTACCCCTTCATATCCATTCGTTTGGCATTCTATCGTCATTTTGTTGGCGGTGTGATTCCCGGGTAAGCTTTCTCCCTCATTATTTATCTTTCCCTCTTTATACTCCATTGGGATTTCAATAGATCATCCTGAAATTGATGGATCTATGCTCCACAATGCTGGATCTCAATTTTAGGTTGGGTTTTGAGATCTTCTACACCTTTTTCCTCATTGAAGGGTTTCATTGTGAGTGTTGTTTTTTGGAAAATGATAGATGATTCCGTCCTACTTGTCCAAATTGATTAAACTTGAATTGCTTGATTTATTTCAATTTTTGATTTAAATTCAATTTCTCAAACTTTATTTCAATTGATTCATTAAAACCCAATTCTATTGAATTTGGATATTTAAAATGGTTTCATCATGAAAATTAGGAAAACCCCCAATTCCATTGAATTGGGGGTTGTTTATAGAAATTGTTTAATTCAAATCATAGACATGATATAAATTATTTCAATTAAAATTTTGAATTTAATTGTGTAAATGAATTTTGAAATTGATGGAATTTGTTTTGAATTGATTTCAAACTAATGAAAATGGATTAAAAAGTTTTTATAAAACCCCAGTGGTTTTATCTTGTTAAAAAGGAATGTTTTTGATTAAAACCTATTTTGGTTTTGAATGGAAAATTGGAATTTTAAATGGGAAAAGGGAATTAATTTATTTTAAGAAGTCTTAAAATAAATTTCCCATCATTGATTGTATAAGATCACATGAAAGCCTTAGGTAGTTTGTGAGTTATTTGGACACACTCTATGCTATTACAATGTTCTAAAACATAAATGTATAAAGTCACATACTTGATGGGATAGTGAAGAGTCTTCTTTGGAAAGTGTCAGAAGGATGTGTGTATACACATTTTTCCATCATCACTTAGAGAGTGCAGAGTCCAATAACCTGAAACTTTCATACCTATTTTGAGGATGAACATATTGATAGCTTGTTTTATATTTGAGATATAAATATATAACAGTGTTGTTTGGACTAATTTTCATGTTTTTTGATTTACATAAACTATTTTATTTGATACATTTTTGAGAAATATTCCATCACTTGAAAAGACATTGCTTAAAGTATTTTTCCATCATTTGAATTGTATAGAATATTTTTTTTAAAATATGATTTGAAATTCCAAACTTGTTTTTTTTAAGATTGAAAGAATTAATTTGGTTAATATATTATTGGAATCTGATATGGAATCCTTGGTGATAACCTATTGGGTTTTTTATCTCACAACCTACTTCTGTCTTCAGGTGTTTATAGATTATATTATTCCAGGTTCAAGCAAGGGTAAAGGATCTCTTGTAGGTGGATCTAGCTATTAAACCTTAGTTTTAGTGAGTTGTGTCCTTAGGGACTTGGAATGTTTCCTCTATTTTGGTACTTTGGTTTTAGTACTTTGGTATCGTTTATGCCTTGTTGACTTCTGGTACTTTACTCATAGTGGATTTTATTTTGTTATGCATACTACCTTGTTTCATTTAATTCTGCATTGTTAGTAAAAAAATCATTCCCACTTTAAGTTTGTATCATTCCAGGTGCTAGTCATCGTCCCATGGGGATCGTGAATGAATTTATTTCTATTTCAGGGCCAAATCAGTTATTGGGTTACCAGGGTACCCGGGTTGGTTCGTGACAATGAAGTATTAGAGCTCTGGGTAGATATTTTTTCTTGAAGTTAGTATGAATTTATGAAATTTTGTCGGGACATAGGAGGTATTTACTATTGAGTGCTTGGATAACTCTCATCACAATGAACCTTAAGTTTCTAGGGGTTGTTATGGAATGATATCTTGTAGATTAGTTCTAGTATTTTCCCTGTTGTTATTTGGATAGAGTGAAATCCAAATCTTTCTCATTCTATATGTTGGGAATAATTTACCTTATTGATTAGTTTGAGTGTTAATCTTATGTATTCCTTGTTTTATATGGTTTTTTTTGTAGCATCATGCCTCTGATAAGATGTGAAAATCAATTCTGGGAAGAGGCTGCTACCGAACTATAGAGAGTGAATCCTCCAGTGGACCTGAATCTTATTGAGATTATTGTTTACACTTTCCAATATCTCAGATAGGAACCACCTCTAGTTCTTGGGTAAGCTCCAGCTATGGAACCTCATAAGGATTATCTCGAAGTTAGTTATTAAGAGTTACTTCTCTAGAATCCGATGGTTTTCAAAGTCTCCACTGATCCTCAACATGTCGAGGAATGGTTGGGCAAGATAGAATATCTGTTTGAGTTCTTAGAGACACCAAATGTGATCAAGATGAAGTGTGAAACCTTCATGCTATAAGGATTGAGTAGGAGATGGTGGGACACGATGGTGATGGTAAGGAAACCTGAGGTCTTAGATTGGAAAGTCTTCAAGGTTATTTTCACTAACTAGTTCTATCTAGATTCAATGGTGTTGGCCAAGGCTATTGAGTCCTTAAACCTTGAGCAGGCCGATAAAACCATTACTAAGTATTCAAATTACTTTTCTAAACTTCTGTAGTTTACACCTAAGATTGTATCTAATGATAGTATGAAGGCTCTAAGGATTGAGTTGGTACTTTGATAAGATACCCGTTATCAGGTTTTATTGCAAAATCTTACCTCTTATAATGATGTGTTGGATAGAGTGTTGATAGTCAAGATGGACCTAGCTAGAAAGTTAGGGTTATAAGGAGTCTCTTTCTCTCCCAGTGGTAGCATGAGTTCCTTAAAGGGAAAACATAAGTGTGATGATTCTCATAGTAGCTCTCAATGGAAAAGTCATTCCATACCTCCTACAGTATCAGGAGAATGTCCTTTGATTTTCTACAAGTGTGGAAAGCTATGATATTCTAAGAGTGTTTGTACTAAGGCACCCAAGAACTGTGGCTCCTGCGGATGTCCAGGGAACTTACAGAGATTATTCCATAACTTTTATACTCCACATGGTGGAACAGGATCATTATATCCTCATAAAATTATGGTGAAATAAAATGATTCATGTATAAAAGGGTTCAATCCATAAGCATCCAGAATAAATCTACTTCACGCAGTGGAAGAGTCTCCAGAGGAAGTAGACACGGGTCCAATGACTGTGAGAGGTACTATTACTATAGATTTGTTATTAGTGACTACTCTATTTGATACTGGTGCATTTCATTCATTTATTTCAACCTGTATTGTAAATATTCTTAATCTTAATATGGAGATTTTATCTTATGCAATGGATATTACTACACCCCTTGGTATGAAGAGAGAGTAGGGTATATGTAGTCCCGCTTGTGTCTTCTATCTATCAGATTTTGAGTTGGATTGGAGTTTCTGGTTTTTAATATAAAACATCTTGACATTATTTTCAGGATGGATTGGATCATTCCCAATAAGGCCCAGATTGATTTTTATCTTTGAAAAGTCTCCTTTACAATACCTAGTGGCGTGTCTCTTGTCTTCTAAGGATAATGTGACCCAAGGTAGAGAAGATATGGAACTTCTTATCTAGAGCTAGGGAAAGTAATATCAGTGTTTTGTTTTGATTTGGAGTGGGAATATTTTAGCGGTGATCTCCCCCCAGTTTTATCACGTTTCCTGATGTGTTTCCTTCTGACTTCTCTGGTTTTCCACCGATAAGGGAAGTTGAGTTTTATATTGAATTAATGAGGAGAAATCAAAGAGTTTCAATTCCCTATTACTTCATGGTTCTAGATGAACTAAAATATCTGAAGTCCCAGTTGAATGATCTTCTTGAGAAAGGCTTTATATGCCATAGCGTGTCACCTTCGTCAGCACTAGTTCTCTTCTCTAAGAAAGCTAATGTTTCTCTTTTCCTATGTGTTGATTAGCAAAAAACAAATTTAGTTAGAGTAAATAAAAAATATCCATTTCTAAGTATTGATGATCCATTTTATCTGTTGAAAGAGGTGAATTGGTTTTCAAAGGCCAACCTTCAATCTGGTTATAATCAGTTAAGGATAAAATAATCCAACATTCATAAAACCACCTTTTTGATAAGGTTTGACCATTATGAATGCCTTGTTATGCCCTTTGGTCTAACAAATGATCATTAAGTCTTTATGGATTTGATGAAAAAGATTTTCCATGAGTATCTAAATAATTTTTTTGTAGTCTTTGCAGATGACATCCTCATTTACTCGAAATCTAAGGAGGATCATGTGCATCATCTTAGAATAATTCTAAGTGTGTATATAAATAACAAACTTTATGCCAAGCTTTTGAGATGTGATTTCTAGATTCGAGAAGTGAAATTCTTGGGACATGAGGTGTTGGGACAAGGAATATCAGTTGATCCTGAGAAGGTAAAGGATGCTATGACTTGGGAGGAACCATATAATGTCTTCTATATTCAGATATTCTTGGGATTAGTTAGATATTATCGCCTTTTCATGAAGGAATTATTGATTTTGGATTCTACGATGATTGCTCTAACTTGGAAGGGGAGAATTTTTTTTGGAGTGAGAAATGTCAGAATTGTTTTGTTAAGATGAATTTTTTTTGACTACTGCACCGGTGTTGACTCTTCCAGAGGTTGGGCAAGGCTATGTGGTCTTTTTTGATGCATTAGGTTCATACTTGGGATGCGTTCATATGCATGGAAATCATTTAGTTTCTTATGGATCTCATCATCTTAGGCCACATGATAAGAATTATCCTACCCATTACCATGAACTTGTAGCTATGATGAATGCACTTAAGAGTTGGAAACATTACCTTTATGGTGAAAGGTTTACCATGTTTTCAAACCACATGATCTTGAGTTATACTTCTCTCAAAAATATTTGAACCTCATCCAGAGGCGTTGGGTGGAGTACTTGAAATGTTTCGACTATGAAATCACCTACATCCTGTGGAAATTAAATGTTATTGTAGATACATTGAGCAGGAAACTTCTAACCTAGGTAGTGAATGAGTCTTTAGAAGAGTGGATTTTGATGGCTCTCTTTGCACAGTTGCATTTTGGAGTCCCTGAATTAGAGGATGAGGTTTCTTTAGCCATTATTCAGTTATCATATTCTATTCTCAGGAGGATTCTTCAGGATCAACAGCTTGATGATGAACTCTATAGCATTAAAGACTCTCTTTATTATGGGGAGATAGCTTCCCAGTGGCCATTATCCGAAGAGGGTGTTCTATGTTATCATAATTGATTCATTGTTCTATTTGAAGCAAGAAAGGATATAATGGGGGACTTTCATAATTTATAGTGGGTTGTACACCTAGGAACCACTAACATGTTATATGATATACAACAAAAGTTCTGGTGGCCAAGGATGAGACATGGTATTGCTGAGTTTGTCTCTCATTTCTATACATTCCAACAAGTTAAGGGTCGAGTACTAGAAAACTTTTGGTTTTCTTAAGCCACTTCTAGTACCTAATTGGAAGCGGGGTGAGATCTCTTTGGAATTTGTGGTTGGGTTTCCACATACCTAGAGAAAGAAGAATGTGATATGGGTTGTGATCAACATGCCTACTAAGTCCAGCCACTTCATACCCATTCGTGATATAGACAAAGTTGAGGAGTTAGGAAATATATATATATATATATATATATGAAATAGATTATTTTTTTTCACAGAGTCCCATATGATATAGTCTTTGATAGGGATCCTCAGTTCACTTGTTGCTTTTGGAGAGGCCTTCAGGATGCATTGAGATCTCAGGTCTGTTTGAGAACGACCTACCATTTGAAGTTGGATGGACAAACATAGAAAGATATACTGATTCTTATGGATAGGCTTCGTTCTCGTGTTCTAAACTTTGGTTGAGCATGGGATGATCACTTGGGGTTGGTTGAGTTTTCTTATAAAAATAGTTATCATTCATCAATTAGAATGGCTCATTTTGAGACCTTGTATGGTTGGCCTTATAAATCTCTATTGTGTTTGTCATAGATTGGTGAGAGTTCCTTTGTAGGAACAAGTTTGGTGCAAGAGACGACATCAAAGATTCAGTTAATTCATCAAAGAATGTTGATGACACAGAGCCAATATAATTCTTATTCTGATCATCACCATAGACCATTGGAGTTTTCATTTAGTGATCAAGTGTTCTTAAAGGAATCACCCTGATTGGGTTATTGGTGGCTTGGGAGGAAAGGGAAGCTTGCTACTCATTTTTTGGGACCTTTCATGGTTGTTGAGCAGGTGGGGAAAGTTGAATACCATTTAAAACTTCCACTACAAATGACGTTGATACATAACATGTTCCATGTATCAAATATGAGAAATTATTTCTTTGATCTATCCCACATTTTGAGATTGAAATTGATTTATCTTTTACTGAGTGACCGATTAGGATAGATGATTCCGACACCAAGGTTCTTTACAGGAGTATGATACCTTTAGTTCATATTCTATAGAAGCATGGTTATGATAATCACATGATATGGGAGTGTGAGGCACTTATGAGAGATCAGTGGACTTATATTTTTGGAATGGAATCTTCTTCATAGGATTTTTGTGGATAGAAAGTTTTTATGGTGGGGAGGTTGTAACATCACGTTATCGATTTGATAGGTACATATTTAAAATTTTCATGATTTTTCCTTTTTGTTGATTGGGTATGGTTGGGAATTATTTGGGAGGATACCTATAATAGAGAAGGCATATATTTTTTGGACTCTTAGCTTTAACCTTCCATTTATATAGGCTTCTAGAGGGTTATATGCCGTTCAACTAGGTTAAACGATGTATAATGGTTTCTGGGTGCATGTCGTGAAGGATTCACACTATGAGAGGTACATGATGTGATGATTCGTTACATGTTGTGATTAAATTAAGGATTATTTTTTAATTCATAACATCAGATTTTAATTCTAGGTGATGCATGTTTTTCTAGTTATGTAAATTAATTGTTTCATGATGTGTATTAGTGTTACACGTTGTGTAATACCCCAAATGCAGTTTTTAAACAGGTAGTGCAGTTGAGATCCTATTTTATCCTCCACTCTAGTTTCTTATCCCTCAACTTAAATCCTTCCCCATACGATCTTGAAGCTCTCCAACCCTTCTGGATCCATTCTTTCTGCTTCTTATCATTATTGTGTTGACAGTGTGATTCCCAAGTAGGATATATACCTCATTATTCATCTTTCCCTCTTTCTCCTCCTTTAGGATTTCAATATATCATCCTAAAATTGATGGATATATGCTTCGTGATGCTGGATCACATTTTTAGTTTGGGTTTTGAGGTCTTCTACACCTTCTTCCCCATTGACGGGTTCCGTTATGAGTGTTTTTTTAGAAAAAGGTAAGATATTTTATATTGCTTGGCCAAATTGATTAACCTTGAATTTATTAGTTTATTTCAATTGTAGATTTAAATTAACCTACTCAAAATTTATTTCAAAAAATTTATTAAAACCCAATTCCCCTGAATTGGGAGATTTGAAATGATTCTGGCATTAAAATTGGGGAAAACCATAATTCCATTGAATTGGGGTTTGTTTATGGAAATTGTTTAATTCAAATCATAGACTTTATGGAAATTATTTCAATTAAATTGTTGAATTTAATTGTGGAAATGAATTGTTAAATTTATGTAATTGGTTTTGAATTGATGTAAAACTTTAGAAAATGGCTTAAAAAGTTTTTATAGAAACGTAGTAGTTTTATCTTGTTAAAAAGGCATGTTTTTGATTAAAACATTTTTTGGTTTTGAATGGAAAATTGAAATTTGAAATAGGGAATGAGATTTAATTGTATTTTAAGTAGGCTTAAAATAAATTTACCACCATTGATTGTCTAAGAGAACTTGCAAGCCTTAGGTATTTTGTGAGTTATTTGGACACACTCTATACTATTACAACATTCTAAAACATAAATATAGTAGTTCACATCCCTGATGGGATGGTGATGAGTTGACTTTGTCCAGTGTAAGAGGGATGTGTGTATACAAATATTTCCATGATCACTTAGAGAGCACAAAGTCCTATATCCTAAAACTTTCATACCTTTTTGTCAGATGACCCTGTTGCTCGCTTGTTTTATATTTGAGATATATGACAATTTTTTTGGACTAATTGTTATGACTTTTGATTTATATAAATTATTTTACTTAACTATTTTATTTAATCCATTATTTAGAAATATTACATCCCTTAAAAATCCAATATTTAATGTATTTTTATATCATTTGAATTGTATGACATAATTTTTTCAAATATGATTTGAAATTACAAACCTATTTTTTTAAATTGAAATTATTTTTTTGGTTAATATATTATTGGAATTGGATATGAAATCCTTAGTGAGATCATATTGGGATTTTTAGTACACACCATACTTGTGCCTATAGGTGTTTTTAGATTATCTTTTTTTTAGGTTTGATCAAGGGGAAATGATCTCTTAGAGGTGGATCCAACTATTGAACCTTGGTTTTGGTGAGTTTTGTCCTTAAGTACTTAGTCTATTTCCTCTATTTTGGTACTTGGGTTGTAGTTCTTTGAGCTTGTTTATGCCTTATTGACTTCTGATACTTTACTCCAAGTGGAGCTTCTTTTGTTATGTATACTGCCTTTTGTATTTTACCTCCACATTATTATTGGCAAAATAATTCCCACTTTTAGTTTGTATGATGCTGAGTTCTAGTCTCTAACCCATATGAATTGGGAACACCCTTCGAGATATGTTAGGTTTGACTCCGTTATTGGGTTACTAGGGTACCTAAGTTGGTTCATGACATGATAATTATTCTCTATCACTTTCCATGATTATTTAAAAAGTACATCTTTTCTCCATTTCCATATTTTTACTTACCACTAATTTTCTTATATTTGGAAACATAGTTATGTGATGACATTCATATTTTATTTTCCCTCTTTTCAAAAGGAAGTTTTATTTTTTTTACAATGTGGGATTCCAAAAAAGGTATTTTAAAATGTCAAACCATTGATTAATGAGTTCAATTTAAAATTGTGAGGATGAAATTTATTAAGGGGGCATAATGTAACACCTCTATATTTTAGCAAGAAAACTACATTTGATATCCTATACAACACACAACACCGATCCTAAACAAACCATTAAATATTATTATTTAAATATGACTACTATAACCTAGTTATTAAATTGGAAGTTATGAATCAGATTGAATGATTTATGAAATATATATAAATATATTACTCAATATAAATGTATTGATAAATTATTAGGAAATAAGTACTCAATTTTTAATGAAGACATTTTATTCTTCTAAAAATATGTTTTCTTCAAAGATTATTTTTATTGTTTTTTATGAGAAAATATTATAATTAATTTCTATAAATTTTAGAGAATTTATTTTATAAAATTGAATTTATTTTTTAAATTATCATATACTTAGGGTGAAATTTTTGGATTTTTCTAAAATGATTGATTTTTCAGTGAATAGTGAAAATTACCAAATTTTCAAATACTAACATTTCTTTTTATTAAATTAAGTAATTTAAAGGTAATATTACATTTCATATTTTGTATTAAAGTTAATTATTAAACATTTTATTTATAAAAATCTAATTTATTTCATTTGAATCAGAAATTTTCATGATTTGGTTATATGATTATTTTTATTCTTAAAAACGTAATTTTCTGAAAACTGTATTTAAGTGCATAAAGTTTATGAATTTCAATTAAATAAAATAACCCCTAATAAGGAATGATTTAAATGAAATATATATATTATATATCTATTTATATTAATTAAAATTAATATAATTAATATTAATTTTTATAGAGTAAATATAAGATCATATATTTCTTGAAAATGCATTTTCCTGAAGAACCTTTTTCAGTGCATTTGGTAAGTTTAATTTTAAATTAAATTATGAAACTTCTATAAATATAATTTTATAAAATCTATTCAATATTTGGAATCATAATAATTAATATTAGGTAATATTTTCAATGTAATTTTTGGTTATAAAAAATAGTTAAAATATTAAAAATTAATTACCACAACTAAGGTTAAAATGGGGTTTTGCGCGTTACATGCACTTGTGTTAAAATTAATTTTCCACATGCATAGGATTTTTATTTGATAAATTAGATTTAATATTTAGAATCATTGGTTCCAAATTATCTAATAATTATCAGTTTATTTTTAGTCTTAATGGATAAATTACCTAAGTAAAAACTAGTTACCATGATGAAAACTAAAATGGTTAAAGTGAGTAACCATAAATGTAAAGGGAATAACATGTTTAAAAATTATTTATTTTTAATGGTGGTGGTGTGGAAAAACCTTATATTCCCTAAAATAAATAATTTATCAATTTTGGATGCACTTTTCTTGAGAGTGAATTCCCATTATTGAATAGTTTTGGGTATTTAAAAATATGCTACTCCTTCTCGCTTATAAAAGGGAACATACTCTACACATTTATTAACAATTCAAAATAATTTTGGTTTAGAAAATACCTACAAATATAACTTATTTAATTTCATTTCCATTTCCTAGATGCCTTTTTTTTTACCTAAAACCAATGTAGGAAGGATTTTGTTGTAAACCTAAAGAGGTTGTTCGAAGAAGAGGTATCATTCTTAACCGAGTGTTTTTATTTTATTTCTTATTAAACCTCCTTAAAATATAATTAAACCATGATAATATAATAACATAATTATCTCCCATATACTGAGATGTTATTATATTAATTTTATAACCTACATCCATCACCTCTTCGATAAAATGGTAAACTAAACCATCATTCGTGTGTACAGAGGACTACCGCCTCACGAAATGATATAATTAGTTTTCCATAATCTCCTCTAATTTTTTTATGATTATGAATTTAATTAATATATATTATATTCACGATATATTTATAATTATTTAAAAGTAACATATAGTATATTTTCTTACCTTTCCATTCACTTAAAAATAATAACGTCATTCAGGCATACGTGTGGACTACCACCTCCACGAAGTGATGTGATGCGTTTTTCATCACTGCATCACCTGGATGGTATATATAAGTGTATTT
This sequence comes from Viscum album, assembly GCA_963277665.1. Classification (NCBI taxonomy): domain Eukaryota; kingdom Viridiplantae; phylum Streptophyta; class Magnoliopsida; order Santalales; family Viscaceae; genus Viscum; species Viscum album. The sequence continues at coordinate 209,748,367 of OY728162.1, read as the reverse complement.
AGAGAAATAATATGGTATTTATTATATAATTATAATTATGAAAATATAAAATAATACTTAACTCATTTCCAACATGATCATTGAAAAATGGAAATGTTACTCATGCGTACGTACGACTTACTACCTCCATGATTGTAACATAGTTAATTTTTCATAACCATATTTCATAATTGGTTTTAAAAGTATAATTGATGTATAAAAATTATAATTTTTTCATTATTATTATTCTGTATATTATGTAATTATTACCTCATTGACTATAGTCTAAATACTAAATTCATTTTGGATATATGAGCTGAATATCATCCAAACATCCAATATGAACTCAAATGATTAAGTAATTGAATATAACATGGTAATAAATAAAATAAAAGGAATAGTAAACTTGAAAAAGGTTCTCAATAAATTAAATAAATAGCATAAGTTTGTTATCTAGGATGATAAATAACACACATGATGAGTCAGACTTATGGTAAGGGAATTTCTTTTTCAAAATATCATCTTTTGAAGATTCCCTTCCAACTCTTTTTCTTTCATTTCCATATTCTTCAAAATTTATTAAGAAATTTTTTATTTATGATTAAATGGATTATAAATTTCATTTTTGACCGTATTTTACTTTGATTATAATGTTTTCAAAAATTAATCTTTTTAATATTTTATATAAGGGATATTTTACTTTAAAAACCCCATTTTAAAGGTTTTAATGATTTATTTTATAAATATTTATCTTCCATGACCATATTCTTAAAATTATTTTATTAATGTATTTATATGGACATAAATGAACTATAAATGAAATTTTATTTCTCTTTTTTAGTTTCTTTTAAAGGTTTTCAAAAGTAATATCTTTTACATATTTTATACGGAATATTTTGACCTTATTTACAAAAGACAAAATAAATGTTTGATTTTACCCAAAAGGTTCAGGATCCAAGAGATTATGATATACTAATTTATTATATAAAATAAAAAACAAATAGTTCTGATGTTATAAGGGTATTTAAAAACACGGGAGTGAATATCACCCCATATATCCATACTCACAAGGGGTGTACAAAAATCAAGGATCTAAAAGGAGCACATTGAGCTCATTTCTAGAACTTCCCTATTTGATAGGTAATCGATAAATTGATTAGATTTCCTATATATATGCAAGACAACCAAGCTGAGATGATTAGTGGATTCAATAAAATCAATCCATTAAGGAAGAAATTTTTATGGGACATTACTAGTTTTGACATTCATGGATTCAACAACAAGATTAGAGTCTGATATTATCCATAGATGATTCCATTCATGATGGAGAACATATTTTATAACATGGGTCATGAAAAATAATTCATCTTCATATGATATACTGAAATCAATGTAATTATAGAATAACCCTTTGATAAATCCTTGGTGAGTATGAAAGACACCTCCACACCCAAAGGCTCTTGAAATTCCAAAAAGACACACCATCAATATTAACCATGATCCACAAAGGAATCAGAGGAATATAATCAATGTATTTTAGTACCAGGGTTTTTGGACCTACCATTAATGCCCATCAACCTTATAATTTTTATATTAGAGAATATATTTTACATTTAACCTATTTTTCACTTGGAGGCCATGAGAAATCCTTATTAATGGCCCCAATTCCCATATGCATAGAGGGTTTCTAGTAGTCAAACACTAGCTCATTGTTGGATTTCCAGATATAGAAGATGGTAGATACAACAACTTCCAATAATAAATTGTGTGCCTATTCACTAATGGTGGTTGTGTTTATGGATTCAAGAAGGTCTTAATCATGTTCATTATTGAATATTGTGATTTCATGTAGAAATGGTAGATATTAAAAAAGGTTGTTCATGAACTGATATTTGATGAAATTGTATTGTGTGTTTTGTTTTAATGTATACAATGACAATGAGTTTTACCACCACCACTATCATAACTGTTATTTGATATTTATATTTCTGTATAAGTATAATTATTTTATTTTAAGAAAACCCTATTTCACATTGTTATAAATATTTTCAAAAAACGATTTAAATGGAATGGATATTTTGATATCTAGATTTTTTTGCTTATGGGTGTAAGGGATCTCTCTAAACCACCCTTTTCTTTGAGTTATGACAATTCTCACTCTAACTCACTTAATATACCTCTTTAATGTTATGGAATGCTTATAAATTATATATATATATATATGTCTCTCATATATATACCCAACTTATTCTCTTTTCCATTGATGGGGTAATACATACCTTATATTTATTTTCTCAAATTCCTTCATTATAAAATTTCATTTGATTATGATATGAGGAAAATTTATGAAACCCATTTTCTTTACATTGGAAATTATTAGGTTTATGAATTATGATTTATTTCCTTTTTATATAACACATAATCATGAACATGTTATTATTGGTGCACCCTTATATAACTCTAATGCATTAGGTAATGTTTTTGGTCTAATGAGATGTTATGTATGGGATTTAGGAGTAAACCTAATATTATTGGACCTTTTACACCATGTGATGTTGTCTTGGTAGTTAGCATTAACATATTCTTATTTCATTTTATATGTTTTTGGAATATTTCCTATGTTTATATGATCTTATAATACCATGTTATTTATGTTATTGTTCCATGTGATTACTCTTGTGCATTCTATTTTATGATATCATGTTATACCTTTGACTCACCTAACATGTTTCCTTATCATGTTTATTCCCTTACTGAACTTTTTAGCTCACCCATTTATTTTATATATTCCATAGGTTATCCTATAAAGTTTCAGGAGATCAAAAATATTCATGTCCTCACTAAGGAGAATAAAAGAATAAAGATTTTATGTTTTAGTTTCTTTTGATGTTTTATGTACCCAGTATTCCAAAGAAACCATACCTCATAATCTTTGGGATGTAATGAATGGATGTTTATATTAAAAATCATGTAATAATATGTGTAAAAGGATTGGTTAACTATGAATATGATCCCAATATTTTTTATAAAATTCATTATATATTTAAAATAATTTAAGGAATATATATATATATATATATATTTGATCTTGGGTATTTTTAACCCCACAGGAAGGGTTTTTGGCCTTTATTAGGCCCATATAAAGATGCTAGGGGTAGGTAGGGATGAACTAAATCTTCTTGGGTTAACTATGGTAGTGTTCCTAATGTAATAATATGTGAATAAATAGGGCAATAATTTCTACTACCACCATATCCTTTATTAAATACTAATATTAAAAAAACAAATCACCACCCACTAATTGCTGTTAGAATCAACTTAGGATATAACCACATCGAGAGCTCAGTAAATGTATGTGAGATGATTTTTTACCAATTTAATAATTTTATACCTTTTAATACTTCTATCACTTATTTAGTGAATGGTAATATTATCTTCTGCACCTGAAATTAATAAAGCACACACACTAAAAAGTAAAGCATAAGGAATACCATGATTTTTAAACAAGGTTAACCTCCAATGTGGATGACCATGTACCTGGTGTATGATAATTATCATCCCGTACACAAAATAATTCCTTTTTTTGAAGAAAAATAATTAGTTTGTGTATGGGATGATAATTATCATACACCAGGTACATGCTTCAAAAATAAAGGTTTCATTGTACCTGGTTGGTTCTAGGAGAACAAGTCCATGGTTTTCCCATTTATTTTTATTTCTATTTTTGATCACCGCATTCAAGAGTATCATAAAGTAATTGAGACAAAAAACATCTCTTTATTCACAAAGAAGAGAAGTTTTATCTTTGAACTTTTTTGCACGGAGGATAGACGTTCCATAATCACATTTTCAAAAAGATAATCTCATATTTTGACTTCTCTATGAGAAGAAGAACCATCATAGAAGAGAAATATCATTCTATATAGGTTTTTAAATTAGTTTCTTCTATAAAAAGTCCAATGATAATAATGATGAATGATATTATAATAATTTTTACATTAAGGATAAATACATCAAATGAGATTCCTCTGATTCCTTTGTAGATCATGGTTAATATTGATGGTGTATCTTTTTGGAATGTCAGGAGCCTTTGGGTGTGGAGGTGTCTTTCATACTCACCAAGTATTTATCAAAGGGTTATTCTATAATTACATTGATTTCAGTATATCATATGAAGATTTTATTGGTTTATTTTAAAAGAAATAATTAGTGTGACTGAAGATTTTATTGGTTTATTTTAAAAGAAATAAAAATAAATGGGAAAATCATGGTCTTGTTCTCCTAGAACCAACCAGGTACAATGAAACCTTTATTTTTGAAGCATAATAATAAAGGATGTCGGACTAATCCTCATGAAGCGACAAGTAATGTATAATAAGTATTATTCAATACAAACCAATAAATGTAAGTATAATTCCTTCTTGTTCAATAATCTATTGGGCTTCCCCAATTTCAAAGTAGTCAAAGGGCTGTATAAAATCTTCAGTCACACTAATTTAAATATTAGTGGATTGGAAGTCTCAAAATTCTCATGAATCAAATCATATAGTCGACATATATAAAATTAATCACTATCACTCATTATGCATCTGATCTTAAAAAAACATGACATATCAAGTTAAAGTTTTGTTATCTCTAACTCTTCTCAATTAAGTTATCATTCAAGTCTACTATTTTTCATGGATTAATCAATCACTCAAAAAATTTACCTATGCATTAATGTTGTATATGACATTCATATAATCTCAACAATGTCTCATGCATGTAAAATTCGTATCACGCATGGAATATCTCAACCCACCTTCATTATTATTGGTTCAGCACATAAATTTCTGAATTATCAATGTCTTTATTCATATGTGTACACTATTATGTATTCTTTCATATAAGGGTTAATTCATGCATGGAAATCTCATTTGATGTATTTATCCTTCATGTAAAAATTATTATATTATCATTCATCATTATTATCATTGGACTTTTTATATAAGAAACTAATTTAAAAACCTAGATAGAATGATATTTCTCTTCTATGATGGTTATTCTTCTCATAGAGAAGTCGAATCATGAGATTATCTTTTTGAAAATGTGATTATGGAACCTCTATCCTCCATGCAAACAAGTTCAAAGATAAAACTTCTCTTCTTTGTGAATAAAGAGATGTTTTTTTTGTCTCAGTTCCTTTATGATACTCTTGAATGCGGTGATCAAAAATAGAGTGTCATTAGATATCATATCTTTCTTCTTGAAATAGATGAGTGTAGATATACAATGAGGGTTTCCTCACATAAGTGATATCACAAATGATCTATTTTCACAAATTAAAAATGATAGCACTTAAAAATGTAGGATGTATCCACAATACCTCAGTCGAGGTTCCTATTTATTTATAGATATGGATTCCACCACATCTCCTATAAGTTTATTTTTGAGTCAAGGCTTGGTATTAATATAACCAAAGATTTTGATAATTCCAATATCTCAGACTTAAGTGGCAACAAAAATCATGGCATAACTTCTTATATGTTATTGATTTTTCTCTTCCCGATGAGTTTCTCATGTGCATGTGATGATGATCACATGAATCAAATAATTCAACTCCATTCACACAAAAAATTAAATTATAGAACCATATGTTCCTTCATCACACACAAAGGATTATAATATTCTTTGAACTCATGATGGAATACACATCATATAAACCATGTATAAATATTTGAATCATTTTTATCTCGATATCACATTATAAACTCTATATCTTCTATATCATCACTTTATGATTGTAGATAGTGGAAATAATGACCAGGAAATACCACACATAGTCTAGTTATAGTTTTTGTGAGGTTGAAGATGAGGCATGATTTGAGGAGATGACTCAGATCAGTCTAATCAGATAACTTTGAAAACTGTTACATTTTTAACAGAATAATAGTGCAACAGATCACAGAGTCCCACATATAATTTTAGTTTTTTTGTGACTATTTAATAATACTTTACACTTAATCCACTTCTTTATTCGGAACATGGGTTTTCACATTGACACACTTCACATATTCCCACCACGGGCCACACCACACCATTGCATGGTCCACCAAAGAACCTATCTGTAAACCCAATGCGCACACTATGTTCTCCCCCATGTTTCCCTTGAGGGCAATATAAATTCCATCATTCTATCACCTACTTCATGAGGTTTTCTAATATAATCTTCCTCTCACGTGGAAGACCTTTTTTCTACATATGGGATTGAGGGGGGTACTTGGTTGGACAAGGGATGACCCATTTTTTGCATAACTCTTATAAATGAGTTTATCAATTATTCAAAATAATATCATTTCCAAATGATAAAAAATATATTTTCACCTTTACAAATTTATCTCCAATATATATCATCACCACATGAAATTTAAATTATTTTCACATGGTATTCAAATAATTTATCTTTATCTAAATATATATACAAATCTTTAAAATCATCAATGGATGGAACCTCTTCAATCATCATCACTGTTGTAAACAATGCTATTGCTTCACACCCCATTATAAATTTTATTTGAGAATTATGATTGGTTAAAAAAATTTCACACTCTAATCCACTTCATCTAGAAATATCATATATGACCTTTTAACTTACATTGATAGAACTTCCACAAATAATGATGTTTGGATTGGGAATTCATCTTTGATAATATTCTTTGGATCTTCAGTCAACTTATAAGAAATTATTATTTTCCAATACATATTTACATCAAGTGATTCATCAATTATTGAATAATTGAAAATAAATACAACAAAAACACAAATTAATATCATCAATATCACCCTTTTTTATTTGTTGTTAATATTAATTTATAAAATTAGTTGTCAATATGTTCTATTCATTTCTTCTCTATGATTTTTTTCTTCTCTCCCAATTATTGAAAAAATATATAAACTAGATGAGAGAGGGTGGTATCATTTATTTATTAATAAATATTCCATAAACTATTAAACTCCAAGTATACTTGATAAATGTTTAGTGTAGAAAATAAGAGGGTATAATTTAGATATCTATGCAATCCGTTCTCAATTCAGAATATGATACCAACTGATATAGAACAACTTGTATCCTTTATGAGAGACCGTTCAACTATTTTTTAGGCTGATAGTAATTAATTGATTATAATTGATAAAATTGAAATATAACTTTCAAATACGACTTGTAAAGAAAATTCTCAAGATACATTAAACATAAAATTATTTCAATCATCTCAACACACATATTAAAAGTATTCAATTATAATAGGCTGGTACTATTCATGAAATTTATCCTAGAAATTCTTCAAGAGTATTTTGTTCATGTCATTGATTCATTTATGTTCTCCAACTTAAGATCATAATTCATTTATTTTTTTAGAATAAGTATAAGAGAGTACACCCACATAATTCATCAATGAGTTCTTAAAAAATCACCTTCCAGATATATCAATTTTGAATGAAATATAATTCAATGAGAACTTCTTTAGATACTCCCCCTCAATGGGTGATTTCACTTCTTCAAGATTGGTCTTTTCATTAGTTATTATTCTCAGTGATAATTAATTTGAATACCAATTTTTGTGATATCATCCGTGATTGAAACTTCATTTTTTTGATTAATTATGGTAGCTTGATTATCTTCATTAAGGTTGATCATTTATCTATTAAAGTAAATAATTTTCAAGATACTATCATATAGATCAAACTAGGATAGGGTACTCTATTAAGGTTAGAATTAATATTCCATCTTTTAGAGGTAATAATATAATTTCTTCATCAATTCTTTCCAATTTTTTTTATCACCTTGAATTCTATAAAAATAAGGAAAAATCAAAAATTAGATAGAAATAATGTGTAATGTACCTTGATTTTCAATAAGAGTAACAAAGTTGATAATTTATTATAAACAATGAGATTCTTTTATTTTATTCTCCATGTGAGTGTAAACTATTCATGCTAAATTTTCATGATTTCTTGGATGTTTTGGGAATAATAATGTCTTTTATTTCAACAATTTATTTTCATGGAATCTTCTTATTTACATTGGCCATCAAGTTACATTCTTCATCTGGTGAATTCTGATTCTTCTCTATTATTTATTCTTGACATGATATTATGAACAAAAAATCATCAAATATACGTCCATACATTTTGAACCTTCAACACAATATTTTTAATATTTTTTAGATATCATATGTTAATAACTTCTCATGAAATTTGATTTATTCATGTAAAATATTTAGTATTCCTTTATCACCTTATTTCATCTATTATTTTTCTAATTTTCTTTCTCTTTACAAATCATAAATCCATGCAACAAGTATATCAATTGGAATATACACTACATGTTTGATAGTTACACATGGATTCATCTAATTTTATCTGTTCTTCTTCCAATTTTATTGATCTTTCGAAATCATCTATCCATTTAACAATTATATCATTTATAATATGAACTTCATGTTTGATAGTTTCACATAGATTATATGGTGTTCTCATTGAAATTTTAGTTCTTTTTTTCTATTTTAATGGGTTTTCTATTTTTTTCTTCAACATTCATTCATTTATTATGATATACATGGTGTGCTTACAATGATCCATGGTGTAACATCTTCTTCCACAAAATAATAAGATTATTATCTTTAGTGTATCGCCCTTTATGTTCTTCTTGGATTTATATTGAGCATCATTATTCTTCTGAATTTCAACCAAGGCTGTCTTATCTCTATTATCCATCTCCTATGGTCTTTTCTTCTGATCTACTTTAGTTTAATGCTTTAATGATTTATATTTTCATGTCTATTCACTTTGACCACTACCATTTCAAATACTACAGAGGTTATACAGACTTTCAAATATATTTATAATAAGAATATTATTTCCTTCCTTCTATGGACCTTAATTTATCATTCATTTCTCCCCTTGATGTAGGATTTATTTGAACATTATATATTGACATATTAAACAAAAAATAAAATTCCCTATGCTTGAATATTTCGTAGAACCAACAATTATAATTTTTTTGATATTTTATTTTAGATTATAGTTTGGATAGATTGGAATTATTGATTTTTTTCTTTATTCTTCTACTGGTATTCTTTAGGGGAAAAACTTCTTTTACACTTATATTTCGTCACCACAAATTTAGTGGTGAAATATTCATGATTTTTCTTTATCCACTTTTTCACATGATTTAATTTTGTATTGGTACTTTATATAGAAAAAAAATTAATCCCAAATATTATTATTTTATGTGGATGGTACCTTTTTCTTATTGGATTATTTTGATTGATCACTAGGTGATATAAATATATTCTTTACACTTGATAGAGGTATTTTAGGATATAAGTCTTCTTTAGAAGTTTGTGTGCCTACAAATCTTGGAGAAATAAGTCTACTTTCATTTTTTTGTGAAGACTTATATTGGGTATTTGTATAATTTACCAATTTTACTTTAAGCTCAAAACATTTCATATTTAGGATATTTTTTTTCACCCCCACTAATTTCAATCTATCTTCACATTATTTATTTATAATTTCAATTTCATTATCATGCATTTTATTATTCTCTTATAAAAAAGTTTCAAGCTCCATGATCTTATTTTATTTGATCTATAATTATACATTCTTAAAATAAATTATAGACTTTTTTATTTTAAAACATGGTACTTATTAAAATTATTTTTTGGAATTCTACTTTTCATAAATTGTATTCAACCACTCAATTTAAAAACTAGAGTATATTTCTTCAAGATAAATGTTAAATGATTCTTTAGGTCAAACTTTATTAGTGATATTTACATTAGATTACACTATTTATTATAGTTTTTCTCCATGTTTTATAATTATTATTCAAGATCCTAAACTCTAACACTCTTGGAATTATATTTTTTTAGTGAGATCAACACATGTCAGCTCCCTTTGTGCTAATGCACTCTCTATTTTCTTAGCTTCTTCTTCTGGATATGTGATCTATTCTTATAAGATCTTCCTCCAATATGTGAAACTATAATTATATGAGGTATTATATTCACCAATTTTTCTTGTTTTTTAGAAAATATTGACATAACATATCAGATACTTCTTCATCAACATCTGTGGTAAAACTATTTTCCATCTCCTTTGTAGTAGATTGGAGTACCAAATATTTAATTTCTATACATGACATGTATTTATCAGTTTTAATTCATTGGGAAATAGACAATTCTTCCTCTTTTCACAATAGATATTCCTTATACATATCTATCAATTCGTTATTTATTCTATTATTAAAATTATTATCTAAGATAGAATTATGATCTGCAATAGATATAACTCCTTTAATTTGGAATTCTATTATGAATTGAGAAGAGAAATAAAATCTTCAAAAAGCTTACAAATAGAGAATATAATAAGAGGAGAAACCTGACCTAATACCAACTATTAGGATCACTTTGGGATATGACTATAATGAGAGGGGGAATTAGTGTGAGATGAATTTTTACCACTTTAAAACTTTTATCCCTTTTAATACCTCTTTTACTTATTCAATGAGTGGTTATCTTATATTATTCACCTATAATTAGAAAGAATTGACATAAAATAATAAATAAAAATGAAAAACATGATTATTTAATGAGGTTCACATATAATGTGTATGACTATGTCCCTAATGTACAATGGTTATTATCCCCCCAAAAAACATCTAAATTTTTATTATCAAAGAAATCATGGGTAAGGGGATGACCCGAGGCCTGTTATCCTAGAACCAACCAAGTACAATGCAAGATTTATCTTCAAAGAACAAAAAATTAGGATGTTATCCAAATCCTCATGAAGTTATCAGTAATGTTGAAAAAGTATTCTTTAATAGAAACCAATAAATTCTTATCCACATCCTCTATATACAACAACCTATTAGGATACCTAAATTTCACAACAATCAAAGGGATATCTCAAATATTTAGTTAGACTAATATGAAAATATAGTGGATTGGTAATATTAGAATTATTGTGACTCAAATGATATATTCAATAGATATAAACTCAATAAATAATAATTTTTCTTTCTCTAATATTCGAAAGACAATATGATATATCAAATCATAGTGTCATTTTCTCTCACTCTTCTCATTGATGTTATCATACAAGTGTACTTATTTTCATTTATTACTAAATTGATCAAAAATTTTATTCATGAATCAATGTTTTATGTGACATAAATGAAAAATAAAAAATGTATCATGTATATAGGATGTGTATCATTCATGGAATATCTCAAACCACCTTCTTTATTCTTCGTGCAACACATAAGGAACCAAATACTCAATGTATTCATTTAGATGTTTGAAATTTTATGTATTTTTTCATTCAAGGGTTAATTAATAAATGTTCATATCATATGATGTATTCTACCTTCATGTAAATATTATTATTTTATCATTAATTATTATTATTATTTACCTATTCATAGAAAATACTACTTCTTAAACCCATAAGGAACACAAGTTATCTTCTATGATAATTATGCTTCATTTATCCAATTATGATAATAGAATTATATTAACATAGATTATATCACATAACTCCCCTCCTTCATAAAAACAAGTTCATAGAAAAACCTTCTCTTATTCAAGAAATAAATAGATTTTTTTTACACTCAGTTCCATTACGAGACTCTTGAATGTGAAGATAAAAAACTACATGTCATTGGATGCCCTATTTTTATTCATGTAATAGATGATAATAAAACCATATGAGGGATTATTTATATAAGTGATAATACATATGATCTATTTTCACAAAGGGAAAATGAGATTTCTCAAAAACGTAGGATCCAACCACAATCCCTCAGCTGAGGATCCTCGTTATTTATAGATGAGGTGTCCACCAACTCTCCTATTAGTTTCATGATGAGATAAGGATCAATATTAATATCACTAAATCTTTTGATATTTCAAATATATCAAACTTACATGATGAATAAAATTATAGCATATCTTTTAATATGAGATCGATTTTTTATCTTCTCATTGAGGTTCTCAAGTGAATATGGTGACGATCACATACATCAACTCCTTCAAATCCATGTATTCGAATGAATACTTGTGATAACATTTTATTCCTTTATTACATACATGTAAGTATCATATTATTCAAACTCCTGATCACAAGAACATCGTATAAACCATGTATGAAGATTTAAATAATTTTATCTCAAGATCACATCATAAACTTGATTTCATATTGATCATCATATGATAATTAGATATTCACGAAATCATGGTCTGTAAATACCTTATTTAGTCAATCTAGGGGTTCCATGAGGTTAAATATGAGGCACAATTTGATCGGATGGCTCAAATCAGTCCAATCATATGGTTGTGATATTAGCGTAACATTTTTAATAGATAAATAGTGTAACATAATATAGAGTTCCACATCAAAGTTCTGTTTGTCTTGAATAAACATAATAATAATCCTTGATTCATCCACCACTTGAACCATCACCAGGGTTAGCACCCAAAAAAAACTTCACACAATCCCATCACGAGTCATTCCACACCATTATGTGGTCCACCCATGCACTTACTTATGTGCCTGTGCACATGCTATACACCCCCATACTCTCCCTATAGGAACTATTAATGACCTCATTCTCTCACTCACCACATGTGGCTTCTAGGTTTACATACCTCCCATTTGGTAGATCTAGGTTCTATATGTGTGGTTGAAGTGGGTCCTTGTTTGGCTAAGGGTTGACCCATTTTGGCTAACTCTTATAAATGATTTTTTCAATTATTCAATATAATTATAATTCCAAATGGTCAAATATATATTTTCCATTTTCTCAATTTATATATAATATATCTCAGCACCTAATGTAATTTAATTTATTTTTTCATGGTATTTAAATAATTTATCATTATCCAAATATGTATATAAGCCTCCAGAAACATCAATGGATGGAACTTCTTCAATCATCTTCATTGTTGTAGACAATGTGCTTGCTCCACACACCATTAGCACTTATCCATAATAATTATGATCAATTAAATAATTTTCACACTATAATATAATTTATCTAGAAATATAATATATGAATTTTAAAATTATATAGATGGAAATTTCTTAAATAATGAAGGTGGGGTGATGGGAGGGTTCCACATGGATGAAAAAACGATCACATTTTTTATTTTGTTTTTTCCTTTATTTTTCCAAATTCTATTATATGAAATTGTGTGTTTTTATTTAATAATAATAGGTTCTATTGAATATTACTTGTATGTATATGAAAATGTTCACCCATATATGAATAGTAACAATGGTAATATTCATCCTTGGGTTACTATTCACATAAATTTAAATATTCTTCTTAATTAATATTTAACCCAAAAATAATTTCATTGATATTTATATAGACCTAACTCAGCCATGTAACCTTGGATATAAGTTCCATCCATGGTTTTAGAACTGTTATGACACCCTCCACTTTAATTCTTGAAAAATTTATTTTAATTCTGGCTTAAAAAATCACTCGATTTTTCTAATACCAATTAATGATACAAGATGCATAGTGAAAGTTAAAAGCATGCTAAATTAAAAAATTCCACCCAAACTGAATGTTGTAAAGTAATCACCAATGAAGCGAAACCCAATTATAAACCCAAATATCTCATGTGATTAAATTAAGCATGAAAAAATTAAATTTTAAACCATACCATAAGTGGTTTTGATTGAACGTGTGTTCCACTCATTACTGGTGATCATCGCTTGAAGGAACTAAAGTCGGATCCCTCTAGTTGAGTCGAACACACTTATAGAGTCTTATAGTACATAAATATTTGTTATTTAGATAATATCATGGAGAACCAATGATACTTTCAACATCGTTATGATCATGTGAGAACCATTTCTTCAATCCAGAATGAAAACATAGATTTGGGAGCTCAGATATCCTATTTGTCACTCTAAAACATAAAATTGAGGAGAGAGAGTATCTCAAATTTTAGGGAATAAATATTACCTTGAATTTAGCCTTTTATCATCATAAAAAGGTAGGTTCAAGTCTTAGAAATTTCACATAGCCCCCAAAATACATTTAACCTTTTAAATACACACTAAATAATATTTATGACTTAGAAAACCCATCAATAATGGCATAAATTTTTATCATATAGTTTCAACATTTAAAATATTATATAAAAAAATATGAGTCATTAACTTGACTCATCACTCCCAAAAATATTAAATGAATCTTGAATATTAAATATTCCTTCATAAAATATTTTCCTTATATTCACTTAATAACTTTTGAATACAATGAAATAAAAAAAATTCAAATATTAGTATTCTAAATGAAAAAAATAAAATCTATTTATTTATTGGTGATCTTTGAAACTTAGACATCAATTTAACTCTATAGAGGGTCCCACTAATTCCTAAACTACAATTCAATATAATTTTATAGAATTCTAAATATGCTTAGTGTGTTACTATTTATGCCATTTTCTTGATAGAAGTGAGTGATGATCAGAGGCTAGGGAGAATGACTATAAACACATCAATGAACTTAAGAAGATAAGTTTTATTCATAGAAATTAAAAGATTACTATGAACATATTACATATAATATATCCTCCTTGCCTCATGATATTTCATAAAGAAGGATGCATAACTTGTGTCACCATTCTTACCCACATAGTTTATTATTTCATTACTTCACTGGATGGAATTACCTACTTCTACCATGGCCATGGATTTTGTAAAGGTACTACCATCATGGTTAACTAGGCTTGAAATATATCTTCCTCTACTTGGATATTAAAAATACCGTCTTGATCATTCAACCAATTCCATACCACCAATGACATATGTAACACAATCTGTCTCAATACAGACATGATTTTCATGATTTTCATCTTACATCAAATAATGTGATCAAATGGTATAAACTGACAATGATCTCAAGTCAAGATACCAATACACATGTTCAAAAATAGGAACAACCAATGAAATATATACCATGTGGTGTTTCTATTAGAGGGTTATTCATCATGATCACATGTACTTCAGATCACCAAGTATGATCTTTATAAGACAAAGTATCAATGCTCATGATCCCAAAGTACTTGATTGTGAAACACTATATGTGTCCTATTAACATAATGTATCTAAAAAATAAGAAAAATATTTATGAATACTATCAAAGTATCCTAATTTTATCATTACAATCGAGAATAACTATAACCTTTTGATATGACATGTAATATAAGTACATTATCATTTATATAGTATAAGAAGAAGTAATGTTACTATCATGGTAAGAGAAAACACATGTATATATCAATCTGTATACATGAAATGGTAATCAAAGTACTCATTTAAGTTTCATCTAGGGTAGACACTATCAAAACACTCCAACTTACAGCATATCTAATTTCTAACAACTCTAAAACCACAAACTCTCACATGAAAATCATGCTTCTGTTGATACTTGGATTTAATTCAGGTTTTTTTTCATGTTATCCTATGTGGATGACCTACTAATTATGAATTCACCTATCTAAATAAAATATCTTAATAAATAATACTTATAAATTTTACATGTTTTCCTCTAGTGTGACTTAGGCTCCTTATAAAGTATCACCACTACAATATTATCAAAGTATACCATAATAATGCCTACACTTATAAGTATAATTACAATATCTAGGACAAAATTCTATATCCAAAATGCTTCCTTAGCTTCTTAGAAGCCACCATATACTCAGATTATACCATAGAATAAGAGACTGTGGGTTTCTTCAAGATTCTCCATCTTACTACACTACCATTTAGGAAAACAACATATCTAAACTCTGATTTTATATCATAATGATCTTTTTGGAAGCTAACATCAATGTATTCTATCAATACTAGCTCCTCATCTTCTTAATACACTCTAAATATATCCTTTATACATTTCAAGTACTCCAGGATATTTTTTACTACAACATAATATAGATATATTGGATTATATTGATATCTACCCACCATTATTAAAGAAAATAAAACATAAAACCTAGTACATAACATGGAATACATGATAGATCCCACTGGAAAAGCATAATGGACTCTACTCATCCTTTAAATCCCTTCCTGCGTTTTTGGACACATTTTCTTAGAGAGATGAATACCAAGTGACACTAAAAATAATCCTATATTTGGTTGTTCCATGTTGTACCTTTTGAGTACCTTATTAATATATGTAATTTAACTTATACTAAGAATACTTCGAGATGCATCTAAATATATTTTTATACCTAGAATATATTATAATTTTCCTAATTCTTTCATGGATAAGAATTAATTTAAAAAAATCTTCACTTACTGTAAGACTTGAACTTTTTTCCCATTAAAATTATGTCATCAATATATAATACTTGTAAAATAATGAAACTATCACTAAAACCACATGCCACCATATCCCACTATCGTACCGCGCATCCTGTGCCATGATCTGAAAACCAAAACCACGTGCCACCATTCACAGTAGGATGCCGATGGTACCAACAGTCGTTGTCGTCGCCGACATCACGCCCACCAGGAAAAACAAAATCATCCGCATCAATCGAAGCTTGGGATAGCTCGCCATCCTCCATCGTCACCACCGTCGGCGATTCAGAACCAAACTCAGAAGATCCAACTACCCTTAAACCACAATTCCTATTTCACCACAGTATGAACAACATCAAAAGAAAAATCATACACCACACGTAGGACCGAAGACCCCGTGCACCTTGAAACATTCACCATTCGCCCAAACCACCGCCAGAAGACACCCCCGCCGCTAACCGCAGACATCCTCAACCAACCGGAGAACAACCAGAAGCACACCACAGAAAGCTGGAGACAACGAGGAAGGGAAGGGGACCTCCGTCGACAGTGATGCCGCACAAACCATCTGAACATCAACACCATCCTAACATTCACAAACATAACCAAAAAAACTGCAAACAGAAGAGATTCTGAAGCCAGGAACTCCCCCCTCTGAGCCACTCCACATCTACCATCAAGACACACTGGAAGCACGCCGAAGGCATCACCTGGCATCGCTGGACTGAAACAGGTCCACTATGAGCACGACATCGCAACTGAGCCGCTCAGATCATACGCCGGAAGAGTCGATGTGACCAAGAAGCCAGAAAAGATGCCAGCGCCCCACCACACGAAGCTAACTCCAAGCCATGCCGAGGCAAGCCGATCCGAAAGAGGTCGACACCGAAATCGAGCCAGGCTGAAGGGGGAAGGGAGGCAAAGAAAAACTGAAAACCCAAGCCGCCGTAAGTGAGAGGGGATAAACCGCTCCCAATGCATAGATGATAACATTATGCATCGTACATCCAGTGTATCATCCATGCTTAGTATATTTATCTTTATCTATCTTTATTGCTCCCAGACACTTTTTGGAAACGTGTCTGTGTAGATCACACCTCCCATATGTTTCCTAAAGATAATCAAAAATATTATTCAAATTTTCCATCTATTTTTTGATGTGTCTCTATTGGATTTAATGAACATAAAATTAACCCCATCAATTTATGAAATCTCTTATATTAAGGGAGTGAAATATTTTTACACCACATATATAATTTTTTTCTATACACTTCACATCACCAACATCTTTATTCAAAACAAAATCTCTTTAATAGGATATATTATTCATCAAAAACTACTCATTCATTTTTCTTTGAATTTCAAATCCAATTATTTATCTCAACATCATTATACTTAAAAATGATCCCTTTTATATTTTGTTTTCCATTATTATTAGTTTCAACTTATTTATTATTATATAACCAATTTTTTTAAAAAATTTAGCCCCTTCAATTGGATATTGAATGATAGTATTCTTTTTCTTAGGTGAAGTAATCACCTTCTTCCCCTTCTTGTTACTGATGTCACAATTTTTAGTGAAATATTGAATGTTTGTGAAAATATTTATAGGAAACATAGGACAATAAACAAGTTGATTGGTATCATCATTAATTTTATCAAATAATTTATAATATTCTATAACTTGATTGATATAATTCTAAAATTCGAAGATATAGTTCTTCAATTAATTCTCACCTTTAAGAAACTTCACCTCAAGATAATTCACCTCTTCATTATTATAAATTAGTTTTAATATAGTAATATAAACCATATTATATATTACTTCAAGGATTTCATTAAGATCACCCATTTTTCATGTGATCTCCATTTCCATATCAATAATATACTTAGCATTTAATTTATCAATACATTTATTTAATAAATCATTCTCACCTTTCAAAGTCATATTTACTATTTCAAGTTTCTTATTTTCTTTAAAATATATAAAGAGATACATTATCAATTGAAACTACTTTTACATATATTTATAATAAATCTCTTATCCACTACTACCTTTTTTTTATAGAGGGAATATTAGACTATTTTTATTTTTCCATAAAATTTGCAAGTCCTTTTTTATTTACGTCCTATTCATCGATTTAACTTTCCTTATCATAAGATGTATCATCATATTTTGAGTGAAAGTTACTTTTTATATGATGATTATGTATTGGTATGGACCTCCATGACCTTTCTATTTCATTTTCCTAATGTTAAGTGGTTCCAAGAGGGTGTTTGGAGGTGTTTCATGGGCTAAGAGAGTGTTCTTGGCTATTATAGGGGTCACACCACCTTGGCGGTGGGAGTGGTGAGGGAAATTTTGGATATGAGGGCATAGAAAATTCGTTTCTGTCTATCTTTGGTTTATCCTTTTTTGTTTTGAGTTGGTTGTGTGGTGGTTTGTGCACCATGACCAACAACATAGCTTTTCAAGCCATTTTAGAGGTCATTTTGGCAGGGTATCCTCCTATCCGAAATAGATAGATTTGAAACACACATGCTGGTAATAGATTCCTAGAGGACTTCTCATCTGAAATGGGGAACGTGAACTCACCATGTATATAGTGGTGGCCATAATTATGTAAATTTCCCAAAGGTTAGGCAACACACCTTGGCATAAGCTGTGTCAAGATAACATGCCCAAGAACACCACAACCGTGGTGGAGGCCATAGGGGAAGCTATGGTGGCAGTCAAGATTGTTTTTAAATGGTTGAAATCACCAATGATATTTTTCGACCTTGACTAGTTCAATGGGTAAAATGTGTGCATCTTTATGAGGGGTATTGAATGTGGTTTTAGGCCATTCATACATCTAATAATCAATCCAACACCTATATTGAATTATTACTTTGATTTAAATATTCTCCAAATAAAAAAAAGGATTGGTTGAGTTATTATCTCTCATTAAGGCTCTATTGATGAATTTTTTATTGGTTTAACAGTTTTTCTATCTTCTTTGGTGACTCTAGATTTTTTCCTTGTGGATTATAACCCCTGGATCATGGAATACTGAGCCTTTTAATTCAAGGTACACTTATATCATTCTCATTAATAGTATTCAACTTTACCATATTTTTAATATTAAAAACCATATATTTGGGATATAATATAAGCATGTTTTTAGTGGAATTATGGTGATAGTTTTTGATGAATTTTCCTTTAGTTTTGGAGGTGGTTGACCCTAGATCATCTGTAGTTTCTCATAAGAAAGTTGAGCTACAAAATTGGAGAAAGGGATTTGTTTCTTATCCTGTATTTTATGTTTATTCATAAATTTAACATTTTTTATCACTATAGTTAATGGTGGAATTAACCTTAATGAAAAATAAATTAGAAATAATGAAAATATTTGTTCTGGTTTTAGCAATTGCATATATTTATACCGTGTTAACCGTTTTCTTATTGATTTGTTAGATAGTGTGTTATATTTTTTTATGCTATGGTTATTATATCTATTTATGATATGGTTAACATGTTTTTTTATGATATGAATTATCATGTTTGATATATCAGAATTGGATACAGAATGTAAAGATGGTAATGTTTGTTGAAAAAAATTGTCATATTTACTTGTTACCTTTATTTTTTTAATTTATGAATTGGAAGTTATGTTTAAAGCATGTTTAAATAATATAAATATATTTATAGTTGATAAATTAGGTTTTATATGGTTTTAAAAAATGATAAATGAATCAATTAATTCATGATGGTAAATAATTGTTTTTTATTAAGATATTTTTTTTGGGGATGAGTGAGTATGTTTTCTTATAAAGGATGGATGCCTTGGTTCTTGGAAATAGTTTACGTATTAAAAATTTTATGTTTTCTCGCTGCATTGTGTGGTTGATATGTAAAAGGATACTTGCTATGTTAACTGATGTGATTCTGGCATAGATGATAGTGTGGCAAGATGGGTGTAGATGCCCAGGATTGTGACATTAGTTTGTGCCTATATAGGAAGAATACTTGGTGATATTCATGATGGCATTGAGGATAGAACTATGATTGATGTAATGGTTTGAGGCTAGGATTTCCCATTATTTCCAGCTAAAAGCTGAGATGATTTCTTGATAATGAATATATTTTATAGGTAGTATGGTTGTGTTTCTTTTTACAACATTACTTTCCCCACTATTTGACACAACTATTTGTTCATGGTTTGTGTATCTTTTATATTATCTTAGGACAATTTTGTGGGTACCTAGAATTATGGAATGATAATGAATGTTTTAAGCAAAGGGTTTGGAAGCTTAATATAATTCAAAAGGATGATAAATCTTTAGAAACCTTGTAAGATGTTAGAATATACCTGGAGGGAATAAAAATCATATGGTAATTAATGTAATATGAAAATTTTAATTGAAATAATTAAATGAAAGTCTCTTTAAATGTTTCTGTGCTTATAGGATATCTATTCCTTAATAGTAGTATCTGGGTGTTCAAGAGACATTATCTTTAGTTGAGTCTAAGTATAGGTTTTTACCATAGTGTTTTTGTGATATATATATATATATATATTTTCCTTTATTATGTGATTTCATATTCTACCCCACACATGTCAGTAGGGAAATTGACATTAGTGGACTCTGGAGGGGTTTTTACCCAACATCCAAGTTGGAAAGGAATGAATAGATGACTATATACTCTTTCACCTCTCTCTTCACCTGGTAGTATTATGTGCTGGTATGCATGGTGGTTTTCTTTCCCATATATGTGTGTAGAGGGATGTAATGGATTTTAGTTATTTTCACACACATTTATCTCCAGATATAGTATCCTAATAATTATTATAGGTATGTTGTGTATGGGTTATGATGGATTGTGGTATAATACATTATGTATATGTTGTGGTGGTTTCTAGAAACCACATAGATGCTATATGGAGATGAGTATTTATTGATGAGATTGTGTAATTCATGGGGTGCATATTCTGTTCTGTTTCACAAGGGTTTTTGGGTTGTATTATATATTTGGTGAGATATGGATTGGGATGTGTGATGTTAGGGAACAAAATTAATCCAATAGGGAAGTGGTAGAAATATACCATAACTTTTATATATTTTGGATATTATATTATCTCTTGTATGAGATACTTGGTGAGAAATCCATGGTGATTCTATGAACTTATCATACCTGATCAGATGACAAGTTAGTTTTAATTTCTTATTCACTAGGCTTTAGTATGCTGTATTTTTCTTTATCATGAGAGGATATATGGGGGATCCTAATGAGTATACATATTATGCTCACCCTACATATATGTAAAATATTTTTTAGGTATGTAGAATTTTTTTAGAGGCCTAGTTGGACATTACTAGACAATGGTGTTGTTCGAGATCTATTTGGACTTCACGGTTTCTACCAATTATTTTATTTAGGTTCTTGTAGTTTCTTTTTTAGTTGTTCAATTTTATGAGATTACATGAATGTATTGGGATATTTTATTATTTTATGTTTAGGATTTGTTTAGTATTCTTATATTATCTCTCATTCCTCATTCTTCTTAGAGGGTACTGCCTCCCATTTTTGTGTATGATATACCCTTGGTGCTTATCATCATCCCATGACCAATAGAAGGAAGAATTTTGGAATAATTATCGATCTCCCCTTATTTATATCCCAAGAGGGGTACCTTTGTGAGAAGGAGGTTGTGAAAAAGTGGTATCAATGGTTGGGTAGAGGTATATGATAGAGTTTAGAGGTAGAAAATGGAAATGACTGCATGTTTTTCTAGGGTAATGATGTCATATGAGCTTAATTTGTGATTTAAATAGATGATAACATTTATGAAATAGGTATTTATGCCACTATGATTTTATGTGAGTAAATTTAAGTTTATAGAGACTGCAAAATGAAGTGGTACTTATTGTAGGGTAGAGACCTAGGAAAAGATAATGAATCATTCTTATGTTCACCTATGTTTAAAATGGTAGACCTCAGGGTTAGGTTGAAACTTAATTAATCAATCTTAAATATTCCATATTCTAGGTTTATGAGTCCCTAACCATTTTCTATTTTATAGGTATAGATTTTGGTCAATATACTTGATAGGTTCAGGGAAAGTATATTCAATAGGATTTGATAAAATATCGCTACAAAGTTGTGGTTGATGACAATTACACTCAGAGGAGGAAACATCAAGAGTTTTCATGTTAGACACTACAAAAGTATGAGGGATCTATTTTGGACTTAGTTATAGAGGATTTTTTAGAGGAGGTGGAGATAACCTTTAGTTAAATACGTGCTTGGAAGAAGCACTAGATTTCATTGGTAGAAATGATGCTATGCGGGGTAACCAATCAGTGGTGGTTCTTGTTCCTTGGGGATCATAAGGAGTATTGAATCTCATGGTAGAAGTTCCAAGATTAGTTTCCAGCTGAGTTTCCTTCTTCGACTGCAAGGGTTTCCAATCATCAATAGATTCTTACCCTTTGACAAGGGTTCTCCATTATGCGAGAGTTTTGGACCCACTTCAAGAACCTTATTTGATATCCTTCAAACCTATTTCTAGATGAGGAGGCTAGAGAAAGTAATTTCAAGGAGTATTTATGTATAAAGATTTAGTTACAGGTCACCCTGTTTATGTTGTTAACATATCTCAAGGTGCTAGTGAGATCAGAGGTTGGTGATAGGATACTATCTAGATTTAGATCATCATGTGGGGGAGTATTTAGGATTATCTATGTAGTATATATATGGTCTAGGGTTCCAAGGTTCCTAGATAGAAGGAATTTTAGAAAACCAGGGGTAGGTCCCAACCCGATACACATTGTTTCTATGTGGGTGGAAACTCTCAAGACCCTTCCAAGGGACCAATTTATTTTTCTTTTAGAGTCCATGTTCATCAGTGGTGAGAGTGAACAAAATTTATAGGGAGGAAAAATTTATTCAGTGTTCGAATTTAGATTCTATCAGTGTAGTAGTTTTAGTAGAGGAAACATCAATATGGTGCTCTATCTTTTGATGAATGAAGTGGATATAGGGTAGGAATAGGACAACCTTGTGATGATAATCATCATTATATATTAGATAACATCCATAAAGGTTTTCATTATTAGTGTTAGTGAGGTGATGAAGTAGGTTTTGGTCAGATGAATGCTCTAGAGTTTCTAGTTCCATGAAAGTTAGATGTCGTTCAAGTTACCCTTTTATTATTTTCTAATTGGGTTAATGCCTTGTTTGATTAAAGAAATAAAAAATACTTCATTTCACCTACCATAGTTCAAGATTTGGGACTTTAGGTGTAGTGGTTTATATTTCCCTTAGCATTGAATATGCCAGTTAGAGGTTGAGCATATTTTTATGAACTATGTAGAGACTATGGGATAGTTCTAGGGAAAAACTACTCTGGAAGGGACTTATTATGTTTGTAGATACATCCATATGACATCATCATTATCATGGAATGAATTTATTCAATGTAGGATATAATAGACTTATTTAAGAGGTGGATTGTGTTCTAAGATCCTGAAAAATATTCTTCCATTTTTATTGGAGAGTGAGATCCTCAGATGGGTCAAAGGCATATTCCATCATCATCTTACTTGATGGATGATTTAATGCTGAACTCAACATGTGGCATTTAATAGGGTTATGGAAGAGTAACTAGATATATTTTATGATGGGGTTATTTCATTACCCCCTCAATGGGATAATGAGTTTGGGATAGAAAAACAATTGGTCACTTCTACGATATTGATGTATCCATATTTGATGGAACCTTATGAGTTGCAGGAGATGCAGATTTGGATTTATGATATCTTTTTGTGGGGTTTTTTTAGTAAGGTTCTATGGTTTTATTCATAAATAAGGATGATGATAGTCTGCATTAATGTATCTATTATCATTACTTGAATTTGGTGAAAGTGAAGAATCTGCACCCTCTTCATTAGATTACCAATTTATTAAATCAACTAAAGGGATTTAGTTTCTTCTCAAAGATCTATTTTCAATTGGGATATCATCAAATACTGATGAAAGATAAGGATATTTCAAAGAACACTTTATTATGTTGTTATAGGCATTACAAGTTCATTGTAATTCTATTTATTATGATGAACACTCCAGTCATGTTCATAGTAATAATTAATGTAATGCGCCAAGAGTTTCCATAGTGGTTTTTGGTGATTTTAATTGATGAAATACTTACATACTCTATATATATAGAGGAGCATATAGAGAATCTTCGGTCCTTTTTAGGTGTTCCTTATTATCACCATCTATTTAAAAAGCTATCATAGCATGATTTATGGGCTCGTGAAGTTTATTTCTTGGGGCATGTCATGTACCAACATGGGGTAGCTATGAATAATTTGAAGATTGAGGTGTCTATTTCTTGGGTATCCCCTAAGAATTATTCCAAGGTAAAGAGTTTCCTCTACCTTACAGACTATTATAGGTGGTTCATAGCAAAATTATATCAGATTAAAAATTATTTGGAATCCTTTAACATATTAGATCAGGTTCTCTTGTGGACTGACCGGTGCCATACTACTTTTGAGTTCTTGATGGAAAATTTGGTCAGCAGTATAGTTATTAATTTTCCAAAATAGGGAGTTTGGTTTTTGGTTTCCTATGATTCTTTGTATCTTAAATTGGTCCATGTCTTGGTGCAATATAGATTAGATATTTCTTATTGGTATCAGTAATTATGACCCCAAGAACATTAATATTCCATCCACAATCTTGAGTTGTAAGTGGTTGAGTTTTCCTTGAAATTTTGGAAGAAATTCCTCATTAGAGAACGATTTGTGATTCTCACCAATAATAGGATCCTGAGGTATGTGTTCTCCAAGTGTGACATAAAATGATGACAATGATAGTTGATAGAGTTCTTATAGAATTATAACTTTTATATTCCTTATACACCAGGAAGGGATAATATTATAGCTGATGTGATAAGAAGGAAGTCACGTAGTGATGCTGTGCATAAATATGGAGATTCTTAGTGGGAGATGTAAAAACTCTCTATGATGCATCATGGTATGATAGAGGTTTATAGTAGATGTAACCTTTTCAGATGATTTTTTAGTTTAATTTAGTGAAACAGGTGGAGTAGTCCCAACTGGGGATTTTGAGGTGGATGTTTGGTGGGATAGAGTTATCTGTGGTGATGAATCTGATGGACAGTCTGGGGATGACCAGCACTGGGTGTTATTTTAGGGGAGGATTATTTGTTCCATCAGTGATGTGACATGTGGTTCTCCATGAGTTTCATAATTCAATTTTATCATTACATATAGGTGTTAAAAATATTTACTATGATTTGAGAGGTTAGTTTTAGTGGTCCGTGTTGAAGCATTTAGTTATAGAGTTCATGTCTAGATGTTTATTCTACTAGAAGGTGAAGGTTGAACATCGTGTTCTCAGTGGTTTTCTTTAGCCATTAGATAATCCATAGTGAAAGTGGGTGGGAATTTTTATTGACCTTTTCACCATTTTACCTTGATCTAATGGATTCTATAACTCTATTTGAGTGATAGTGGGCCTTTTAACCAAATCAAATCACTTTATAATAATAAAAGAGTTTAGATAAATGGAGTTTTTATCAAGGAACTATTTTGTGGAGTTGGTGAGGATCTATGGAGTCTTGAGGATGAACATATCTAATTATGATCCTTGTTTCACCTCCAAGGTATGAAGAGGTCTCGAAAATGATTTTGGTTCCTAGTTTTTCCTCAAAACTACTTATTATATGTAGATGGATAGCTAGATAGAGCGAACCATCCAGACTCTTGATGACATGTTGCATGCTTGTGTCCTCGATTTTGGAGGTTTATGGGTGAGGCACCTGATATTGGTCAATTTTTCTTACAATAATAGATTCTAATCCACTATTGGTATGGAATTTTTTGACACCTTATATGAATGACCTTTCTATTCCCCATTATACTATATTGGGGTCAAAGATTCAGTAATTCTCAGGTCGAAACTAGTAAAAATCTTGAAAAAGATGGTTTAGGTAATTAAATAGAGTATGAAGATAGATTAAGATCATTATAAGTCTTACAAATACCATAGGAGGAAGCCTATGGAGTACAATGTTGGAGATCATGTGTTCTTGAAGGTGAATCCTCATCGTGGGCAGTGAAGGTTTAGTCACATGAGTAATATTTCACTCCATTTTTTGGGCCTTTCAAGGGATTGGATCATGTTGGATCCTCTATGTAGTGGATAAAACTTACACTATAGATAATGTAGATACATTATGTATTACATGTGTCATAGCTTCTCCAATATCTTTATGATGATTCTCATGTCATCGATTAGAGTGAGATTGACATTGATGATAATGCGAACTTTGAGGAGAAACCTATAAAGATCTAGGACCACTAAAAGAATGAGTTTTATAAAAGCACTATTCCCTTAGTTCATGTTCTTTGGTAGAACAATGGCATATAGTGTTGAACCTAGGAATTTGATTCCTCGATACATGATCAGTATCTCGATACATTTGATGATTATTTTTTTATTTGTGATGGTTATTTTTTTATATTGTTAACCTTTTCTGGATTATGATATGGTTATATCTTCCTTTATGACTTTTTTTGTGGACTTTATATTGTTTTAGAGGTATCCCACCCATGATAGTATTTCCTAGTTTTCACCCTTTTCCTCTAAGTGAGATATTTTTTTTTCACTAGTGGTGGTGAGATTCTTGATAGGTACCTCATGAGTTGGTTGTTTAGATGACCTTTTATTTCCATTCTCTCTACGTATGTTTTTTAAATTATTGAGGGAAATAATTATTTGATAGGTATCTAATGTAATGTTACAAACCTTCCCAACCATTAATTTTGATTTTCCTACGTTTCAATGGTGCCAAGAGGTATTTTGGAGGTGTTTTAGAGGCTATGTGAGTGGTATTGGACATTTTGGGGGTTACCATGCCCTGGTGGTGGCTGTGGTGAAGGCCGTGTTGGAGATGAGGGCACCAAAATCCATTTTATCCGGTTTATATTTTATTCTCGGATATTTTGAGTTAGTTGTGTGGTTCTTGGTACACAATAGATAGCAACACAACTGTTCAAGATATTTTAGAGGTCATGTTGGTTGGGGTGTCCTCCAGTCCGAAATGGCCAGTGTCAAAATGAACAAGGTGGATGAGGTGTTGGGTGTAGTGTCTTGGAGTAGTTCTTATCCAAAATAGGTAACAAGACCTCACCACACTCATATTAGAGGCTATGCTGATGGATAAAACTCAAGGGTTTGGCAACATAACATGGTGGAATCCGTATCAATATGGAATGATAAATAACACCATGGAATTGGTAGAGGACAATGATGGTGGACAAGCTAGTTTTAAAATGGAATAAATCACCAGAAATATGCATGGATCTCGACTGATTCAGAGAAAGAAATGTGTGTATATTTATGATGGATTTTTAATGTGTTTTTACACTCTTCCTAACTCTATTAATCAATCTACACACCTTTAATGAATTTTTCAATTGATTTATAGATTCTCTAGATGAACCTAGGACCTATTTGTGTCATTTTCCATTATTAGGGATCTATAGAAATTTTTCTCACTGGGTAAGTGTTAGTTCTATATCACTTGGAAACTCTTTATTGTCACCTTGTGTATTCAAATCCTTAAATCATACAAGATAGAGTGTTTTTGTTCAAGGTACCATTATATCCTTCTTCATTTCATTATTCCATTTTCTTGTACGTTTGATGTGATGATCCCTCTATTTTGGGATGATATCAAAGTTTAGTTTTTGAAGGCATGCTAATGATAGGTTTTGGTTAACATTTCTTTAGTTTCGGTTGTGGTTGACCCTCAATCATATATTCTTTCTTGAAATAACTCCACACTTCTAAATCGAGGTACCTTATTGATTGCTTCTCCTTTATTTTATGTGTAATCATAAAGTTAAAATACATTATCTCTTTGGGTAATAATGGAATCAAACTTAATGAATATTGAACTAGAAATAATTAAAATAATTTTTTATTAATCACATGTGTTTATAGCATGTTAACAGTTTGCCTCTTGTTTTTCTAGATAGTGTAATATATTTTATTTATATTATGGTTAAATTGTTTTTATGCAATGGTTACATTTTTTTTATGTTATATATTAATTTTTTTTTATATATTGGAATCATATAATGATCATAATGCTGGTAAAGTTTATTAGATAAATAATGAAGTGGCATGTTTAATTGTTACTATTATTATTATAATTGGTAAACTAGAAGTTATGATTTAAGCATGTTTAAATAATTAAATGATATTTATAGATGATACATTAGGTTTATTTTCGTTGTAACATGTGATAAATGAATTGGTTAATTTAAGACTTCAATAATTTATTGTCTAATTAAGATAAATTTTGGGGCTGAGTGACCTCATTTCATGTGAAGGCTTGATTCCTTAGTTCCATGGCCTAGTTACCTTGTTAATAGGTTTATGTTTGATTATTTACTTTTTTTATTTCTCTAAATTAGGATAATCTCCATGTGATATTATGTGAGAATAGGATGGATAATGGTTTGATGAGATGGGTAGGGATGCTTGGGTTTGTGGCAGCAGTTGGCACTTGTGATGGCAGGATACATAGGGATATATATGATGGTGTTGGGGATGGAAAATAGATTAATGGAATGGGTTGATATCGTTATTGGATATTATTTTTGTACTAAAAAAATGAGATTATTTTTTTATAATGAATCTATTTTTAGGTCAGATTATTGGGTTTTTTTATTGTATTCCTTTCCCCACTGCTTGACGTAGCTATATGTTCTTGGTTTTTGTATCTTTTATGGTAGTTTAGGATGAGTCTTGGGTACTTGGAATTATGTAATGATAATGAATGTTTTTACATAAGGGTTTGGAATATTAATGGAATTCTAAATGATGATAAATCTTAAGGAACCTTAAAAGAGGTTGAAATATGCCCAGAGGGCATCAAAATCATATGGTAATTAATGTAATATGAAATGTTTAATGGAAATAATTAAATAAAAGTATCTAGAAATGTTTGTTTACTTATAGTATATTTGTTCCTTAGCAGTGGCTATTGGGTGTCTGAGAGACGTTAGGTGTAGTTGAGTTTTAAGTCTAGGGTTTTCCCCATAGTGTGTTTTTGATATATATATATATATATATATATTATTTTATGTGATATCATACACTACCCCACCCATGTTAGAAGGGTGACTGCCACCGGTTGACTTGATAGGGTGTTTTTCCAAACATCTTGGTTATAGAAGAACAGATGGATTAAAACCCATATTTCCCCACTCTCTTATCCTATTAGTATTATGTGGTAATATGCATGATGGTTATCTTTATTATATATGTGTGTATAAGGATGTAATAACCTATGATTATTTTCATACACATGTATCTCTGGATATAAAATCCTAAGGATTATTATAGGTATGGTGTGTATAAGCTGTGATGGGTTGAGGTATAATCCACAATATACAGATTGTAGTGGCTTCTGGAAACTACCTTATTACAATATATAGATGATATGTTGATGATGAGATGATGTGATGCATGGGGTGTATGTTATGTTACAGTTTACCAGGTGTTTTTAGGAAGGATTATATATTAGGAGAGAGATGGATCAAGATTTTCAATGTTGGGGAAGAGCAAAAAACTAGTGGGGAAGTGGTACTAGGGTACCTTCACTTTTAGATATGTTAGATATTATATTATATCTTGTATTTGATACTTGGTGAGAGAGACATGGTGTGGTTGATAATGTAGCATACCTGATTTGGTGACAAGTTAGTTTAAATTTCTTATTCACTGGGATTTTTTATACATTCTTTATCTTTTTCATGAGAGGATCTAGTGAGGATCCTACTAATATACGTGTTATACTCACCCTACATATGTATAAACTATTTTTCAGGTTTGTATGATCTTATTGGGGATTAGGATGGACATTACTACCTCGTGATGTTGTTCATGAGTTGTTTGGGATTTAAGGTCACTACTGAGGATTTTATTTTGGTAATTTTAGTTTATTGGGAAGTTGTTCAATTTTATGAAATTATATGAATGTATTGAAATACTTTATTCTTTTATTAGTAGAAGTTTTTTGTGTTTTTATCTTATCTTCCACTAATACTTATTCTTAGGGAGAAATGCATCCCATTTGTGTATATGATAAACCCTCAGTACCTGTCATCAACCCGTGACTTATTGGAGGTGGGCTTCAAGTGTCATTATCTCCCTTGCCTCATTTTAATCCCAAGAGGGGTACCTTTTTGGGTATGGGGTCAGGATAGTGTTGGAATTTCATTTGTATTTTAAGGGAATTAATACATTATGACCACTTTCCATATTTTTCTTCCTTCTTTGGACAACTAGATGAAAAGAGTATAATATTGCCCCAATTGAAACATTGAAAAGGAACTGTACCATTGTATTTAAATTTAACTTACTATATCCCTTTTTAAAATAATTAAATAAACTCATTGAAGTTCATTTCATCATTCTCGTCATCAGTATCCTCCTAATGTGGCCTCTTAAGTTCAAAATGTTTTGAACCTTTTGAAGTTTTTAATGTAGTACCCTTATAAAATTATTCTTTTCTTCTCAAGGATGAACATCTCCCCATATCATAGGCCATTAATACATTATTGATAATATCCATGTTCTACTTATCTAAGTCTTGATCCTAAAGTGTATAGATTTTTTTCATCAAAATCTTTTGGGAGATTTCATATCAATTTCATCACCACAGTTGAATCCTTAAAAACGTCTATATAACTTCAAATTGAGTTCACAATCTTGTTCACATAAATAGAGAACTAATCCAATCAAACATATTCTATCATTCAATTATCATTAAATTGAGCATGAAATGTTTGTAATCATGACTCCTTAACCTTTTTATCTTCCATATGAATATCATAAAGTTTTATTCAAATCTCATTCAAAGTTTTGGTACCCATAACTCATGTCAAATATTTCTTTGAGATGGATGAAATTAATACATTGCACACTCTCTCATCTTTATTATTATTATTATTGTTAAGAAAAGTATATCTTTCCCAACTTTAGGAATATGTACATCATTTTTGGTGATATTAATAATTTCTAAGCTAAGATATAGAATATATATAAACATTATCTATTTCCATAGATGCAATCCTTTTTCATCAAACATGAGAAATTCATTTTTATTGATGGTATTCATAATCTCCATAGACCAATTTAATAAAAATATGTTATTAATAAAGGTAAAACTCAGATCCTTGGGAATAACTATAATTTATTCTCTTTATAATAACCATTGCTGGATACCAATTGATAATAAGAGAATAAATACTTCAAAAATAGTTTCTCTCTGATACCACTTATAAGTATGGGGTGAGAGTGCACCACTACTGGGGGGGGGGGGGGTGGATTAGCGGTTACTAAAACACAAAATCTCAAACATTTATCCCCATAACTAATTAGTGAGTCATATTAATAAATTAAAAAAGTGATGATAAAAGATTCAGAGAGATAGAATGCACACAACCAAATTTTTTTACAAGGTCTACACATTTTTTTATAGATTCTACGTTACTTAGTGTCTAATGATTTATATCCCAATATCCATATACTTATATTATTAACAATAAGTTCTAGGAATAGACCAACACTACGAGAAAAATTGCTTTTTGCGACGGGCTATTTGCGATGGGATTAATTCCCGTCGCAAATAGTCCGTCCCAGAGGTTATTTGCGACAGCGGATTTGATCCGTCGCAAAACATAAGGTGCGGTTTGCACGCCAAACCGCGGGAAGGTTATTTGTGATGGGGGGATTCCCCCGTAGAAAATAGTGCGTCCGTTGGAGGGTATTCATGATGGGACCCGTCACAAATACCTAGTGGCGGTAAATAGGTTTTTGTGACGGGATGTTGTCCCATCGCAAAAAGTGTGTCGGCAGGCAACTATTTGTGACGGGACCCGTCACAAATACCATTTTAACCGCTGACAGAAATTAATGCGGGCAAATTTATTTGCGACGCATATCCCGTCGCAAATAGTACTGTCACAACTAATCTAACCTATATATACCCCCATCCGTTTTTCTACTATTCCCCTCAATTCTCACTTTCTCTCTCTCTATGAACCCTATTTTTAGAGTGAAAATTTCTATGAGTTAGTTTTTTTACGAAGAAGTTGTGAAGCTGTCTACAACAATAGGAGATCAAGTTTAAATGTATTTATATTTTATTTAATTTAGTATTTATTTCATTTTTATGTTAATTTTAATTATTGTTGATTAGTTGTAATTAAATTAGATTTAAATTGTTTTGTTATCAGTACTTATTTGTAACAATTAATTGAAATTATTTGTGCTAATTCTTAATAATTAGTAATAATTAATAATTATTAATGATAATTAGTATTGTATATAAATAATTAGCGGTAATTAGTAATTAGTAGCTGTCATTTGTAGTTATTAATAGTAAATAACGCTAATTAGTAATAATTAGGGGTAATTAGTATTAATTAGCGGTAAATAGTAATAATTAGGAAAAAATAGTAATAATTAGTAATAATTAGTAATATTAGTAATAAAAAGTAATAAATAGTAATAAACAGTAATAAATAGTAATAAATAGTAATAAATAGTAATAATTAGTAATAAATAGTAATAAATAGAAATAATTAGTAATAAATAGGAATAAATAAGAATAATTAGTAATAAATGGGAATAATTAGTAATAAATAGGAATAATTAGTAATAAATAGGAATAAATAGTAATAAATAGGAATAAATAGTAATAAATAGGAGTAAATAGTAATAAATATTAATAAATAGTATCAAATAGTAATAAATAGTGTTAAATAGTAATAAATATTAATAATAAGTAATAAATAATAATAATTAGTAATAAATAGTAATAAATAGTAATAATTAGTAACAAATAGTAACAAATAGTAATAAATAGTAATAAATAGTAATAAACAGTAATAAATAGTAATAAATAGTAATAAATAGTAATAATTAGCAATAATTAGCAATAAATAGGAATAATTAGTAATAAATAGGAGTAAATAGGAATAATTAATAATAAATAGGAATAATTAGGAATAATTAGTAATAAATAGGATTAAATAAGAAGAATTAGTAATAAATAGGAATAAATAGGAATAGATAGGAATAATTAGTAATAATTAGTAATAATTAGTAATAAATATGAATAATTAGTAATAAATAGGAATAAATAGTAATAAATAGGAATAAATAGGAATAAATAGGAATAAATAGGAATAAATAGGAATAATTAGTAATAAATAGGAATAATTAGTAATAAATAGGAATAATTAGTAACAAATATGAATAATTAGTAATAATTAGGAATAAATAGTAATAATTATTAATAATTAGGAATAAATAGAAATAAATCGGAATAAATAGAAATAAATAGGAATAAATAGGAATAAATCAGAATAAATAGTAGTGAATAGTAATAGAAGGTAATAAATAGTAATAAATAGTAACAAATAATAATAAATAGTAATAAATAGTAATAAATAGTAATAAATAGTAACAAATAATAACAAATAGTTAGTAATAATTAGTAGTAATTAGTAGTAAATAGTTATAATTAGTAATAAATAGTAATAAATAGTAATAAATAGGAATAAATAGGAATAAATAGGAATAAATATGAATAATTAGTAACAATTGGTAATAATTAGTAATAATTAGTAATAATTTGGAATAATTTGGAATAATTAGTAATAATTAGTAATAATTAGTATTAATTAGAAATAATTAGCAATAATTAGTAATAATTATAATAATTAGTAATAATTAGTAATAAATAGTAATAAATAGTAATAATTATTAATAATTAGTTCTAATTAGGAATAATTAGTTTTAATTAGTAATACTTAGTTGTAATTAATAGTGATTATTAGTAATTACAAGTAATTAGTAGTAATTACTAGTAATTAGTAGTAATTACTAGTAATTAGTAGTAAATAGTTATAAATAGTAATAAATGGTAATAAATAGTAATAAATAGTAATAAATAGGAATAAATAGTAATAAATAGGAATAAATAGAAATAATTTGGAATAATTAGAAATAATTAGGAATAATTAGTAATAATTAGGAATAATTAGTAATAATTAGTAATAATTAGTAATCATTAGGAATATATTTGTAATAATTTGTAATAATTATTAATAATTAGTAATAGTTAGTAAATAGAAATAAATAGTAATAATTAATAATAATTAGGAATAATTAAGAATAATTGGGAATAATTAGGAATAATTAGTAATAATTAGTAATAAATAGGAATAAAAAGGAATAATTAGTAATAAATAGGAATAATTAGTAATAAATAGGAATAAATAGTAATAAATAAAAATAAATTGTAATAAATATTAATAAATAGAAATAAATAGTAATAAATAGTTATAATTGGTAATAAATAGGAATAATTAGTAATAATTAGTAATAATTAGTAATAAATAGTAATAATTAGTAATAAATGGTAATAATTAGTAATAAATAGGAATAAATCAGAATAAATCAGAATAATTAGTAATAAATAGGAATAATTAGTAACAAATAAGAATAAAAAGTAATAAATAGTAATAAATAAGAATAAATAGTAATAAATATGAATAAATAGTAACAAATAGTAATAATTAGTAATAAATAGTAATAATTAGTAATAAATATGTATAAATAGTAATAAAGAGGAATAAATAGTAATAAATAGTAATAAATAGGAATAATTTGTAATAATTAGTAATAAATAGTAATAATTTGTAATAATCGGTAATAATTAGTAATAAATAGTAATAAATAGTAATAATTAGTAATAAATAGTAATAATTAAAAATAAATAGTAATAAATAGTAACAAATAGTAACAAATAGTAACAAATAGTAACAAATAGGAAGACTTAAGAATACTTAGAAATATTTAAGAATAGTTAGGAATAGTTAGGAATAGTTAAGAATAGTTACAAATACTTAGAAATACTTAGGAATACTTAATAATAGTTAGGAATTGTTAGGAATAGTTAGGAATAGTCAAGAATACTTAGGAATAATTAGGAATAAAATCAATTGTAATAAATTGTATTAACTTGTAATAACTTGGCACAATTTCTAGTGGATTAGTGGCACTCCTTTTGCTCGAAGACTCTTCTCCTTTCAACTTTCACCGACTCAAAACACTATAAAATGTATGCTTCTACGTATGCATATCCAATATCGTATACACAAGTTTGAATATGAATTTGTAGGACCACATTTTTTATAATGTTTTCAGGCGGTGACAGTTGCAAGAAGATGATTCATTGACGAAAAGGGGGCTCTTTTGTCCGATGTCTCATTTACTTTCATCTTTCTCACACTGAAATCACAATGGAGAATCTTCTTGGAGGTACGCTTATACATTCTCATATGCATGAGAATGAATATGCGTACCTCTGAGAATATTCTTCATTGTGATTTCAGTGTAAGAATGTTGTAAGTAAATGAGCCGTCAGACAAAAGAGAAGCCGTCAATCTACTAGAAATTATGTCTCCCGTAAATAATGGTAATTATTAAGAAGTAGTTGTAATTATTTATCTTCTTTTTTTAGATAGTGTTTTTATAATTTCAAATTATTTAAAAATAGTAATGATTTTATATTTTGTAGAAAAACATGGAAGAAAGAAGTCGACAACAGTCATTATTAGATAATCGTGCTTGGATAAATTAGTATAGAAATCCAAACAGTTCTAGTTTAAATCCTATATATATTGAGGGTGTTGAAGAATTCTTATCATTTTAATCATCAAAAATAGAATATGTTTTCGAAGTCATAATTAACCGTCCTTGTAAAAAATGTGATATGAGAACGTTTGACACATTTGACAAGGTTGGGGGACATCTCTTACAATTTGGTTTTCAACCAGATTATATTTTTTGGTATCAACACGGTGAATGCAGTTCCAAATAAGATACTAATAACATGATTCCAGATCCATCATAGTTTCAAAATTTAGTACATGATGTTGTAGGTCTATCTGTTCAACAAACTGAAACTCAAGATGATATTGATTTGACTCCTGAGTTGGCACCATCTGAATTTTATGAGTTGCTGAGGTCTGCTGAGGATGCATTATATCTTGGTTGCAGGATAAGAAAATTATAAGTGGTTGAAAAATTTATGGCTATTAAATAATATAATTCAATGTCAAAAAACTATTTTGATCAGATATTTTCTTTGGTTAAAACACTATTACCTGACATAAATGTGTTTTCTGCAAATTACTATGAGATAAATTGGCTGGTTCGTAATCTGAGACTTAGTTATCGGAATATTCATGCATGTGAAAATGATTGCATCTTATATTCTAGTGAAAATGAGTCATTGGATAGTTATCCCACATGTAGACAATCGAGGTATAAAGAAGATCAACCAGGGAAGTCTAGATCGATTCCTATAAAATAGTTTATATATTTCCCCCTTACACCTAGGTTGTAGCGTTTATTTATGTCTCAAAACACAACGTCAATGCTGTCATGGCACAAAAACCAAGATTTCAACTGATAAAAGCTTGAATCGTTCATCTGATGGTGATTCATGGAAACATTTTGACTGTTTGAATCTGTCTTTTTCTTTAAAATCCCAAAACATGCGATTGGGTCTTTCTACTAATGGTTTCTGTCGATTTGGTTTATATGGTAGTCAGTATTCATGTTGTCCTATCTTTATAACTCCGTACAATTTTAACTCCATGGATGTTGATGAAGGATCCCTATATCTTTTTGAACTTATTAATCCGAGTACATCCGAAAAAGATAATTGATGTTTATTTGAAACCATTGATTAATGAGTTAAATGCATTGTGGAGTAATGGTGTTAGTACATTTGATGTTACTACAAAAAAAAATTTCATATTAAAAGCTACATTGATGTGGACAATTAGTGACTTTCTAGCTTATGGCATGTTATCTGGCTAGAGTAAACATGGTATGAAATCATTTCGTTATTGTATGAAAGACAACAACGCCTTTATGCGTGTCAATGGAAAAAAACTTGCTATTTTGACTGTCATCACATATTTATTCCAACCGATCATCCTTTTTAGAGGAACAAATCTCATTACGGAAAAGGCACAATTGATAGGGATGAACCTCAAAAAATGATCTCAGGTACAGAGTAAAAATCAGTTGTATTTTTATTACCTCACATCACATTTGGACCAACAGTAAAACAACAGAAAATTTATGGGTTTGGGAAATAATATAATTGGATAAAAAGGAGAATTTTTTGGGATCTTCCATAATGGTCTGATTTGTTGGTCCGCCACATGATGGATGTCATACATATTGATAAGAACTATTTTGATAATTTATTTCATATAGTTTTGGATGCACCAAGTAAGACCAAAGATACTGTAAAGGTATGATTAGATCTTGCCCAAATTTGCAGGTGACCAGAAGTTGAACTATTTGAAAATGTCAGATCACATAGGTTATTGAAGCCAAAAGCAGTTTATACACTGTCTAAAGAGAGTATCTTATTATTTTGTTAGTGGATTATTGATCTGAGACTTCCAGATGGATATGTTTCCAATTTGGGCAGATGTGTTAAGAATGCTCATATTACCAGATTAAAAAGTCATGATTGTCATGTTATAATGGAAAGAATTAACTGATTGGATTTAGAGGTTTGTTGAATTTTATGATTTGGGGTTCGATAAAAAACATATCATATTTTTTTGAGACATTTGTGCAGTGACAACAGACTACGATGTGATAATAAAAATGGAAGAAGATGTTGTTGTAATTATATGTAAACTGGAAAAAATCTTCCCGCCGACTTTCTTTGACCCAATTGAACATATGATATTATATTTGCCACATGAAGCTAAATGTGGAGGTCTAGTACAGTTTCAATGGATGTAACCATTCCATATATTCATACATAAATTGAAGAAAAAATTACGTAACAAAGCATCAGTTGAAGGCTCAATTGTTGAAGTTTATTTTCAAGAGGAAATTTCTTTTTTCTGCTCTCATTATTTTGAATATGAATATCCCTCAAAACACAACCGCATGGGATGGAATGAGGGAAATGTTAATGATGAAATGGAAAATCAATTATCAGGTTTTAATCAACCAAATCTTGGCTTCTATGGAGTTCATAAATGATGGATTTCAGATGATGAACATCACAGAGCTCATACATATATT
Organism: Viscum album; assembly: GCA_963277665.1. Lineage (NCBI taxonomy): Eukaryota > Viridiplantae > Streptophyta > Magnoliopsida > Santalales > Viscaceae > Viscum > Viscum album. The sequence continues at coordinate 209,709,786 of OY728162.1, read as the reverse complement.
CTGCTCAACTATGAAGAAATGACATCATTTGTACTGTGAGTGATTCTATCACTTATTCTATAATTTATGTTACAGTATGTAAAATTATTTTTTTTATAGGTTGACCAGAACCATTGTTAAAGTCAGACAAAGTTTAAAATTTATAATCCTACTAACTACAGTATATGTGACAACCAGGGTCAAACCCACAAGGAAGGAAATTCTGACTATTATTCCTCTAAAAACATTCAAGAACTCCACTGTTGTTTGTAGTGGAGTGGATACTATATTTTTTACTTTTTATATATATTTTTATATTTTTTCTATTAAAGAAGAAAAATAACACTATTTTTTATGTTTTGGATCTAGACTAGAATGAAACAGGAAACAAATTAAAAACAGTGAACAACCAAAATATTGAGCAGTGTTAAATGAACTACCAGAATGTAATGCCTCAGGAAAAATGTTCGTACCACTGATTTTAGAGGTGTTTCAATTCACATAAAGGATATTGAAAATCACCATCATAAGAGTATGAATTACCTCCCTCGCCAGGAGTTAAATCACACAAGCCAATCTATTCTAGAGTTCGCCACTCCAAAATAAATCAACTGTGAATAGTTTGAAAATAACAACAAGACAAACTCACCGTAAGTCCTAAAGTCTTTAGAATTTATTATCTTTTGAATGGTGTATCCACGATCAATCTCTCCAATTTATCACGAAATTTGAAAAATATGTTATGATGGTACAAGTAATTGGATGAACTCAGTATTGATCTCGCCAATCAATACTGAGATCATCGAAATGATTAAGTGAAAAGAGAATTAAAAGATAACAAGTGGAACTTCATCTTCTCCTCAAACTATATGATTTATCCTAACATTATCTTTAATATCAACACAAGAATTAAAAATATACTAAAACAGAGTACTGATACTAGAATTAAAATGAAAGATAAACTCCCAAGATGATGCTCTACTCCTAAACTACTCCAGCTTCAGGGAGTGGTTCCAGAGTCACCCTCTACACTACCTCTTTTCAGAACTAGATCCTTCAATGTGTTGAATTAATATCACCCCTCCATATTCCTCTGCTTAGAATTGGATTCTTGAATGTGTCAAATGAATGTCACCCATCCATCTATTTCTTGCTCTGCTTTAAAGCCCGATAGTCATTTGCTGCACGTCACTGCACGTTTCCACTAACATACTTTGGTTCTTTAACCTTTGACCGCACATGTGCATTTTTTTCATGACTGGCACATCATGCTAGTTTTACCCTTGTAACTAACTCCAAGTGAGTTAGTTGTGTAAACCTGGATGTTTTAAAGACCTTGGTGTGAACCCGCAAGATAAAGAAGCAACAAAGTTAAATCAAAAAGGATATAAAGAACTATAACTTAAGAAAATAGTTTATTAGAAATTCATTTAAAAGAATTAATAAACTTTAAAATAATGTTATTAAATAAATTATTTTATTAGTATTACTAAAAACTAGTAATTATATTTTAATTAATTATAAAAAAATAAAAATTATTATTAAAATAGTTATTATTTAACTATAAAAGATAAATTATGATAATTTACATATTAAAAGTTGATCGAATTTGTTATTAATATAATAATAGTAATTATTATTATTAAAAATAAAAAGTTTTATTTTTTTTAATTTTGATGTTAAATTGTTTATAAGTTATTATTTTTTAATTAATTAACATTATTAAAGTAAATTATAGACATTATGTTTATTGTTACTTTGAAAATTAACATTTTTAAAATTCTAAATTAACTAGTTTAGTTTATTTATAATTTAATTTATAACTTATTATTAATATTTTATTTTATTAATAATTTTTATTATTAAATAATTATTAATACATAATATTAAATTATAATTAATAAACTTTTTTAATAATCTATTCTAATTCGATTTTATAAGTTACTATCAATTAATTTTTAATTTAATAAAATTTTATTTATGCTTAATATTTCTGTTTTATTATATAAGTAATGTTAATTATTTTTTTACAATTATTAATGTTTAACATTTTTATTTAATTATTTTTGTTATAATTTTTTATTATATATATTTTTGTAATTTTATTCTATATTCCCCCCAAAATCGGTGCAAAGAAGGGGAGGAAGTAGGGTTCGTCTTCCTCCTAAAGACAGCCGCCGCGACTCGATCTTAGTCCCTCTACACAGCAACATGACTTCAACTCAGATCACCCTCCTCCTTAAATGACAGTGCAGCTCCAGATCTGATGTGCGGTGCCCATATCCATCAAAGCAACATCAATTCTAGATGGCTTTAGATTCTTCTCCAGCAGTTTGAGCTTCTCCTCACAGCAGCCTGACCTCCTCTAAGCAGCAACACGCAGCTCGGCGCAGCAACCTCTGGTTCAATAGTAGCGGCTATGGCATGCTCTTCTTCATGCGACGCCTCATCCTGATGCTAATCAGCTCGGATTTATTTTTTTTCAAATTTGTGTAGAAAATCTAATTAGAATCTTTTTCTAGTAGTGATTGTAGGTCTAAATCTGGCATGGAGAGGTTAGAATTATGTTGATAAAAATTGATATTGAAGTTGAAAATGAAAATTGTTGTGATGAATTTGAGGACTCTCGTCGATTTTTTACTGTAGGTGGAAACGAAGGGGTTTGGTAGATGGTTGGATGAACACAAGGTCATCAGTGTTTGAAGGGTGGAAGAAAATTGTTGAGTGAAAGTATCAACATCAGTGTGTGTGGTGTAGAGGATTGGTGAATGCATTAAGGGAAGTATCGGTGATACCAATGGGCAACAATGAGTGGGGATGAAGAGTTTTGGTGTGAGAAGCAATAGTGGCAAAGAAATTATATCAGTGCCAGGGGATGAGACCGATAGGGATTTGGGGGATCAGTGAGTTGCATTGACTCACTGATAGTTAAAAATAAAAAAGAAATCACCGATAGTTGAAAATAAAAAACGAGTCACCAGTTTTGAGAAATTAATAAACTATCGGTGAGTCCGTGGATTTTCAACACGTTGGTGTGAGAAAATGAGAATCATATGAGTTTCGGTGTGTGACACACCGATGGAAGAAAATAACGACTCACAAATAATTAAAATAAACAGTGACCGAAACCGATGCACAGGAGAGACCGACAATGTTTGAAAGTGATTGGTGAGACATGACTCACCGATAGTTATAGAAAAACTTCAATGTGACAAAAGATCGGTGAGTTGCGATCAGCGAGTCGCAACATCGGTGCATCGCGATATCAATGCGTCAACTCATTGATAGAACAAATTGATATGTTAATAGAATAATTTAAAACAAATAATAAAATGAATAAAACATTAATTAATTATCACAAAAGAGAAATTAACTAAATTGTTTAAGATTAAATAATTAACTATAACTAAAATCTAACTAAATTATTTAACAAACTAAAAATAAAGGAAACTTAATTATTAACTAAGAATATAAATGTTAAGATTAATTAAATATATATCTAAATAAATGATAAACACTTACAAATAATTAACTTTTAACACAAAATTAAAATAATTAAGATTAACTAAAGATATTAAATAACTAAATTAATTAATTAAAATAAAAAAAATGAAAACTTAAAATTAAAAACACATTATTTTATTAAACTTTAACTTAAATTGTCAACTTATTTATTTAATAGAATAATTATACTAGTTAATAAATAAGGTTAACTTATTTTAATAAATCTAATTTAAAGAGAAAAGTTTTATATTAAAAACTGGATTAGATTAATAAAAATAACAATGAATAATTAACTAATTAATAAACGTTTAAAATTATTAAAAAGTAAACTAGATTATTATTATTAAACTAAAAAGTAAGTTTTATAATTATAATAATTAGAGCGACTAAATTATCAAATTAAAAAACTAAAAACACAAATTTAATTATAAAAAATGATTAATTAATAGATTTAGTGTTCAAAATTCAAAGTGCCATTATTTATTAAAAAGTGTCAAAATAAATGATTAAATTGTTAAAAATTAAATAAAAGATGTGTAAAAACTATATAAAAATAGAGCCACATCATAGGTTATATGATAATATTATCAATAAACAACTTCCAAAAATTATAGCAGTTTCTCTTGCAGAACTCAGACAAAAAAAATTCTCAATGGTTTCAAAAAATGGTAATATAAATTATTGATGGTTTAACATATCAATTAAGTTTATTATTTATTATATTGATAATTGTTTTACAAATTTTTAGGTGTCTCAACATACTGATAAAATTAATAAGCGATTGTGTATATTGAGTAACCCACCATCCAAAATGGTTAAATCTTATAATTCATATGTGGTGAATGGTTTTAGATTTCATACACGTGCATATAGGGAATAGAAAAACAATGAACAATGGAGTTTTCTTGAGAGGATCACATCATAGAGAAACTGAAGTTGACTTTTATGAAATTCTGGATAAAATTATTAAGCTGTGTTATCTAGGATAGAATTACATAACGATGTTTAAATATTGGTGGTTGGATACTGAGAGAGGCTTGTGTGTTCATCCGACTCATGGAATCATTGATATTAAATATAAAATTCTTCTTGTAGTAAATAAACCATTTTTACGGGCTCAACAGGCACATAAAATTTATTATGTAAAGTACTGTGATACTTCAAGAGACCTGAGTGATTGGTGGAGCATAATAAAAATGAAATCTCGAGAAAATCAATTTACTCAAACTGAATGTGGTTCTGTTAATATGGAAGGAATTGAAAATTTTCAAGAGACTACTAAAAATCCATCTTTTTCACAAAGAGACGTGAATATCGATGATGACACCCCACAATTAAGGGTCGATGGTGATGAAGATGTTAATGATGTTACAAATGAATTTGAAATGACAAGAGATGATGAAACTGAAACTCATATAGATATTGATGACACAGAGGAGGAATATGAAGACATTAACATCATCAGATATGAAGATGATGATGAAGGTGAACATTGACACAATTAAATGCTGGTTATAATCATAACTAATATATATCTATATATAATAGTTATTTTCAACTATCTGCTAACAACAATAATTTTGTGTTTTAGATGGAACCTGATCTATTTCGTGAGTTGGAGGAGGCTGAGCTACTTTTGGATGAGGGGGACTTGGGATCATTTGACCCTCAGCCTACTGGCGGTTCAGGGGGTACATAGAGGGGGTGCGGTCTTGTGCGACTGATGATTCCTAACCCTATCCCTGAGCGACATGTACATATTGGATTCGATTCATGAACATAGAGGTATGGTAAACTGTATATTTTAGTTAGATTTCATTAATTTATTTATATATATACACTAATTGTTTGATTATTTATTATTTTTTCACAGTTTTGTGCATGTAGCTGTTGGAAAGGGGAGTCTATCTTGTGCAATTATTTTTCTCATACATGGATCACATGGGAACATATTTCCATTGATGTACATCTCGACATGTTTAATCATTGGATGGTACATAAATAAATAATATTTATTGTGAAAATTATTTTATTAATAACTTGATATTATAAATTATTTGTAGGGTTTATGATATCCCATCGATTATAGCATGTGTGACGCTATCCACGTGGCATGGGAGGTGTCTATGCATGACCGTTTCCTTCAGGTTTTGAAAAATTTGAGAAGGACAACCATTAAGAAAGTAGGAGTGAAAATATTTGATGAGTTGTGTAGATCCCACCTACCAAAGTAAATTTCATCTCACATTTGGGATGGATTATGTTCATACTAGTTGGGTGGTGGATTTTAATGGAGATATTCAGTAGGTCATCAATCCTGGGGGAGACAGGAGCTGACACATCGAGCTGGTAGCCGTACATTCAGTATACATAGAGAGCATCTGGTAAGCATATTTTTTAAATATTTTATATAATTTTAAATTTAAATAGTTTATTTTATATTTCTATAGGAAGTCAAGCATCCCGATATTATGGAGTATGATGTTTATCGGAGGATGTATAATGATCCAGCCACTGGAGAGATTAGAGGTGATCGCCAGCATCAGATTGTGGTTAGTATTATTTTTTTCTGTTTGAAAATTAATTGAATATAATATTTTCACAATTTTAATTTCAAATTGGAATTGAAGGAGTCATATGAGAATGTGACCTCTTAGACACAGGTTGAGAGTTAGAATGAGATGACTGATCAGACCAGTGCCCACCATTTCGATGAGGCGACATGGATGCTAGTGACTCAGTATGGCTTTGATAAGGGCCGAGTAGTTAGTATCAGCTCTCATTTGACTCCTGGTACTTATTATGGTACTGCTGTGATGTATGCATCCAACTCGAGAGGAGCTCGTAGAGAGGCATCATCTTCGGCCTCATAGTATCAGGAGTAGTTGCGAGATCAGACTGAGCTTATAGAGAGTTTACAGAAGCAACATGAAGAGATGTGTCAGCAGTAGCAACAGTAGTAACAACATGAGGAGGATATGCATTGATGACAGCAGCAGCAACAACAACACGAGGAGGAGATGCGTCGATGGCAGTAGCAACATCACGAGCAGATGGAGTACATGCACCGTCTGACTCGTAGTTTAGGGATGGATTTTCTTCCACCATCTCCTACAACTCCTCTACCTCCTCTAAAATATGACCACAATGATTTTTTTATGTTAAAAACATTTGAATTCAATATTTGTTGTAATATGAACTATTTACAATTTTTGTGTTTTATATTAGTGTGGATATTGCATATTTTTTTAATATTTTTTTATTTATTATTAGTATTATATTTTTTAAAGTTTTTTTTACTAATAATAATAATAATAATAATATTTTATGATTTTTTTATATTTTTTTGTGAATATTGATAATTTTAATATTTTTTATTTTTTATTATTTTAATAATTTTAATATTATTTCTTCATTAATCACAATTTTATTAAATATATTTTTTAGTATTATATTTTTTAATGTTTGTTTATTTTAATAATAATAATAATAATATTTTATGATTTTTTTATATTTTTTTGAGAATATTGATAATTTTAATATTTTTTATTTTTTTATTATTTTAATAATATTAATATTATTTTTTCATTAATCATAATTTTATTAAATATATATTTTTTACTTTATTTAGTATTTGCGACAGGACCTGTTGGGACGAGATCCTGTCGAAAATAGTTTAAATATATATTTTTAAAAAGTATTTACGATGAGACCAAGGGCCCGTCGCAAATACGTTTTGCAATGGACCCATCGCAAAAGTTTTATTTATATATAATGTATATTATCAGAGAATTATTTGCGATAGTGAAGTTCCCCATCACAAATACCATTTTCTGCGATGAGACCATCAAAAAAAATAATATTTGTGACAACGTTTTCTACAATGGGCTATTTGCGATGGGACCCCATTGCTAAATCTTATTTACGACGGGATACCATCACAAATAGCCCGTCGCAAATATCTCAAATTCTAGTAGTGTGGGGAAATTATTCTGAACTCTAAGTATAAGAAAGATAAAAAATTTCAACAATTTAGACAATCTCCATCTTTCCTCCTCAAGTTTCTTAGATTTTAGATCAAGTGTTTACCCTTGTTGTTTTCCTAAATATTATCCAAATACTCTTAGGAATTGTCTCTAGAATGTGGTGATAGTTATCTCAGTGTTTTTTCTATAACTTCACCATAGGTGAAACACCTCTTTTTAATTACCTCACATGGATTATGATGAGAAAGTGTGCATTGCAACATGATCTTCAAATAAGAATTTTTTTAATTATATCTCTTTTAAAATCCTCAAAGATATCTACCAAATTCATACTGGACTTGACTCCATTATGGAATGGACAAATGGATTATTAAATGTGTTTTTTTCTCCTTAAACATAGTTATAAACAATAATTCCCTGGTATAGAACCTTATGATTGGGAATCTTTTATTTTGAAATTATATCTTAGTATGTGGTGAAAGAATCCAGTTCATTATAGATAAACCTATACACAAAAAACATGACATAAAATCATTACACACTTCTTATGTATGATAGAAACCATGATTCATTAGAAAAATATCATGAAACATCACACATATAGTTTAATGTGATTGTTGTATAAGAGTAAAAACTTTTAATTTTCTAGAACAATGTGTCCTAACAGGTTCATCATCACAACATGATTTTTTCCATCTCAATAAATATCTATTTATTTATTATCTACTCAAATCCAAATTCAAAACCATCTATGGGCATGTTTTCAATAAATAATACATGAAAAAACCTATAATAATCATGAATGAATTCTATCAAGAGACAAGTTATATCTTTATTTAAATGTGAAAGTTATCTGAACACAACACTATAGGATATAATTACATTCATGAGTGTTATAAACCCTCAATTCAAAGATCAATACTATAATGAACACTATGTCACTATTGATATCTTCTCTTTCCCCCCCTTTGTTAATTTAATTCATTAAGGATCATCATGATAGGTATTGTAGGATCATCTCATAACCAATTTAGTAGAAGAAACCTATTATATTTTCCATTCTATCATCAAAAATCAACATGTAGTGAAGAACTTAAATATAAGATGCATACCTTTATTATAGAGAGCTCTATCTTTTCCAATCACGATGGAGTTGGATTTATGGAGATCACCAAGAGATATTCAATTGACTCTCTCCTCTATAGGGATAATACTGGCTACTAGAATCCTCAAATGCCATGAGAGGATACCTTATAATCAAAAGGTGTGATGATACCTTCACATTAATGATTAATAGAAATGAGGACTAAAGAGATCATTAACAAGGATAGAACATGCCACACATCAACACACATACTCAAAAGAATTATCCCCTATACATTATATAGGATCCATTCAATGATGTGTGTAGTGGGTCAAATTATATTTCATGGACGTTAACATGAAATACCCATAACAAATTCCCATTTATAATATAATTATTTTAATAATTTAAATGATTATAATTAGTTTTTATAACCATGAATAAATTATCGTAATGATTTATAACTGAAGAAAACCGAGTAGAATACTTGAAAATATCTCAGAACCCATATAAAAATAATATATTTGTGATATGAATCATATTCATATAATAGTATATTACTCAAGGTATAGCATGTAATATAATATAACAATTTTATGACATTTAAAAAAATCTACCACTAATAATAAAACCCCACAATGAATTTTTTCAAAACATCAAAACTCTTTTTAAATCCATTAAATATTTTTTGTGTGTAATTTATCAAACCCTATTAATTTTGGAGAAAAAAATATATCAAAAATCTAATAATTATTTGAAAGATCAAATATCTTACCTTATAGGAATTTGCAGCATTGATACAAAATATGAAATCCTGATTTCATAAATTTATGAAAAGAGAGTCCTCTAAAAAAACAGTAGTGCTAGTCAATCTATAAATGGGTCTAGTGTGATCTTAATGAAATGTTCTTATATCTTTGTATGACTATTTACACCACAAGATATAGCATATAAATCTTATGTATTCCAATATAATCCCTTTTCTATAAAAATGATCAAACATTAGAAATGGAACATGTTAATCTAGTATAGGCCAATTCATAAATTCATGATTCTAAGAAATATACTCACCAGTTTGAATAAATACATTAAATGCAATTAATTAAAGTATTTAAGTACATCACATGTAATTATACTAATAATGAGCATTAATTTTATCAGTATAATTAAATCAAGTTCATGGATGTATTTTCCCATCATACGAGTGGATAAATCTCATCCAATTTGAGCTCTAACCAATGAAATGATCAACAATATACCAAACCACCCCCTGATTAGATAATTCTAAAGGGTTCTATAAAAATGATATCAAGGTATGAAGGTTATCATGATATATCTCTCTCTAATATAATGTAAAAAGGATTCTTAATATATCAATGATCACATGAAATTATATTTGAAATATTTTGGTAGTTTAGTCCATGTCAAGAACCAACCTAGGCCACCCCTTGGATTGGGAACCCGAATTGGCCTATGATATACCTAAGAGGAATTACCAATCATCTTGAGCTAGAGAAAACTTCCAAGGGAATCATGATTACCAATGGGAATGATTTCATAAAAAGAAGCAATAACAAGACAATTAATTCCACCTAAAAGTCTGATGTGACCCTTCCATACATTGGAGTTCCACGTTATAGAAATAAGTAGTTATAAAATATGGAAAAAAACCATATTAAATAATAATAAGAATCAACATAATAATGATAGTGATCAAATATAGAAAATTAAAACAACACAAGACAATAGAAACCAAATAACTAAAATGATAAAATATACAAGGTGCATAGATAGAATCTTAAAAAGGCCAACACATCAACGATATAGAAATAAATAAAGAAAATCACCGATTACTACACTAGCCATCTATATGTGCAGGGGGAGAATCTCCACTTTCCAGCACCATCCTACTGAACCAAGAACTTGGTACTAACCATGATTCATATCTCAAATTTCGTCATCAAATACAAAATAGATAAACCTATAATGAGGATAGATATGAGCATAATTTCCCAATAGGTCTCCAACCATCGGTCTAAGAATACCCTTGAAAAATAAATATATTTCATGATAGTTTGAAAATAGGTATTTATATACATGAAGTAGGTTTTTATATTTAAAATAATGTAGATAATGAATTAAAAATTTAAAAACAAACCTTTGAAAAAGGAAAACTATTTAATGAAATCATCCTTTATTTCAATAGAAATAAGTAAATAATAGAAGGATTTTATTAAAAAAAGATTTAAATTTTCAAAATTAAAAGTATTTGAAATATTTAATTTTAAAACATCACATCATGGAAAAATATGTACTATTGTAATAATCTAGGACAAGTCTATACAACCACTAAATAGGATTGGCTCTAGATAACAACAACGTACCTTAACACAAAGTGTTTCCTATACAAGACAAACCATGGGGAACATTTTCTAAACAAAATGAAATATATCTCAAGTCCACTATTCAGATTGTGATACTAAACTAGTGCAACTTGTTTAGCTAAAATTCCTTCCTACACACCTATGGTCACCCATGAAACAAAAATAGAGGTGATTCAAAGAATAATTTCATAGATATATATATATAAATAAATAATAAAAAGTTATACCCTCACCTCAAACACCCTCACAAAGAACAACCCCAATCTCATCACGAATACAAATAAAAACATAAAAGTCCCTCTACTAGGAAATATTACATATATATATCAATATTTCTATTTTTTATAAAAAAAGGGACATGTTCCAAGGTATTTTCATTTTAAAAAGCCTTTATTTGAAGGTTTTAATAAATAATTGTGAGGTTTTTTATAAAACTAAACTAGAAAACACTTATAAAAAACCAGAACACCCAATGTAAATCAACTACTAATATCAAAGTGCTAAATGATAATTTCTCCAAACATGGTGAGAATAGATTTCAGAAAGAATATTTAAACTTTTAATAAAAAAGAAAAACCCATGAAAATTTTATACAACTCAAAGAGTATAATATTATTTAAAAAAATTATACTAATTATACTTAATAACATTTTATAACACCTAAAAACCATTTAAAACATAAAACAATCATTTTTATAAAACTAAAGATCTTTTAAAGGGACCACCTACCATGAATCCTTTTTTTTGTTTCAAATGGTGGTTCTATTCCACCTCAACCAAACCAAAATATCCCGAAAAGATCAAAATGAAACCAAAATAAATAGTATAAATAAATTAAATCAATATCAATATATCCTTGGGTCGTTATATTAAGATATATTTAGAGGGAGAAGATAAAAAGGAAGAATAATGAAGTGAGAATATATTAATAGTTATTAACTTAAATAATAAATCTTAAAAAATTGAATAAACTTCAAGAATCAACAAATGGAAGAGGAGGAAATTTGATGGAGTAGAATTTGGGGTCATGCACATTGAATGAGAGGAGATGAGAGGTGATTTTTGGTAAAAATAGTGTAAGTTTAAAAGGTAAAACCACATTTTAGTGAAATTGTGAACTGCCTAAGATTTGGTCACATGGTTGGAAAAACCATGTGTGATAATTGAAATGTCACTATAGTTTTATTTTATGTGTTTTTAGGAGTTTGAGGTTCATTTTATGTTTCTATGATTTGTTGGCTTGAGACATGGAAAATTTTATAGTTTTGTTTTGGTGCATGGTTAGGGAACACCATTTATGGTAAACCATGTGCAAACCATAATGTGGTGCTAGGTAGTCATTAAATGTAGTTTTTTTAGAATAAACATTTTTTGATGCATAGGACGTATACAGGTTCGTTCAAATGGTTTGAATCTTAGGAGAAATCATGTGGGTCTTCTGGCGAGTCTTGGTTATGGCGCACAACTTGCACACTGTTAGGTAAGATGTGAAATATTTAGAAAGATAAACTATGTATTTGATATTTTCATTTATAGAGGTTGGTGCATGATTTTTATAACCATTTGGGGTCTTAGGAAAATCGTGAAATTGGGTTTTGGATAGGTAGTTGCTTTCATATGGTTGGTGTATGCTCTGTAAAATAGTGTGTCCAAATCATGCGACCTTAAAAGTTTCATTACAAGTTGGAATTTTCAATTTCACCAGCTCAAATTAAATCCATAGGTATTCATTTCTCCTCCCCTATCATTTTAATAGACTAAGAATTCCATCCTTGGGAGTGTCCTCTTTTCTCCTTTAAATTCTATGTCCTTCTATCTTGATTTAAAGTGGGATTCTCCTTGGTAGGTCCCTTTAAACCTCTTTACCTCTTTTATTCATTCTATTTTTTCATGATTTATCTTATTTAATAAACCCTGATCTTGATGCTGGCCAAATTTAGGGTCGGGGTTAGTTCAAATCATGGGGATTTTCTCATGTATGGGTTGTAGAAATAGTGTCTTAAATTTAGGGAGTGTTCATTATTTTTGGTGATGAATTCCATCTTGTTAACTATTGAAATGTGGTAGGCATTTATTTATTATCAATTTATATTTAATGAATTTAAATTCACGATGGATTGATAATGTTTTTTCATTCAAATTATACCAATTTTTATCACCCATTAGGGGAAAAATTTGATTTAAGGTGATTTTAATCTTTTGTGTGGAATATTATTTTAGTTCATGTGTTTGTGAAAATTCATAAATGGATTTTAAAGGTTTATTTTTGTATTAAATTTAGTGTTTAATAATAGATTGAGTTTTTAAAAGGTGTTATTTGGATTAATAATTTTTTAAACCAAGTGTTTGAGTGTTTAAAATTGTTTAAAATGTTTGACATGGGTTGTCTGATTTAAAAATGAATGTGTCAACCATTACGTTTGATGTTTCAAAACTTTATATGGATTTAAAGTATTTAAAAATTAATTTTGAGGGATGTTTGGATTTAAAAATGGGTTTTAAGAATTATTTATTGAAATTGGTCTCAAGAGCGGATCAAGTTATGTTTTAGGAATGGTGTGAGTTTGTTTGAAATTCCAAGTGCGTTTCAAAATGCCCATTTTTAATTTTTTGAAAAATGAGTTTTCATATAAGGAGGTAGATACTATTAAGACCCTTTTGATTCTTATGTTCCCATGGTGTCTTGTGATTTCATGATGGGATGTTTATCATCATTGAATTTTTATATAATACATTTTTTTATGAATATGGGTATTATACTTGTAAGGGTGTGAGAGGTGAGGAATGAGTTATTTCAACTGTTTTATATTTTATTCATGTCTTAATGTATTTGTGCTCACCTCCTTTGACTTTTCATAGTAGACCTTAGGAATGAGGTATGTGGATTAGGTGGTTAATGACCTGACCTAGGATGATATATTTTAAGGGATGTTTCCCTAGGACCAAGTGATCACATAGAGATAGTGTCCCCCCTAGGAATGAGTGAGCTAATGGGAGGTTGGGACTAAGAGAGATGAGGGGAGGACTGCGTGAGCTTTGAAATTTATTTTTCATGATTAGTTCCTAGAGAACATATTTTTATTATAAGTCATGCTAGAACCCATTTGATAGAGCTCATTATTTAGAGTCTATGGCACTAGGATCCTAATTAGGACCGATTTAGGGGGTTTATCTTTTATTCAATTATATTCACCTTATTCATGGATTATTTCTTTAAACTTATGTTCTTATTGTTTACTTACCCTTGTTGCATGAGTTTACATAGTGGAACCTAAATGTGTGCTTAATTTCTTATTTATTCATGGTTTAGTTTTAATTTTTTTTGAAAGGGGATTCGTATATAATTTAAAGGAAGAAAACTGTGAGTGTGACTTGAAAGTGATTTTATGTAAAGACACAAAATTATCATAAATAAATGTTACATATTATTATAGGAATATTAATTACATCACATAAAGATCCACATAATAATTTTTTAGGTCTATTACCTTTGAAAACTTGGACACATAAATATATGGTTTATAAGTTAGCTACATAATCTACCACTATGTTATTTATAACAAGAAACCTTCTTAGAAATAACATATATAACACCTTTCATCATAACATGGGGAAACTAAACATAATAAAGGGTGATCTTAGATGCTCAATAATGGTAACCAAGGAAGATATCAAAATATCATGAGTATAAGGGTACGATAACATGAGAATAACATTTGAAACCCATACCTTGTATATCATAGATCATAAACTTGAGTTATGGCACAAATATTAGTGGTTCATAAGACATGAATCATAATAAAATAAAAGAACATGAATAACGAGAATATAATGTTGGCATAATTTATAAATTATGGAATACACATAAGTATAGAAAATCATTTCCTTAATAGTTCAAGTATCATTTCTAAGTCTATCATAGTGGAATGAGTTCACTCTTTAAACCATCGTAGTATTCATGGTTCAATCCCAAGACTATAATAGTGGAAAAAGTCCCTTAATGAACTAAGTTTACTCATCATTCCAGTCCTTTTCATCTCATGAGATATCAATCTTTACCCAATGCATTAGAGGGAGATATAGGTCCCACCCATAACATAATGAAAACCATAGACATGTATACCAAAAGATCATAACACATTCATAATATCAAAACCCATGAATAGAAATGGGTTTCATAAAAATTGAATCATTGTATAACCTATGTAAATTAAACTAGTTTCATAATCATTTCATCATAGAATAAACCATGGAAAAAGAAGCAGGTTTCAAAATTATTTTATTATGGTATAACCTGTGGAAAAGAAATGGGATTTATAGACTTTATGTCATCATAAAAATAAACCATTCAGAAAAAAGATAAAAATGGTATCCTTGGATCATATCCCAAGTAAAGTATAAGTAACACCAAATGATTTTATCATAGATGAAACATTATTTTGAAAGAAAATTCACTTGGAACGTTTCTTGAGGAAAATACCATTTATTTAAAAATCACCTTTTTAAAATTAAAAATTCATAAAATATTATAGAAATAATTTTCTTTGAAAATAACCTTGAAAAACATATAAAATAAGCTTCAAAGAGAATAGTGTTCACGACTTTATGAACATTTTTTTTATTACATACATGTTAAAATAATGATTCCTTTCACATTTTCAGTAAAAGAAAAATGGGTATTTTTTGGGAAACTCCATGAAGATTCCTTTCAAATAATTTTGTAAAAATTTAAACTTTGGAAAAATTTATTTAATAAACCATTTGGAGAATATTAAAAATATTTTTGAAAACATTACTAGAAAAAATGGTTCTAGAAGAAAATGGGTTTCGACCGAAGAGAGAATTAAAGGCAATTTTTCTTAAAAATATTATTTTGAACTCTTTAGTAAATAAAGAGAGAAAAATGAAGGTAAGAAATATATTATCCATAAATAAACATATTATAATAAAATAAATGAGTTTATTAAGAGAGATATAATAATATTTTATCATAGGAAGCATAATAATGAGCAATCCTAATAAACGACGAGATTTTAACATAAAACCCTTACCACATTGGTAACTTTGAACCGTAAGACCCATGAAAGAATAACGTTAAATGAAACTTAAAATATCTTGAGAATAAATAAATTCATGATATTACATGGAAAATTTTAAGTATATACACCTCATAATAGAATATAGGTGCATAACATGACATATTTTTGAAAGAAGAAAAATTGAGACAAATAATCCCTTACCTTAAGTCTCAACTTCCTTCATACACATTCAAACCTCGTGTATAATAAATATAAGTTTATTATACATATACTAAATAAAAATAATTATATATATCATACCATATATGATTTACTTATGAAATTTTATTACTCTTTTATTAAAAATTTCATGTTAAAGTCACATTTCGGGCAATAACTGCTTTGTCTTTCATGTATGTTTTGATTTATTATTTTTCTGGTCCTCTTAATTTGATCATGGTTTCATAATCTACTTAATGTTAAACATGATATAAATATAATATATATTCATTATATATGTATTTATTGTAATCCATAAAATTCAGAGACAGAAAATGAAATACACCATTCATGGAGATAATAGGCCATACGTACACATGAACACTATTTCCATTTTTTGGAAGATTGAAATAAAGAAAGGTAAATAATATTTTAACATCACATAATAATTTTTATTTGATATAGATCACATATTTTCATTGAACACATCCTTATTACCATATTTGTAAAGTGTGAATGAATCACATCGCTTCAGGTGGTGGTAATCCACCGTACACATGAGCGATGTTATTGTAATAAAAAAAATGGAAAGAATGAAGGTATATGTGATATAATAATTCCATTAGTATAATAATATAAGAAATACAATATATAAACATTTAGTCCATAATTATATCTATCCATGAGATGTGGTGATAGAAAACGAATAACATCAATTCTCGAGGTGGTAGTCAGCCGTACACATGAAGGATGATTTTGTATCACTGGTCTTGGATTAACCAAATGGTTTTGGAAGTGTGAAGTGGATAGGAGAGGGGGTTCCCTTTTATAAGTGATATGAGTGGCACACTTTTAATTTTTGAAAAGAAAAAGTGTATCCATGTTTTTCACATTCCATAAGGATCAAATATAGACTATTGTCATGACTTATACATGATAAAGTGTAAATATTAACATACAATGGGTTTAGGGTAATTTTTAACACATATCCTTTTAGTTTAACCCCTGGTAAACCCATTTCACCTTGATCATTGAAAATAATAATTACTATTTTTACTATTCATTATGGTTAACAAATTAATTTGAACTTATTTGATAATATAAATTATATTGATTCTAAATATGAAATTATTTTTTCCAAATTATATTAACATAATTGGAAAATTTTAATTTAAAATTAAACCCACAAAATTGACTATAAAGCATGTTTTCAAAGAGAAAATAATCAAAAGTTTAAAAGGTTTCCATATCAAAATTGATAATTAAAATAATTACAATGAAATAAAATGGATTAATTAATATATAATTGAACTAATTTTACTTTTAAAATAATTTTAAACTAAAAATTAACCTTATAAATTCTTTAAATGAAAAGGTAGATTTCAATAAAAACCAGTATTTTTCACGATTCATTTAAAAATTAAACTTTTTATAAAAATTCCAAAAATTTACCCGAAGCTAATTTTAACATGTTGATTTCAAAAATGATATTTATTTTATTAAATTAATTTTTTAAAAGTTTCAAAAATTAATTTTATTTTTTTTCAAATAAGAAATAAAAAGGTATTTTTTGAGGAAATAGTGTTTTTGAAACATATGAAGACTCTACTGAAAATTATGTACTTTTTTATTGATATGTTTTATTTATATAAAACAATTATATTTAATATTTAAAATTTGGTTATTAAAATTCATTCTTCCAAGTTTAACAGATAAGTAATAATGATCATATTTAAATAATGATATTAGTAGTTTGTCATGGTTTGTTAAAACGTGGTGTTGTGTATAACACAAGCTATCAAAGAAATTTAATTTATTTTTAAAAAATATTTCATAAAATATAAGGGAATAACATTATACCACCATTAAATGATTTTTCCTTTAAAATTATCTCACTTCGATACAAACATATGAGGATACATCTGCCTCATTATTTCATTAAGTTCCCACATAGAATCCTATAACTGGTGGTTTCGACGCAAAACTTTGACTAGGTGAGTAGTATTGTTTCATAGGACATTATCTATTCAATCCATAATCTCCACTGGGTTTTCCTCATAAAAAAATCTTTCTCCAGTGGTATGAACTTTGAGTTCATTACATGTTAAGGGTCAAGTAAGTACTTCCTCATGAGATATACATGGAACACATCATGAACTTGAGAGAGGTTTTGTGGAAGTGCCTACTCATAGGATACCATACTTATACAATCAATAATTTGAAAAGGACCGATATACCTAGTTTATAGTTTTCAATTATTACAAAATTTAATTACCTTCTTCTATAGAGAGATTCTTAGAAACACCATGTCACCAACTTCAAATTCCAAATCACATCAGTAATTGTAAGCATAAATTTTCTTCAAAATTTGAGCTGCCTTGATGTGTTGATAAATGGATTAAACCATCTCTTCTATTTCTTCTTCTATCTTAGTAACTGATATATTTCTTTCTCCAAATTCATTCAATCATGTTATATATCTACAATTCTTTCCATATATGGATTCATAAGGATCCATTTGAATACTCATGTGAAATATATTATGGTATGAAAACTCAACTAGAGGAATGTTTTGATCCCAACCACCTTCTAAATCCAAATAAAAAGATATAAAAATATCCTCTAGGGTTTTAATTGTTCTATCAGACCGACCATCTATTTTAGGATGACACAAAGTGCTTAAATTAAACTCTGTATTAAGATATTGTTGAATACTTTTCCCAAACTTTGAAGTAAACCTTTGATCTCAGTCAGACACAATTGAATGTTATAATCCATGTAACATTACCACTTATTTAATGTATATCTTAGAAACATGATATTGAGAGAAATATTATCTTGATAAAGTGTGCTTACTTCGTAAGACGACTGAGTACAACCCATATAACATTATTCAACTTATATATTTTGGGGATTCTAATGACAAAATCCATGGTGTTTTTTCCCATTTACATTTTGTTATGGGTAATGGATATAATATCCCCTTATACTTTTGTATCTCATCCTTAAATTTTTGTCATTCCTAGCACTGAGATAAAAACTCTTCAATATCTCATTTCATGCCATCCCACTAGAAGTACTATTTCAAATATCTAAATATCTTTGTACTTATAATATAAATATATAATGAAGAAATATGAGCATAATCTAACAACTCATTATTGAAATATGGTATGGAAGAAACATATACATTATTCTAGAACCTTATTATTCCACCATGATCAATGTTTAACATAATAAAATTTATAACCTTCTTTGTAGCTCTACATATTCCTTCTATTCCTCTTCAATCTCTACTTGGATAGATGGTTGAACATTCAATTGATCAAGATAATATTTCTCCACTTAATTTATGATTTCTATATCTATACTTTGAAAATCCAGAAATATTGGATCTTTTGTAATCCCCGTCATGGATAATATAGCATGATCCTTTAGACTCAAAGCATCAGCCACCTTGTTCACTTTCCCATGGTGGTAATGTATTGAATAGTCATAATATTTAATCATATCTAACCATATTCTCCGAAACATATTCAACTCCTTCTGTGTGAATATATACATTAAAGTACTATGATATATATATATATATATATCACATTTTTCTCTTTAAATATAATGCCTCAATATCTTTAATGAAAAAAGAACCATATCTAAATCCAAATCATGTGTTGGGTAATTTCTCTCATGAACCTTTAATTTTCATGAAGAATAATCTACAACCATGTAATTATACATAAGAATACATCCCAATACCTTACTATATGAATCATTATAGATTATAATACCTTATCCACTATAGGGTAATGTAATCACATGTTCATTGACTAATCTTCTCTTTAGTTAATATAAATTTTCATCACATTCATCTATCCAGAGGAACTTGGATCCCTTACGAGTTAACTTGGTGAGTGGATTAGATATTCATGATAAATAATCTATAAAGCATCGATAATATCCAAATAAACCAAGAAAACTATGTATCACAGTCATTATGGTTGGTTTGAGCCATCATTCAATAGACTCTATCTTTGATGGATCTACCGTTATACCCTCTCTTGAGATTATATGACCCAAAAATGAAACCTTTTATAGCCAAAATTCACATTTTGTAAAATTTTCATATAGTTTCTCCATCCTTAGGGTATTTAGTAAAATTATCTAGTGATATTAATGGTCTTCCTTTCTATTTGAATTAATAAGAATATCATCTATAAAGACTACCAAAAACTGATCAAGGTAATCTCTAAAGACTCTATTCATTAAATCCATGAAGATAATAGGGGAATTAGTAAGAGTGAATGGAATCACTATATATTCATAATGTATATACCTTTTATAGAATGATGTCTTGGGTATATCATCCTTCATGAACCTCAATTGATGATATCCAGAACAAAGGTCAATCTTGGAAAAGTATTCAGATCCACATAGTTGGTCAAATAGGTCATCAATAAGGGGTATAAGATATATGATCTTGATTGTGATCTTGTTCAAATCCAGATAATTAATTCAAAGTCACATTGATCCATATTTCTTTTTTAAAAAAATAACAGGTTCACCCCATGGTTCCACACTTGATCTATGAATCCATTGTCATGTTTCTCCTAGGGTTTCTTCTTCAATTCTTATAATTTAATTAGGGCCATTCTATAGATAGTTTATGAAATTGATGTGGCACCACGTATGATTTATAATGAGAAATCAGCTTCATGATTTAGTGGAAGACTAGGAAACTCTTTTAAAAAACATCAAAAAATTCCTTTACAATAGGCATATTATTGATGTCAAGTTTCTCCCAAACCATATGAGATAAATACCCCTTCTGAATGGGAATCAACACCTATAAAGTGGATTTGATCTCCATCACAAGGCCATACTTATCATTATAATGATAGATGATCATAAGTTGGTTTGTAATAGAAAACATGACTTCCCTTCCTCAAATATTTATGTGTTATTTATGTAGAAATGATAATCCATTCCAAATAAAACATCAAATTAAACTAGATGAAGAATGAAAATATTTATATGAAGCACATTCCCACAAATGTCAACTAGATAGGAATCATATAGTTGAGATGTGATCACTATACCATCAAGGGTTTTCAACACTAATTATACATATAATAACTTGTGTCCATATTGATACCCTTATAAAATTTAATAGATATGAATGAATGGGTAGATCTATAGTCAAATAAGATATTATTAGATCTATAGTTGATTATAAATGTACCTTTCACCATGTTGTTATCACACCCCACATCAAAAATAGTGATTGTATGAGATTTAAACTTATCCCTCAGGTTAAGATGTTACTGAATTCGATCATCATCATTAACATTCATATTTGGGAACTTGCTAGCATATTTCCCATACTCCTTGAATTTGAAACATCAGAATGTGGGTGGTTTATTTTGTGCAACTTTATCTCAATTCACGTCATTATCTAACATAGTCCCATCACTTCAATAATGAATTCAATGATGAAATTCCTTAACACACTTAAAAAAATTTAATAGTCCCATTAAAAAAACCCCTCTATGATTCATTCCACACATCAAGCATGAATGAATGTTCATCTTCTTCTCTCCATGGGTTTTAGAGTTTCATTTGAATTCCATCTTCCTTTTCTTAACAAAACCATGAAATTGATGGGTAAATTTGATCTCTATTTAAACCCTGATAGAAAATTGAATGATTTTTTTCATAGCTACTAAAGTTAATTATGAATAAATCTATTCATAGACTTGTTTTAAGCCACTAAATAATTTATAATCCTTACTTTTTGGTAGGATGATAATGCCGAAAGTGTACCTCACAATTCTTGTAAAACTTTCCTTATAGGCACTATCAGATTCATCATAATTTTTCTTTATCTCAAGTAATTCCCTCTCAATTTTTTAAAAATGATATGAGGGAAGTAATTATTGTAAAATAAAATATTAAACTCATACAAATCTGTAGAGTTAATTTCATAATGTTCCCTTATATTCTTGATGTGTGTCAAACATTGATCCACTTAACCATTAAAATGATAGACACCCATAATGAATTTTTCATGTTTCAAACACTAGAGAACATAAAATATATTTTTAGTGGTATCGATCCATTGATCAGTAACTAGAGGATCAATGGATCCACTAATGGAAGATGGATGTTTCCTCATGAAGGGATCAATAGAACATTTTTCCTTCCTTTTCTCATTTAAAAGTTCAGTATGATTCATAGCTTGAAAAAGTTGTGTGGGAATAACAATGAAATTTTTCATTCTTGCTCTCATAAAATTTGGATTCTCAAGAGTAAAATCATTGACTTGTCCATTTCAATTAGAATTAACATGGTTACTTTAAGCTCCATCCATTGAATAAAACTAAAAACTATATTGTAAGAAATAATAATCTTTGTGGGGAACAAAATAATTATGAAAAATTACTTATAGGATGTCTAAATCATGAAAAATTCTTTTTAATATATTAAAACATAGTTTTATCCTAGGTTATTTATAGTAAAATTCTATTTAAATTCTTTATGATGGTTCATAAAGAGTTTTTGAATTTCTAAATAATATCCCTTGAGAGTTTCAAACCATATGTGTAGTAAGGCCTATTGTTGTGCACTAGGTGACAATATAGTCCAGATCAATACAACTTTTTCAGAGTTATTACACCTAGGTACCTCTGTTACAGAGCCACATACACTTGTAGTATCCATACAAGTATGTAATTTCATGGAAACCACTTAATCTATCATTTACCAAAATTCAAGTATATTTATAATTTGACTCATCTTTATAATTATCCTTATATATATCCTTAGGCATATCACTAAAGTTATCTCATCCTAGTTTCAAAAGGCTAACTACACCTTACTCTTATAACAACTATAAAGACCCAAAATTATCATAAATAAATATTATATCTTATCTGATGAATATTCATTACATAATATAACAATCTATTCTAGAATCATTTAGGTTTAGTTCCTTTAGATACTTAGACATAAATAATTGGTCCATAAGTGAGCTATGTCATCTCCCACTATGTTCTTCATAAATAGAACCATTATTAGGCATATCATATATAATACCTTTCATTATAAACTGGGGAAATGAAACATAATAAATAGAGAGATCATATGCTTAGTAAGGGTAAATAAGTTTGACATCAACATATCCTGGGTATAAGGGTATGCGAACAAGAGAATATCATTTGAACACCATACCTTGTATATATTGGATCATAAACTTATGTCATGGAATAAATATTGGTAGTTCATAAGACACAAATCAGAATAGAATCAAAGAACATGAGATATGATAACATAATATTGGCATAAGACATATATTTTTGGCATACACATAATCATAGAAAATAATTTAATTAGTATTTCAATGCTTATTGTCAGGACTATCATAGTTGAATGAGTTCACTCCCTAAATCATCATAGTAATAAATGTTCACTCCCAAAATTATCATAGTGGATAGATTACTTTACAAAAATAGGTTCACATCTCATTCTAGTTCTATTTATCTCATGATATATCAATATTTATCCAATGCATTAGAGAGATATATAGGTCCCTCTCATCACATAATGAAAATCATATATATTTATTCCATAAGATCATAAAAAATTCATCATATCAGAACCCATGAAAATAAATTGCTTTTATATACAATTGATTATAGCATAACCTATGTAAAATAAAAAAGGTTCATAATCATTTAATCATTTTCTTATATCATAACCAATGAAAAAAGAAGTGGGTTTCGAATGTTTTTTATCATGGTATAACCTGTGGAATGGAAATGGGTTCCATAAAATTTGTTTCATCATAAACATAAAACGTTTAGATAAATAATAAAAATGGTATATTTGGATGACATCCCCATGAAATCACTAGTAACATCAAAGGATTTAATCTTATATGGAAAATTATTTGGAAAGAAAAATCACTTGGAATGTTTCTTGAGGAAAATATCATTTCATTGAAAATGGACTTTTTAAAATTAAAAATTCATAAAATATTATGGAAATAATTTTATTTGAAAAAAACCTTGAAAAAATTATAAATAAATCTTCAATTAAAATAATGGTCATGATGTTGTAAAATTTATATTTATACCATACACATTAAATAAGGATGATTTTTCTTTTAGAAAACATGTTTTTAGAAGGAAAAAGGGTTTTTGATCTAAGATAAAAATAAGGACGATTTTTCTTAAAATTTTCTTTTCAAACTCTTGATTAAATAAAGTGAAAAAAATAATGGAAAACATGTATTATATGTAAATAAACATATTATAAGAAAATATATGAGTTTATTTAGATTTATATCATAATATTTCATCATTGGAAGCATAATCATGAGCTATCCTAATAAATGATGAGATTGTAACATAAAAAACCTATCACTTTGGTAACTTTTAATCATACGACACATAAAATAATAATGATAAATTAAACTGATAATATCATGAAAATAAATAAATTCATGATATTACATGAAAAATTGGTTGTATATACACCTCATAAAAGAATATAGGTGCATAACATAACATATGTATCAAAGAAGATAAATTGAGATAAAAAACACCTTATGTCTTGACTTTCATACTACATGTTCAAAACTATTATACAATAAATACAAGTTTATTATAAATATATTATTTAACCATTAATATATATATCGTACCATATATTATTTAATTATAAATTTTATTACCCAAATATTAACAATTCCATGTTAAAGTCATGTTTTGGGAAATTATTGCTTTGTTTTTCATGAATGTTTTGATTTTTTATTTTTTGGTGATCTTAATTTGATCATGGTTTCATAATCTCCATAATTTTAAACATAATATAAATTTTATATATATATTCTGTATATATGTATTTATATTAATCCATAAAAGATATAGATAAAAAATGAAACACACCATTCATGGAGACGGTAATCTGTACGTACACATGAACACTGTTTCAATTTTATTAAAGGATTGAAATAAATAAAGGTAAATAATATATTAACATTACATAATAATTTTTATTTCATATATATTAAATATTTTCATTAAACTCATCCTTATTACCTTCCATGTAAACTGTGAATGAATCACATTTCTTTTTGAGGTGGTAGTCTGGCGTACACACGAGCGACATTATCATATTCCCATAGAATGAAGAGTAAGAAGGTATATGGGAAATGATAATTAAATAATTATAGTAAGATCATAAATATCATATATAAAAATTTAATCCATCATTATATCAAACCGTGATAGGTGATGATGGAAACGAATAACATCGGTTCACGAGGCGATAGTCTGTCGTACACACGAATGATGATTTCATATCCCATTTGATGGAAGTGGAGATGGATATTAGTTATTACATTAACATAATAACATATAAGTATATTAGATATACTAGTGTTATTATATCATAATTATTTAATAATATTATAAGGATCCATAAGAATAAGTAAAACAAAAACACATAGTTAAAAACATTACCTCTTATTTGGATGGCCTCATTAGGTTTAACCTAAAGCCTTCCGAGATTGGATTTATGATCTCAAAAATGCCTCTAGGATTTTTTAAGGTATTTAAGTAAGAAATTTTATAAGGTATTGGTTGAGGAAAATGTTTTTGGAAGTGTGAATAGTATAAGAGAGTGGGTGGCCTATTATAAGAGAGGTGAGTGGAATACGTGTAATTTTTGAAAAGAAAAAGGTGTACCCACATTATTTATATTTGATAAGGCTTAATAATGAAAAATTAATGATATTGAGACATTATAAGGTCAAAATATAATCATAAAATGGGTTTTGGAAAAGTTTTGGGTCATTTTTAACCCATATCGTTTTAGTTTAACCTCTTGGTAAACCCATTTTTACCTTAACCATAGTAAATAATTTTTACTATTTTTACTATTCAATTAGGTAAAAAATTAAGTTTAACTTATTTGATAATATATATTTTTATGATTCTAAATAGAGAATAAATTTTTCCAAATTACTTTCATATAATTGGAAAATTTTAATTTAAAATTAAACCCATGGATGCGATGATAAAATATTTTTCCAAAGAGAAAACGTTCAAAAGTTTAAAAAAATTTAATATCAAAATTCAATATGAAATTATTCAAATGAAATAAATTAGGTTACATGATATATAATTGAAATAATTTTAATTTTATACCTATTTTAAAATGAAAATAAACATTATAAATTCTTTAAATGAAAATTAATTTTTCAATAAAAACATGTATTTTTCACTATTTATCGAAAAATTAATCTTTTCAGAAAAATAAAATGAATTAACCCTAAGATAATTTTGAAATTATTTTTTAAAAAATATTTTTATTTTATCAAATTTATTTTATAAAAGAATCAAAAATTAATTTTATTATTATTCACAAAAGAAATAAAAAAAGTTTTTTTTGTGAAAATAGTGTTTTCAAAACATATAAAGACTTTACAAAAAATTAAGTACTTTTTTATCAATATGTTTTTTTATATAAAAATATTATACTTAACAATTTAAATGTGTTTATTATTATTCATGTCTTTAATTTTAATGGTTAGGTAATAATGAACTCGTTTAAATAATAATATTAATAGTTTTTCATGGTTTGTTAAAAATTGGTGTTGTGTGTAACAAAAGATATTAAAGAAATTTAATTTATTTGAAAAAATATTTCATAAAATATTAGGGTGTTACATTTTAAAATGTTTTATTTATGAGTTTAAAGGGTGTTTTATTTAAATTAATTTTTTTCCAAATATTGTTTGAGTGTTTTTATGAGAATGTGGAAATGGTTTGTTTTCTTGAAACTCACAATAATATTGGTTTAAAAAATTGTTTTATGTGGTTGTTTTCTGATGCGTGTGCTTGAAATTTTAGACCAATTCAACTATAATATCCTCATGTCGTGTACTAGGAGGGTAGAAAAGCACATGCTCCAGATGTGGTAGGCCCTGAGTTGCTATGAGTGCCATGTGAGGCATTAGCTGTTGTACCTAATCTAGGAACTGACACTCAACTTCATGAGAGCATCCTACGTCTGATGTAGTCCATGAAATGTGCTTCATGACCAGAACCTTCGATAGATGATTTGACCCATGAAATACAGCAGAAGAATCCTCCTACCTTCTTGGGGGATGGAGTTCCATAGACTGTAGAGTCTTGGATGGAGGCCACTCTACCTATCTTTGAGAATCTGGGTATGTCTCCATAGTGGAGGGTCAAACTCCCTACCTATATGCTACGTATTTTGATAAGTTCTTTTGATATTTAATTACCCATGATTTTCATCATTAGGGCATGGTATGAGCTAATTTCTAGACCATTTTCTATGATTACTTCTTTCCTCATATGATGAGAGATGACCGAGCCATAGAGTTCATGAATCTGGACTATAGTACTATGTCAGTTATGGTTGATATATGGGTCGAGAATCTCATGGTTCATTGATCAAGGTAAAGAGTGGTTTAAGTTTTGAACATCGATTTGCTGAAGGATTTAGTTGATGCTGACATGGCGTGTGATAAGCGGTCTATGATGCTTTCAATTTTCAAACTAGTTTTTGTTGGAGGGCTATGTTTGTTTTTTCTTTGGTGGTATTTTTTGTTATATTTCATCAATTTGTTTTTAATTCTATTAAGGTTCACACTTAACCTTTAAAATGTTTTTTATAAAATTAATACAAAATATGTATTTGGAGAGTTCAAGACTATCTACAGTATGAGGTACTATTCTAGTTGCCTCTACTATAGTATATTCATTATTTGATAAAGGTGCTTCACAATACTTCATCTCATTATCTATCTTGGAATGTCTCAGTCTTGAAATACAATATTAATGTGGTGTAATGACCCTAGATACATCATTTGGAGTATGGTCAAAGGGAATACGCCAATGAATGGACTATCCCCTTGAGGTAGGAAGTTACTAATTCTTGTGGAACCTCTTTGTTCTTGAGATGATAGGATTTGATGTCATTATCGGGATATATTGGTTGGTTATGTATCACACCTTTGTATATTGATATCACCACATTGTATCTTTTACATCACTGGAGGGTAAGATTTATCTACACAAGGGTGATTGGGATGTCTATACCGGTAGAGATGGACTAGAGCATCATGGGATAGTTGGATTGACCTCCCAGATTTCTAATCACTTCATGGAGGATCAGGGTTTAAATTAGGATGAATTACCTCTAATAGTAGATTGTTTCAGGGATGTTTTTCTATATGATTTTTTATCTTACCTCCCTAGAGTGAGGTGGAGTTTATGACTGATCTCATTCCAGGAGAAGTTCTAGTGTCTATTCCTCTATAAAAGATTTCACTTACTGAGCTTAAGTATCTCAATCTTTAGTTAGAGGATTTAGATGCCAATGTTTTTATACATCCTAACACTTCCTCTTGGGGTTAACCCATGATTTTCTCCAAGAAGGAGGATGGGAACCTTCATTTATTCATGGATTATAGATGTTTGAACCAACTTATGATCAATAAATTGTATCTAATGACTCATATAGATGATCTTTTTGACCAGTTCTGAGGATCTAGAGTATTTTATAAGATCTACATGAGATCATTTTATCATCAGGTGCGAGTGAGACTATTGTACACACACCATACAACTTTCCATATTATGTATGGTCTATATGAGTACCTCATTGTTTCATTTGGTCTTATGAACATACATTCCATTTTCATGGATTTGATGATTAGGGTGTTCCACCCCTACCTGGATTCTTTTGTCATATTCTTTATGAACGACATATTAGTGTATTATCATACTCATAGAGACCTTGGTAAGCACCTTGAGATCATACTAAGTGCACTGAGAGATCATCACATTTATTCCAATATTGATAAGTTACACTTCTAGATTGACAAAATTGACTTCTCTGGTCATATTATCTCAGAATAGGGAGTCTATATTGACCTAGAGAAGGTGAGTGTTGTGATCTTTTGGGAACATCCTAAGAATGTGTTTAATATATGTATTTTCTTGGGGATGGATGGATATTATAAGAATTTAATACAATACTTATCATTCCTTGACTCAACTATTAATGATATTATAAACAAGGTTTGTAAGTTCCTGTGGTAAAAAGAGTGCGAGAAAGCCTTTCTAGAGCTAAAAGGGAGGCTTGTATCGACACATATTATGACTCTTCTAGAGCTTGGTAGAGGATATACAATGTTCTATGATGAATCGATAATCATACTAGGAGTATTGATGATGTAGTAGGACAGAGTTGTTTCATACATATCTTAGAATTTAAGGCATCATGAGAGAAATTACCAAATACATGACCTTGAGCTAGCAACAGTTGTCCATTCCTTACATTGTTATAGAAACTATCTGATGGGTGAGAGATTTAGGGAATATACAGACCACAATAGCCTCAAATATATCTTTACATAGCATATCTTGAATCTCAGATAGTGAAGATGGGTCTATTATCTTTATTCCTTCAATTTTGAACTTGATTATATACTTGGAAAGGGAAATGCAGTAGCTGATACACCGATTCAGAAAACTCAGGAACAAGCTGTATGGGAAACTAGTGATGAATGAAAATTTATGGCCATATTTTCTAAACTGCATATAGATTTTCATGATATTCATGAGCAGTCTTATCTCTCGTCCTTGAATGTTTCCTCTTCCCTCCTTGAGAAGGTGAAGAGTAGGTAGTTTTCAGATCCTAAATACTTGGTTCTGTGTGAGAGTATTTCAGGAGATGCATCACCTCTAGATTGGTCTATAGATAGAGATGATATCCTATATATACATGGATGTGTTTTGGTTCCTATATATATGAGATAGGAACGGATGTGAGAGTCCCACACTTCTTAGTGGGTAGTTCATCCAGGCATCTCCAAGATGTATCGGGATATGCGATGCCAATATTGGTGGCCTAGGATGAAACATCATATAACATGATTTATCACTAGGTGTTACACCTATCAGCTGGTGAAGGTAGAGCACCAGAGACCTGTAGGCTTGTTATATCTAATTCCAGTTTGAAATGTTAATGTTAAGATGTTTCCATGGATTTTTTAGTCAGATTATCGAGGTATTCTAGAGGTAGTGACGTTGTATGAGTAGTCATTGACCGACTGATGAAAGTAGTCTACTTACTACTTACATGTTAGAATTTATGAGTTGATGATATGGGAATATTGTATTTAAGTGATATTATCTTACTACATGAGGTCCCTCATTCTATTTTTTTCTGATAGGGATTCTCATTTCGTGTCACAATTCTGGAAGGGGTTGCAGATAGCTATGGGTACACTGGTGCTTCTACCCACAACCTTAAACCCTCAAATTGATGGTTAGTTAGAACAGATGGTACAAGTTCTAGATGACATGCTCCGATCATTCTTCATTGGTTTCATTAGTTCTTGGGAGAATAATACCCCTCTTGTTGAGTTATCCTGTAACATTATATTTTAGGCGATGATTCAGATGGATCCTTTTTAGTCCTTGTATGGTAGGTTGTGCCATTCACCCTTGTTCTGGATAGAGGAAGGAGAGGTAGTGGTACTAGGTCTTCATATAGTATAGGAGAATTCAGAGTAGGTTTATCTTATTAGGAAGAATATTTCTATAGCTCAGTCTAGACAAAAAAAATCTTATACTAGTCGTTGTCGACAACATATAGAGTTCGAGGTCAGGGATCATTTTTTCCTGTTGGTATCGCTCAGGATAGGGCATAGACGAATACATAGTAAAGGGAAGATATTTCTTCATTATGTAGAGCCATTTAAGATTTTGGAGAGAGTCAGGATGGTATCTTATTGGTTTTTACTACCTCATAGGTACCATTCCATGCAAAAAGTCTTCCACATTTCATAGCTTTGCTGATATCATGCCGATTGTCTCATACATTTCATCCCGAGGACGTTGAGTTAGATGCTGGTGATTTATTTGAGGAGTATCCTATACACATCATTGACCAGAGAAAGAAGTCTCTACAAGGATGGTATGTTCTTTTAGTATGGTTTCTATGGAGTCATGACCACATACAAGATGATACTTGGGAGTGGGAGGGTGACGTACGTGCCTAGTGTCCAGAGTTGTTCTTAGATAGTGTTTCACTGCCCATGGAAGGTGAACTCGAGGATGATTTCCTTTAAGGGGGAATACTATTAGAACCCATTTTTTATCTCATGTAAGGATCCTTTTAAATATGGTCTAATTATTTATTTTGGACCTAATATGGATTCCTAATGAGGTTATAGAGGTTATGGGGGTGTTCAAGGAATGTTTAGAGATCAGAACCCTAACCAATTTTAAAAATATAATGGACACACCGTTAGTAGAAACCATGAAATCCAGGCTGCATGGTCTCTCATAACTATGTGTGGATGGATAATGGAGTAAATTTGGGCACACATTTTTCCCTAACTATGCTACTGGGGCCACACGCACATGTAAAAATTTCATACATTTTAGAAGAGGTGTTTTTCATGGTTGAAACATAGTTTCCCTAACCGTGTGGCCTAACCATGTAAAATGACCCTACTGACATTAGAAGGTTCATGGTTAGAGCATGATTTGGAAAATCATGTGGCCAAACCATGCAATTCTTTTTTGTGTGATTTTACAAAAATCACCCTTAATGAAATTATTAAACCTAATTTTACTTCTCCCTTTCTTATTCCATCACAAGGAGCTCTCCCCTCTCACCATTAATCACGTTTTCCCACTTTGATAGAATTTGATCCTAATAATATGTCTAGATTTTGATTGAGGCACTATTCATCTCATTGGATCCGCTTTGGTAAGATCTTAATTCCTTTTTATCCATTATTTTTTTCTCTTCTCCTTGATTAATTTATTGAGATGTAGGCTCATATGCCCTATTTTCAGGGCATTTATATGTTATTTATATCTCTTCCGATCCAAGACATACTAGAGGATGATACTGGATGAATAGAGTCATACGATCCTATGTTAGGTGTTCAATAAATCATCCCTCAGTTTTTCTTCATTTTATAAATTTTTGTAGTTGTATGCATGATAGTATCATTGGGAATGGCCTATTAAGTTTATATACCTTTCTTATAATCATTAGAACTATGTTCTAAGACCCATGATAAATATTTTAATCATTGTTGGTGGTCACATACACAACTTAGGCCACCCTAAGTAGGTTTTTCCCCTTAGTTACACCTTAATGGTTTGTTATAACATTTTTCTCCACTGTTCGAGTGTGTGTCTTGAACCTTCTAATGGTAAGCCCCTTCAATTAAATGAATTGTAAATTATTAAATGGATAGAACCTTGTAGTTTCCACTTGACCCTTTTAATGTAAGTGT
Organism: Viscum album; assembly: GCA_963277665.1. Lineage (NCBI taxonomy): Eukaryota > Viridiplantae > Streptophyta > Magnoliopsida > Santalales > Viscaceae > Viscum > Viscum album. The sequence goes on along the minus strand of OY728162.1, from coordinate 209,677,255 downwards.
TCCACTTAACTAATGAATTTTTAAATGGTTAATTTGAAATGTATACCAATTGTATGACTTTTAATAATTAAATTTAAATGAATGTTTGGTTGCATGTTCATAGCACCAATTTCCATGTATAATGAAAGGTAATAAAATGAACCTAATGAATTTATTATAATTTATATAAACCAATGGGTGGTTTCATGTCCCTATAGCCTTGTTACTTGTATGAAAGGAAAGGGAACATACCAAGTGACTTATTAAAAAACATGAACATAACAAGGCCTTAATTAATTAATGAAACAAGTAAAATATTCCTATTGCATATGAACCTTAACATTATTATAGAATTAGTTAGACTTAATCTCACCTGGGATTCTAGAGGGAATGCCTTGAGAACTTGTGGGAACCATTCTGATTCAAGGATTCCAGTTTCCAAGGGTGAGACCCACCTTGAGACTAGATCCTTATCTATTAGTAGATTCCTAGTAACACACCATAGGTTCCCATCTCCATTATTATTATAGGGTTCCTTGGATACACTCCTTAGACATAGCATGACATCTACAAACATGAGTCCCCTTGGATACAACCTTATTCCAAGTCACCACATATCCCATTTTAATTACCTTGGATGAATTCCTTATACTCTGTTAGAATTATATTATTATAGAATAATATGGGTGAATCCTCTTGCATTACACTATTACCCATTTAGTGAGGCTATAATTTATTACCTGAGTTTTCTCAACTACTAAGGTCAAGGATTCCTTGGTTACTACCTTTGATCCCTTCATTATTATCATTTCAGGATTCATTATAACATATTGGACCCTTAATTATTATTATCATGTTAGGATGTTAGTTTTGGTCATACATCATGGGACTTACTATATAAAATGGAACTTAATTAATTGATTAATCAACTGTTTATATGTTTAGACACTAGATGAGGATGAAGCAGGTAATTAATTATTTACATTATTGTATTGATTTACTTTTATATATGCATTATTAAACAATGTTTCATTTTATATTACACAGAAAAGTTGTTATAGATTCCATTGGTGGTGTCCTACTAAGATTTATCTCACACCCTATCTAGGATTCCTTTGGAACCCCAAGAAGATTACATGTATGAAGGTGTTGAAAAAGGGAAGTGTACTACCTTGGAAACTTGATACATCTTTCTTTCATTAGGATGGATCTTGGTAGTAGATGACTGAGATGGAGATTAAGATTCTGGGATATTTTTTGGATTGCTTTTTTCTTTTTTCTATAATACTGCTACCTACTACTTTGTATCGATGTTTCTAGCTTTATAGTGACATTACATATATCATCATCAGATTTTGTATATTACTACTAGTTGTTTTGTTATTCATTATTCCTATATACTTCTGTTGTGCCATATATTTGTTTATAATACTTATGGTATTTACCTATTAATACATTTATCTATCGTGCTACACTCTGGTAAGGAGGAAATATTCTTCACAAGAACACACCCTAGGACATCGCTACTAGTTAACAACCTCTGCCATTCGGGGAGATTTTCTTGATGCTATGTGTCCCACTAGGCTTAGGGAACCTTTGAGTAGCATTCGGTTTCAATACAAAACTTTATAGGATGTTGTGCCTAAATTTAATTGAAAATTTATTTTCAATGATGTTTTCAAAAACTATATAGATAATAAAAAGATTTTTTGAGTTATTAAATGTGTATTTCATAAATGGTTGATTATGAGATGGGTTTAAAGTGGAACTTTAAAAGGTTGGTTTTCTAAATGGGATTCTCTCAAGGTAAAAATGTTTTCAACATGTTTGTTTTAATTAAATGAAAATCTTGGAAAAGTTTTTTATAACCCTTATAGTGTATTATTAATTATTATGAAAATCCTTGTGAAAATGTTTATTTTTCTATTATATTTCAAACTAGAATATTTATGATGTTATATGAAACTAACTTCTTAGATTTTGTGGGTGGTGACATACTAGGTTTTCTAGATCATGCATATATTTTTATAGTTATAGGTTTATTCTAGTTTAGTTCACCTTTTTTCAATCTTTGGGTAGAGATTTATGGTTGGATGGTGATTGTGGGTCACTCATAGGTTTATTGGAGCTGGTTTTTAGTTTTTTTAGATTTAATATTAGTATTTTCTATTTTACCCATGATATTTTTATACTATGGATTTATGTATATTTTCTCCTTCTATTTATTCATTTTTGTATGTGTTGCTCCTTTTGTAATAGAGGTTTATTTTTCTTATCTCCTTTTTCCTAGTTTATTTATTTCTTTATGTTGATTATTTTTATTTTTTACATGGTTGAAATAATTCCCAAGGTACATTCTATGATGCTCGGACACTAATTTTTATCCCATGAGGATTTAGAATTCCCTTCGGGCCTTATGAAGGACTGGGTTAGGTGTTGGGTTAAATGGAACCCTAGGAAGGTTTGTTATAAAATGTAATAAGAGCTAAGTTTCATAGTGGGATCAAGGTTTTAGGATGATCTATAAATATTTAGGGTATTGATTTTTTGGAGATAAGGTTGTTATAACTTGAGAGGTAGGTGCAAGGAGAGTTCTGTGAGATCTTTCTCACCCTAAACCTTGAGTTGTTTTGGGAAATCAAGATTTTTTTCTTTGATTTATACTTTATATTTTATAGTGTTATTGTATTATGATTAGATTCCAATAAAAGTGGTGTTTTGATCCTCATTTTTATGTATTTAGTTTCTTTTGGGGTCGTATGTGATGTTTTGTAATGTTAATGAACAAGGAAGTCAAGACGCGAGGTTGGTTCGTAGAGTCTGAAAACCATGCAACAAAAAAATCTTGATTTTGAACCTAATCTAGAATCTATTGCATGATTAACATGTGTCTATTAACCATGTGTCTAATTTGATCATGATTCTACATCCCATTTTATTTTTCTATTTAGACCCTGATGCTTGGATTTCCTAGTGTGGGGACAATGGGAAAAGAGTGATGGTGGGTTTTGAGTTATGTCAGATTCATTGGATCAAATTTTTGATTGAGGATAATGTTATGCCTTGTTTTATTCTATATTGTGTGTGGTGTGAATTTTTTTTTGTGTTTTTGAAAATTGGATTTCGTGAAAAAAAAAATTATGTTTTCAGATAAGGACTTAGGGATTGTTTTTAGTATAAGATAGGTTATATGAAGTTATTTTAAGTGGTTGATTTAATTTAAAAACTAGAAAATGTTATGGTTTTATAATATTTAAATATAATTTAACAAATACATAATTTTCCTATTTTAAAGTTAATTAATTATTTTTAAAAACATTATTTTTGAGTTTTTTAGAGTTTAGGCCCATGGCCTATGTTTTAGAAGGGTTAATTTCTTTGAAATCAGTTTTAGAAGAATTTTAAATTAACCAAATTGAGAGTGGGATTGGGGTTGAAATTTTAAAATGGTATCTATATGTTTTTATTGAAATAATACCTAATTTTAATGGTGCCATGGTTTAAAAAATGGGGTTTGGGTATCCTTTTTTAAGGGGACATGGTTTTAAAGAGTTGTTCTTATTTCTTGACGTGTGTGTGGTTTTATTATCTCTTTTGTTATTATGGGATAACTTATTGTGATTTTTGAGACATGACAATGAAATGGTTTATATATCAATTTATTCAAGTTAAGTCTCCTAGAAAGCTCCTATGCACGGGTAGAGTGTTCCTCTTGGGGAATTTTCCTTCTTTTTGTTTTAACACTACTCTGGCTTCTAATAGAGTGGCATGTGCTATTTCATTATTACAATGTAATTAATTAAATTTTTATGATGTGGTGTTTCTCTAGTGGATCTTTTGGAGATTTTTTAGGTCCATATGTCTATATCAAGGTGTTTTTTTGATCATTGGATAATAAAGGATCAGTTTTATTAGAGATGCTAGTGATTTAATAGAGTGTCCATAATTGGATGTTTTACTTAAATTATTTATCATTTTACCTTTTTAGAGGAAGTGATCATGGGTTAATGATATATTTATAGATTTTAGCTTGATAAATATTGGAGGTTTTTTAGGTTTGATGAAAGAGTACGTATCATTTTATATATCCTCGAGTGCTTGGTTATGTCTTTTTAAAATGAAAAATATTTTTGTATTTGATCTCATTGAGCTTGAAAAATTAGTTTCTTGAGGAGTCCTTTCCTAGTGGTTTCTTAGGTACCTATTTGATTTATATGTATGGGTAGTGGTTATTTTGGGGGATACTCATGTCACATTTCTAGTGTGTTTTTTGTGCATGGTGTGAACTATGGTTTAAACATGGGGAAAACCTAGGGTGTTTGTATTAATGGTTGGGGTGTAGTTTTCTATTTGGTTGGACTGTGGGTGATATCAAGCTATGCTTTCTATCAGAATCACCATGTGATGTTATTTTATGTATTTGGATATAAACACCCCCATATTCTAGATATGACCCTTAGGTTAGAGTCATGTATTTTCTTAATGATTCATATTATCTAATGGTGTTCTCCTTGGTTCTAGGATACTGTGGGTTTATTAGTCATGTTTAGTGAATTATTTTAGTGGTTTTGGAACCCATTATTTGTTGTTATCTTTGACCATTGGATATTTTTAAATTACCTTTAGAGATTTCAAAAATGTGGTTGTTAGGTGAAATTCACTCATTTTATAGAAAAGAGGTCATCTATTATTCCACTATTTTAGATTAATTATAAATGGTGGGGATACCTATGATCGATATCCATATCCTTATAGTTCCTCTTTCATAAGATGTTTTTTTGGTTTCACTTGAGTATGTTCAATGTTAATGAACAATTCTCTTATTTGTTTATGGATTTCAATTTTTTCCTTAAAATATTTTTTATAATTCATTCTCTTTTGACCTCTACTTTGAACTAAAAATTTTTAAGGGTATAAAGTGGCATGGAGGGGAGAGTTTTGAAACCCTCCATATCACTGTGGAGTTTATCTCACATGTTTTTTGAGTTTTAGGATTGTTTTAAATTTTCATTGACCGAAACTTGAAAAAAATTAGAGTTTTTGTTTTGGCATATAGTTAGGTAACACAGTTTTAGTTAAACTATGTATAGAGTCTTACATGGAATTGGGTAAACATTAAATGTAGTTCAGTTTGAATGTTAATGTTTTGGTCAGCCTAGAATATGAAAGGGTTTGTTCAAACCATGCAAATATTAGGAGAAACTATGTTGGAATTCTGGTGTGTCTATGTGATGGTTCACAACTTGTACATGATTATTTAAACTGTGTAATAGGTGTGAATATCATATCTGTATTTGATAGTTATATTTTTTATAGTTGGTGAATTTTTTTTTCTAACTATGCAGGGTCACAATAAAACTATACGAGTGGGTTTTCTCTAGGAAGTGGCTTACATATGGTTTGCACATGTTTGGAAAACTGTGTGGCTAAAACTTACAGCCTACTTAGGTTCATTAAAAGTTGTAATTTATAGTTTTTCACCTACTCAAATGTAATATTATGACCCTTATTTCTATCCACTCTCATTTCAACAGAATAGGCATGCCACCCTTGGGGATTTCCTTCATTCTCTTTCTAATCTGGTGTCCTTCCACCTTAATTTTAAGTGGGTTTCTCCTTAATAGGTCCATATAAACATGTTCTTCTCTTTTATTCATTCTCTTTCCCTTGAATTTTCACCTCCTTTGAATGATAATATTGATTTTGGATGAATTTAGGGTTGATATTGGTTTAAATCAAGGGGATTTTTTCATATAGGTGTTGTAGAGGGCACATGTTGACTTGAGGGAGTGTTCCCCATCACAGGAGATGACTTATAACTTGTTCTCTATTGAACAAAAATATATTTTTATTTTTTATTGATTTATATTTCATGAATTTTAATTCTTTATTGATTGATAATGAGATTTTATTCAAATTATGCCTATGTGTATGACCCATGAGGGGCCAAGTTGATTAAAAATGAATTTAATCCTTGGAATAGAATGTGATTTCATGACAATTATTTTTAAAAATTTATATATGGATTTTAAAGGATGATTTTTATTATAAAATTATTGTTGAACAATGACTAGTGGTGTTTTAAATTTTTTATTTTCATCAATAATTTTTCATACTAAGTGTTTGAGTGTTTAAAGGAATTTGAAATGTTTCACATGGGTCATTTGATTTTAAAAGTGATGTTTCAACCCTTGTGTTTGATGTTTGAAACATTATTATGGATTTTATTACTTTCAAAAGTAATTTACAGTGATTTGTGGATTTAAAAATTGGATTAATGATTTTTTATTCAAATTGGTCTCAATAGTATATTGAGGTGTGTTTTAGAAATGATGCGAGTTAACCTGGCATTCTAAGCATGTTTTGAAAGGCCTGTTTATAATTTTTGGAGAAAATAGTTTTCATAAATAGAGTGAGACCCTCTTAAGACCCTTGGGATTCTTGTGTGTCTATTATGGATTTTGATCCCATGAGGATTTTTTTGATCATTGATGTATTCATATATGCTGATTTTGTTTGATGAATATGGGGGTACTCCTTGTGAGGGTGTGGGAGGGGAGGAATGAGTTATTTGAAGTGATTTATATTTTATTCACATCTTGAATTATTTTTTCTCATCTACTTACACTTTTTATGGTGGTCCTTAGGAATGGGGTAGGTGGATTTGGAGGTTGATTCCTTGACCTAGGTTGAAATTTGTTAAGGAACATTTTTTTGAGACTGATTGATCCCAGAGAAGGGTCTAAGAGAGCCTAGGGGAGGACTGATAGAGCTTCAAAATTGTGTTAGGAATTATTAGTTTCTAAAGAACCTAGGGTTATTATATGACATGATAAAACCCATTATTATATCCCATTGGTTAGAGATCATTACACTAGGATCCTAATTAGGATGAGTTTAGGGGATTTATCTTTGATTCAACTGTATTCCCCTTATTTTGAATTATTTCTTGGAGCCTGTGTTATGTTTTGTTACTTACCCTTATTGCATGACTTGAAATAGTGGAGATTGTCTATTTTATTCCTTCCTTATTTATGCGTGGTTTAATTTTTAAATGTTTTGAAAATTCATTGGAGTAAATTTTAAAGGAAGGAAAGTGTGATTGAAATTTCAAATTGCTTTCAAACTATTTTATTCATGATTTTTTAGGGTGAATTCTTTAAAAGTGAAAGGTTTTTTTCTAAAGAGTTTTGGAGTTTTTGTGGATAAATCCTAAAGTGTTTGTTTTTGAAACTCCAACATGTGTTGGTTTGAAAGAAATATGTTTTTAGGATATCTGATATGTTTTAATTAGAAATAGGTTTTTAGGGATGTTTTAGAAAACTCTCTGGATATTAGAAACCTATTTTGAGCTCTAAAATGGGTATATTAAAAATATGTGTTTACAATATGGGTCTAAATTGGAACTTTAAAAACGTGGTTCTCTAAAGTGGGTCTCACTAGGAAAAAATGTTTTCCAAGTGATTTTTTTAATTTAATTAGAATCCTAGAAAATAGTTTTATCACACTTTTAGTGTGTTATTTATTATTTTAAAAATAAATATGAAAAAGGTTTAATTTTCTATTATATTTTAATCTAGAATATTTAGGATGTAATATGAAATAAACTTATTAGATTTAGAATATGGCGACCAACTAGGCTATTTATCTGATGACTATATTTTCACAAGTCTAAGTTCAGTTTAGTTTGGTGCACATATTTTTGATCTTCTAGGGGATATTTATTGTTAGATGGTGAATGTGGGTAACTCGTGGGCTCATTGGTGATAGTTTCATGATTTCTTTTAGCTTTTATTTTTATATTGGCTGATTGGTCTGTTGTATTTTCATGCTATAGATTTATGTATATATATTCTTCTATTGTTGATTAATTTTTAATCTGTTGTAACATTTTTAATGGATGCAAATTTTTCTTATCTCTATTTGGTTTGTTTGTGGATTTATTTCCTATACTTATTTATATTGTTGTATGAGTGTGAAATAAATTTCAAGGTACATTATTTGAGTCCCATGCACTATTTGTATGCTCATGGGGATCGAGAATGACCTTTGGGCATTGTGGGAGATCTGGTTGAGAGCTAGGTTATATGGAACTGTAAAATAATTCTATGCACCATTCACCAACTGTTCTCTTCATATTGGGAACATTTATCCCTATACAAGAGTATGGTGTATGGTTAGGAAAACTGTGACTTAAGCATGTGATTTAGCTATGTTAAAAACTCTAGGACCATCTCATGGTTTCCACACGTTTAGTATAAATTGTGCACCTTAACCATGAGATATGTACAATACATCACAAAACTCCAAATTTCAAAAAATAACCACTTAATAAGAGAGATAGAGAAAAAAGGATAAAAATATATAAAATAAAATGTATGATCATGGTCAGTGTGTAAAAATTCTCCCACTATAACACTTTATGCCCCATGAAATCATCAGATGGATTTTTTGATCAAGAAAAGGACTCACAATTAATATTTTTATTAAAATGAAATAAGGAAGGATACTTAACCAAATAATTTAAGAGATAAAAATGGGAAATATTTAAATTAAATACCACTCAAGGGGTATCACTATAGAGACCAAAATAAAATTCTAAAGAGATTATACTTAGAGAAATAGAATAATCACAAAAATAAAATTGCATATAGTATTCATGCCCATAATTAAAGATAAAGGAAATCTCAAAGGACTAAATATTTTCACACATAATGTCTAAAAACTAATGAAATAATGAATTATGAAGGGGATAGGAAAAGCCCATCATAAGAGATCTAAAAAAATAATGAGCACCCCGATATGAGCCCCAAAAAAATAAATGAAGTGTACTATGGATTTCTCTATAACTCTAGGTGAATCCATAATATGAAATATGATCCAAATCTTGACAAAAGACTAAAACAGGAACAAGGTGGGTGGGGATAGTAAATTAACCCAAAAACTAAAAACTATAACTCAAAAATAAATATAAATAAAGGATATTATAGGATTAGAAAGGGATCCCTCTATGGTGGTCTCCCCACCATATTGTAATTTCTATAAAACCCGAATCTTCAAAACTGTAATGGGTCCATGTGTCCCAATAAAAACCCCAAACCCAAAATAAAATACATAAGATACAAAATCCACTACCAAACACTATCATCACAAATTTTAAACGACCACAAAAAATTTCCCCAGATCCAAAAACACCATTTCCCAAAACATTACTCTACTTAAATATAATAGGCTAAAACACATGGGTATAAGGATTTAATGGGATAATAAAAAAGTAAATGGGGAAAATGTTCAAGTATAAGAAACTCAAACACTAGGTTGAATGGGTTGAACATGAGGACCTTCCAAAGGTGAAGATTGAGTTCTATATTTATTTTGTGAAACTCCTCAATAGAACCTTTTAAGGTGACCTAAACAACCACATGTATGATAGTGATTAATTAATCATGTACATGAAGGATTATTAATACCTACCTTCCCAAACTGATGTCACACCCATGAATTTCTCCCAGAAGATTTTGAGGTGAAGAAATAGGGTGGCTTCCTTTTATCATTTCCAAACTACATATAATTGGAACACTTCCCATACATTTACCTTATATTTCTCTACAACTCTCTGGGATGGGTGACACATTGATCATCTCTAGAATTTCTTCTTGGATAAATCCAGTCATCATGTTATAATTTTGTATATATCTATAAGTATTAAGGTCAAAAGATGACATTTCTTACAAAAGATCTAGTCAAGTCCCCCTCTCAAAATAATGAGCCTTCAAGGATTCATCCATGGATAAGATAGGAAGGTATGACAATTAATAGGTGAAATGACTGGAATATTATAATTTTAATCGATCACCTTGATAGATTCAATACAATAAAATTTCCTTCATTAATTTCATAGAATTTGGAAAAAACTGTTGGATGAATATGTTATTAAAACATCCCATGAAAGGCCCCTAAGTGGCTTAGTCTTGATAATGGAATTCCACCACTCTCAACTCAGACCCTCCAAAACAAATTTAGTGAACTTGAGTTAAGTATAATTGAGATGATCAATCTTGAAAAAGATCTACTTGTTACTCTATAACTATCCCTCTACCTCTTGAGAATCTGGTTGCCTAAGGAAGTGAGGAGGATTCGAAACTAAAAATTATTAAACAAAATCCTGATTCTAAACTTGAGTTAAAATCCTGCTAGGATCTGTATCTAGAGCCAAATAATCAATTGACTATGGAGGGCCTTAATCAACTAAAGGGAATGCTAATAGGGAATCACCTGAAAATCCCTTATAAGATTCTATGAGACTTGGTGGGGGTATTGTAACGACCCGAAATTTTGAATAAATCTTGTTTCCTAAATTTATGTGTTATTTTATTTTATTTTTATACTCAAAAAAACTGTTTCATTTGATAACATGAGTATAATTAAAATGAGACCGTTGGGTTTTGACTGTTATATGACCATTGGTCAATATGACAGCTGTAAACTAAATGTTTCGATTATTGTCTCTAAATACAAGTAATATTGGTTAATTATTATAGAAAGAAGATTTGATGGCCTCACCCAGTAGTCTTGGACCGATCGATTCCCATCTAACAGAACTTGGGAAGGAGGTAGAACCACTGGGCTTTGCTCTAGACCAAACCCAAACTGAACTTCATCGTGTGAAGCTAGAACAGAATCACCTTTGCAAGAAGTTCAAACTGATAGAAATTACTACTCGTGCGATGTTGGCCGAGCCTCCCTCAGATTCTCTCACATTAGCACACCTTACACTTAGGTCATATGCTGGTGTGATAAGGGGCTATGTAAGGAGACCGTAACTGCCTTGTGTAATCCTTTGTTTTAAATAAAAATTGGGATTTCTTCTTATGATGAAGTTTATGAATTTTCAAATGACCAGATAAATATAGTATGCATATTTTTGATGAATTTTAGAAAAATGATATTTTAAAAATGTTTATGTAAACCTTAAATAATTAAAAATGTGTACTTATTTTAAAAAAATGGTCTTCTATAATTATGTTCAGTACAAAATTTAGAGTCTAATAAGATCAACTAGATTTTTGATGAATAGTAAATTATGAATAGTGATTTTATGCTTAGGATTAGTAATGTGACCAAATGGATTAGTAATCTCACTTAAAGGAAGTATTAATATAATCTAGGCACCCTGATTAAATAATGTGATTCAATAAAATGGTTAAATAACGGTTTCATAAATTATTATTCAAGTATTAGTTTTTTTGAGTGAATAGTGTTTTTTATTTATAAATTAAATTAAAAATATTTAGAAAATTATTTTTATAAAATGGATTTCATTTTTGAACTCAGAGCACCGATATTATGTTATGGTAATTTTTGGGGTTTTTTCTGAAAAAATGAATTTTCGATGAATAGTGTCTTTATTTAAAAATTAAATTAAAAATATTTAGAAAATTATTTTTATAAAATGGAGTTCATATTTGTAATCAGAGCGTCGATATTTGGTTAAGGTGAAATTTTGAGATTTTTCTGAGAAAGATGAATTTTCAGTGAATAGTAAAAAAAGCAGTTTTAGGGTTTCAGTATGTTTAATGACATCATAACTGTGTCATGGTGATTTCATGAGATATTTTAAGGGTTGGCCGACAAAAGGTGATGAATTATTGTATTTCAGGCCCCATGTGGCCTACCTTCATGGGAAATATCATGGGAGAACACATGGTTTTGAGAAAACCACTTGTGAGGTGTCCCTTGGCCATTAATGCCTTGTCCCCTCACTTTCCCTATAAATACCAAGACATTATCTCATCCTTTGGACTCCAAAATCATTCTCAACAAAGTTATGGTCTCCTTACCTCCCAAGTAGTCCTCCCAAGGTGACATCAAGCCTCTCAAGGTCCCAACCTTTGAGTTTTAAGAGTTATGTTTAAGGTAAGGGATCCAACCCCCTCTCTTTCTTTTCAAGTGATCCCTTTTATGTCATTTCTTTTATGATCCACGTTGTTATGTTGGAGGATGTTATTTTATATTAATTATAAATTCCTTTTTATTTTCATATGATGAGAGACCCCCTATTACTCTCATCATTTCATTTTATGAATGTTTAAGTGGCACCGTTAGGCTGCCGAAATTTTTGTAACGGATTCTTTCACCCTTCTCGTTTTGAAGTTTGACTTTCATGTCAAGTCTTTCAAGTTCCTTTTTATTATGTTGGAGTGTGATATCTATATATATCATACTGAACTCTTATTTTCACATGATGAGAGACCCTATTTGATCTCTTCAATTTAGTATTTTGAAGTTTTAAGTGGCGCCGTTAGGCTGCCGAATTTTTAAGGGATTCGTTCACCTTTCTCATTTTTCAAAGTTCGACTTTCATGTAAAGTCTTTAGAGTTACTTTTTATTATGTTGGGGTATTATATCTATATCTATAATACTGATATTTTATGTTAATATGATGAGAGACCCTATTTGATCTCGTCAATTCATTTTTTTGAAGTTTAAGTGACGCCGTTAGGCTGCTGAATTTTCATAAGAGAAATCTTATTTTTGTCTTCCTTTCATGTTCTTCATTTCATATGGTAAATCTTTCAAATTTGATTACCATGTTCATATATCCTTCATATTCTGTCCCTCTACTATTTTATGTGTCCTTTATGAATGTTTGACCCATGTCTCCTCTCTTTTCAATGTTTTCTAAAAACCCAAAACGTAGCCGTTATGCTGCAGAATTTTCGTCTCAAAATGCCTCTTTATTTTATCAAAATTTTTTTATGTTATTAAGTGAATACTAAAGGATATTATTTCTAAAGGTGTATTCACATATATATCAAAATGTTCTATTTTAAATTCTGGGATTTACATACATGAAACCCGCTTTCCCTTTCCGTGGGTTTAAAGTGACGTAAAGATCATGTCTTTAAAACAGTTTTTCTTAAAACGTTATTATTATGAAATGAAACCCATTTATTTTATGCTATATGGGTTATTTATGAAATTTTTGATGATGATATATGTGGCTCACATGATAATAAAGAAAAATTTAAGGGTTCACCCTGATTGCGCTCCAATGCATTGAGTAATGATGTAACCACTAGAGATTACAATTTTCACGATACCTTAGTGAATAACCTTGGTAATTTTCAAATGACACCTTGGGGATGGACCTTGGTGATATGTTCATGATTTTCTATGTTAAATTTTGTAGCCACATCTTCAAGTTATGAAAAATGTTATTTTTATTATGAAATTCCTCATGATTTATTTCTCATGCCTTAAAGTTCTTTTCATGACCTTATTGAAGTATCTCAAGTTCACATGTAAAATGTTTCTCTTATTTACCTTACTGGGCCTTCTTCTCACCCTTTCTTTTGATGTATATCCCCAGGTTATGAGATCCAGTAATGAACCTAGGATGAACTTAAGGAGAATCCTTTCAAGTGTTTAAGAAGAATGTTTTATGTTGTTTTCATGTTTTATGTTCCTGGTTTCCAAGACACTAAATCTTAAAGATCCTCAGTTTTGTGTAATGTAATAAAAGTTTATGTTATAAAAAGGAGGGATGATATAGTTGGTATCAAAGGATGGTTTAGTTGTTTGAGTAAATTAGGATATGAAAACTTTCGGAAGAAGCCTATATAAAAGTTTATATATAGGAAAGCTTCCTGGTATTTTGGTGAGTATTGAGTAATGGGTTGCCAAGAAAATACATCCCTGTCTGGATACGAGCAGGTAGAGGTGGCTCTGGCACAGATGTACATAGGGGTAAAACCCGAAAACACCACTTTGAGCTAGACTCAAACGGTAAATGGTACACGACAATGGGCCTTGCTGCACTCTTGGTTACGACACTCCCAGGGGATATGCTTTAGTAAATTCATAAGCTTAGTATGAACCATTGTTAAAGGAACAAAGATAAAATAAAATAAAGATTTACATAAGAATATATGATCATGGATAACCTAGATGGGAACCTAGGGGATCAAAAGTTAGGGTATACTTTTCTTCTACAAGTTATCCTTATATGCTTTAAGTTCCTTTTCATGATTATTGGCTAAGTATTCAAGCCCCTAATTGTACTTTCTTTTCGTAGTTAATGGCAGGAAATGGAAGAACATGTCCAAACAACCAATGTGATATGAAATGTGACGATTTCCATATTAATATGATTGTGATGATTAGGGGATTAAAAGATGATTATTATTTTGGAAGATGTTTACTATTTTGGGGACCCTATATGATCGAGGTAAATAGATTACTACGGTATTTTCATTGAGGAGTAAGGTTTACTTATATTTTGAAGAATCGATGAATTTAAGGTGGACTTATAGTAATTTAAGTTACTTATGGAAATGATTAACCTATATTGGGTAAAATATGTTTAGGTTAGCTACTTTTGTTATAAGATGTTAGGAGTGGTTGATGTTTTTTGGAGATGAACAATGAAGTTTATTTTGGAAGACTATGCTATCAAATCCTTCTTGTATTTGGGTTTCAATCTTAGTTTGGTTTATTTTGAGGAATCTTAAGGACCGTTATTTATGGAATGGTCTATGATGAACTTTGAGTAGTACCATGGAACTTTGAAGATTTAAAAGTAGTTTCCATTCCTATGGGATTCTTTCTTTTTGAAGAGCTGTTTTACCTTAACCTTTTTGTTTTTGGGATAATGTATAAAGATAGAAGAAATAGATAATTAATCTTTTGTGGATTATGTGATTCTCTATAAGATGATTCTTGTGTTTTGATGAGACCAAGTAGTTTTGAATGCTCATCATTTGGAGAAAAGATTATTTTTGGTAGAAAATTATTAAAGGATGAAACTCTACATGAAGGTAGGTATATTTTCTTATGTTTTTATTCTATGTAGTAAATGAATTCCTCAAAATTATGAAAAGGAACGTAAAACGAAAACGTTGTTGGTTTACGTTTCCTACTAGGTAATCAAAGACTGTTTACACACATCATAAGTTTTGGATTTTTATATGGTTAACTTTCTCCTAATCATGTTTTCTATCACTCTCCCTCAGAACTTGACCCTTTGTTTTCTCCTCCATGTCCATGTTTTCCTACATGGAATCCTAGTGTGGGTTAACTCGGGTGACCTTTGTACTTCCCTTTCTTTCTTTTAAAGTAATAGTTTTACTGACTCCTTTTCCGATGTGGGACTTTCAATGAAATTTCAAAACCCAATTTTAAAAATTGCGAGGATGCAATTTCTTAAGGGGGGAAGATTGTAACGACCCGAAATTTTGAATAAATCTTGTTTCCTAATTTTATGTGTTATTTTATTTTATGTTTATACTCAACAAAAATGTTTCATTTGATAACATGAGTATAATTAAAATGAGACCGTTGGGTTTTGACTGTTATATGACCATTGGTCAATATGACCGCTATAAACTAAACGTTTCAATTATTGTCTCTAAATACAAGTAATCTTGGTTAGTTATTATAGAAAGAAGATTTGATCGCCTCACCCAGTAGTCTTGGACCGATCGAAACCCATCTAACAGAACTTGGGAAGGAGGTAGAACCACTGGGCTTTTCTCTGGACCAAACCCAAGCCTAACTTCATCGTGTTAAGCTAGAACAGAATCACCTTTACGAGAAGTTCAAACTGATAGAAATTACTACTCGTGCGATGTTGGCTGAGCCTCCCTCAGATTCTCTCACCTTAGCACACCTTACACTTTGGTCCTATACTGGTGTGATAATGGGCTATGTAAGGAGACCGTAACTGCCTTGTGTAATCCTTTGTTTTAAATAAAAATTGGGATTTCTTCTTATGATGAAGTTTATGAATTTTCAAATGACCGGATAAATATAGTATACATATTTTTGATGAATTTTAGAAAAATGATATTTTAAAAATTTTTATATAAACCTTAAATAATTAAAAATGTGAAATGATTTTCAAAAAATGGTCTTCTACAACTATGTTCAGTACGAAATTTAGAGTCTAATAAGATCAAATTGATTTTTTGATGAATAGTAAAATATGATTAGTGATTTTATGCTTAGGATTAGTAATGTGACCAAATGGATTAGTAATCTCACTTAAAGAAAGTATTAATATAATCTAGGCACCTTGATTAAATAATGTGATTCAATAAAATGGTTAAATAACGGTTTCATAAATTATTTTTCAAGTATTAGTTTTTTTTCAAGTGAATAGTGTTTTCTAATTAAAAATTAAATTGAAAATATTTATAAAAATATTTTTATAAAATGGATTTCATTTTTGAACTCAGAGCACCGATATAGTATTATGGTAATTTTTGGGGTTTTTTCTGAAAAAATGAATTTTCGGTGAATAGTGTTTTTATTTAAAAATTAAAATAAAAATATTTTGAAAAATATTTTTATAAAATGGAGTTCATATTTTTAATCAGAGCGTCAATATTTGGTTAAGGTGAAATTTTGGGATTTTTCTGAGAAAGATGAATTTTCAGTGAATAGTAAAAAAAGCAGTTTTAGGGTTTCGGTATGTTTAATGACATCATAACTGTGTCATGGTGATGTCATGAGATATTTTAAGGGTTGGACGACAAAAGGTGATGAATTATTGTATTTGGGGCACCATGTGGCCTAACTTAATGGGAAATATCATGGGAGAACACATGGTTTTTAGAAAACCACTTGTGAGGCGTCCCTTGGTCATTAATGCCTTATCCCCTCACTTTCCCTATAAATAACAAGCCATTATCTCATCCTTTGGACTCCAAAATCATTATCAAAGAAGTTCTAGTCTCCTTACCTTCCAAGGAGTCCTCCCAAGGTGCCCTAAAGACTCTCAAGGTCCCAACCTTTGAGTTTTAAGAGTTACGTTTAAGGTAAGGGATCTGACCCCCTCTCTTTCTTTTCAAGTGATGTCTTTTAAGTCATTTCTTTTATGCTCCATGTTCTTATGTTAGAGGATGTTATTTTATATTCATTATAATGTCCTTTTTATGTTCATATGATGAGATACCCCCTCTTACTCTCATCATTTCATTTTATGAATGTTTAAGTGGCGCCGTTAGGCTGCCGAAATTTTTGTAACAGATTCTTTCACCCTTCTCGTTTTGAAGTTCGACTTTCATATCAAGTCTTTCAAGTTCCTTTTTATTATGTTGGGGTATGATCTCTATATCTATCATACTGAACTCTTATTTTCATATGATGAGAGATCCTATTTTATCTCTTCAATTCAGTATTTTGAAGTTTTAAGTGGCGCCGTTAGGCTGCCGAATTTTTTAGGGATTC
Organism: Viscum album; assembly: GCA_963277665.1. Lineage (NCBI taxonomy): Eukaryota > Viridiplantae > Streptophyta > Magnoliopsida > Santalales > Viscaceae > Viscum > Viscum album. The sequence goes on along the minus strand of OY728162.1, from coordinate 209,660,043 downwards.
GTTCACCTTTCTCATTTTTCAAAGTTCGACTTTCATGTCAAGTCTTTCGAGTTCCTTTTTATTATGTTGGGGTATGATCTCTATATCTATCATACTGATATTTTATTTTCATATTATGAGAGACCCTATTTGATCTCGTCAATTCATTTTTTTGAAGTTTAAGTGATGCCGTTAGGCTGTTGAATTTTTATAAGAGAAATATTATTTTTGTCCTCCTTTCATGTTCTTAATTTCATATGGTACATCTTTAAAATTTCATTAACATGTTCATATATCCTTCATATTCGGTCCCTATACTATTTTATGGGTCATTTATGAATGTTTTACCCATTTCCCCTCTCTTTTCAATGTTTTCTAAAACCCCAAAACGTAGCCGTTATACTGCAGAATTTTCGTCTCAGAATGCCTATCTCTTTTCTCAAAATTATTTTATGTTATTAAGTGAATACTCAAAGATATTATTTCTACAGGTGTATTCAAATATATGTCAAAATGTTCTATTTTAAATTTTGGGATTTACATACATGAAACCCACTTTCCCTTTCCGTGGGTTTAAAGTGACGTAAAGATCATGTCTTTAAAACAGTTTTTCTTAAAACGTTATGATTATGAAATAAAACCCATTTATTTAATGCTATATGGGTTATTTATGAAATGTTTGATGATGATACATCTGGCTCACATGATAATAAAGGCAAATTTAATGGTGCACCCTGATAGTGCTCCAATGCATTGGGTAATGATGTAACCACTAGAGATTACAATTTTCACGATACCTTGGTGAATAACCTTTGTAATTTTCAAATGACACCTTGGGGATGGACCTTGGTGATATGTTCATGATTGTCTATGTTAAATGTTGTAGCCACATATTCATGTTATGAAAAATGTAATTTTTATTATGAAATGCCTCATTATTTCTTTCTCATGCCTTAAAGTTCTTTTCATGACCTTATTGAAGTATCTCAAGTTCACATGTAAAATGTTTCTCTTATTTCCCTTACCGGGCCTTCTGCTCACCCTTTATTTTGATGTATGTCCCCAGGTTATGAGATGTAGTAATGAACCTAGGATGAACTTAATGATAAGCCTTTCAAGTGTTTAAGAAGAATGTTTTATGTTGTTTTCATGTATTATGTTCCTGGTTTCCAAGACGCTAAACCTTAAAGATCCTTAGTTTTGTGTAATGTAATGAAAGTTTATGTTATAAAAAGGCGAGATGCTATAGGTATCCTCTCAAAACTAGAAATATTGAAACAAAAAAACACATAATAAATTAAAATTATATAAACTTGAATATAAATTGTTAAATAATACTCAAAATACCATTTCAGTAACTCTAAAATCCCATAATATCTAAAAAACACAACAAGAGATCCATCTATAATGTCAAAAGAAGCATAAAACTAAAGATCCGATAGATTTCATAGAAAAATAACTTAAAAGAAATGAATTTTTAATTTAAACATTCCTAAAAAAAATTCCCAACTTCAAAATATTTCTCTTACTAAAACATTTCTAATATGAATACTTTCTAAAAAACATATGAAATAGTTTCTTATAGAAATTCATAAATCATTTATAAAAAGTTATTAACCAATTTTAAATTAATTTTATATATCAAATTAAAACATTTATAAGACCAAATTTTATTTTAGTTATTTAAAAATTTAACAAAATATATTAATATTTTATAAATCCAAACTCATTTTCAAAACAAATGAATTATTTATTTTGAAATTAAAATTTAAATAAACTAAAATATCATTTATAATCCACTATAAACATTAAAAATAAACATAAACCATTAATTAGAAAAATTAAAGGAAATACAACTCATAATTAATAAAATTTTAAAAAATAAAATGAAATAACAACTGTGTATGGGTTGTCTATAAAGTATGGCATACCATGCACCGATATTGAAAAGATCAACAGAAGTCATCCAGATTTGACCGCATAGTTTGCACATGGTTTTAAAAACTATGTAAAATGAACTTTCCTATATTATTTTATTCAAACTTATATTCAAGTGATTAAATATTCTCAAAACAGCCTATTAATTTTCAATACATAAATAAACACTCAAATAAAGACTAAAAATATTGAAACACCAAAGAATTGAGCTTGGATTCATGACATAAACAACTAGAATTACCCTAGAAACTCTAGTGTTATCTCAAATAGGTGGTGATCAAGAACATACCCATGATTAACCAAATGAATTTATACATTCCTACATTTACACGACCAAAAATCACAAAATAACAAGGGTGAGTCTAGAAACTAGTCCCTATAAAGATATTATCTCTAATACCATTTTATGATGAAAAAACCCGATACACCCCTTAGAATGAGAACCTGATCTAGATTATTACATTCCTAATATATATTCTTGATCCTCCCAGGGAATATTAAATTTCCAAAGGAATCAAAAGAGTAGAATTGGGAATTATTTCTCTTGAATAATTGATAACAAGACAAGGAATTATAACTAGATGTATGGAATGACCCTTGCATACATTAGAGTTCCATGTCCCAGAAATAAGTAGCTAAAAAATAAGGAAAAGATAAAATTAAGTAATAAGAAAAAAAACATAACAACGATAATAATAAAATCTAGAAAATGATAACTACATAATATAATATAAAAAAATTGTTGTAATTTTTCTATTCTTTGTTTATAATTTAGGTTTTTTGAATATTCTAAACCATATCATTATTTTATGTGGAAATCCATTTTTAAATAGCTCACAAAAATTTTATTGTGTATTTCATTATATTTATTGTAATTTTATAATTGAAATTTTAAATTAAATGTAAAAAATTTATTTTCGTTTCATTCAATTACATGAAATAATGAAAATTCTATTTAGATACCATAAAAATTGGTGGAATATATGCAACTTCTTCAGTATTTATTTCTAAAGTTTTACATTATATATTTCACTATTTTTTGAAGATATACTTATTTATATATTTTGGATTTAATTTCTCTTTTATCCATTGTAAATATATTGAAATTATATAGCTTAGTTATTTTAGACCATTTTTTAATTATGATGTTCAGTTTGTCTAAAAATTATCCTCTGTCTAGATATCATGTTTCACTAGGTTTTTAGAACACACTTTCTCAATCTATCATGAAACCATTCTAAACCTACTAAGAAACCCATATCCAATTTAACACATGTTTTTTTGAGTGAGTGAATGAGAAAAAGTCAACCTATAGAGTGATTCTATGCATCCATGCCTCTGTGAGAAGTTTACAAAACCCATCTGAGAAGACCACAGTTTGTATGGCATATTGAAAAGAAAATAAATAGTTCTTGAAGCTCTTACATAAAGAATTATTGTTAAAGAATCCTGATATCATAACATACTTTTTACATACTTCTTGATATATGGGCCACAACATTCATACTCTTTTATCAAGAGATTTTATCTTACTGTTTGAAGTTATCACACACCGTAAGTAGAGTTACCGAATGATAAATTCTGAAGTGATCACATGTAAAAATTTCATAGTCAGTATACAAACCATGAATTCAAGGTGAGTATACCTAATTCATGTGTTATTTTTATACCTACCACTTGTTTTATCTTCGTACTTAATTCATGTGTTATTTTAAGTGACCGCAAGTTGTTCACACTGCCAGTATAGTGACCGTACATTATATTCAAGTGAGAACATGATATATTTTTTCACATGGGTAGTTTTCTTACCACATGACTTATTGAAATAACCAAAAAGAACTATAATTATACTGAACACAATTCTATTTGGTGCACATGATTAGTGCAACACTTTTTTTTCATAAATCTGAATTTTTAAACAGGCTCTGTTTATCATTATTTTTTATAATATCATTAACTGAATGATTATTTTATTTGTTTTATTTGTTTTATGAATTTATAAAATTCATATATATTATATGAATACCATGTGAAGAAATTTTTATCTATTTTAATCAGTTTAAAATGTATATTAACTTACTCTTTATTTATGTGTACACTTACAATAGATATTTCTAATATTTTAATTTTTATATTTTGAATTGATTACTTGGTATTATTATATTATAACATAATATTTAGTATTGAAAAACTTATTCAAACACATTTTTTTGGTATTTATTGCATTATATTTAAATTTTGAATTATTACACATTCTATTAATATCTTTTTGAAATTTTAAATTAATAGTCAATGTTTTTAATGATATTCATGGAAATTACTTAACCTATTATTATATAGAATATTTGAATTATTTAATGGGTGATTCAAATTGGTTTCAATTATTCTTTGACTTTTTAATTCAACAATTATTCTGGGTGATAATTTTCTCTCTCCTGAATAATTTTGTAATTTGAAAATGAATTAATTTACCCGATTGAAGATTGGTTTTTTAGTTTCTATAGATTCTATTTAAAAGATTCAGGATTCATTAAAAGGCAATTGATATATGAGTTATGATAAAACGATATTTTTTAGAACCAAATATTTACTCTGATGTACAAACCAAGTCCCATGTGATCAATTTGTTTACTGCTAGACTATCTCTCAAGGGCTGAATAGAAACTTATATGACTTATTATTCTACATTGATGGGATAATCAAGCTAATCCAACTTAAGAACCAATACTTATAATTTATTATTCTTATATATATATATATTTGGTTTCTTGAGTATATCTACCTAGGGTTATCATGCGTAGATATGAAATCATTTTTGATCAATATTTATTACATTACACAAACACATGCTTGAGGACTAAAATAGTTTAGTGTCTTTAGAAACTTTGAAACATAAAAAAATAATCCATAGGTAAACTAAATCATCTCCCACTATAATATTTATAACTAGAACCCTTCTTATACATATCATATGTAATGAATTTCTTCATAACCCAAGGAAAGGAAACATAGGAAAGGGTGATCTCATATGATTAGTAAGGGTAAAATATTGAGATATATAATAATAACATGAACATAAGGTTATGAGAACATGAGAATAAAATTTTAAAATTATACCCTAAAAATCAAAGATCACAATCTTGAGTCATAGAATAAATATTGGAAGTTCACAAGAAATTATTCATAATTTAATTAAATACCATGACTCATAAGAGCATAACATAGGAATAATAAAGAGATTTGTGGCATAAAAATAACTATAGAAAATCATTTCCATAGTAGTAAAGGCTCACTTACAAGGATATCATAGTAGAATGGGTTCATAACCAAACCATCATAGTAGTCAAGGTTCACTCTAAAGACCATCATAACAGAAAAAGTTTCTTACTGATCTAGGTTCACTCCCCATTCTATTCCTATCTATCTCATAAGATATAAATCTTTACAAGATTAATTAGAGGGAGATATAGATACCACCTATAATATAATTAAAATCATATATATGTGTTCCAAGAGATCATAAAAAAACTCACCATATCATAATCCATGAAATTAAATGAAATTCATAAATATTTCAACATATGATAATCGGTAGAAAAGATATTGGTTTTATAATCATTTCATAATTTCATCACAGCATAACCCATGGAAAAAGAAAAGGGTTTTATAAGAATTTTATCATGGTATAAACCAAGTAAGAGAAAAAAGTTTCATAAACAACCTTTCATCATAAATAGAAAGAATAAAAATTTAATCCTTGGTTTATATACTCATAAAATCATAAGTTACATGAAGGCATTCCATCTTATTTGGAGAATGATTTTGAAATATCAATCACTTAGAAAATTTATTGAAGAATATAACATTTCTTTATAAATAAATTTTTGGAACTAAAAATTAATAATTTTTTTTAAAATTATTTTCTTTAAAAATAATATTTAAAACTTAAATATAAATATTTAAAAATAATTTAAAACATTTTTTTGAAGAAAAAGACCTTTCCACTTTGAAAAACAGTTTTTAAAAGTTTTTCAAAATGCCTTTTTTTACTTTGAAATAATTTTTTAATCTAAAAATTTCCCAAATATTAAGGAAAATGTTTTATTTAAAAATAAATTTAAAAAATTATAATGGAATCATTCAATATGTTAGTGGTCATGGTAGTGAGAAATACTATTCTTATCGTTCATTTAAAAAACAATGATTCTTTTCACATTATTGATAAACGGAAAGTAGAAATTATTCGGTAAACAACATGAATATATTTTTAAAGTAAAAAATGGGAAAAATTGAATTTAAAAATAATAGGTAATATTAAATAATTTTTGAAAACATTTTTTTTGAAACATAGTTTTGGAAGAAAATAGATTTCTGACCAAAGAGAGAAATAATGACGAATTTTCTTAAAAACATTTTCTTAATTATTTTTATTAAAAAAGAGTGAAAAAATGGTATTATTAATTGAAAATATAATTAATAATAATATTATAATAAAATTAATGAGTTTATTGAGAGATTTATCATAATATTTTATCACCATAAACATAATCATAAATAATCCCGATAAATGATGAGATTGTAATATAAAATCATTACACTTTGGTAACATTGAATAATAATCCCCATGAATAAATGAAATAAAATGGAACATAAATATCATGAGGATAAATAAATTCATGATATTACATGTAAAAGGGTATTTATAGACACAACTTGAAATAATATAGGTGCATAACATAATGCATGTCTCAAAGAAGGAAAATTGAGATAAAAATACCTTACCTTAAGTCTTGACTCCCATCGTACACATTCAAAAATAATTTATAATAAATATAAGTTTATTATAAATATATATATATATAATACACAATTTTCATATGAATTTTTATTACCCATTTATTAACCATTCCATGTTAAAGTTTTGTTTTATGTAATAATTGCTTTATTTTTCATATATGTTTTGATTTTTTATTTTTGATCTGCTTACTCTGATAATGATTTCAACATATAATTAAATTTAACCATCATATAAATATAATATATATTTAGTATATATATATATACACACATTTATAGCAATCCATAAAATTTATTGATAGAAAATGAAAAACACTGTTTATGGAGAGGGTACACATACATAAACATGAACTCTGTTTCCATTTTCTTATAGGATTGAAATTTAGATTGGAAAATTATATATTATCATTAAATAATAATTTTTATGTCATATATATTAAATATTTTCATTAAAACCATCTTTATTATCTTCCATGTAAAGCGTGAATGAATTACATCGCTTAGTGAGGGGGTAGTCCATCAAATACATGAACGACATTATCATATTACCATAGAATGAAAAGTAAAAGTAATTATACGATTTTATGTATATGGAAGAATAATAATATCTAAAATATCATATATAAACATTTAATTCATCATTATAACTGTCTTTGAGATGCAGTAATGAAAAAACGAATGATATCGCTTCACGAGGTGGTAGTCCTCCGTACACACGAATGATGATTTCATAACCCATTTGATGGAAGTGGAGATCGTTTTAGGTCATGAAAATAACATAAAAACATCTTAGTATATGGAATATAATAATTTTACTAAATAATAATTATATAATAATAATTTAAGGAGGTGGAAGAATAAATAAAACAAAAATGTTGTTTGTTTAACGTTACCTCTTCTTTGAGTATCCTCCTTATGTGTGCACCAAAAGCCTTCCTAGGATATATTTATGTCCAAAATGTGGATTATAGGATGATATTAGGAAATTTTTGAAGTTATTTGGTTAGGTATTTTATGAACCAAATGGGTTTAATGGTATAAAGTCTATAGGATAGGGGGTGGCCTTTTTTAAGTGAGGTGAGTGACACACTCGTAATGTTTTGAAAAGAAAAAGTTGTACCTAAATTTTTATAATTAAAAAAGGTTCAAAAATGGAAAATTCTAAATAATATAAGAGATAAGGTAAAAATATGGCCATATAATGGGTGTCATAAAAGTTTTGGGTTATTTTTAACCCTTATATTTTTAGTTTAACCCCTAGTAAACCCATTTTTACCTTAACTGTGGTAAATAATTTTTACTATTTTTTACTATTAATTTTGTTAAAATATTATGTTAAGATTATTATATAATATAAATTATTTTTATTCCAAATATTGAATCCTTTTTTTCAAATTATATTCACATAAGTGAAAATTTTTAATTTAAAATTAATCCCATGATGTGATGAGAAATGAGGGTTTTAAATGGAAAATGTTCAAAAGTTTACAATGTATTTATAACAAAATTCAATATAAAATTGATTAAAATAACCTAAATTGGGTTAATGGATGTATAATTGAACTAATTTTACATTAAAACAAATTTAAAATATAATTTAACTTTACAAATAAATTAAACGAAAATGCAGTTTTCAATTAAAATTCAGTATTTTTCACTATTAATAAAAAAATAAAAATTTTCGAAAAAAACCAAAATATTCACCATAAGATAATTTTGAATTTATGATTTCAAAAAATAAGTTTATTTTATTAAATTAATTTTCTAAATGTGTGAAATTTTATTTTATTAATTAAAAAAATAAATAAAAATTATTTTTTGAGAAAATAATATTTTTGAAGCATATAGAGACTTTACTGAAAATTAAGCAATTTTTTTATTAATAGTTTTAATTTATTTAAAACCATTATAATTAATTTTTTAAATTATTTGTTAGTATTCATATCACTATGTTTACTTTATATGTTATAATATTCATGTTTAAATGACTATATTAATAATATATTGTGGTTTCTTTAAAACACAGTGTCATGTGTAACACGAGTTATCAAAGAGATTTAATTTATTCTAAAAAATTATTCATAAAAACTTAGAGTGTTACATTATAACTCTCTTAAAATGATTTTACCTTGAAAATTGTCACTCTGATAAAAAAATGAGGATACTTATGCCTCATCATATCCTCAATTTATTATATAGCTTCCTAAAACTTGTAGTTTTTCCAGAAAACATTGACCTGGTGAGTGGTCCCATTTCATATAAATTTCTATATATAATCCATAATATCCACTAGTTATTCCTTATAATAATGATATTTCTCTTGTAGTATGACCACTATGTTTAGTACATTTGATGGTTCAGGTATGCACTTCCTCAGAAGAGATACACGAAACACGTTGCAGACTTAAGAGAGGTTAGGTGGAAGTGTTAATCGATAAACTATGGTTATGATACGATCAATAATTTCAAAGTGAAAGATATACCTAGGTCATAGATCCAATTTATTATCAAATGTAATTACCTTATTCCATGGATAAATTCTTAGAAATACCTTATCACCAACTTAAAATTATAGCTCACTCCAATGATTATCAGCATAACTTTTCTATCGACTCTAAGCTTCCAAAATTTGTCACTAAATGGATCTAACATTATCTTAAAATTATTTAGATATCTCAAGTCTGAATATATTTCTTTATCTAACTTCATTAAAGCACGTTGAAGCTCTGAATTTCTTTCCATATAAGGATTCATAACGATCCATCAGAATTCTTGAGTGAAAGATTTTTTTATAAGAAAAATAAACTAGAGGAAGATATTGATCCCAAATAACTTTGAAATCCAAAGAACATGATCCCAACATATACTATAGCTTTTTGAATATTCTCTTAGACTAACCATCTATATGAGGATAATATAGTGTGCTAAAATTCAACTCTGTATCAAGAGATTACTGAAGTATTCGCCAAAACGTTTAGGTAATCTTCAGATCTCGATCAAACTCAATGGAATTTGGTACTCTATTAAACCTTAACCATTTATTAATTTATATCCTAGAAAGATTATCTAGAGAAAAGAATTATCTAATAGCAATAAAGTGTGATGACTTATTATGGTGATCAACTACAACTCATATAGCATTTTTCCTTTTAGACCTTTTGGGTAGTCTAATGAAAAATCGATGGTGATGTTTTCCCATTTCCAATATGATATGAGAAATGGATTTAACATCCACTTAGACTTTTTTATTTCATCCTTAACTTACATATATAATAATAAGATAGATAAAAACTCTGCGATATCTCTGTTTATGATGCCCCATAATAAATACCCATTCAAATCTATATACATCTTCATACTTCCCAAATGAATAAAGAAGGATGAACTATAAGATTATTCAAATAACTCCTTAAAATCTGGTATATAAGGAATGCATACATGGTTCCTGAACCTAATTATTCCATTATAACCAAGGTTAAACTTAGTAATATTTAAAACATTCTTTTTCAACTCTAAATCCTCCTGATGTTCCTCTTTAATCTTTACATGGACTGATGGTTAATCAATCAATTGAGAAAGATAAGTATTCCCCTTAATTGAGGATTTCTAGATCCATCCTTTTCATATCCATAAAAATTAGATCTTTTGTAATCCTTACCATGGATAATCTATCATGATCCTTTTGACTCAAATCATTAAACACCTTCTCTTTACCATGGTGTTAAGGTATTGAGTATTCATAATCATTAATCATCTCTGAACATCTTCTTTGGAACATATTCAACTCCTTCTATGTGAATATATAATTTAAACTTTTATGATTGGTAAATACATCACACTTATCTCTATAAAGATAATGCCTCCATATTTATAATGAAAAAATTACCATATCTAAATCCAAATCATGAGTTGGGTAATTTTTCTTATGAATGTTTAATTATTGTGAGACATAAGCTATTATTATTTAATTCTAAATAAGAATACATCCTAATACCTTCTTGGATGAATCATTATAGATTACAAACCCTACTCCAATACAGGTTAATGTAATCATAAGTACACTGGATAATCTTCTCTTCAGTTCCTTGAAATTTTCTTCACATTTATCTATCCATAGGAACTTGTCTTTCTTCTATGTTAACTTGGATAGAAGATTTGATAATGTTGAGAAATTATCTACAAACTTCCGATAATATCCAGATAAACTATGAAAACTATGGATCTTAGTCACCATGGTTGGTCCAGGCCAACATTCAATATAATCTATCTTTCATAGATCTATCTATATACCCTCTCTTGAGATTATATGACCAAAAATGAAATCTTTTACAGCCAAAATTCACACTTTGTAAATTTTGAATATAGTTTCTCCTTACTTAGGGTCTTTAGTAATATTATGAAGTGTTCTTCATTATCTCCCTTTCTCTTTGAATATATAAGAATATCATCTATAAATACTACCACGAACTAATCAAGGTAATATCTGAAGACTGTATTTATTAATTCAATTAAGATAGTAGGGGAATTAATAAGACTGAATAGAATCACTACATATTCATAGTGTCCATACCTTGTAAGGAATTATTTATTGGGACCCTCAATTATTGATATCTAAAACAAAGTTCAGTCTTGGTAAAGTATTGAGCTTCATGTAGTTGATCAAACAAGTCATCAATCCGAAGAAGATGATACATGTTCTTAGTTGTGATCTTGTTTTTCTCATAATAATCAATATAGATTCACATAGATCCATATTTATTTTTAACAAAAAAAACTGGTGCACCCCAAGATGGAACACTTGGCTGAAAGAATCCCTTTTCAATGTTTTCCTAGAGTTTCTTCTTTAATTGATGCAACTTAATCAGGTCCATTCTATAGGAAGTATTTGAAATTGGAATGGAACCATGTATGAGTTATATTGAGAAATAAACTTCACATTTGGGTTTAAGGATAAGAAACTATTCTATAAAGACATCAAAAAATTCCCATACAGTAGGAATATCATTTATTCAAAGTTTGTTACTGAGCATTTGAGATAAACACCCCTTATAAATGAGAATTAATACCAATACAATGGATGTGATCTCTATCAGAAGTTCACACTTATCATCACATTAATAGATGATCATAGGTTGGTTTAGAATATTGAATGCAACTTCCCTAATTGAAAATTGATGAGGGATTTATATATAGAAATCAAATCCATTACCAATATAACATAAAATTAAACTAGAGGAAGACTGAAAATATTTATAGAAATTACATTCTTTCTAATGTCAATTGGATAAGAATCGTAGACTTGATATGAAATTATCATACCATTAGGTTTTTTCACTACTATTTATATATCTAATATTTTGGTTGGAATCTTGATACCCTTAGAAAATTCTTTAGATATGAAAGAATGGGTAGATACAGAGTCAAATAACACATTAGAAATTCTATAGTGGATGGTAAGTGTAACTTTCACCACATAGTTATCACAACCATCATTAGAAATAGTGCTCACATGATATTTCCCTTACTATATTGGCTTAAATGGTTTCCAACATTGATCATCATCATTAACCTTTAGATTTGGGTATTAGTTAGCATAGTGCTCATACTCCTTTAATTTGAAACATTGGACTATGGTTGGTGCATTATGTGTAATTTTATCTTCATTATTAACATTAATTAACTTCTTCCCATCAGTTCTGAAATAAATTTACCAATAACCTTCACTTCCGCAATTAAAAAATTTATGAGTCCCTTTATGAAAATTTACTCAATTATTCCTCCCATATTTTTTGCAAAAATGAAATATCATTTTTTTATATACATGGTTCTTATATTTCCCATTGAATTCAATTTTTCTATTATTATAAAAACCATGAAATTGATATATAAATCGAACCTACATTTCCACCTTGATAGAACATTGAAAAATCTATTCAAATATACTGAAGTCTCTTATGGATAATTATTTTTGGAGACTTTGTTTTAATCCACTAAATAAATGATCAACCTTAAATTCAAGTTAGTCGATAATACCAGAAGCATACCTCAAAATTCTTGTAAAATTTCCCTCATAGGTGATAAAATATTCATCATCCTTTTACTTTATCTCAAATAACTCTTTTGATATATTTATATAAATAATATGAGAAAATTACTTATTGAAAAATAAGTTCATGAACTAGTCCCAATATAGAGTCAATTTCATCCTATTGATTTTTATTTTTGATGAAATGCCACCATTGATGACCTTAACCTTCCAAATAGTAGATAGCTAAAATGTGTTTTTCATATTTTAGACACTGGAGAATGGAAAATATCTTTTTAATGGTGCTGATCCATTGTTGATTAACTAGTGGATTAGAAGACCCACTGAAATAAGGTGGATGTTGCCTCATGAAGGACTCATCAAAACATTGTTCCATACTTTGTTTTGAATTACAATATGATTTATAACTTGAGAAATTTGTGTGATCATACAAATGAGATTTTTAATTATAGGTCTCATAATATTTTTATTATCATGATGAAACTCATTGAATTTTTCATCACTCTCAACATTAACGTGATTCATTCGGGTTCCAACCATTGACTAAAACCAAAAAGCATAGTCTAAGAAATAATAATCATGACGGGGAACTATATAATCATGAAAAATCACTTGGAGGATGTCTAAATAATGTAACCTTATTTAATATATGACACCTTAGGTTTATCCTAGGTTATGCATGGAAATAATCTATTTAAATCCCTCATGATAGTTCATAAATAGTTTGTTAATTTATAATGTGTATCCCCAGGAGTTTCAAATCAGTTGTGCAGCAAGACATGTTTTCATGCACCAAGTAATGTTCAAGTCTAGATCAAGAATAATTCTCAGAGTTATTACCACAAGGTACCTATGTGATATAGCCACATCCACTTATAGTTTCCAGGCATGGATGAAATTTCTTAGAAACCACTTTCCATTTCCTTTACCAAATTCCAAGACATTTTCCCATACTTTGACTCATCCTTAGACCTATCCTTAGATATTTAATTAGGGATCACGGTAAGGTTTTCTCATCCTAGTTTCCATAGGATAACTTAACCTATCCTTTGATACCAACTATAGTGACCTAGTGTTATCGTACATAGATATTGCATCATTCTTTTTATCAATATTCATTACATTACACAAACACACACTTAAGGACAATAGTTTAGTGTCTTTGGAAACATGGAAACACAAAAAAAATTCCATAGGTAAACTACAACATCTCCCACTATGATATTCATTACTAGAACCCTTATTAGACATATCATACATAATATATTTATTCATAACCTGGGGAAATGAAACATAAGAAAAGATGAGCTCATATGCTCAATAAGAGTAAAAAAAGAGATAATTAAGCATAACATGACATAAGGGTATGATAACATGTGTATAACTTTTGAAACCCATACATTTCATATCAAAGATCGTAATCTTGAGTAATAGAATAAATATTTTTAGTTCATAATAAATGAATCATAAGTGAATCAAAGAACATGATCCATGAGATAATAACATTGGAATAAGACATATATTTTTGGCATATATATAATCATAGAAAATCATTTCAATATTAGTAAATGATTAATTCAAAGGATATCATAGTGGAATTGGTTCACTCCACAAACCATTATAGTAGTCAAATATCACTACCAAAACCATCATATCATAAAAATTCCTTTACTGACTCAGGTTCTCTCCCTATTCTAGTCGTGAATATCTCATGAGATATAAATAATTACCTAATACATAAAAGGGATATATAATTCCTAACTGTCACATAATGAAAATCCTAGATATATGTGGCATAATATCATAAAATATTCATCATATCAAAACCAATAAAATGAAATGGGCTTCATAAACATTTCATCATATCATAATATATAGAAAATAGATAGGTTTCATAATCATTTAATTATTTCATCATAGCATAACCCATGAAAAAAGAAGAGGGTTTCATAATAATTTTATCATTGAAAAAATTTAGAAGAGAAATGGATTTCATAAAAAACTTGTAATCATAAACCATTAAGAAAAATAATAAGAATGATATCCTTGGTTTATATCCTTAGTAAATCATAAGTTACATAAAGGGATTCCATCTTAGATGGAGATTTATTTTGAAATATAAATCACTTAGAATGATTCTTGAGGTAGATAACTTGTCTTTGAAATCAACTTTAAAAAAATCGTAAAACCTTATGAAAATAATTTTCTTTGAAAATAACCTATAAATCTTATAATGTAATATTTAAAAATTATTTAAAACATTTATTTAGGAAAATAACATGTCCACTCTCACTAAAACTTTTTTAAAATTTTTCAAAATAACTTTTTTTGTTTGAAATAATTTATTTAAAATTTAAAAATTTTACCAAATATTAAGGAAATTTTTTTAATTGAAAATAACATTAAAAACTTCTAAGAGAATATTAAAATCTATGAGTGTTCATAACAGTGAGAAATAAAATTCTTTCTAGGAATGTTAAAAATAATAAATCTTATTATATTTTCTATAAAATATAAAGGATCATTTTTCAAAAGAAAAATAAACATTCATTTTTTTTGAAATTTAAAAAATGGGTAAAAATTAATTTTAATAATCATTGGATAATGATAAAACATTTTCGAAAACATATTTTTTGAAATATGATTTTTTAAGAAAACAAATTTCTGGTAGAAGAGATAAATAATGCCAGATTTTGTTAAAATCACTTTATCAATTATTTTAAGTACCAAAGAGTGTAAAAATATTAATATTACTTGAAAATATCATGAATAATCAAATAATAATAAAATTAACGAGTTTATTTAGATATGTATCATAAGAGTTTTGCATCAGAAACACAGTCATAAATAATCCTGATAAATGATGAGATTGTAACATAAAATCATTACCACTTTGGTAACTTTGATGCATAAGACCCATGAATAAATGAAATAAAATAGAACTTAAAATATCATTAGGATAAATAAATTCATTAAGTTAAAGGTCAAATTGGATATATATACACCTAATTATATAATACATGTGTATAACATAACGTATGCCTCAATGAAGGCAAATTGAGACAAAACCCCTTACCTTAAGTCTTGAATCCCATCATACACGTTAAAACATTATAAACAATAAATATAAGTTCATTATAAATATATTAAAGAAAAATATTTATATATATCATACCATATATGATTTTCTTATGACCTTTTATTACCCTTTTATTAACAATTCTATTTTAATGTTATGTTTCAGGTAATAACCACTTTGTTTTTTGTATATGTTTTGATTTGTTATTTTAGTCCTCATACTTTGATAATGATTTAATAATATCCAGAATTTTAACCATTTTATAAATATAATATATATTTAGTATATATTTATTTAAATTAATCCAAAAAATTTAGCGATAGAAAATGAAATACACTGTTCATAGAGATAATAAGTTGTACGTATGCATGAATGCTATTTCAAAATTCTTATCGGATTGAAAGAAAGAAAGGTAAATGATATATTATCATTAAATAATAACTTCTCTGTCATATATATAATAAATTTTAATTTAAACCATCCTTATTACTTTCCATGTAAATAATGAATGAAACACATCGCTATACGAGGTGGTAGTCCACCGTAAACATGAATGTCATTATCGTATTGCCAAAAAATTAAAATTAAAATAGGAATATGTAATATTATGATTATAGAATCATAATAATATCATAAATATCATATATTAACATTTATTTAATCATTATAACCATCCATGAGAGGTGGTAATGAAAAAATGAATGACATGAGCTTGCAAGGCGGTAATCCGTTGTACACACGAATGATGATTTCATAACTCATTTGATGGAAGTGGAGATGGTTATAGGTCATGAAATTAAAATAAAAAATAATTAGTATATTTAAGACAATGAGTTTATTATATAATCATGTTATAAGAATAATTTAAGTAGGTGGAGGAAGAAATAATAGAAGAACACTCATCTATGAATGTTGACTTTTCTTTGGGTGTCCTCTTTAGGTTTGAACCAAAATCCATCCTAGGTTGGATTTATATAGAAAATAAAGATTATATGATGAGATTAGGGAATTTGGATAGTTATTTGGGAGGTATTATCCAAATTAAAATGGTTTTATGGTGTTAATAATAGAGGAGAATTGGTGGACTTTTATAAGTGAGGTGAGTGACACACATGTAATATTTTGAAATGAAAAATGTGTACCCACGTTTTTATTGTGTGACAAGGTTTAAAAATACCATTATCTATAATATAAGTTATAAGGTCAAAATATTTACATAAATTATATTTTTTAAAAGTTTTTGGGTTATTTTTAACCCATATCTTTTTTAGTTTAATCCCCAGTAAACCCATTTTTACCTTAACCATGGTAAATAGTTTTTTTACTATTCATTTTGGTAAAAAATTAACTTAAAATTATTATATAATATAAATTATTATGATTCTAAATATGGAATCCTTTTTTTCAGAATTACATTCATATAAGTTGAAAAAATTAACTTAAAATTAATCCCGGAGAGAGATGAGAAAGAAAGTTTTTAAAGAGAAAATGTTCAAAAGTTTACAAAGCTTTTATAGAAAAATAAATATAAAATTGATTCCAATGAGGTAAATTGGTTTAATGGATTTATAATTGAACTATTTTAACTTTAAAATGAATTTAAAATATAATTTCAGTTTATAAATAAATTAAATGAAATGGTAGTTTTTAATTAAAATTCAGTATTTTTCACTATTCATCAAAAAATGAAACTTTTCATAAAAACCCAAAATATTAACACTAATATAATTTTGAAATGATTATTTAAAAATTAATTTTATTTTATCAAATTAATTTTGTAAAAGTGTTAAAAATTAATTTTATTATTGTGCATAAAAAGAAATAAAAATCATTTTTTCAAGAAAATAGTATTTTTGACACTACTGGAAATCCAATCTATAACAATGAACCTATACCAATGGTTACAAAAATCCATTGGGATAGAGAATTCAAGATATTGTTTTCACAATGATTTCATAAAAAACATTGGGATAATTCCCCATATCCTAATGGGTTTTTAAACTATTGGGATAGATTCCATTCAGTAAAGGGTATCCTAATGTTTTGAAAAAACCCTTGGGATAAATTATCCATCCCAATGGTTTTAAAAACATGTTGGGATAGATCCTCCCCAAATACATTGTAGACAACCTTCTCAATTTAGAATCCATCGAACCACATTTTTTCCGAACCGATATCTCTCCTCTTACTCCTATCATGTGAACCCTTCCTCCCAACTGGTGATCTATCCTAGTTTAAGTCATTTTTTTCTTCCACTTAAAATCGGTAAGTTGTAAGTGAGTTATATCTTCTGCCTCGACTTATTTTTTCTTTTTTCATTCATATTCCACTCAAATATCCTCGATTTACATATTTTGTTCTATTGTGTTTTTAGCCACTTTGTATTATGATCCCATTATGTGATTGATTGTTTGAACTCACCACTCATAAAAATGTTATCACTTAAACAAACCACTTGTGTGTGAATATAGAAATTTTGGGAAAATAATGACTCGATAGATGATGAAATTTTTTGAAACCCCATTTAAATTTAAATTATTGTATATATGGTGGTTTATATCTATTTCTATGCATTCTAGTGTGTGTTCTATTTTTATATTGCGTTTTTTAGATCTTTTTAGAAAATTATGGTGATGATGATGATAAGTTTTGATATAGATTGTGTTAAAGAAGTGAAGTTGTGGTTTTATTGGCATGGGATGTGTTGAGGGATGGTTAATGGTGAATGGTATATGTTTTTTGTTGTGTTATGGTTATGTTGTGGTGATGACGATGTGCCTGTAGTTATTAAAATCTTTATGTGTTTTTGTGTAGTGGTGTTTTTGTAGTTTTCTAGTGGCTATGGAATATGATTAGTAGTAATAAAATAGGAATGAAATCGGATGAAATTAAATAAGTGTGGGATGAAATAGATTATGTGGTAATTGATTATTAAATTGAATGGTGATAAATAAGTATTATTGTGGGTGATTACAAAAGGTTTTTTTTTCAATAAATATAGAATTAAATGGATATTAAACAGATATTGTTTGATACATTGGAAAATATAGAAATTGGTTGATTTTGGAAATGAAAGAGAGGAATTATGGGTTGTGTGTGGCTATTTTGTGTAGTGAGTTGCATTTTGTGATGGCAATAGTTGGTAGAATATATTGTAGAGTGATGTAGTAATGATTGGAAGTATATTTAATGATACACAAATGCAATATTATTATTTTAATAAAGATTTATTTTTTTGTCTCTATAATACTTGGTAAATCATGAAAATATTATTTTTATGAATGTTATTATAGTTTGGGTTTTATTGAGAAATAATTGAGAGAAAATATAGTTCTAATAAGGGATATTTCATAACCAGGATATAAGGACATCATCCACCAATATGGTATTTATACAATGATTTTATATCACATCAACTAAGTTTCACATAATATCCCAATTTATTCCTTGTTATAATGACCCACTAAATAAACTAAAATTGAAATGAATTGATTAGACCCTAAGAAAACTAAATTATACCAAACTGACCTAAATAGTCTGGAAAATAATTGAACTAAACCTATCAAACCTTTATGAACTAAAACCCAACCGAACTAACAAATATTATCTATATCATAACTGAATTGATTTGACCAAACCAACTAAATTGAATTTAAATGACCTGATTTGACCCAAGTAGACTTGAGTAGATCTAAACAACACTAAACTACACCAAACTGAAATAAAATAAAAATAAGTGAACTAAATTGAACCTAACTAAAAGAAATTATATTGTAATGATAAAAAATGAAATGAGTTGAACAATCTTTAATAAAACCCATAGTTATTAATGGAGAGCATCATAGCATGCTTTTGCACCATGGCCAGTACCAGAGGCCATTGTGCCATGTGATGACTATGCAATAGCCCAGTTTGGATGGCACACTGTGACATGCTCTATGTTGTGCCATGGCGCAGTGTGACATTGTGTTCACCATGGAGCCATCTTATTTTTCTTATTTTTGTTTTTTTGAACATTTTTAACAAGCCAACCCAAAAATTATTAAAATTCATTATTAAAACACTTTTTCTAGTCAAGTGATTCCCTTATTCCTACTTGAACTTTGCGTAACACACCGATCAAGTGTAACAACCAAGCACAACCAACATCCTTAACAATTATTTGAAATATTTCTTGCAATAGAGTTTTAATGATTTTTTATTTGAATGTATTAAGGTTATTTATTAACAATATATTATTGTTAAAAATAATTTTTTCCTAAGATTTATAAAAAAATTAGTTTTTGTATTTTTATTTTTAATAATAATTCTGTTATCAAAATTATTATTTGTGCTTATTTTAATATTCTAATATACCTTTTTGAACTAAAAGTTAACATTTCCATGCATTGTATGCCATTAAATGCACTTTTTCACCAAGGACCCTTGTTGTCGTTGTGCTCCATATGCCATAAATTACTATGATAAACCCCAAATAGGAATGCACTGACCCAGTCCAAATAAAATAACAAAACCCAACCAATATCATGGTATTATATTTATAACTGAATTCAATATCATATTTATATTATTATGTTATATATATATAGTGTTTTATTGTCTTTTATATTATAATTCTCATATAGAGTAGTTTTTCAGGTATGGATTCATATAAAGTGAAAAATTCTCATTTGCTTAAATATATTTTCAATTAAAATTCAATCTTATTGAATTTATTCTATGAAATAAATTATAACAATTTTTTTATTTAATATACAGAAGTTTGATGTATGAAACCGATCAGATATCAAGCGATTTTCAAAACAAGTTGGAAAGATTTTTATATTTTTCATTTGAAAATGTTTCAAATAATGGTCATGAACACTACCCATGTTATAATTACAATGTAAGACCTTGTTTGATTCATGAAGACATTATCTACCATATAACAAAATATGGTTTTCAAACAAACTACAATGTGTGGTATCACATTGGGGAGAAAATGGAATCTCAAAATGTTGATGATCAAAATGAGAGGATTGGATTGAAGAATTTTTTTAAATGACTAGTTTGAATTTATTTATCATCATAAGAAGGAATGTATGCTGAACCAAGAACACTTCAATATGAGAAAACATGATGCATCTAATAAAAATGATGATGTTGATAGGGTGAAAAAATAAAATGATGATGCCACAACTCCAATATATTGTCAATGAATTAAAATGAGAAATATGTAATTTTTAATAGGATTGTTTCTTGGAAAAAACCATGTATGATATTTCTAATACTTCCATCAATTACATTATTACCTTCTTGAAGGACTTATTTATAGATCATTCAGATAATCCCTCAAACCACTATATGGAATGAAGGTTAGTTGTGGAACTAAGATTTTTTAAAAAAAATAATGTTTTCTCAAAATATTTCAGCTTATTCTAGGAGGAAACTATTGAATGAAATGATTGTATAAAATGTGGAATGTGATGATGGAATCCAAAATATGATGGAACACTATTATGTGTGCCAAATTAAGTAATGTGGCACTTTCCATTGATCCTTAGACTTCAAAATATTTTCATGTCTGATGAAATATCAATAAAAATGAGATGGTATGATACTGAGAGAAATATTAATAATGATGAGTTGGTTCACCCTAATGATGGATTTTCATGGTAGATATTTTATGCTTTATATCTTGAATTCATAACTGATGTGGGTAATGTGAGGCTGGATGTTTCATGTTAAGGTTTTAATTCATTTGGGAATATGCTTACTTTGCACAACATATGGATGGTTTTCATATAAATTGATAACCTTCCTCCATGGTTGTGTATAAAAAAACCTTTCAATTTCTTGAGTATACTCATATATTTCCCTTTTGATCCTTAAAATTATATATATGTATATATGAAACCTTTAATAAAAGAGTTGAAACTTCTTTGGGATATGGGTGTGCACACATACAATACATGTTCTAAAGAAAAATTTCGGATGCGTGTTGTGCTTATATGGATGATAAATTACTTTCATACTTATAAAATGATGTCTGGAAAGATAACTAAGAGAAAACAATTTTGTTTAGTTTATATAAAGAATACACTATCTAGAAGAATGAAATATCACCGTAGTTTCAGTTTTATAGGGCATCTATGATTCTTTCTAATAGATCATCTATATAGAAATAATCTTCAAATATTTAAAAATACCATGGAGACTAAAAATCAACCTTAGCATATGTATGGAAAGGATTTTCGTAGTGAATTGAAATATTTTAGTTTTTCATTCGATAAGGGTCAAATGAAATCTAGATAGAGGAAGAATGTTTCCTCTAAAACCTGTTACAATTTGAAGAAGACGAGTGTCTTATTTGAGTTTCCCTATTATTCAAACAACTTATTACTTCATTTCTTAGATGTAATTCACATTGAAAAAATATATGTGAAATGTTTCTTTTTATTCTTCTAAATTTCAAGGGAAATACAAAAGGTGATTTATGATCTCGGCGTGACTTGGTGGATTGGGGCATCAGACTATAATTTAATCCTATGTCTATCAGCAAAAATAAATTGAAAGTTCCATGTGATTTTTATGTGATAACAATTGAATAATAAAAATCAATTTATGAAAGTACTAGAGAATATTAAAGTTCTATATGTCTATTCAAGAAACATATCAAAATGGTTCAATAAAAGAGAGTTGAAGTTGAAATCTTTTAAGATTAATGATTATTACATCCTTCTGCATGAGTTGATTCCAATAAAAATATATCATATTTTTTCTAATAATGTAAGGGTGTAAGTTATTCATTTGTTCCATTTGTTTATAGATCTTTGTGATAATAAGTTTTCCAAGTCTTTCTTTCATTAAATTTTGGAAGAGGCATCGCTAATTTTTTGTGAGTTAGGGAAAATGTTTCCTTCATCATTTTTCACATACATGTTGCATCTAACTATCCATATTCCAACTGAAATACTTATCAGAGTACATGTTAATTTTTTTTGGATATATCCAACTAAAAGAAATATGTACACCTTAAATTATTATTTCTAGAATAGGAATCATCCTGAAGGTTCTATTGAGAATAGTTATTTGGCTCAATAATGAAGGATTTATACTCAATGTATTTGTATGATCTTATAAGAGAATTAACAAACCAATGAGAAATGAAGAAGAATAATATGATAAAATAGAACCCAATTTTCCATCACTCTCTCAAATAGAGGGAATTCTCAGATCATATACATTGATGACATTAATCCTTGAAGAGTGGGATATTGCACATCGCACAGTTTTGTTCAACTGTGATTTGTTCAATGACTACACCAAGTAAATAAATTGAACATGTATATCTTATATCATATCATATAATTTTACATATATGTTAAATTATTTATATTTTTATCTAAAAAGAACATAAATAAATGATAAATATAAAACATCGTTCATTATCTCTGAGAAGGATAGATAATTTTTATAGAAAAGTGTTTTCTACTTGGTTGAAATTGAAGGTAGAAATATTAATTTAATAATTTAATAAAATCAATATTAATTAATCTCAATATTCATTTATATTTTAGGTATTGAGTTTTCTTGATGAATCTATCTTTAAGGAAAAAAGAGATTTGGATTTTGGTCCTAATACACTGGTTCATAATTATAAATCAATCGTGATCAATGGGTATAGATTTATTTTCAGTAAATGAGAAAAGAACTTGAGAACACAACATAATGGTGTTATGAGAAATGCCACACCGGACTACTATTCCAGTGCATTGGATTGTAGAACATCATTTGAATATGTATCTTATTATGGAGTCTTCAAAATTAATAATAATATTGGATTATTACTCTTATGGTCAAGTCACTGTGATGAAATTTCAATGGTTTGATTTGATGATGAGGAAGGTCACAATTATTGATGATTGTGGATTTTGAGTTATTGACATGAATCACACTCTTTATACCAATGAACCATATGTGCTGACATAAATGGATTAAAATGTTTTTGATGTCAAAGATCATCTTCGACCTGAATTTGTTTTCATTATTGAAGTAATTACAATATATATTTTTAATGATGGTGATATTGTAATTGGAACCATCCTTGCTACCATTGACCCTAATCCATTTATTACTTATGATGATCCAATATCTCAATTTTTTGAATTGATTGTGAACTTAAAGTTGTGGTGGGAAATATATAGAATCATCCATCAGTATTCTCAATTCTTTTGGTTTATCTTTACTCGGGTTGTTAAGGTGGGTACTATTCAAATTGATTTACTATTGATTACAAATATTTTTTATTTGACTTGACCTTCATGTGCATTTTCAATATTTATTGTTTGTAGTTTTATTTGATTTGCATTTTATAATATTGAATTGAACTATATTCAAACCTATGAAACTAAACACAAATAAAAAACTTAAATTAGAACAAAAAATAAGAGGAGTTGAATAATACATATTAAACTTATTGATATGAAAATCAAAACAACTGAAAATAATGACCTAACAAAAAAAATGGCAAAATTACCTAACCCAAAATATAAACCAAATAACCTAATACAAATAAAAATGAACAAATGATCTAATCAATTAACAAAATTTTACCAAATGACCAAAGATAAATAAAAACAGATAGATGACCCAATCAATTGACAAAAATAAACCAATTGATGTAAGAGAAATATAAATGGACAAATGACCTAACCAAAATTGAATTGGATCGAATTAAAAATAGAATAAAAATATATCATACCTATGATAAACATGATAATTGGAATGTATTGTTTATTCTATGAAATGTTTTCTATTTTGATATGATTCCATCTAAATTTAAAATTATTTTTCTTATATCACTACGTATCATGTATTTGGTTTGACAAGTGGTATTACTTAATTAATTCACGTTTCATATTTTTTGTTGTTTGGGTTACACATCAGTTCTCAATTTCTAATTAATTCTAAATTTGTTTTCAAATGTAGGAAATATAACCTATTGAGAAGATTTTATGAAAAAGGACGAAAGACAACAATCCCTGAATGAATGATATGGGCATTCCTTCATTAGGTCCTATTGTGAGTATTTTATTTAATATATATATATATCAATAACATATAATTTCATGTGATTAATTTTATTTTAAAATTTTATGCAATATACACCACTTTGTGCTAGTTATTCAATGATAAACCTAGTGGTCCCAGTACTCAGGCTGTTAGTATAAGGGGGTGGTACTAGTGCTATGTGCTCAAGTCGGTTTACCCAATTAGACACTGTTCCTTCCACCAATGTACCATATACCACACATTCTAACCCCACAATGTTTTTAGGGACATATCAGATATTTATTTAACCCATGTTTTCACCGTCATTTACATATGATCCTCCTCACCAATCTTTCCCGTGTCCGATGATGATTCCTACTCCTTATCCATATCATGCATTTGGCCAGGCATCCATGTCATCTTATTTTCCTTCTACTTCATTCTCTCAGAGATTCTACATTCCTTATTATTCGACTTTTAATCTGACATATTCAAATCCTGTAGAGCATACACTAGGACCAACTCCATCTATACAAGGTGATGTTCCTTCAGTTCCTACAGACCCAATGGTTCCCATTGATCATACTGCCCCAAGTATATTTAAAGAACCCTAATAAATTTTTTACCACAATTTATTTTCATTATTACATGTATTGATATAATATCTGTTTATCTTCTACAACACCTAGATATAATGATAGGTGATGAGGGAATATACACATGCGTGTAGTGTCGAACTTACGCACGTAGTTGATGGTGGACTATAATGAAGACAAAAAAATGATTAAAAAAAGGGCTGGAATTTAGGAGTTTTTTGGAGATTCTTTCCAAATACTCTGACATCATTCCCATCAGTCCACTCTCCTAGAGACACCTACTAAATGAAGTAAAGGATAATTCTTGGGAATAAATATGGGTAAAAAAATCTATTAGATTTAATTTTATATTATTATTTTATTTATATGAATTAATATTTTGGTTCCAAATTTGTTTTAATTTTCCTGATGGTGAGGGTGTGAGGCTAGAATGACTAATGGAACTAGGTGATATGTGGAGAGAATATAAGCATGAGATATATATTGGATAACATGATAGAGTTGGCACCGATTTAGAGGCCACACCTATCATAGATGATTGTTTGATAAAACATTATCAAAAAATGATTACTCATTAGATGACAACCACTTTCAAGGTATTAAAATTTTGAGGGTTTTAAATGAAAATATTAATGTTTTTCATTAATATATTCTTTTTTTATTGATTTTTTAGAAATAGTTAGAAAAAAATAAAAAAAAACATTGATGCTAAGAAATACGTCCACACTTTGGGGCAGACTACGATGTTAGACCATGAGAGGAAGAAGGTATAACAGTGATTTATAATTTTTCTTTAGGACTTTCACTTTCTATTGTTTCCTCCAAATTTCATTCGATTTCTAATGTTTTGGTTGAGTAGTGGAGATTGAATATCAACCCAAACCACACTAAACTAAAATAAATTGAACTAAAAATAATCAAATCAAACCTAACTAAATCAAATAGATTTGATCCAAATTTAGTTGAAATTACTTGAAATATATACAACTGAATGAAACCTAAAGGAATAAAAAAAATCAACTAGACATTAATAATATTGAATTAAATCAAGACAAATCAAATAGAACAAAACTAAACTAAATGAGCATAGGAATACCTAAACATAAGTTATCCAAAAAACATATATAAACTAATTCATATAGAGGTAAACAAAATGAAATTGAATATAAAGGAATATACTTAAAAAGAAAAAAACCAACCAAATACCAATAGAACCAAATATTATCAATGAAATCCACACTGAACATAATTATATATAATTAAATAAAATAGTTCAGAAATAAATAAATAAATTTTGATTGCATAGAATATAATTGAAACAACTAAAATATAACCAAATAAATATAAATTCAATTGAATAAAATCAAACTAAATTGGCCTAAATAGACTCAACCAGATAAAAAAATTGAACAATCATAAAATAAAATAAATTAAAAAACTATAAAGAAAGAAAATCATAACAAATAAAAATTGGATTGGACCAACATGAACTCATCTACCATATGTTTTTCTTTTCATATTCATTAAAAATTAATATCCATTTGATTTTAGTAATGAAATTCATTATTAATAACCTATTTTAAATTATTGTTTCCTAAATTCAAAGTCATTATAGAGGGAGGTATTTAATATTGAAAGATGTGTGCCTCAAGATAAACTATTTTGAAAGAGAAGAAAGAAAAAAGATGGAAGTATAGTTAACGAACCGACACTACAACAAATTATAAGTATTAATTTGTTGATTTTAAATTTTAATATCTATTTGGTAAATTAATAGTTTATTTATATTTTCAATATCCTTCTTTGGAGTCCCTTCATTCCAAGGAGCCTAACAATTTTGGTCCAAATGATCACTTACATCAAGTTTTGGGATATGAGCACCATGGTAGATCACACCGCCGACCTAAGAATAGTATAGTCCTGACGAGGTATTGGCCCACTTTAGTTACAAATTTTAGTACAAATGAATTAGAAAAGGATAATTCATGGTCATCACAAGTTTATGCTAAGGTATAAAATGTTGAAAAAAGGCCACTAGGTGGAAGAATAGGCTGAAAGGGAAACATTGAATTTATGAAACTGATGAATGTTTTATGTCCATCACTTCCATAAGATACCACCATGACTTGTGATGAATATATGTTATAGATTAATTAATTATATAGTGAATCAGGTGGTATTCTTAGTGGTGGTCAAGATGATGTCATTCATGGCGATGGAGATGGTGGGGATGATGGTGAGGACGTGGCTAAGGCAGAGGATGAGGGCGAGGATGTGGCTGAGGCTGAGGATGAGGATGAGGATGGGTACGAGGAAGAAGATGAGGATCAAGATGGGGATGAGTTTAAGGATGATGTTGATGATAGTTATGGTGATTAGGGATGTATTGATACATAACATTTTTTATTAATATTTATAACATTTGACGTTTGATGATTTGGTGTTACTAAATATATGTGTGATATTCTATATGTTTTTTATCATTGGTTAAATTCATCAATTGTGATTTGTTCTATTATAAATTGTTGAGGATGTTATTTGGTTTTATTTATATGGTTTTATATTTTTATTTTCAGGTGAATTATGTTTTGATGTTTTGATTGTAGGTAGTTCTGTAGTTTTATTTTGCATGTGTTAGTTCTGTAGTTCTCTTTTATAGGTGAAGGTTTGGTTTGTAGGTGTAGGTGCATTATAGGAGGTTAATTGTATGTGATGGTTTTTTGTAGGTGTGTTTTTAGGTATATGTTCATTTCAGGAGGATAATTGTAGGTGATGGGTTTCTATGCAGTTGGGGGGGGGGTCTATACCAACAGTTTTACAACTATTGGATTACATATATCCCAAAGGTTCAAGATGAACCACTGGGATATGCCTTTCCAAATAGTTCAAAAACAATTGGGATATCCCTATACCAAAAATTATAACCATTTGGATAAGTTTATTCCAATGGTTTTGAAACATTGGGAAAATCCTATCTCAACGATTCATCTTGAACCATTGGGAACATGTAATTTTACCCACCGTATACAAACAGTTCTCTAGAAACTGTTGGTATAGGAATATCACAATATCTTGTATACCAATGGTTCCTAGAACCATTTTGATAGGCTATCCCAACATATATAAGGGCTATCCCAATGGTTTGGAACCATTGCGATAGGTCATGTTTTCAGTAGTGTGAAACATACAAAGACTTTATAAATAAAATAAGTACATTTTTTATCAAAATGTTCCATTTATATAAACCATTATAATTAATTTTTAAAAATTGGTTATTACTATTCATATATATATAAGTTAAATTTATATTTTATAATGGTCACATTTAAATTACTATATTAATAATAAATCATGGTTTTGTTAAAACACAATGTTGTCTGTAACACAAGCTATCAAAGATATTTATTTTATTCAAAAAACAATAACTCAGAAAAATTCGGGGTGTTACATTTAGTATATAAAACTTCTTCCTATCTCTCATTAACTCTCACTTTTATATTTACAATTTAATATAAAAAATCATTCATTATTTTCTTACCTCGAGTTGTAGCTCCTAGATTCTAAATTCAGGACCATTTGTGTTGTGACTCGCATTCTTTAAAGTTAGTGTTGTATTTTGGTTATGACTCCCCATATAAAAGGTTAGTGTGGTTATCCCTACACCTTGTAGAAAATGTTTCTATAATCATTTCATGATTCCCCTTCCAAAATAAGATTAGTTCACAACATGTCTTTTATTGAGTAGAAAAGGTATAAGAGTAAACTAGGTCCACTTTTGACCTTACTGCTATAAAAAATATCCCTATGATTTTTCTATTTATTTTATTTCTACATAAAATTAACTCTAATTATTAAATTTCAAAATTAATTTACATAATTAATCTATTTCATTACATTTTTTGATTTGGTCTATTCACCCCCTCTAGTACATATTTAATTACCCTTTATAGAGTTATAATTGGGATCAAAGGCTAGAACTTATTAAGAATAGACTAGCTCAAATATTCCTTTTCCCAATACTGATAATTTGTATTAGATCTTCTTCCTTTCATAATTTAAACATTCCTTCTATAGAGTGTGTTCATTATATTTTACCATGAAAACCTATTCTTAGACGTCACAGTCTATGGTAAAAATCATTAAGATGGAAGGAATAAATGATTATTGGATTCCTTATAATCCACATCAATTTTAATGAAATGACTATGGATATTAGAGATCTAGAATGGAGGAATACCTCAGGAATTAAACACAGAATACTGGTCCATCATGGAAAAAAAGTACACACTACTATACGCTGACCCAAATAATCCTATAGGAAACAATTCTAATAGATATTATTAAATTAAAAATTTGTGAATATTTTATATTTTTGTATTAACAAAAGTGTATTTAGTCATGTGTTTTAATGTAAGAAAGTTCATGATATTTGGAAGATTCCATAGGCAACTCACCTTGGCTCAAAAAAATGATAAATGATCCAAACTTGGAATGCTTTGAGTTGAGTACCAGGTCTTCAATATGGTTGAAAATGAAGCGATAAAATAGATGTTCCATTGATTCAAAAGCATTATTAATGAAATTAATTCCGTTGGAGAAGCTTTGGGGTACCCTATACTTATTTAACATTTCCTACATGAATTACCAAAGAAATGTAATGTATAAAAGGTCGCCATTGAAAAAATAATGAACTTCAAAGAGTACACTCTTGAGGAATTTACTGGATAAATACTTTAATATGAACTAGAATTGAATAACATCACTAAATAAGAGACAAAAAATGTGTTCTATATAAATTTGTGATTTTTTTTTCACTAAATCTTTTAATTATGGACTATAAGATATTTAAAAGGAAGACATGGCTTGGATTGTGATCAGATTCTACAAACAGATGAAAAATAAAGGATTCAAGAACCAGTTTAGAAGAAACCCTAAAAAGGAAAAATATAAGGGAGATATAAAGGTAGTACAAATTATAATACTTCATATGTTACATGTTTTGAGTATAAGAATAGAGGGAATATCAAGAATGAATTATGAAAACTTTAATAAAAAGATATTGATAGAAAGGAATTGACATCAAATTAGAGTTATAAAGTAGAATTTGATTCTAATTAAGAATATAGAAATGATAAATAATATACAAACTTGTGCTTCGTGGAATTTCTAAATGAGGTTAGTGATTGAGGTTTTTATTCTAGATGTTATGATCCTGAGTATGATTCTAAAAATATGAATGTTTCTGAGTTAAATGAAGAAATTGAAAGATTAAGAAAATATGCTTTCAAAGTGGATGATTTATATACTAATATTAAATAAAATAAGGAGAAAAATGGTTTTAAAAATAATTTTATTTTACAATATAATGAAAAAATAAGGAATACTTCTTCTACTAGTCATTATACAGTTTATGATAATTTCAAATATGTTCAAAATTGGAATGAAAAATTGAAAAAGAAGTTGAAAGTATTAAGAAAAGTTTTTATTACTTTATTCATGGTTGTGAAAAATATCATAAAATTATGTATTTGAATAAAATAAATAAAAATAAATATGCAATTGGTTATGATAGGATATTACCTCAAATGTATTAAAATCATTTTTTAAAAAATAAAAATTGTTTTACTTTAACTGTTACATGTTTTCATTGTGGCATAAAATTTCACTATAAAAAACATTGTTCTCTTAGATTTAAATAGTATTTGGGATTTATGAAGACTAATATTTCAAAATCACTTTTATCTAGAGTACTATACAATACTTTTTTAAAATTTATGTGGGTACTTAATTTTTTTTACTAATCTTTTTGGACCCAATGTAGTTTGGGTACCAGAACATTCAAGTTATTTATTTTTCTATGAAAAATGACTTGGATGTATCAAGAAAAATGTATGGTAAATTGAAATTGGATGATCTAAGAATATGGGTGGATACCCATAAAATTGTATTACTTACAACACATTTAATGGAGGAACTATTACATTTGGAGATAATTCTAAAGGTAAAGTAAAATGTTTTAGTAAATTTGGTATTTCTAATTCTACCTTTATTTAAAAAAAATTATGTATTAAAGGTTTAAAATTTAATTTAATTAGTATATTTAAGTTATTTAATGATGGAATAGAAAATAAATTTTAAAATGACAAGTGTTTCAGTTTTAAAGATCATTCTTTTATATTATATTCTAACTGGAAGGAAAATATTTATATTACTGATTTTCTCATACAAAATACTCAAAATGTTAAATGTTTGAATGATTTATAGTGTTACAGTATTCATTGGAATATATAATTAGGTCATGTTAATTTCATAATGTTACATAATCCCTCTAAACATGAGAATGTGACAAAATTACCTACTATAAAGAAAGAAAATATTGATGTTTGTGACACTTGCATGAAAGGGAAAAACATAAAGTATCATTCAGACCTATTAATCAAATCATTACTAATATACCTTCATATTTAGAACACATCAATCTATTTAGTCATAATCAAATTTATATCCTTAGTGGAAATAAAATACTTTAGTTATTATTGATGACTATAGTATATTTTCATGGGATTTCTTTCCTACACATAAAAATAATACTCTATCTAGATTTATTGCTTTTTATAATTTATTCCAAAATAAAAAAGGCTGTATAATTTTTTCTATTCATATTGATAAAGGAGGTGAATTTCATAATTTAGATTTTTTTTGAAAATAATGTATGTTTTCATAATTTTTTTTCTCTTAGAACACTATAAAAATTGTTATTGTAGAACAAAAAATATAACTCTTATTAAGATGTCCAAAACTAAGTTAAGTGAATATAATTTTCCTAGATATTTTTGGGCTGAAGTTATTTTTTATACTTGTTATATTTAAAATAAAATTCTTGTTAGACCATTTTTAAAGAAAACTCTTTATGAATGGTTTAAAGGTAAAAATTGTAATGTTGGTTATTTTATAGTTTTGAATGATAATGTTTTTTATTTTTAATTTGAAATATAATTTAGATTAATTTTATGATAAAAGTGATGACTGTATTCTTATTGGCTATTATAATAATAATAAATATTATAGAGTTTATAACCAAGGAACTATTGTTATTGAATAATCTGTTCATGTTATGTTTGAGGAAAATAGTGTGAAATTAAACACTGATTATAATGTTTTTTATGATGAGTTAGAAATTTAAATTTTGTTGTATAAAAACCTTAATATAAGGATTAATAAATTAATGGGGAGAATAATCCTTCTTGAATAGATCCCAGATCACTAAAATATTAATAGAGATCATCCTATTGACAATGTTATTGGTAATATTGATTTATAAAATTAAAACTAGAAATTTTGTTTTAATTTTGTTTTGAAAATTATTCTTTTATTTATAATCATGTTGTTAATAATATTTCTTTTTATTTTAATGATTCTAAATGTATTGTTTCTATAAAATATGATATTTATAAGTTTTTTAGAAATAATGTTTGGTATTTAGTATAATTTCTTGTGGATAATTAGATAATTGTAATTAAATGGATCTTTAGAAACAAGCAAGATTAATATAGACAGATTATAAAAAATAAATCCCGAATTTTTGGCCATGGATACTATCAAGAATAATATACATACATTGATGATTAATTTTCATATATTTCTAGCTTATAGGATATTATAATATTTTTAGGACTTTCTTATTTTCAAGTTTATAAATTGTATGAAGCATATATAAAATATAATATTTTAAATGTTTTTATAACTAAAGATGTTTATATTTCTAAACCCCCTGGTTTTAAAAATGAAAATTTTCCTAATCAATTTTTTAAATTATCTAAATCTTTGTATGGTCTCAAATAAGCACCTCATGCTTACTATGAATGATTTTTTTTCTATTATATGATGGCTTCAATAAAGGTAATGTTGATCCTGCACTTTTTATAAAAATTAATTTCTAATGATATTTTAATTGAGAAAATTTATAATGATGATATAATTTTTGATTCTTCTAGTGAATTAATTTATAATGATTTTTCTAATGTGATATTATCTGATTTTTACATGATCTTAATGGGATCATTAATGTACTTTCCCATACTTCATATTTCTCAAAGGAAAATGGGATCTTTCTTAATCAATCTAAGTATTATGAAGAGTTGGTTAAAAGGTTTGGTCTTGATGACTATAAGTCTATGAAAAATCCTATCAGTACTATTTGTAAATTATATATTCTTTCTTCTGGTAAATTTATTGATATTAATTTGTATAGAGTCATGATATATATATATATTTATTTAACTACATCTATACTGAATATCATTTTTAGTGTTTGATTATTTACAACATTTAAAGATGATCCTAAAGAGAGTCATATTAAAGTTGTTAAGGGAATATTTAGTCATGTTAATAGAAATATTAACTCTATTTTTCTTTATCCTAAGTATAAGAGTTTGGATTTAAAAACCTATTATGAATCTTATTTTAGATGATATAGAATTTATATAAAAATCACATCAAGCTTGTGTCATTTTCATAGAAAATGTTTAGTTTATTGGTCTTCTAAGAAGTGATTATCTATTTCTCTATATACTGTAGTAGCTAAGTATATATTTTATACTAGTTGTTCTCAAACTTTATAGATTAAGAAAAATTATGTTATTTTGGTATTTATCTTGATAGATTTTCTATTTAGTTTGATAACACATGTGTAATTTCTATTTCTAAAAATCTTTTACAGCATTCTAGAAAAAATTATATCTAACTTAGATTTCATTTTATTAAAGATCATGTGAATAAGTGTGATATTGTTTTAGAATTTATCCCCACCAAGAATCATCTTGTATAATTTTTGACTAATCCTTTAGACTTTTCAGAATTTGATAAAATTAAATTTGAGCTTATTATGTCAAAAATTTGGTTTTTTATATTACCTTATTGTGAATTTATTAAGGAGAGTATATCTATTTTAAAACTACATATATTTATATTTTTTTAATAATTATCCTTTATAAAAATTTCAAAAATGGTGATAATTTTATAAAATCTTCTTTTAGTTTTGAAATTTTTTAAAAGGGGGAGTTTTGAGAGTTTTTTATTCTTTGTTTATATTTTATGTTTTGGAATATTCCAAACCATCTCATTATTTTATATGGAAATCATTTTAAACTATCTAACTATATTTTTATTGTATAATGAGTTATATTGATTATAATTTTATTATTACAATTTTAAATGAAATATTTGAAATCTGTCTTTATTTAATTTAACCACATGAAAGGATGAAAATATCTTTTAGATACCTTAAAAATCGGTCAAATACCTGCAAATTCTTCAAATTTTTTCTACAGTTTTAGTTTATATGTTTCAAAGTATTTTGGTTATATCATTATTTATAGAATTCAGATTGAAGTATTATTTGGTCCTCTTTAAATATATATGAATTATACAAAATTAAGTCTTATAGACCAGTCAGTAGTTTTGATGTTTAGTTTTTATGATAATTAGCTTAAATCTAGATATCATTTTTTCATAGGTTTTGAGAACATCCTATACCATCCTACTATGAAGCCATTATGAACATATTATAAAGCCTATATACAACTTACCATATGTTTTTTGAGTGATTTGATGATTAAAATTCAACCTGAAAAGTGGTTCCATGTATCCAGACATCCACAAGATGTTTTCAAAACCCATATAACCAAAATATAGTTCATATGATATATTGAAGAAGATTATAAAAGTTTAGGATGATTTTACATTTATCCCTCTTGTTCAAGCATCATAACATAGTGTTTATCTTCTTCTGGATAT
This sequence comes from Viscum album, assembly GCA_963277665.1. NCBI lineage: Eukaryota > Viridiplantae > Streptophyta > Magnoliopsida > Santalales > Viscaceae > Viscum > Viscum album. The sequence goes on along the minus strand of OY728162.1, from coordinate 209,624,780 downwards.
ATGGTCCACAACATGAATACTCTCCTATCATTATATTTTATCATTCCATTTGAATCCCCCACACACAGTAAGTAGAGTTACCATATGATATATTCTAAAGTGGATACTTGTTAAAATGTCATGAATAGTGTAACAACTATGAATTCATGGTCTGTATACCCACCTCATGTGTTATTTTCATACCTACCACATGTTTTATTTTCATACTTACCACATGTGTTTTTTAAGTGACCTTAAGTTGTTGGAACATGCAATATAGTGACCACATGTCATATTCTAGTGTCTGCATGATATATTTTTTCAAACAGTCAGTATATCAAGTGCATGAATTGTTAAATTGACCATAATACACAGGGTGTATACTGACCTTAAATTAATTTTTAGTGCACGGTCAGTTCAATACATTAATTTTTTCTACTTAAATCTATATTTTTTAACATGATCTATTTTTTTTGACAATTTTATTAACTTCATTATTATTTTAATTGTTTTAAGCTTTTTATTAATTTCTAAAATTTATGTATATTACATGTATACAATTAATGGTTCTTTTAAACTATTGAATTAGTTTTAAAATATGTATTACTTTACTATTTATTCATGCATACACTTATAACACATATTTCCAATAATTAATTATTTTTTATTTTGTATTGTTTTCTAGGTCTTATTCTTTTCTAAATTAATATTTATTGTCAAAAAAATTATTCAAAACCATTTTGGGGTATTTAATATAGTATAGATGAATTTTGAGTTGTTATATGCTGTATTAAAGTCTTTTAGAAATTTGAAATTAATATTGAATCTATTTTACTATATTTATGGAGTTTCATTAACCTATTACTATAGATACTATTTGAATTATTAAATGGGTAATTCAAATTGGTTTTAATTCATATTTAAATTTTGAATTCAAAAAATTATTGTTACAATTATTATATATGATAATATTCTCTCACAAGAATAATTTTTTAATTTTAATTTAAATTGTTTTACCTAGTTATAGATTGGTTTGTTCATTTTTACAGATTATATTTAAAGTCTTAGAGATAAATTCAAATGTTATTGATATATGAGTTACAAGAAAATGATCATTTTGAGAACTAAAGCATTACTATTCAGTAAAAAACATGTCATATGTGATCAATTTTTTCTACTTCTGTATGATCTCTCAAGGGATGAAGAAAAACTTCTATGAATTCTTCTTCCTTGATGAGACAATTAATCTGATCCTACCCAAGAACTGATACCTATATTTTATTCTTCCTCTATCTATTTTTTTCTCATTCCTTGAGTCTATAACACTACTTCCTTTATCTCAAGAACTCTCACTGTTATGTTTATGCTTTTACATACAAAAGAATTCTTCTTTTTCTTAACTTGGTTTGTGACTCACAGATTATAATTTTAGGATCGATCAGGTTGTGACTCTGGTAGTCTAAAGTTAGTGTGGTATTTAGGTTTTGACTCTCGATACAAAATTCTATGTATTAGTGTGGTTATCCCTTCACTTTTTAGATTAGGATGTTGTAACTAGGTTATAATTCCCCTTCAAAAATTAGATTATTTCACAACTTATCTCTCTCTATATAGAGATCAATAAGAGTAGACTATGTCTAAATTGGATCAAATTACTATAAAATTCATCCTTTTATTATTTCCCTTTTTTTATATTTCTTGTAAATTTACTCTCATAATTAACTTTCACAATTAATTTACATAATTAATCTATTTTATTATTTTTTAATCTGGTCTATTAAAACCCATCTAGACCATTTTCTATTACAATTTATAACTTAATAAGAATAATTGAAATGATACCAGGTCCACACTGCACAGTGGGAAGCCTAAAATGATGATACATCAATGGAATATAAATAAATAAATAAAACTAAAATAGAATACAATGATCATCTCCATGTACAAGAGAAGTATCTCCACCTACCACCCCATCCTCCAAAAACAATAACATGGTATTAACCATGATTCAAATCTCGAATAGTCACATCCCAAGTCAAATTGGTAAACCATGTAATCTTGATAGGTGCGAGCATAATTTCCCAATAGGTCACCACCCACTACTCCAAGCATACCCTTGAAAAATATAGCGATTTCAAGATAGTTTGAAAATAGATATATGAATATATGAATATGGATTTTATTTTTAATATAATATAGATGAAGAATTAGACCTTTAAATCCAAGCCTTTAGAAATGTAAAAAGATTTAATGAAACTAGGTTTTCCTTTAATGGAAATAGTTAATGAATCCAAAGTTTTTATAAAAAAAATTAACATTTATAAAATTAAAACCTTTAAACATATATAATTTGAAAACATCACATAATTGGAGCCTAGGGGATATGAGGATATTTAGGATATGGATATACAACTACTAAACGAGACCAGTGCAAGATAACAATAAGATTCCCTTACATCTGGTGTTTCCTTCACTGACCTAATCAATGGGAATATCCCATAAGTAGAATAAAATTTATCATAGGGACGCTAGTTAGATTGTAAAACTAAACTTATGAAATATTAATAACAAGACTTAGCTCATTGAAACTCATGGACACCCATGAAAAAAATGGTGGTGATTTAAAGAATAATTTCATACAAATATAAATACATAAATCAAAATATGTCACACCCTCACCTCAAATATACCCATTAGAAACATCCAAAATCTCATTAATAACATAAATAAAAGCATAAAATCCCATTCATTAGGCACTATTACATATATACCTCATTTTATCCATTTTCTATATTACAATGGGGAATGTTCCAATGGGTTTTCATTTTAAAAATCCATTCTTTGAATGTTCTATTTGGTCCTTGTGATTATTTATTATAAAAAATCCATAAATTTTGTTTTAAAAAACCAAAACACCCAATATAAACGAACTAACAATCTCAAAGATATAAAAGGGTATTTATTTAAACACTTGGTGAGAATGGATTTCTAAATAAATATTTAAATTTTGTAAAGAAAAATGGAAAACCATGTGAATTTGATAAAACTAAAAAAGTATAATATTATTCTAAACAATTATATTAATAACAGTTGATAAAATTATTAAAACAGTTAAAACAAGAATTTAAACATAAAATAATCATATTTATAAAATCAAAGAGCTATGTAAGGGACTGCCTACCTTGATCCCTTTCATTTTTTTTTTCAAATGGCAGTATCATTCCACCTTAACCAAACCAAAATATCCCTAAAATATTAAAGGGAAACCAAATGAAAGGGAATACCTAGTTAAAAATAAATCTCAAGATAACCATTGGTCACCAGACTAGGATAGGGTTAGAGGGAGAAAAGAAAAGGGGGGAATAATAAAGGGGAAGAGATTAAGATTGATTACCTAAAACAATAAAAACAAAAACTTGAATAAACCTTGAGATTTATCATAGAGAAGAGGAGGAAATGAGAGGGAGGAGCCCCTAAGGTTGTGAAAACTTAATGAGGGATGATGGGAAATTTTGGGTAAAAACTAGGTAGGGTTAAAAAGGTAAAACCCTATTTTTAATGAAACATGGCACTTTACATGGTTTGGATTCACAATTAGAAAAAGTGTGCGCCAACTATGAACCTATTATAGGGAACCTGGTGCACTACACATGAGCCATATTCATAGTTAGAAAAACCATACACTAACCTTGTGACTTGTATTTGTAAAATATTACAACCTTTTCACAGAGTTTCTACATTAATTAGTACTAACAATGTGCCTTAACCATGAAACATGCACTGTGCCTCCCAAAAACTCTAAATTTCAAAGAAAAACTACCCAATAAGAGATAGAAACAAAAGATTCTTCAAAATAATTAAAATTAAAAGATAAGAGAGGTTGGGTTGTGGAATTATTTATAAAAGTCTTTAATTATTATGTCATGAGTCCATTATTTGTATATAATATACAATTATTTGTATTGATTACAATATTTTACTCATTTTAATCTAAATATATCATTAAAAACCACAATACTCCTCGATGATCATCAATTTGGTATAACTCAAAGTTAAATTTTTTTGGGATTTTTTCATTATATTACTCATGTAATATCAATACAATATACATGAATAAATGATAAATAAAGCTTTAGTTTTTTATAAATCCATGATACATTTTACAATATTTATATCCAATCTATTATGTATCTAATTCAAAGATATTCAACATGACCCTTATTATTCTAATATATTAATAGTTTTATCAAATAATTTTCTATATTCTCATATTTTTTCACCCAATAGATCTTTACATAACACCTATCAATGATATACATGATGATATGTTATTTTTCAAAGATGTTTTTAGTCCTTTGGTGTGACCAGGGTTCCTTGGCCTATGCAATATCTTTATTTTTTTCACATTAACGCTTAATTAATCACTCAATTATAGGAACCACCATAAGTTTAGTGATAATATTATTGATCCAAAAAGCTTCATGTGAAATATGAAATACCATTAAGTTCTCTTTCTATGTTGTCAAGTCTGTTGTGATGGCTTGTTTAGTACCCTTCCAACTTAGAGCTCCACCATTTAGGATAAATATGAATCTAGATTAATATCTCATAACATATTATCAGATTGGAAACTATCTTTAATGTAACCTATTAATATGATCTCATAACATACTCTAAAAACCAAAAGTATATCCTTACTTCTACTCAAGTACTTAAGTATGTTTTGGACAACAATTTAGTGACTCTCACTAGGATTAGATTGGTATCTTGGAGTTATTCTCAAATCATAAGTGATATCGATTTGATACACAACATGTTGTACATGATATATTAAATGATGTACATATAATAAATTCAATAATAACTTTCTATCCTTCTAGAAGGATTTTGAATCTTCCTTAGATTCATGGCAAGAAACACTAGTAATGACCATTTCTTGGAGTTCTCCATGCTAAACTGCATTAACAATTCATCAATATATCTTTTATGACTTAGTCTAAGAAACCTCTTAGATCCACCCCTTTAGATATTTATACCTATAATATAGTTTTATTATATGATGTCTTTTATTGAGAAGAATTTTCCAAAATGAATATTTATATAGTGTAAAGATAGAATATCATTTTTGATAAGGATTATGTCATTCATATACAATACCAAAATTGCCTCAACACTCCCACTAATTATCTTGTATATAAAAGAATATTTTTTTGATGAAAAAAATATTTGATTTCATCATAAAAATATATGTTCCAGCTCCATGAATCTTCGTTTAATCCATTAATGGATCAATTAAAATTGAAAACTTTAGTTGAATTATTTATAACCTGAAAACCTTTGGGTTGTATCATATACTTTTCCTTGAATAAATTCCCTTTAAGAAAAGTGGTTTCGATATCTATTTGATATATCTCATAATTATATTATATTACTATGAAAATAAATATCTGAATTGAATTTATCATTGTAACTAGAGAAAATGTGTATTTATAGTCAATACCATTAGTTTGTTTATAACCCTTTTCCACCAAGAGGTATTTATGGAATCCCACCTTCTTAATACATAAAACATTCATTACATGGTACAACATGTAATAATATTATCGATCTTTTGAGGTTTAGTTTCATGGAAATTAGGAACATAATAAAAGAATAAAATAATAATTATTTAAATCCTCATGAATGTATTCTTCATATCTTTATCTTAAGTTACATCGAATGCATCTCATATCCTGGAGATATACATCAAAATAAATGGTTGATCATAAATCCCAATAAGGGAATAAATAAAGGAGATATTTAATATTTGACCATGAGGCATAAAAATAATACATGATCATATGGACATGTGGAATATCATAAAATAAATATAATGAATCTTAATGTGTATATTCATATAAAATAAAAAAATTATACATTCATAAGCAGATCACCAATTTTTTCCACCAAGGTGCCGTAAATCATAATTACCAAGTGCATTCACCAAGGAATCGTAAAACATGTCATTTGTAGTGATTAATTCATACATAATGCATTACATATATATCAGGGTGAACCCTTCATATGTCATAATTCATGTGAGCCACATTTATAACAATAGATAATTTCATTAATAACCCGTGGATAATAATAAATTAATTTCATATAAAATCATTGCGTACATAAGTTCTTAAATACTTGAACATTACATCAATTTAAACCCAAAAAAAGGGAGTGTGTGTTTGATTCATGTTAATACCTAAATAAATAAATTATATTTAAATCTATTTTAATTCCCATGGATAATTAATTAGTTTGGGTACTCACAATATAAGAATTTTTCATGTGAAAGAGAGAAATCTATGAATTGAATCTAGTAGTATGGTGATATAAAATGTGGATTAAGGAAATAGAATAATGGGAGGTGAATAAGGTATCACATTAATAAATAAATATTTTGTAAGTAATGTAATAATAAAAAATGTTATGAAAAAACTTTTATATAATATTTAGAAAACATTCCACAAAATAGGTACTTGAACAGAAAAGAGGAAGTGTAGAATTCCCTTACCTTGAAGAGTTGCTTCCAAAAAGTTGAGGATGAAACCTTGAGGACTTAAAAAAACATTAAAGGGACTATTTTTAAGAAAAAATGACTATAAATTAGTGGATTGAGAACTTTTAGTGGATTTTAATGGGGTATGGGTGGGTATTTATAGTAAATGAGTAGGAATTGTTTAATAATTTCCAAATATAGGTCTTGGAATTCTAGATTGTGGAAAATGAAAAACCATTAGCATGACCATATTTTATTATCATGGGTTTTCTCTCATGGATTTAGAAATTTGAGTAATGTTTTTTAGTATTTTAATATATTAGAACCAAAATCTATATTTTAATGTTACTTTGGACATGTAAAAGTGATTTTTACAATAAATATAGTTTCTAAAATCATAATTTACAATTTAGACTTTGGAAAATCATTCTAGGTTTAAAAATAGATTTAAATCCATTAAAATATATAAAATTAATAAAATAACATATTTTAGATCTTTTATTACATTTAATTAATTATTATATCATTATTAAATAAATATTAATTCATAAAACATACTAAAAACAAAAAATTGTTTTTTACTATTCACTGAAAAAATAAATTATTTTATAGAATTATAAAAAATTTACCCTAACCTAATTTTAAGGCTATGATTTAAAATAAAAAGTTTATTTATCAAAATAATTTTCAAAAAATTATAATTTTAACTTTTAAATAAAAGATACTTATTTATTAAAAAATAATAGTTTTAATGACATAGTCAAATTTCTAACACATATAAAAATTTCCTAGGGCATTGTAAAATTATATTATCATTTATATTTATATAAAAAGCGTTTGAAAAGTATTTTTCATGAAAATAAAATTTATTTAGAATACCCACGTTTATTATAAAAGTGTATATATTTTCTGAAAATACAAATTTATTTGTATCCAAAAATCAAATTATCAAAATTCATCTTATTTTCATAAATATTTTTTTGAATAAAATAATAATAATAATGGGATTGAAAAAAATATCATTTAATTTATATAATAAAAATTAATATTTTATTATACTAAGGTCTAGACACATAACCCTTTATTATACAGACACACAATCTAAGGCTATGATGTGAGATGGTGGTAGTTTCATGGGGTGGCTCAACTACATTGACTTAGTGGTGATCTCTACTAACTTGAACTTCTTTATAGTCGGTTTCATTCGAGTCTGACTTTTTGAATATTTTTTTGGGCTTGGTCAAGGGAATACCCTAGTGATTCTACCTCCCACCCACATTATAAAAAATGGGCTTCAAAAGGCATGACTCTGCTATTTGAGGCTGTTATTTCTCTTTTCTACATTAATTATAATTTATCATTACCATTTAGAAAAACTAAATATAATTGTAAAATTATTACCAACGATCATAGTTACCAATAGTTATATTGACCAATAGTCATATGACTATTACAATAGTCATATTAGCTCCTATAAATACCTTTTCATTTCTTCATACATTATCCATTACAATTCTTCTCAAGGTTATATATATGTTTCCTTTCTAAAATATTGATTGGTTTTTTAATATTTTGTTTATTTTCTATACTGTTGTTCATGGGGCGATGATCAAATAATATTAGAAAGATCCAAAATTTCCCATTCAACTTTTCTTATTTTATATTTTCTATATTTTAGTGTTTTACATTTTCATGGGTTTAGTTTCTGACTAATGTAATTTTATTAATTAATGAAATAAAGTGTTGTTCATTTTTCTATGTGTGTATGAGTATAATGCTATATAATATGAGAAAAAATTATTAAAGAAAAAAAATCCACTAATAATGTTTAGGTTGTCACATTATTCCCCCTTAATAAATCTCATCCCGAAAATTTCAACTCATATTCTTGGTTGAGAATAGTTTAGTGTAATTTTGTCTCATGGTTTCCTACAGTTCCCATGTTGCCTCTTAATATTTATGGTTCCACGAAAGCAATTTGACAAGGGGACTTCACTTGTTGTGTATAACTTTATCTCTAAAATCCAAGATCATCTTTAGTTACCCATCATAAGATATGTAATTCTCTAGTTATACCACCTCCAGATCCAATACATTTTAGGGATTGAGTATGTACTTCCTCATGAGTGATATGTGGAACACATCATGAAGTTAAGCTATGTTTGGTGGAATGGCTATTCGATAATCCAATTCTCTTATATTATCAAGGATATCAAAGAGGATAATGTACCTAGGTACAAGATTTTGTTTATTTCAAAACCATATAACTCTCTTCTATGATGATATTGAAAGGAAGACTTTTTCTCCAACATCAAAATACAAGTCCCTTCTATTATTATCAAGATAAGTATTCTACCAACTTTAGAATATTTTATATGTTGTTGGATGGATTGAACTTTTTTTGTCATCTATTATATAATATTGGATATAAGTATCATTATTTATCCAACTTCGTATAAAAAATTAGGAGTTCTATATCACTTCCCATATAGTGCTTCATATGGGGATATTTAAATACTCAAGTGGAAGATGTAGTTTTATAATAAATCAACTAATGTGATATATTGATCACATCCATCATTAAATTCTATTGATGAAGCTCTAAGAATGTCTTCATGTTTATAAATGGTCTATTAAAATTTTCCATTGGTTTGGGGGTAAAAGACAATATATAAATTCAAATCAATATTCAGAGCATATTTAATAATTCTTTATAATTTAGAAGTGAACATTTGATCTTGATCAGAAATGATTAAAAGCGGTGCCCCATGAAACCTCATTACTTCCTTTATGAATATATATATATATATATGTATATATTAGATATTATAATCCTTTACCTATATCATGGATAGTTTTTCAAGAGAAAAATATTCCCAAATTGTGATGAAGTGGGTAGTCTTGGTTAGTAGATCCACCACAAACCATATCACATTGTTTCCTTTGAATGTATTCAGAATACTTTTGACAAATTCCATGGTGATGTTATCCCATTTTCAGGTGGGTATTAGTAATTTTTTCATCATTCCCTTGGACTCATATCAATTTACTTTAACTAGATGACATAATAATAACTTTTAGGTATACTCTATAATCTTCTTCTTCATGTCATCCCACTAGAAGTTCTCTCTAAGATCATAATATATATTGGTAATTATAGGATGGATAGATAAATATGATCTATGTGTATTATATAATTTCTAAATATTTATCTTAGGTTATAAAGTCACAAAAATATAGATCCAAAATAAGTTAACACATATTCATTTATATGGAATTCATGAAGCTTACCATCTTTTACCACTTCACCTTATTTTGAAGCTCTAGATAACCCCTTTATGCCTCCTTGATCCTCTCTTGGATATATGATTGAGAAATCATTTAGAAAATGTAGGATGTTTTCTATACCTTTATAATTTATAGATATATATTTTATATATCCAAGAATATATGGTATTTATTAATCTGCATCATGGATAGAGTAGCATGTTCTTTTCTTCTTAGAGAATGAGCTTCATTATTCTACCTTCGGGATGGTAGTGAATAGAGAAATCATAGACCCATATTTGGTCTAACCATTTTCACTAACACTTGTCGATCTATTTTTATGTAAATGTATACTTAAAAAACTAGTGGTCTATTTATGTATCACATTCCCCCCATAAATATAGTGTCTCTATATCTTTAGAGTAAATATGAATACAACAAACTCCATGTCATGAGTAGGATAGTTCTATTCATGAGGCTTTAACTATCCTAATGGATAAGAAACCACTTTTTCATTTTGTATGAGTAAGAGCCTATGAAAATTCAGGGATGCATCACTATATATGAAAAATACTTCCCCATTTGAGGGTAAAGTTAAATTAGGTTCATTAAACAACATCTTATTTAGTCCATGAAAAATTTATTCACAGTACATTATGTAGATAAACTTAAATACCTTTTGAGTTAACTTGGATATTGGATTAGAAATCCATGAATTTGTTTTTCAAAAAACTTATATTGTATCCTAATAGACGAAGGAAACGATGAATATTATTTATATTATAAGGACATGGAAACTCCTCCACATCCTTTCTCTTTCCAGTATCATGTGGTATTCCTTTACTAGTCATGATGTTCCCTAAAACTAAAACTTTTTATAACTAAAACTCACATTTATTAATTTACCAAATAGATTATCCTTCCTCAGAGTTTTTAATATACCCATTAGCTGGTCCTAATAATCCTCATGAATTTTTGAATATATTATAATATCATCAATAATGGCCACTGTAAATTTATCAAGGCAATATTTAAAGTCTCCATTCTTCAAATCCATAAATATGGTAGGAATATTAGTCAAGTATAAGGGAATAAAAACAAACTTGTACGTTCAAAAAAAAATAGAAGGTAGTCTGTGGGATATCTTATTTCTTCAACCTTAACTAATAATATAGAATTAGAGGTAAATCTTGGAAATTAATTGATCCCCATAAATCTGTCCAAAAAATCATCAATACTTAGAAGATCATATTTTCTCTACACTGTGATTCCTTTAAGTTCACTATAATCAATGAATAGAAACATTTATATGTCCTTCTTCTTTATAAAGAGAACATATTCTCCCTAAGGAGAAATAATTGGTCAAATAAATCCTTTTCCCAAATAACCTTTAAATTGATTCATTAATTTCTCTAACTCCATGTATTCCATTATATATGAGGTCTTTGATATTGTCTTGGATCTAGGTATGAGTTCAATGGATAACTCTACCTAACTTTATGGGGGAGTTCTATGTAACTCTTTAGGAAATAAATTAATGTATTCTAGAACAATGTGGACAATTTCTATCTTTATACTTTAACATTCTTATTTTTATTCACCAATCATTTCCATAAAGAAGGAGACAGGAGGTGATTATATGTAGAGTTCTAGATGGACTATCTATCCATTAAAATTAACTCAAGGTTTTCCATTCAAGAACACTAAAATTTATTTACTTATGCAGTTGATCTTAGGATTATACTTTCAGAGCCAGTCTATCCCTAGTTAGTTTCAAATTCCACCATGGGAATGACTACTAGACTTGTGATGAGATTTTACTCTCCAAATTTGATACTAGAGTTTCTATAAAACTTCGATTCTTGAATAATTTATATCGGAGTATTAACTGATAAATCTATTTCTATAAGTTCTAGGATTGATTCGGAATTCATTAAAAACATAGATGAAATAAAGGACTGTGAAGAAACAAAGTCAAAAAATGTAATTTCTATCATTGAGAGAAAAATGGTTTCAACTACCACCACATCGTTCGAAGCCTCTACTTCATCTATTCTGAATGTGAAAGCATGAACTTTCTACTTTGTACTATGTTATGTTTGATAATGGTTTACCTCTATTATATTATGGTTATGACATTAATTTTCAGTGTGACAAAGCAATCCTCACTTGACGCTTTGAACTTTATGCTGTTTTTGTACCATCTTCCCTTTTTCATTTACATTAAGATGTTGGGGCTTCACCTTACTATGAAAATTATGAGCTATATGGTCATCTATTATGCATATTTATCACTTTTGAATCATAATAAAGTAGTTCCCCAAATGTTTCTTCCCACATTTGTTTTTCAATTGGGTAGTTTTAGTTTCTTTCCTCCTCTTCCATGATCAAAATTATTCCCTTAGTTTGACTAAATTTCTCTCTTATTTTCATTCATCTTATGTGAACACTGTGTTTATCTAATCTCCATTTCAACCTTCAAAAGACTACACAATATCTCCTCATAGATATCATAGTCTCTATTTTATATATTTCTCTAGGGATGGGGTCTTAGACTACCAAAAAACATATCAATATTTCTCTTAGGATCCATAAAAAATCTAGAGGTACATCAAGAAAGTCTTGTAAATTTAATTTCATATCTTTCCACTAATTCATTTTACATCTAATTCATATATAAGAATTCCTTATCCAATTTATTCTCATTTAATAGGGAAAATATGTATTGAAAAACATTTTCCTGAACTCTTTCCACTCTATAACATCAATATCCCAACTTGGATTCATTTTCTTATTCAATATACACCACTGATCAGATTCTTATTTAAGAGGTATACTACCATGGTGAATTTATATTGCTTAGAATAAAAGAGTATAAAAAATATAATTTCTATAGAGGTACTCTATTTTTTTAAATTAATGGATCAATATATCACCTAAAGGAAGGTGGTCATTGACGCATAAAGGACTCAACTATAAGTTGTTACTTTCGAGGTGAATCTTTCCACTCAAAAGGATTTTGGTTATTTTTGATAACCATAGATATTTTATTCATAATCCACATTATTTTTTCATTCCATATTTCATCATGTTAGGAAGGTCATCAGTGCATCATCCATTGCACTCATAACTTATTCATCTCCCCCTATTTCCTGTCATTTTTATAAAAGAAGAAAACCATAGTGAGAAACATGTTACTTTTATTAATCTTATAATTATAAAGAATGTTTAAATTCAAAAACAATAAGAATAAATATTTTAATCATTTAATATCACGTAATAACAATCAAATTTTCTATATATCCTTAATAATGATTCATAAAGAACATGTGATTAACAAAACATATCCCCAGAGAGTGTCAAACCAGTTGTGTAACACAGTTTGTTGTCATGCACTAAGTGAAGATTGATTCAATGAAAAATGTGTATTTTTTAGTTATTACCTATCACGACTCGCCTTCCCCAAGATGAGGGAAGGGAAGACAGATTTTCAGACCCTTCCTTCTTCAAGTTGAAGGAGAGATAATGACCCCCGAGACCCACCTTCAATAGGCCCCGGAGTGGCAACAAGCACCAAGGGTATAGAATCACACACAAGATGGAAGACATTACCCTTTTTCTTTGTTTGGATCGGGAAATAAGATAGTAAATCCCAACAAAACCAAAATTGGGGTGAGGGGTAAAAGTAAATCCAAAGAAAACAATTCCCATATGCATGTTACAAAAGTAAATGTCATAAAGTACAAGGAGACTACAAAGGTAAAGTACCAAAGAAAAGAAAAACAGCAACTGAAACTATCCCAACGTCCGAGCTAGTATGACCCTGCATGATCCCTGAAGTCCTCCTAGAAACCTGAAAGTAGTTTTATATACATAGGGTGAGCATACAAGTATAATCAGTAGGGAAAACCAAAGACTCTCGTGCACAAGTGGGTAGACATTCTAATTCCCTGTGAGAAAAGAGATAACCAAAACACCTAGCAAGGAAAACTATCCACCCAAGACTCAATAAGGAACAATCCCCAAATAACACAAGTCAAGTAATGTATAGTAATAGCATATAGATATTTGGGTACCCCACACCACTTTCCCACTAGTTATTGAAGACATCCTACGCATCGATCCAATCCCGCCATTCTCACCGGAGTCCCACTGCCACACCCCACCCGCACACACCTGGGCCGCAACCACACATCCCGCCTGAAAACACCTGGGCCACAACCACCATCCCACCCACAAAAACCTGGTCCATAGCCACCTCACGTAACCACACTCACAAACACCTGGTCCAGAACAACTAATGTCACGCCCGAAGGCACCTGGGCCTCATCCCGAAGACTCTTGGGAAACAACCTACCCGCACACACCTGGGCCAACCACCACAACTACCCTGCCTAAAGAATCTTGGGCTATAATGGACCTCAAGACGTCACATCCTGCCCGAAGAGTCTTGGGATATTCGGGAAAGGGAGCAGAAAATGAGCTAATAAACAGCCACTCATAGGAGTGTTAGAAAAAACACCCTCCCCCGTGAAATGGGGGTGTTCGGCACCAAGTGCTCAACTTGGGTGGGGTGAGAATAAGAAACATAAAAACTACAGATATATGTATAGATAACAAGAACTCATCCCATCCTAGGGTTTCCAAATCCAACCTAAGCATAACACCCTTGTTACTATTCATTCATAAAAGAAGGTACAATGCTCACGACCAAGTCACAAATCATTCCCAAAACCAATTCCCCATTTAAACCATTCTTATTTTCATGTTCAAGTGATCCCATTTAAGTGAATTCTACACTAATGGGCAACTAAGAGGCATAAAAACAAGCCAAAGAAAGAGAGAGACACCCAAACAACAATTTAAGCATTCACACCCGGTTCTCTTGTAAAGTCACAACAACAAAGGGATCAGTGAGATCCCTCAAAGTACTGGAACCAAACCAAGCCTCGAGACATAGCCCCACAAAGCTTCATATTCACAAACAACAACCGTCCCACAAAAGAGGATCCCATCCTCATCCACGTCACCCATAAGCATCGATCAGAATAAACAGACCTACCACCAAGACAGAGAAAGGAAGTTTCTAGACTTAAGTACATCATCAACTAAGTTTTCTCCTTTCTGTTTGTTTAACCAGGGTGATCACACAAGGATTATTGTTCCATGGTCATTCATTTAATCGGCCACATTTACGTGATTAACCAAAATCCAATGTTGGATCCATTCAAACATCACAGAAGAAAAGGGTTCATTAGTGCGCAAGGAAAGACCACCAACGATCTTGTTTTTCAGGGGGCATAAGCCCATACAGTTCACAACATATAACAATTATAAAAGAGTACAGAAGAATTGTAAAACACACCCCATCATTCTTTAATAGTCTGTTTATTATCTTTTTTAATGTCTAGTTTCGTCCATCCCTATAGAAACAATAGCATACCCACCCCGCATGATACACAGTAAGGAGAGATGAAGGAAAATCCCTACTTGGATGATCAAGGATCAATGTTCTCCACGTGCCAAGAATGGGAGATGTGTGACTTGAATGGGAGGAATGTCGGGGACTCCAAGGGTGAGAAGAAAAGCTTCGGCATAGGCGCACCACTTTCCTCTAGAAGGGGAACTCCAAAGAAACAAGGTAGAAAGGAGACTAGCCAAAAGGAAAAGAGGAAGAAGAAGAAAAAATTCTTGTGCGATATAAGGATGAGATCCAGTTGTCACGAGATATGGAATTTTGAATAGTTATAAGGTCGGATCATGGTTTCACCACGCGGTTGGGTGGTTACACACGAATGAATTAATTTTTATTTAATAACTGTAATCGGGAAAATGTGGTAATAACTATGACTTTGAAAGATTTTATATAAACAGAGAGGAAACGTTACACGGACACACAACTAGGTACATTGAGGGTCACCCCATTCTTAGGAATTCAAATATTGATTATGGGGCTAAGAAAGGGCTTGAACCACTTCCCAAAATGTAAAAAGGGATTAAAAGTGGTGTATGGGAAAATCTGTAGAAGAAAAACTCGACAAGGCTATGTGACACCGATTGGTCACACCGATCGACAACACACTGATCGGGGACACACCGATCGGTCGCACCGATCGGCGACACACCGATAGGTCGCACCGGTCGACGACACACCAATCGGTCGCAGGGGTCGGCGACACACCGATCAGTCACACCGGTTGGCGACACACCGATCGATCGCACCGGTCGGTGAGACACGGATCGGTCACACCGATCGGCGACACACTGATCGGTCGCACCAGTTGGCGACACATGGATCGGTCACACCGATCGGGGACACACCGATCGGTCACACTGGTCGGCGATACATGGATCAGTTGCACTGATCGGTGACACACCGATTGGTCGCACTGGTCGGTGACACATGGATCGGTCGCACCGATCGGCGACACACGGATCGGTCGCACCCGTCGGCGACACACTGATCGGTCGCACTGGTCGGCAACACACCAAAATGATTTATTACCACCGAGGCGCCACCGTTAGGATCCGGAATTTGGCAAAGGGATGGGCCATGAGGGTCTGAGCTATTACATCAGATACCTCTCAAACTATTCTCACCCTCGAGAATCAAAACCAGACCCGAAGAAAAGTGGGGGTCCGAACAACCACCCTGAAAGATACCTCTCAGGAGTGAACCTCTCCGACATATAGGAACACCCCCCATTAAGCAACCATGCAACTTTAAATGGTCAAGACGTCCAGTCATATGGGTTAGGGAGTTTCTTCCTCCATGTCAAGATACTATCCGCTTTGGGCGGCACTGACTCGCCCACACGGGTTTAATCACATCCACCTTAATGCGTCTTGATTAAGGATCGAGTCCTCACCTCCCCGCATCCAGGACTTTTCACATGAATCTAGAGAATAAGGAAAACCATACATTCCATAGTTAACAAGGTAAAGTGTTCCATCACAAGCAAGTATAACAAAACAAAACTCAAAATAGCTCTGGGTATTGGGCGTGCATCTATGCCTCCCATTTCCAGGTACTCTCTTCCATCCCACCATGTCTCCAGAACACACGAACTAAAGGAATGGTCCGTCTACAGAGTAACTTTTCGTCACGATCCTCGATCCTTACTGGTCTTTCCACAAAAGTCACGTCGACCTTGATTTCCAGCTTTCCCCAGTCAAGGACGTGTGAATCGTCGTGTAGATACCATCGGAGTTATGACACATGGAAGACGTCATGTATTCTCAGTAGCGGCAGTGGTAGCGCTAGCTGATAAGCCACTTCTCCCACCCGCCGCAGCACTTCTAATGGTCCGATGAACCTTGGAGAGAGCTTACTACCCCTGCCGAACCTCCGTTTCCCACACCGAGGGGAGACCTTAAAGAATGCATGGTCCCCAACCCCAAACTCCAAGGGTCTCCTCCTATTATCGGCATATGACTTCTGCCGGTCCTGAGCCACCTTCATCCTCTCCCGTATAATTTAAACCTTCTCTGTCATGCTCTGCACCACTTTCGGGCCAAGAACACTTGTTTCCCCAACCTCGGTCCAACACACGGGTGAGCAACATGGCCTTCTGTACAAGTCTTCGAATGGCGCCATGACAATGGTAGAGTGATAGCTATTATTGTAGGAAAACTCTACTAGAGGAAAGTGTCGCACCCACGATCCCCCAAAGTCCAGAATACATACTCGTAGCATATCCTCCAACATCTGGATGGTGCGCTCTATTTTTCCATCTGTCTGGGGATGGAAAGCATTGCTAAGACGTAGCTTGGTGCCAAAAGCATGCTAAAAGCCTCTCCAGACTCGTGAGGTAAACTTTGCATCCATATCCAAGACTATGGACCTCAGAACTCCATGCAACCACACCACCTCATTCATGTACCTCCGTGATCAGGCATCCACTGCACCTGACTCTTTGATTGGCAGAAAGTGAGCCGATTTCATCAACCGGTCCACCACTACCCATATAGAGTCGTATCCTCCTTGAACCTTGGGTAGCCCTGTGACAAAATCCATCGAGATGTCATCCCACTTCCACTCGGGAAAGTCTAAAGGCTACAACGAACCGCCTAGAACACGATGTTCAGCCTTCACCTACTAACATACTAGGCACCTGGCCATGAACTCTGCCACCGCCCGCTTTACCTCGGGCCACCAAAAATGATTTCTCAGGCCCTGGTACATCTTGGAGACTCCCGGGTGCACCGCTAGGGGTGAGTTGTGGAACTCACCAAGAACCCTCTCACGCATCACCTATGGGACAGACATCTTCCCTTGGAAAAACATCTGATTCTGACCATCCTCCATCCATCCTTCCGGAGAATTTCTATGGTTAGACCGATCGCACATCACCTCACTCTCTAAGTCTCCCCACTGAGACTCCTCCACCTACCGTAAGAGAGAAGACTACACTATCATCTGATACAGGAAACCTCTACCACCATCCATCCTTGCATACAGGTGCAGGGCAGCCAACTCCTCCAGCGCCTTCCAAGCATATTCTGACTCTCGAACCGCATCCTTTTGTGACTTCCTGATCAAGGCATCAACCACTACATTCCCTTTTCCTGAGGTGTAGGAAATCTCGAAGTCCTA
Source organism: Viscum album (assembly GCA_963277665.1). Taxonomy (NCBI): domain Eukaryota; kingdom Viridiplantae; phylum Streptophyta; class Magnoliopsida; order Santalales; family Viscaceae; genus Viscum; species Viscum album. The sequence continues at coordinate 209,606,403 of OY728162.1, read as the reverse complement.
GTCCTGAAGGAACTCCATCCACCTTCACTATCGTAAGTTCAGGTCCTATTGGGAGAAGATATACTTAAAGCTTTTATGATCCAGGAAGACCACGAAGCGCAACCCGATGAGGTAATGCCGCCACAACCTTAGTGTGAAAATGACCATCGCAAGCTCCAGGTCATGGGTGGAATAATTATGCTCATGAGGATGCAACTGTCTAGACCCATAAGAGATCACCCCTTGTTGTTGCATCAACACACACTTGAGGCCTTGTCCTAAAGCATCACAGAACACCTCATATGCTTCCCCTTCTTATGGAAACCTCAACACTGGGGCACTTACCAAATTCTCCTTCAGATAGCTGAAGGCTGCCTCACACCGCCCATTCCATACGAAAGCCTGGTCCATCTTTGTCAAAGCTGTCAAAGGTGCTGCAACTTGGGAGAATTTGGGCACAAATCTCTGATAGTAGCCCGCTAGTCCAAGGAAACTACGAACTTCTACCACATTCTTGGGTGTTTCCCAAGAAAAAACCACCTCAAACTTCGATGGGTCCACCGGTATTCCCTACTCGGATACCACGTTCCCAAGGAAGTGCACTTATCGCATCGAGAACTTTCACTTGGATAACTTCCCATAGAGTTGGTGTTGTCAGAGGACCTCTAAAACTGTTCTGAGGTGCTCAACGTGGTCCTCCTCTAATCTTGAGTAGATCAGGATGTCGTCAATAAACATGACTACAAACCGATCCAGGTATTCATAGAAGACGGAGTTTATGAGTCCCATGAACACAGTTGGAGCGTTTGTGACGCCGAACGACATGACCACAAACTCAAAGTTCCCATATCTGCATCTGAAGGAAGTCTTCGAGATGTCACCCCCTTTCACCCTTAGTTGGTGATATACAGACCACCGATCAATCTTAGAGAAGAAACCTTCTCCCCTCAACTAGTCAAAGAGATCGTCTATCCTTGAAAGAGGGTAGCGATTCTTGACCGTCACCTGATTCAGTCTCCTGCAGTCTATGAACAGCCTGAGACCACCATCTTCTTTCTTTGCGAACAAGACTGGAGCACCCCATGGTAACAAACTTGGTCGAACAAAACCATTCTTCATCAGATCATTAATCTGAATCTTCAACTCCTGTAACTTAGAAAGATTCATCTGGTAGGGAGCCATTGAAATCGGACATGCACCAGGTTGCAAGTCTATCCCAAACTCAACATCACGCCGAGGTGGTAGAGTTGCCACCTCCTCAGGGAAGATGTATATAAACTCACTGATGATCCCTGGAACTTCCACCATTTCTGCATCCACTGATTCCACTGATATCTCAGCTAACAATAAAAGGAGGGGCTCCTCTCGCCTGCTGCTTTTCTAGCAACCCTGCTCGCCGATGAAAGTTACACGTCGGCTACCCAAATCTGAAAAAACGACCCTTCCTCGGAAGCCATCAATGACAGAACATATAGAAAAGATCCAATTAATGCCTAGGATGACATCGTAAGGTTGTATCTGAAATTGTAGAAGATCCCTGATAGACTGATGTGGCCCTATCATCATTTTACACCCTCGACAAACATAAAACAAGTCGGTCTGACCTCCGACTGGTGTGCTCAGCACCAGGGGAACTGGAAGTCTCTCAGCATATAAACCCAGAACATGGGACAGACTGGGTGCAACAAAAGAGTGCGAAGCTCCTGTATCAAACAAGGTGTAGACAAGAGTACTAAACAAGATGATCGTACCTCGAACGACTTCTGGCCCTGCTGGAATTGCTGCCTCTACGCCGTGAAACTGCCCACACCCAGTTCCTCTGCATCTCAGCTATCGGCCACCTCCCCAACCACACCCTGGTCGAGGTCCCTGAGGAGCGCCCTAAAGTCGGCCTCCTCCTGTGATGCCTGCCCTCGGAGGAGTGGGAGCTCGCTGCCCCTACTGCTGCTAATGAAAGGGTCTAGCTGGAAACTGCTGCTGCTGAGGTGGGTGTTGATCTTTCCCACCACCGCCGTACTTCACTCTATTCGGGCACTGATTTAAAAGGTTCCCATGGCTTCCACAGATGAAGCATCTCGGCCCTGGGCCCGAAAGGAAAGGGCAAGGGCTAGGAGATCAGAACTGGAACTGCTGTGGCCCGCTTCCTACTGGTCGAAACCTAGAGGTCCCTGACACTGGAGGCCTGCTACTGATGACTTTCCCCTTTGAAAATCCCAACTAGATTCCCTCTCAAGATACACCTCCCAACGTGTTCATCCTTTCCACCAATTAAGCCTTCTTCTGGACCTCCAAGTACGTCGGTAGGGTGTAGGAGTAACATCATACTGGAGAGAAGGCCGAAGTGCCTCCTCCAAATGTCTCTCCCGAGACTCCTCATCCAGAAAGAGGTCGGGAGAAAGGTGAAGGAGATCCTTGAACTTGATCCCCAACTCTCTAACTGACATAATCCCCTGCTGAAGGGAGAGTAGTTCCTACCTCTTTTCAGCCTTCAACGTGGAAGAGAGGAATTCCGCCCGAAACTCCTTCTCGAAGTCAGCCCACGTGACCTCAGCATCCCTCTTCTCACCAAGATAAAGCGTCCACCACTGACGTGCTGCTCCACACATCTGGCTCACAGCCAGAGGAACCCAGTACTCCTTCAGAGCCCAGATCAAGCTGAAATCTATCACCAACTCCTCTATCCAGCTCTCTGTCTCCATGTCTGAGATGCTGCCCTCGTACTTCCCAAGGGTCTGTCGCGGAAAGGCTCGAAGCGTCTTCTTCCACTGATCATCCTCCTCCTCCCGGTCAGCCCTCTGTCGATCATCCAAGTCAACCTTCTAGGCCTCGATTTCCCGAACTGCTCGTGGTCATCTCCCAGGTGCCATAACTGCAAGGTAAACAAGGAATTACTAATCCCGAGTAGTGTAGAATATTGTTCTTACATTTTCTTAGAATTATTATTCATTTTAAATCCCCAAACACCCATGAAACACAAGAACACAAGTCATTATGATGCATGTACCTTCCCTAGGGTCTCTACCCTATAATCAGTGTAGCCTTACTTGGTCGTTTGGTAGGCCCAGAGTCCTTACATTGGATCACAGGGGGCCCTAAAATCTCATGTCCTAGCCGGTCTTCCCTGGCCTATTTCACGCACTAAGATTTCCTAACACTGTTTCCCTACCATACCATGCAATCCTCACTGTGCCTAACTCCAGACTCCATCCTATCTCTCAACCTCCGCCTCTAATACCATTCTGTCACGACCCGCCTTCACCAAGATGAGGGAAGGGACAACAGATTTCCAGAACCTTCCTTCTTCAAGTTGAAAGAGAGATAATAACCCCCGAGACCCGCCTTTAATAGGCCTCGGAGTGGCGACCAACACCAAGGGTATAGAATCAAACACAAGATGGAAGGCATTACCCTCTTTCTTTGTTAGGATCAGGAGATAAGATAGTAAATCCCAACAACACAAAAACTGGGGGGGGGAGGATAAAAGAAAATCCAAAGAAAACCATTCCCATATGTATGTTACAAAAGTAAATGTCACAAAGTACAAGGAGACTACAAAGGTAAAGTACCAAAGAAAAGAAAAACAGCAACTGCAATTATCCCAACGTCCGAGCTAGTACGACCCTGTACAATCCTTAAAGACCTCCTGGAAACCTGAAAGTAGTTTTATATACATAGGGTGAGCATACAAGTATAATCAGTAGGGAAAACCAAAGACTCTCGTGCACAAGTGGGTAGACATTTAATGCCCTGTGATAAAAGAGATAACCAAATCACCTAGCAAGGAAAACTATCCACCCAAGCCTCACCAAGGAACACTCACAAAATAACACAAGTCAAGTAATGTATAGTAATTGCACATAGACATTTGGGTACCCCGCACCATTTTCCCACTTGTTATTGAAGACATCCTACGCATCGAACCAATCCTTCCATTCTCACCGCAGTCCCACTGCCACACCCCGCCCGCACACACCTGGGCCGCAACCACACATCCCGCCCACAAACACATGTGCCACAACCACCACGCGTTACCACGCCCGCAAACACCTGGGCCAGAACAACTATTGTCATGCCTGAAGACACCTGGGCCTCATCCCGAAGACTCTTGGAAAACAACCTGCCCGCACACACCTAGGCCAACCACCAAAACTACCCTGACCGAAGAATCTTGGGCTATAATGGACATCAGGCTATCACAGTCTGCCCGAAGAGTCTTGGGCTATTCGGGAAAGGGATCATAAAAGGAGCTAATAACCATCCACTCATAGGAGTATTGGAAAAAACACCCTCCCCCATGAAATGGGGGTGTTCGGCACCAAGTGCTCAACTTGGGTGGGGTACGAATAAGAAACATAAAAACTACAGATATATGTATAGGTAACAAGAACTCATCCCATCCTAGGGTTTCCAAATCCAACCTAAGAATAACACCCTTGTTACTATTCATTCATAAAAGAAGGCACAACACCCACGACCAAGTCACATCTCATTCCCAAAACCAATTCCCCATTTAAACCATTATTGTTTTCATGTTCAAGTGATCCCATTTAGATGAATTCTGCACTACTGGGAAACTTAGAGGCATATACACAAGCCAGAGAAGTAGAGAGACACCCAAACAGTAATTTAAGCATTCACACATGGTTCTCTTGTAAAGTTACAACACTAAAGGGATCAGTGAGATACCTCAAAGTACTGGAACCAAAACAAGCCTTGAGATATAACCACACACAACTTTAGATTCACAACCAACAACCGTGCCACAACAGAGGATCCCATCCTCATCCACATCACCCATAAGCATTGAGAAGAACATACAGAAATTCCACCAAGAAAGAGCAAGGAAGTTTCCAGACTAAATTACATCATCAACTAAGTTTTCTTCTTTCTTTTTGTTTAACTATGGTGATCACACAAGGATTTTTGTTCATTAGAAATTCATTTAATCGGCAACATTTACGTGATTAACCAAATTACCATGTTAGAGCCATTAAAACATCACAGAAGACAAGGGTTCATTAGTGCGCAAGGAAAGACCACCAACAACCATGATATTCATGGGGCATAAGTCCATAAAGTTCAAAACATATAACAGTTACAAAAGAGTACAGAAGAAATGTCATACGCACCCCATCATTCTTTAATAGTCTGTTTATTATCTTTGTTAAGGTTTGGTTTCATCCATCCCCATAGAAACAATAGCGTACCCACCCCACATGATACACAATAATGAGAGGCGAAGGAAAATACCTACTTGGATGATCAAGGATCGAAGTTCTCCACGCGCCAAGAATGGGGGATGTGCGACTTGTAGGGGAGGAACGTCGAGGAATCCAAGGGTGAGCATAAAAGCTTCGGTAGAGGTGCACCACTTTCCTCGGGAAGGGGAACTCCAAACACACCAGGAAAAAAGGAGACCCGCCAAGAGGAAAAGAGGAAGAAGAAGAAGAAATTCTCATGCGATATAAGGATGAGATCCGGTTATCATGAGACATGGAACTTTGAATGGCTATAAGGTCGGATCCTGGTTTCACCACGCGGTTGGGTGGTTACACATGACTGAATAAATTTTTATTTAATAACTCTCATCGGGAAAAGGTGGTAACAACTGTGACTTTGAAAGATTTTATATAAAGAGAGAGGAAACGTTGCGCGGACACATAACTGGGTCTATTGAGGGTCGCCCATTCTTAGGAATTAAAATATTGATTATGGGGCTAAAAACAGCCTTGAACCACTTCCCAAAAGGTAAAAAGGGCTTAAAAGTGGTGTTATTGGAAAAGCTGTAGAAGAAAAACTCGACAAGGATATGTGACACCGATCGGTCACACTGATCAGTGACACACCGATCGATGACACACCGATCGATCACACTGATCGGGGATACACCGATCGACCGCACCGGTCGGGGACACACCGATCAGACACACCGGTCAGCGACACACCGATCGGTCACACCGGTCGGCGACACACCGATCGGTCGCACCGGTCGGCGACACACCGATCGGTGGCACCGGTCGGCGACACACCGATCGGTCGCACCTGTCGGCGACACAACGATCGGTCACACCGGTCAGCGACACACCGAAATGACGCCATACCACCGAGGCACCACCCTTAGGATTAGGAATTTGGCAAAGGGATGTGCCATGAGGGTCTGGGCCATTACATCACCCCTAGGTATAACTATACAAGATAAAAATCCAGTTGTAGCATCAAGATAAACATTTCATTTCTTGGAAACCACTCACTTAATACTTCAGCAAAATTCTAGGAATTTTATCTATATTTATACTTATCCCTAGGGATATTACTAAAGTTTTCCAATCCTAATTTACACAAATAACTAAATCTTTCTATGATACCAACTATATAATCCATCATTTCAAATGCATAAAACATTCATTACATGGTACAATACTTAATAATAAAGAGGATATTTTGAGGTTTATTTTATTGAAAACTAGGAACATAATACATGAATAACATAAAAATTATCTAAATCCACTTGAAGGGATTATTCATAAGTTCATACTAAGTTACTTTTAATTCATCTCATATACTGGGGACATACATCAAAATAATGGAGGGAGTACAAAACAAAATAAAGAAATAAATAAAGGTGATATTTTTCATGTGACCATGAGGGAAGAATTGGGAATTATCATAAGAAAATGAGGCATATCATAATTGAAAGATCATGAATCATAAAATGGAAATGTGTTTACAACATAAAAATGATACATTCATAAGAATATCACCATGTTTTGTCACCAAGGTTTTGTCACCAAGGTTTTGTAAATAATAATTATCTAGGTTATTCCCCAAGGTATCATAAAACATGTCATCTTAAGAGATTAATTCTTTCCCTAATTCATTATAGTTCTATAAGGGAACACCCTTCATTGGACTTAATGAATTATAGCCAAATTTATCATAACAATTCATTTCATCAATAACCTGTGAAGAATAAATAACATGTTTCACATAAAATAGTTGTGTATACAAGTTCTTAAAAAATTGAATATTACATCATTTTTTACCTATGGAATGGGAATATGGGTTTTAAATATTTAAATCCACGAATATATAAATTATATTTACATCTAGGTGAATACCAATAGATAAGGGGATGGTCTGGGTATTCACAATATAATATTTTCTCATATGAAAGAGGGAGATTAAAGAAATCAATTTGGAAACATGATAGTATAAAATGTGGATTAAGGTAATGGAATAATGGGAAGGAATGAAGGTCCCCCATTGATAAGACACTTGTCACACCTGGTTTTTTTTTCATGTCTTGGTTTTGATCTGGTTCATTGGAAATCCTGATCCTTTTATTGGGTTTTGGGGGATATTAATGTTGAGTTTTGAACTACCATATATGTATAATCATACTACGATTGGTTACCCTTAGCTTGTTTGGGAGTTTTTGGAGAAAAGGGTGGTTACTTCAAGATTTGGGCCAACTCTGAGCGCATTTCCAGATATAAAAACCAAATCTGTTTTTTATAACTACTTCATTTTTCATCATTTTTCACTCACTAAACTTCCCAATTGTCCTCCCCTGACCTATTCAAACCACAATATCCTTTTGGACCCCCTTATGAATTAATAATCATGGTGTATTTGGGTTATTTATTCAGGTATTAGGCCAGCCCGTGAGCCCATTTCCAGTTTTAAAAAATAATTTGTTTATTTTATATATTATTCATTGTTTTATAATTTTCAGTGATTACACCTCCCACTCGAGACCAAGAACCCTAACCACAACCAAAAGTTCCATTTCCCTCTTTGGATCTCATCTTAGTCGCGGATTAGGGTGAAATTTATCAAAATCATCCAGATTTGGTAAGGTAATTTTATTCTTTCATTATTCATTCGTTTTTTTTCTATCCCCCCAAATATTCTTTCCCTGATTTTTCAAGACCTAAGGAACCTCTCAAAGAAGCTAAAATCCATTCCATTTCCTCTAATGATGTAGATATAAGGGAAGATGAAGAGTTCTCTAGTTTCCAAGGTGAGATTCCTTATCCTTTCTCCTCCCTCTTCCTTATCCTTCTACTTTGTTTAAGTTTCCTCTTCTACCCTGGTCATTAATAACCTAGGGTTATGCTATACCATGATTTTTTATGGGGGTTTTAATTCGTTTATGGGTACTCATCATAGATCTAGAGTGTTGGGTACAACGACAGGTGATATCGGGTGCGCGTACTACGTGGAGAATAGATTTTTGCGATGGGCTATTTGCGACAGGATTAATTACCGTCGCAAATAGGGCTTCCCAAAGGTTAATTGCAACGGGAGAATCTACCGATCGCAAATAATTGCTTATTTGCAACGAGATTTGGTGCCCCGTCGCAACAAGTTAGGCGCGGTTTGGCGCGGTTTACGCGTTAAACCGCATGAAGGTTATTTGTGACGGGGGGATTCCCCCGTCGCAAATACCCGATGTCGGTAAATAGGTTTTTGCGATAGGATGTTGTCCCGTCGCAAAAAGTGTGTCGGTAGGAACTTTTTCCGATTAGCCTCGTCACAAATATCCTTTTAACCACCGACAGTAATTAATACGGGTGAATGTATTTGCGACGGGTAACCCGTCACAAATAGTCTCGTCACAACTAATCTGACCTATATATACCTCCATCCGTTTTTCTATTCCTCCTCTCAATTTTAACTTTCCCTCTCTCTCTAAAGTCTATTTTCAGAGTGAAAATTTCTTTGAGTAAGTTTTTTTTATGACGAAGTTGTGAAGCCGTCTACATCAATAGAAGATCAAGTTTAAGGGTATTTATATTTTATTTAATTTAGTATTTATTTCATTTTTTAATTTTAATTTTAATTATTGTTGATTAGTTGTAATTAAATTAGATTTAAATTGTTTTTTTATCAGTATTTATTTGTAATAATAAATTGAAATTATCAGTACTAATTCTTAATAATTAGCAATAATAACTAATTATTAACGATAATTAGTATTGTTCAAAAATAATTAGCAGTAATTAGTAATTAGTAGCTGTAATTTGTAGTTGTTAATATTAATTAACGTTAATTAGTAATAATTAGAGGTAATTAGTAATAATTAGGACTAATTAGTAATAATTAACGGTAAATAGTAATAATTTGGAAAAAATAGTAATAATTAGGAAAAAATAGTAATAATTAGTAATAAATAGTAATAAATAGTAATAATTAGTAATAAATAGGAATAATTAGTAATAAATAGAAATAATTAGTAATAAATAGAAATAAATTTGTATAATTAGTAATAAATAGGTATAATTAATAATAAATAGTTATAATTAATAATAAATACGAATAAATAGTAATAATTAGTAATAAATTGGAATAATTAGTAATAATTAGTAAAATTAGTAATAATTAGTAACAAATAGGAATAACTAGTAATAAATAGGAATAATTAGTAATAAATAGGAATAATTAGTAATAAATAGGAATAAATAAGAATAATTAGTAATAAATAGGATTAATTAGTCATAAATAGGAATAATTAGTATTAAATAGGAATAATTAGTAATAAATAGGAATAAATAGTAATAAATAGGAAAAAATAATAATAAATAGGAATAAATAGTAATAAATAAGAATAAATAGTAATAAATAGGAATAAATAGTCATAAATAGTAATAAATAGTAATATATAGTAATAAATAGTAATAATTAGTAACGATTAGTAATAAATAGGAATAAATAGTAATAAATAGGAATAAATAGTAATAAATAGGAATAAATAGTAATAATTTGGAATAAATCGTAATAATTAGGAATAAATAGTAATAATTAGTAATAATTTGTAATAAATAGTAATAAATAGTAATAAATAGTAATAAATAGTAATAAATAGTAATAAATTGTAAGAAATAGTAAGAAATAATAAGAAATAGTAATAAATAGTAATAATTAGTAATAAATAGGAATAAATAGTAATAAATAGGAATAAATAGTAATAATTAGGAATAAATAGTTATAATTAGGAATAAATAGTAATAATTAGGAATAAATAGTAATAATTAGTAATAAATAGTAATAATTTGTAATAAATAGTAATAATTAGTAATAAATAGTAATAAATAGTAATAAATAGTTATAATTAGTAATAAATAGTAATAAATAGTAATAAATAGTAATAAATAGTAATAAATAGTAATAAATAGTAATAAATAGTAATAAATAGTAATAAATAGTAATAAATAGTAATAAATAGTAATAAATAGTAATAAATAGTAATAATTAGTAATAATTAGAAGTAAATAGTAATAAGTAGTAATAAATAGGAATAATTAGTAGTAAATTGGAATAAATAGTAATAAATAGTAATAAATAAGAATAAATAGTACTAAATAGTAATAAATAAGAATAAATAGTAATAAATAGTAATAAATAATGATAAATAAAAGTAAATATTAATAAATAGAAATAATTAGGAATAATTAAAAATAATTAGGAATAATTAAAAATAATTAGGAATAATTAGAAATAAATAGGAATAACTAGTGATAAAGAGAAATAATTAGTAATAATTAGTAATAATTAGGAATAAATAGTAACAATTAATAATAAATAGTAATAACTTGTAATAAATAGTAATAAATAGTAATAAATAGTAATAAATAGTAATAAATAGTAATAATTAGTATTAAATAGTAATAAATAGTAATAAATAGGAATAAATAGTAATAAATAGTAATAAAAAGTCATAAATGGAAATAAATAGGAATAAATAGTAATAAATAAGATTAATTAGTAATAAATAGGAATAATTAGGAATAACTATAAATAATTAGTAATAAATAGGAATAATTAGGAATAAATAGGAATAAATAGGAATAAATATGAATAATTAGTAATAATTAGGAATAATTAGTAATAAATAGGAATAAATAGAAATAATTAGTAATAAATAGAAATAAATAGTAATAAATATGAATAAACAGTAATAAATAGGAATAAACTGTAATAAATAGGAATAAATAGTAATAAAAATTAATAAATAGTAATACTAAGTAATAAATAGTAATAAATAGTAATAAACAGTAATAAACAGTAATAATGAGTAATAAACAATAATAATTAGTAATAAAAAATAATAATTAGTAAAAAAGAGTAATAATTAGTAATAAATAGTAATAAATAGTAATAAATAGTAATAAATAGTAATAATTAGTAGTAATTAGGAATCAATACTAATAAATAGTAATAAATATGAATAAATAGTAATAAATAGGAATAAATTGGGATAAATAGTAATAAAAAGTAATAAATAGAAATAAATAGTAATAAATAAAAATAATTAGTAATAAATTGGAATAATTAGTAATAAATATGAATACTTAGTAATAAATAGGAATAAATAGTAATAAATAGGAATAAATATGTATAATTTGTAATAAATAGGTATAATTACTAATAAATAGGTATAATTAGTAATAAATAAGAATAAATAGTAATAATTAGTAATAAATAGTTATAATTAGTAATAAATAGGTATAATTATTAATAAATAGTTATAATTAGTTATAAATAGGAATAAATAGGAATAAATAGAAATAAATAGGAATACATATGAATAAATAGGAATAACACTACCATAAAACGGGGCAAGGCCAGTGCCACCATTTATCAGTGCTAACGAAAAGAGCTGATAACGGGGGGGGGGGGGGGGGTACCTTTATCAGTGCTAAAAAAAGCGCTGATAAAGGGTACCTTTATCAACGTTAAAAAAAGCGCTGATAAAAATACCCCTTTATCAGTTCTTTTTTAGAGCTGATAAAGGTACCCCCTTTAATAGCACTTTTTTTAGCGCTGTTAAAGGGTACCCCTTTATCAACGCTTTTTTTAGTAGCACTGATAATGGGGGGTCTTTATCAGCATTTTTTTAAAAGCGCTGATAAAGGGTCTACTTCCAAAAAAAATCATAAAAAAATATCTTCATATTTAAATATATAGATATAGTTATATTGATATAAATATAGAATATTTTTTTAAATATAATTTTAAATATATTTTAGATATGTATAAATATACAATTACACTTAATATATAACATATTTAGTGAAAATGGCTTATAAAAAAAATTAAAAAAATATTTTTAATTAATAATTTACTAATTATTATGGAGTAATAGTCATTTAATAAAACTTTGAAGACTAAAAAAATTAAAAAATTAAAAAAAGATCCAAAATATGTTGAAAACGCAACTCGGACTTCAAACGGCCGTAACTTTTTATCCGGGTGCCCGTTTGAGCTCTACCACATATCAAATCAAAGCCTACGACGAGCTCTACACCTGTGTGACCGGGGAGAACCGCGATCAAGGTTTTTTTGAGGCAAAAAAGGCCCAAAATGCCTCGAAAACTGAGTTTTTAGTCGGGATACCCCGATTTTTTAACATTTTCTGGATTTTCAGCCTCGATTAAGGGGGTATTATTAGCTTCTTTTGATGGGGAATGGATTTATTCCAAGGTATTACATTCATATTGATATTATTTCTTTGAAATTTTATCATTTTTTATAATTCACTACTATTTATAATCACATATATAACAATATATACATATTTTATATATATTTACACATAAAAATTTAATTATAAATATAGATAATAAAATATATTTACATATAAATATATTAGATTTATCTAAATAATAACTAATATCCATTTTATTTAAAATACCAATATATAAATATTTATATACCTATATATTAATCTTACTATATATATATTAATCTAACTATATATATATTAATATAACTACATATATATATTAATATTACTATAAATATATATATTAATATCAGTAGAAATATATATATATATTAATATAACTATATATATATATATATTAATATATATTACTATAAAAATAAATATAACTAAATATATATATATATAAATAGAGATATATATTAATATAACTATATATATATTAATATCAATATATATTACTATATGAATAAATATAACTATATATATATATATAAATAGAGATATCATGAAATGGAAAACAAATAAAAATAGAGAAGTGGTAAGGGATTCGGCGCGCAGGGGGGAGGTCTCGAGTTCAAAACCTAGTAGAGGTAGGGGCATACGCGCATGGGGGAATATGGGAGCTAGCACTGATGAAGGGTGGAGGGGTGCGTGCAGGCACTGAAGGGGGGCAGAAAAGTGCTGTAAAAGGGGGGATCAAGCGCTATAAAAGCCCCCCGATTGGCAGGATTTTTTTAATTTTTTTTAATTTTTTTTAACTTTTATCAGCACTTTTAAAAAAGCACTGATAAAGGACCCTTTTATCAGCGCTTTGTTTTAGCGCTGATAAAAGACCCCTTTTATCATCCCTTTTTTTTAGCGCTGATAAAGGGGGTCTTTATGAGCGCTTTTTGGAGCGCTGATAAAGGGAACTCCCCCTTTATCTTCACCGGCTTTAACAACACTTTTCTAGTGCTGATAAAGGCCATTTTTAGCGCTGAAAAAGAGGTATTTATTGTAGCGTAAATAAGAATAATTAGTAATAAATAAGAATAATTAGTAATAAATAGTAATAAATTGTAATACTTAGGAATACTTAGGAATACTTATGAATACTTAGGAATATATAAGAATACTTAGGAACAAAATCAATTGTAATAAATTGTAATAAATTGTAACAATTTGGCACAATTTCTAGTGGATTAAAGACACTCCTTTTACTCAACGACTCTTCTCCTTTAAATTTTCACCGAATCAAAACATTATGAAAAGTATGCTTCTATGTATGCATATCTAATCTCGTATGCACGAGTTTGAATATGAATTCGTAGGACCACATTTTTCATAATGTTTTTAGGAAGTGATAGTTGCAAGAAGATGATTCATCGATGAAAAGGGGGCACTTTTTTCTAACGGCTCATTTACTTGCATCTTTCTCACACTAAAATCACAATGAAGAATATGCTCAGAGGTATGCTTATACATTATTGTATGCACGAGAATGAATATATGTACCTCTGAGAAGATTATTAATTGTTATTTAAGTGTGAGATATTTGTAAGTAAATGAGCAGTCAGACAAAAGAGTAGTCGTCAATCCACTGGATATTGTGTCACCCAAAATTAATTGTAATTATTAAGAAGTAGTTGTAATTATTTATTTTCTATTTTCAGATAGTGTTTTTATAATTTGAAATTATTCAAAAACAATAATGATTTTATATTTTGTAGAAAAATATGGAACAAGGATGTCGACAAAAAACATTATTAGATGATTGTGCTTGGATAAACCAGCACTGAAATCTAAAAGGTTCTTGTTTAAATCTTGTATATATTGAGGGTGTTGAAGCTTTCTTATTATTTGCATCATCAAAACCAGATTTTGTTTCAGAAATCACAATTAAGTATCCTTGTAAAAAATGTTCTTTGAGAACATTTGACACATTTGACAAGGTTGGGGGACATCTCTTGCGGTTTGGTTTTCAACCAGATTATGTTTTTTATTATCAACACGGTGAACATAGTTCCGAATAAGATACTAGTAACTTGATTCTGGATCCATCACGATTTCAAAATTTAGTAAATGATGTTGCAGGTACATCTATTCAACAAACTAGAACTCAATATGATGTTGATTTAACTCTGGAGTTGGCACAATCTGAATTTTATGAGTTGTTGAGGTCTGTTGAGGATGCATTATATCCTAGTTACAAGATAAGAAAATTTGAAGCAGTTGCAAAATTTAAGGCTATTAAATCAAATAACGCAAAGTAAAACAACTTTTTTGATCAGATATTTTCTTTGGTTAAAAAACTGTTACCTAAAAGAAATGTGTTTCTTGCAAATTACTATGAGATCAAGAGGCTGGTTCATAATCTGGGACTTATTTATTGAAAGATTCATGCACGTGCAAATTATTTCATCATATATTCTAGTGAAAATGAGTCATTGGATAGTTGTCCCACATGTGAAAAATCGAGGTATAAAGAATCTCAACTAGGGAAGTCTGGATCGATTCCTGTAAAATAGTTGAGATATTTCCCCCTTACACCTAGGCTGCAACGTTTATTTATGTCACAGAACACATCGTCAATGATGTCCTAGAACAAAACCTAGATTTCAATAGATAAAAGCATGAATCATCCATCTGATGGTGATTCATGGAAACATTTTGACCGTCTGCATCCGTCTTTTGGTTTAGAAGCCCGAAATGTGTGATTGGATCTTTCTATTGACAGTTTCTGTCTGTTTGGTTCTTATGGTAGTCAGTATTCATGTTAGCCTGTCTTTATAACTCCGTAAAATTTACCTCCATGGATATTGATGAAGGACCCTTATATTTTTTTGACCTTATTAATCCCAGTACATCTGAAAAATAATATTGATGTTTATTTGAAACCATTGATTGATGAGTTAAAAGCATTATGGAGTAATGGTGTTAGTACATATAATGTTGCTGCAAACCAAAATTTCATATTAAAATATGCATTGATGTGGAAGATTAATGAATTTCTGGAATATGGAATGTTATCTGGATAAAGTACACATGGTCTAAAATCATGTCCTTACTGTATGAAAGACAATAAATCCTTTATGCTCGTCAATGAAAAAAACCATACTATTTTGACTGTCATCACAGATTTCTTCCAACTGATCAAACTTTTCGGAGAAAAAATATCATTTCAGAAAAGGCATAATTGATAGGGATGAACCTCCAAAAATGACCTCAGGTACAGAGTTAAAATCAGTTGTATTTTCATTACCTCCTATCACATTTGGGCCAACAGTAAACCAAAATAATATTTATGGCTTAGGGAAAGAACATAATTGGATAAAACAGAGCATTTTTTGGGATCTTTCATATTGGTCTGATTTTTTGGTCTGCCACATGTTGGATGTCATGCATGTTGAGAAGAAATGTTTTGATAATTTATTTCATACAGTTTTGGACACACTAGTTAAGACCAAAGATACAATAAAGTCATGATTAGATATTACCAAAATTTTCAGGCGACCAGAACTTGAAATTTTTGAAAATTTTAGATCCCAGAGGTTAATGAAGCCAAAAGAAGCTTATACACTGTCCAAAGAGAGTCGCTTATTATTTTTTCAGTGGATTCTAGATTTGAGACTTCCAGATGGCTATATTTACCATTTGGGAATATGTGTTAAGAATGGTCATATTACCAGATTAAAAATTCATGATTTTCATGTTATAATTGTAAGAATTATGCCGATTGGATTCAGAGGTCTATTGAATTCTATGATTTGGGATTCGATGACAGCCATATCATATTTTTTTTTGAGACATTTGTTCAGCAATAATAGACTACGATGCACTAAGTAAACTGGAAGAAGATGTTGCTGTAATTATATGTAAACTAGAAAAAATCTTATCATAGAATTTCTTTGACTCAATGGAATATCTGATATTACATTTTCCACATGAAGATAAATGTGGAGGTCCGGTATAGTTTCGATGGATATACCCATTCAATAGATGCATGTAGAAATTGATGAAAAAAGTACATAACAAAGCATCAGTTAAAGGCTCAATTGCTGAAGCATATTTTTAATAGGAAATTTCTTTTTCCTGCTCTAATTATTTTTAATATTAATATCCCTCAAAACATAAATGCATGGGATAGAACGAGGGGAATGTTAATTAATAAATAGAGAATCAATTATCAGTTTTTAATCAGCCAAATCTTGGCTTCGGTGGAGTTCATGATCGATGGCTTTCAGATGATGAACATCACATAACACATACATATGTTTTTCTCAATAGTGAATAAATGAAACTATTTGTACTGTGAGTGATTCTATCACTTATTATATAATTTATGTTACAGTATGTAAAATTATTCTATTTGTAGGTTATATGAAAATCATATCAAGAAAACACTTCTACAAATTACAGCAACTGCTCTTGAAGAACGTAGACAAAAAAAATTTCTCAGTGGTTTCAAAAACTGGTAACATAAATTATTGATGGTTTGACATATCAATTCAGTGTATTATTTATTATATTGATAATTATTTTACAAATTTTCAGGTGTCTCAACATGATGATAAAATTGATAAGCGACTGTGCATATTGAGTAACCCACCATCCAAAATGGTTAAATCTTATAATGCATATGTGGTGAATGGTTTTCGATTTCATACATGTGAATATGAGGAATAAAAAAAACAATTAACAGTAGAGTTTGATTGAGAGGATCGCATCATAGAGAAACTTAAGTTGACTTTTACGGAATTCTAGATGAAATTATTGAGCTGTGTTATCTAGGACAGAATTACATAATGATGTTTAAATGTCGGTGGTTGGATACTAAGAGAGGCTTGAATGTTCATTTGACTCATGGAATCTTTGATATTAAATATACAAGTATTCTTATAGTAAATGAAACATTTTTACTGGCTCAACAGGTACATCAAATTTTTTATGAAAATTACTGTGCTACTTCAAGAGACCCGAGTGATTGGGGGAGCATAATAAAAATAAAATATCAGGAAAAATAACATTACACAAACAAGATGTGCTTTCGATGAAGTGGAAGGAATTAAAATTGTTCAATAGACTACTCAAAATACATCTTTTTTACAAAGAGACACAAATATCGATGATGACACACCACAATTAAGGGTTGATGGTGATGAAGATGTTAATGATGCTATAAATGAATTTGAAATGATAAGAGATGATGAAAAGGAAACTCATATGGATATTGATGATGCCGGGGATGAATATGAAGACATTGACATCGTCATATATGAATATGATGATAAAGGTGAACATTGAAACAGTTAAATACTGATTATAATCATAACTAATATATATCTATATATAGTAGTTATTTTCAACTATCTTCTAACAATAATAATTTTTTGTTTTAGATGGACCCTGATCTATTTCATGAGTTGGAGGAGGCTGATCTACCTTTAGATGAGGGGGACTTGCAATCATTTGACCCTTAGCCTACTGGCGGTTTAGGGGGTATGCGGAGGGGGCACATTCTTGCGTGACTGATGATTCCTTACCCTATCCCCGAGCGACGTCCATGTCTTGGCTTCAATCCATGCACACAGAGGTGTGGTAACCTATATATTTTAGTTAGCTTTTATGAATTTATTTATATACTAATTGTTTTATTATTTATTCTTTTTTCACATTTTTGCGCATTTAGAAGTTGGATAGGGGAGATCTACCTTACGCAATTATTTTTCTCAGCTATGGATCACATGGGAAAAGATTCTCGTTGATGTACAGCTTGGCATGTTCAATCATTTGCTGGTATGTAAATAAATAATATTTATTTTGAAATTTATTTTTTTAATAACTTGCTATTATAAATTATTTGTAAGGTTTATAGTATCCCATTGATGATATCATGCATGACGCTATCCATGCGGCATGAGAGGTGTTTATGCATGACTGATTCTGTCAATTTTTGCACAATTTGAGAAGGACAACCATTAAGAAAATAGGAGTGACAGTATTTGATGAGTTGTGTAGAGCCCATCGACCAGAGTACATTCCATATCACGTTTGGGATGGATTATGTTCACAATTCTTGGGTGCTGGATTTCAGAGGAGATCTTCATTGGGTTGACAGAACTAGGGGAGACATGAGGTGATGTATCGAGCTGGTAGGCATACATTCAGTACACATATAGAGCATCTGGTAAGTATCTTTTTTAAATATTTTATATCTTTAAATATAAAAAGTTTATTTTATATTTCTATAGGTAGTCAATCATTCTAATATTATAGAGTACAACGTTTATTGGAGGATGTACAGTGATCCAGCCACTGGAAAGATTAGAGGTGATCACCCGTATCAGATTGTTGACAATATTTTTCTTCAGTTTTACAATTAACTGCATAAAATACTTTCATAATTTCAATTTAAAATTAGAATTGTATGTGTCATTTGAGGCTGTGACCTCTCAAACACAGGCTGAGAGTCAGGATAAGATGACTAATCAGACCAGTGCCCACAATTTCGATGAGGCGGCATGGATGCAAGCGACTCAGTGTGGCTTTGAGAAGGGCCAAATAGGTGGTATAGACTCTCATTTGACTCCCGGTACTTATTATGGTACTACTGTGATGTCGACTTCTAGGTCGAGAGGAGTTCGTAGAGAGGCATCATCTTCTGGCTCATAGTATCAGGAGCAGTTGTGAGCTCAAACTAAGCTTATAGATAGTTTACAGAAGCATCATGAAGAGATATGTCAGCAGCAATAATAGCAATACGAGGAGGATATGCATTGATGGTTGTAGCAGTAACAGCACCAGCATGAGAAGGATATGTGTCGATGTCAGCAACAACATCACGAGAAGATGGAGTACATGCACCATCTGACTCGTAGTTTAGGGATGGAGTTTCCCCCACCATCTCCAACAGCTCCTCCACCTCCTCTAGAAGACAATCCCCCTAGTGATTTTTTTTATGTTAAAAACATTTGAATTCAATATTTGTTGTAATATGAACTATTTATAGTTTCTGTCTTTTATGTTGGTGCGAATATTGCATATTTTTTTATTTTTAATATTTTAATATTTATTATTACTGTTATATTTTTTTAATTTTTGCTTATTTTACTACTAATAATAACAATATTTTATGATTTCTTTATATTTTTTGTGAATATTGAGATTTTTAATAATTTTTATTTTTTTATTATTTTAAAAATATTAAGATTATTTTTTCATTAATCATAACTTTATGAAATATTTTTTTAGAATTATATTATCTAATTTTTCTTTATTTTAATAATAATAATAACAATATTTTATGATTTTTTATATTTTTTTGTGAATATTGAGAATTTTAATATTTTTTATTTTTTATTATTTTAATAATATTAATATTATCTTTTTATTAATCATAATTTTATTAAATATATATATTTTTAATTTATTTAGTATTTGTAACAGGACTTGTTGCGATAAGATCCCGTCCCAAATAGTTTAAATATATATTTTTAAAAAGTATTTGCGATGGGACCAAGGGCCCGTCGCAAATATTTTTTTGCGACGGGTCCATTGAAAAAGGTTTATTTATATATAATGTATATAACTGGAGACTTATTTGTGACAATGTAGTTCCCCATTGCAAATACTATTTTTTGTGACAGGCTTTTCGTAAAAAATAGTATTTTCGACGATGTTTTCTGCAACGGGCTACTTGCGATGGGATCCTGTCACAAATAGCCCGTCGCAAATACCTCAAATTCCAATAGTGGTGGTTCCTTTCTACCATTGTTTTGTGGTAGGATATACCTTGAACATGACTTTATCATTTAAGTTTCATCATTTTCTTGCTGTTTGCACCTGATATATATGGTTATTATTTTTTTCATCCTTTTTATAATTTTCTTGGTGTGCAAAATGGTTATTTTAGCCTTGTTTTGTGAAAAGAAGTGTTTTTTTTGTTATAAACGTGTAAACCTCTTTCTTACTTAAATGTTCTGTTATCTTACACACCTGTTTTATGGTATTTTGAACATGTTTCTATACATTTAATAAACTTATGGAATGAAAATGGCATTTTATCCCTTTTCAAGTGCTTAAAAATAACTTTTTTGTTTAATAGTTCATGACATGGGTTTGGTAAATTGTCCGGTTGGATTTTATGTGCTTAGTGCGATTGAAAATGATTTTCTTGGATTTATAAATACATTTTCAGCATGAAAAACAGTATTTTGGGGTCATGTAATGACTTTTCAAAGTAGTTTTGGTTTTATAAACAAACAGTTTTTTTGGTAAACATGTTTTGACCCAAGTTGTCAGAAAATGGATCGTTTGGTATCCTTATATAAATGGTATTTCTTTGGATGTATAACCTTAATGTTTTAAGGGATTTATAATAGTGGTTTTATTCTATAAATGGTGTGTATAAACCACTTTATTATAATTGAAATTTTTACATTTTGAAAATTTTAGTTTATGAGAAATGCTTAAAGGCTCGTTTTACATTTTTCTAGTAAAAATGGTTTCCATGTGTACTTTATGTTGTATCATTTGGGGCCATTTTATAGTCCATTAAGTGGATTTAATAAATGGTTTTTGGGATGAAAAATTTAGTTTTATATGGTATTGGTGGGTTTTTCCCTTAAAATATCATTTTGAATGAATTTTAAGTGAAAGTCCTCGTTATATTTCTTGAATTGTTTTATGAAAATTTAGGTTGTTTAGTGATCCATGAAAGAAATGTGAGACATATGTGTGGGATTTTTGATGTGTGTATGATTTTTAAATGGAATATTCATGATCAAATAGTATTTTATAGATGTGTAACTTATTTGATCACAAAAATGGAAAACCCGGGTATTTAGGTGGGCAGATGTGTACTAGTATGCTAGTGACCTGGAGGGGTTTTGTCTTTGTTTCATGTAGAAAGTTTGATGATGAAAAAACAAACTAAACAATGATCATGATAATTTTTGGGACCACTAGGTTATGTATGATTCTTCTACTAGTGGATTGTGTTCATGAGAACATATATTTGTTGTCACGAAACAACCTGGGTCGACCCTGAACCGGTCACCCGAGCTGGTCCACGACATGTACCGAGAGGCATTCCCAATCCCCCCGGGATGACAACCAGTGACGAGCATCAAAGTATACATGAGGGAACGATTTAAGCCCAAGAGATAAAACCAGGACCAGATAAATAAATAGAACAAACAGAGCATGCAAAAAAACGACAACTAAAACTTAAATAAACAAAGAACCAATCCAAATAAAAAGTATCATTAAAAAGAAGAAAAAAAAGGAAACAAGACCCCACTACAACAATCTCCATGTAACCCCTTGGTCACCTCCAAACAAAAGCCCAAAACTGATCCCACATGAGAAGCCACTAAGAAAGAGCCTGAACAACATCCAAACCTGCAACTGAAATGGTAAAGGATAGGCATGAGGACAAAAATGCTCAGTAGGGATGCCAAAAGTAGACCACTGAATCCAAGTGTTTCCTTACCCAAAGTTGTCCGATGACACAAGTTTGGAAATGAAATTATAAAAATAAGGTTTTCCCATTTAAACAAAATAACACATCTTTCCCACAATGAGGACCAAATCACGCCATATATTATTTCAAAAACACTTTATCATTTTATAAATAAAACCAAACAAGTGATATCAGGGTTGTGCAAAAGGGAGATAGGTAAATAATACATGTTGAAAATAGATCAGTGTAGCAGAAAAATAAACAAGCAATACGAGATGAAAATAAACCAGTGTAACAAAAAATAATAATAATCAAGCAATACAAGATGTAACCATGGGTGATCCTGAACATCTCTAGACAACCCCTGGATGCACTCGGTTCGGAACCACCTATCGGTGTATAGTGAAGCCCCATAGTCTATAATCCACTGATCGCCCTCACGACAAAATCAGCGGCAAATCCCACCTAACCTCTCTATCTACCAGGGGGCACCAACCCATCTAATCGGGGCTGGTGAGCAACCGTCACTCAATAATATATAAGATGGCCAGGAACCCATGGTGGTTATAATTATACTGTGTAGGTAGGAAGGCCCTCGCATGCATGACTCATCTCACCGCACTTGCCTTCCTCAAACACGGACGCTTCCTATACGTTCACCCATAAAGGGTTATACTAGACAGGAGCGCCTCATATATGTGTTCAATCATTCACATTCAAGAAAGTGCCAACTGGGCTGCTATAACATATAAACTTTAAAACATTTCAGAAAACGTTTACGATTTCAAATTGATAACACACATTTATTCAAAATATCTTGCAAAAACCACTCTTACATTTACAAAACCAATGTGCCCTTAAGTTATAAACACACATTCAAACACTTCACAATTATCAAACATGCTTTTACCCTTTTCCAACCCACACCAAAACATGTTTAAAAATGAATGGTCAAACCTTAATGAACACATTATAAACCATGATTTCCAAAATACTTATAGCAACACTTTACAAAAACACATTTAAAAAACTCTTTCGAAACCACTCAAGGGGAGCAAATTTATTTGAAAACTAAAATCCATTTAGAAGACTAAACTTCCAAGAAAACACCAATTACCTTAAAACCTTAAATGGCCACCTACATTATTTATAAAAAACAAAACAATCCAAAAAAAAGCATTAAAACCTTTCTAAAAAATTTTAACACGTTTAGTATGCTATACCAACATCAAACCAAAAACACCCGAAATCCTCTTTTGAAATTAAACACACACCAAGAAATCATTTTAAAGTCTTGCCCAAAAAACCGCCACTTACCCACATTATTTTAAAGGAAATCCAAATAAAACATTTAATTCATTAAACCTTTACAAAAGGGTTTTAACACAATAACTAAGTCATAACACAACCGGGCCAAGTTCATTATTAAACAATGTCATTGCATCATAATAACATTGATACATTTCATAAGGGACCATTTCCTTCTTAAATCTATATAAGCAATTCAAACAAGCTTTTTTGGTATCATAAACCTATGCAATTTACACTAAAACTCATTTAAAACCTATTTTTAACAAATCAAATAAATTCCAAATTGCTACAATAATTTAATTAAGGGTGCCATAGAGCTGTGAAACTATTTTATATATTTATTTAAAATTGAAAGCATCAAAGGAAAGAATTTAAGAAAGAAAAACTTGGAAACACCTACCGAAAGCTTATGCGATTGGAATGAAACTTCAACGGGAAGGAGAACGACGCCCCACAGACAAAACACACACCCTAAAACCAAAGAAAACCCGAGATACATATTAACCCTAACATTTAGGGTTTTTCCACCAAGAAACCCCACATGAAAACCCTCGAAATTAAGTAAGAAGAGGAGAATATGGAGAGGAGACTTACCAGATGGAACCATTGGAGGGAGGAGCAGCCGCTGTAAGAATCGCCGGAGGGGAGGAGGGCGTGTGTGAAGCAGGGTAAGAGGAAGAGGGGTGCGTGAGGGCAGGGGGAAAGAAGGGGTGCATGGGAGATAGATAAAAAAATAAAATGAACTAATTGGGGGTGTACGTGAGGGGATATGGGGAGAGAGGGCGTGAGTGTGAGGGGGTAAGGGATAAATGGGGGTGGCGTGGGAGATAAAAAAGAAAAGAAAAGGAATTAATGGAAGGGGGTATGAGTGGTGTGCGTGGGGGGTTAATGGGGGAGTGGAGAGAGGTATATAATGAATAAAAATAAATAAATAATAATAATAAAAGAGTAATATAGAGTGGGGAGTCATGATGGAATAAGGGGATATGGGTGATTGGAGAGAGGGAATAAAAAAGGAGATGAATTAATGAAGAGAGGGTTGAGTGGAGAGAAATATAAAAAAAGAATGGATTGAATGGGGGAGAGAGGGGTGAGGCGTGGAAGAGGTTGGATTGTAGAGAGGAATACAAAAAAAATATTAAATGGGATATAGGGGTGATTGGAGAGAGGAATAAAAAACAAGATATTAAGTGGGGGAGTGAGGGTGAGGCGTGGGGGATAAAAAAAGAGGGATTAAAACACCATAAAAAAATAAAAAAATTAACAACAATAACAAATAAAAAAATGTTAATAATAATAGTGATGATGATAATTATAATTATAATAATATTAATAATGATTATAATTATAACAATTTAAATAATAATAATATTAACAAAATTTTAATGATAATATTTATAATAATTTAAAAAATTATATAATCATAACACCATTAATTTCCTTAATGATAATAAAAATAATTACAATAAAAATAAAAATAATGATATTCATAATTTTATTTATTTTCTTTTAAATAATAACAAAATTAATAACAACTAAATAATAATTATATTTGTAACAATTATTGATAATAAGATCATTAACAATTTTAATTTTAAAAGAACATTTTTCATATACACAATAATTCTATTATTATTATATCTTAAAAATTTAATTTATTTCATTTTCATAATGTTTTATTATTTTATGTAATGGGTAACCGTAAGGGTATCTGGGCCGGAAACACGGTTACGGCCAACCTTGCGGTGTCTGTGCATCAGTCCAAAGCCCACCAAAAATATCAAATGTCAAAAAATAATTAAACACGCACTCAACCCGCACCTTGACGAGGCTAACCGAAGCCATGAAATTACAAAATAAAATAATTTAAAAGGTCGGGGTGTGACATTTGTTATGGTTACTTTGTCCATGATATATGAGGTACTTAGGGCCCACAACGAACTAGTTCCTAGGGGTGTTCCCGTGACTTGTGCTTGTTAGATATTTTGTACCCACTGTCGATATATGGTGTGCTTAGTTGGTAAATTCAGTATAATGGGTGTTTTATTTAAAATTTTACATTCTTTAAATAATCCCTCTTAAAAACCATTTTCATTTTAAAGTTTCACCTCTTTGAAAAATTGTTACTAGCATTCTAGTTTATAAAACTTACAAGTTTTTGTCTAGTAATTTTTATAGCCTGGAACCTCATTTGGGAATTTTTTTATATATTATATCTCAAACTTGAAATTTATGTTTCTATTATTTTAAAGGATGTGCATTGGGAATAAAATATCAGGCTAACCTACTGAGTTTTAATACTCACGCCTATATTTTTTTTCTTCTATTTTTAGCCCTTGTGTAGGTTTTAGCTTGAGTTCAGTCACTTTGGGTGACAAATATTAATTGTGTGGGAGAGTGACTAGTGGGGTCACATGGTGTTAGTTTTGTTATCAGGTTTGGTCGGTTGGCTGTATTATTTTTTTGTACTTTTGGTTTGTTGTATAAATAATGTTCAGTTTAATTTTATTTAAATGTATGTTGAGATGTCCATTTCTTTTTGATACTTAGATCTTGATAATATTTGGGAAAAATCATTCCCTTGAGTACTATGTTGATGCACAAAAATAGTTTCCATACCTTCAGGATCTAGAATTCCCTTTGGTCCATGCCACAGATCGGTTCAGGTGCCTGGTTTGGGGTCGACCCAGACTGGTTCAGGACAAAATGGTATCAAAGAAGGTTAGATCCTAATAGTCCTTTCTTTTTAGAGAAACCTTTGTTATTTGGGGCTATCAAGGTATATGGAGTAGTATTTTTGGAACTTGAGGGGTTGGTATGGGAAGAGAGTCATGAACTCTTGCTTGTTCTGACCCTCAGGTGTCCATGGGATGTCCGATTTTATTAATGTCTGTGGTTTTTATTTTTTTTATTGGGATATGACAAGGGGAGTTAGAATAATGGTCTCTATGAGTTCGCAGGGCTTGGAAATCCATGTGGATCCAGGTCATGTTCTTAAGAAGGCTCTTTGTGCGGGTAGTGTGTTTGATATATGGCCACCAACCATATGGTCAAGTCACCCACCGACACGAGTTCTCTTTTGTGTGTCTCTTGGACTTTTATTGAATTCAGAATTTTGTTTTGAAAATCCTTATGTGAGAATTGAGAAAATGGATTTTAAAATAATGGTTGGTTGTTGAAAAGTGGAAAATGGGTTTTCAAAATTTAATATGTGAAAGGTTTTTTAATGTTGGGTTTTGTGAAAAAAATCTTTGGGATAAAGAGGAAATGATTTATCTGGATTGAATTTACTTAATCTAAACATACAGTTTCTTGAAACGAAATGTTTGGAAATCTTGTATTATTTTATAGTGATTCTGAACTTTGATTTAAATTGGGTGTTTTGGTCTGTTGAAAAGTGTTTGAATATGATGAATTTTCTTTGGAAATTTGTTTTTGAGTAGCTTGTGTTTCTTTGGAAAGGGGTTTTGTCCTTTGTGGTTGTCGGATTATGAAAAGAGACATTGCTGAATTTTTGAAAATGAGAAAGGGATATTTGGAATAGAATGGTTGTTTTTTGAATTTCTATTAAATTAAATGGATTGTTTTTTTAATAAAATTGTTCTTGATGAAGTGTGGTTTGTTTTGTGAAATCTTAAAATGGTTTTTGATTTGGTGGTTAATGTTCCTTTGGAATATACAAGATTATTTTTGGAGTGATGATTGTTTTATTTTATCATTAGTGTTTTCATGGGTGCTCAAATCCATGGTTTTCTGGATATATAGATTAATGACTAGTATGGAATGATGGTTGGGTGCCTGAGGTTTCACGAAAACATGTATATAAGTGAGAATTGATGAAGCACCATTGGTAAATATAAAAATCCCCCATGTTGGTTTGTTTTTCAAAAGTGTTTTGATTTTAAAATTTGTTGTGTTTATTATAAAATAATGGTTATATGGATTGTTCTTCCAATATCTTAACAGTTGTTTTTATTCGGCATGCTTCCTTGTGATATGGAAGTCATATTATTTTTGTGTATTGATATGGGATCTTGTTGGTGGCTTGGTTTTAGGGCAATGTTCAGTGTGTTTGTAAAGATGTGTTGGATGTTGTGATATAGAAAAAGATGGTTCTCCATTGATAAGATTTATAGGTGATCAACCTAAGGATTCATTTCAAATGTTAAATACACCTCTTTAAATGATTCCTCAACCAGTTTCTTGGAATTGAGAGATTTTAGAGCTCGATTTAAAGTGAATTTTCATTATGGCGTTCCTCTCGATTGGGGTAGTTGTGTTCGGTGAGGTTGAAGTGTTTCTCCATGTACCTTGTCCATTCTGCTCCTCATTCATAGTGATAGAAAATAGTGTTGTGTATCTCCAAGTTCTTGTTTGGGTAAAAGTGTATTTTTTTAAGGAAGATAGTTTCATGGTGTCCATTGATCTTTATCTCATCCTGTGAGTGCTATGTGTCACCGTATGGAACTAATGTTAAGAGTTCAAGTTAGGGATTATCATATCCTAACCGTGAGGCAGAAGATGCTTCATCCATTAGAGCTTTAGCCATAGGTCTCAGAGTGAAGCCGAAACATAGTTCGGAGTCCCATGACTATGGGTAGTATTCCTAAGCTTGTACCTCAACCATTATAGTGTATTAGTTACTTCATTTAATTTGTGGTTTTAGTGGCCCAATGATTGGGTCCCCTCCCCTCCCTGCCCAAGTGGTGGGGGTTTGGATCCATGCAGAGAGTGTTGACCCAGTTCTTGTCCCCTCCATTCGGGTGCGGGGGGGGGGGGGGTTAAATGTTCATGGTGTCTTCCTCTTAACATGGGTTGGTAGGTTGTTGTGGAATAATTTTAGTGGGGAATTGTGGTAGAGACCCATTTCTAATTTATTTTTAATTCTCATTTTGTCATTGATCGTTGGTTATTAAAGGTGGGGAGAACCACCATGGGTCTTATAGAGTTTCCTCCCAAGAATTTGTAGAGTGCTAGTTGTTTCTTAATGGTGGGGAATCCATTTCAGAATCTTCTGGAATATTTGATTTTCATGAGTTCTATTTGTTTTGGGTGATCACTGGGTTCATTAGGAGAAGGCCCAATAATATGGTTCTTGGTTTGGTTGAGGAGGCACTGACTCGATCTTTCAGTTGAATCTCAGGAAGTGGTTGGGAGTTGGTATTTTGTTTGAGATAAGAGGATTAAGTTTCGTTAATGGTGGATGAGGTGTCATTAGAATCAGAGTATAAAAAATATTGATAAGTAATTCTTAGGTGTTGATCAATCAGCTGGAATGTGTTGTGTCTTTTTAGGGGTGAAAATCTTTAATGGTGGAGAGAATTGTTACACCCGGTTATTTTTTTCATGTCTTGGTTTTTATTTGGTTCTTTGGAAATAATGATAATTTTTTTGGGTTTGGGTGAGATTAATGTTGATTTTTGAACTAAAATCTATTTCTAATAATCCTACCATGGGTTCCCTAAAGTTTGTTTGGGAGTTTTTGGAGAAAAGGGGGGTTACCTCATGATTTGGGCCATCTGTGAGCCTATTTCCATATTTAAAAACAATTTTTTTTTATTTTATAACTCCGTCATTTTTCAATATTTTTTACTCATTCCACTTCCGACTTGTCCTACCCTGATCTATTCAAACTAACATATCCTTTTTTACCCATTAGTAATTAATAATCATGGTGGACTTGTGTTATTTATTCAAGTATTGAGCCAGCTCGTGATCCTATTTCTAGTTTAAAAAAAAATAATTTTTTTCTTTTTTATATTATTAGTTTTTTTTATATTTTTCACTGATTATAACTCCCACTAGAGACCAAGATCTCTAGGCTCACCCCAAAGTTCCATTTTCCCTCTTTGGAGCTCATATTAGTCACATATTAGAGTGAACTTTATCAAGACTTCTCAAATCATCCATATTTGGAAAGGTAATTTGTTTCTTTCATTAATAATTGATTTTTTTGTCTTTTTACCCCAAATCTTCTTTCCTTGTTTTATAAAAACCTAATGAGACTCTCCAAGAAGTTAAAATCCATTCCCTTTACTATAAGGGTGTAGATATAAGGGAAGATGAAGAGTTATCTAGTTTCTAAGGTGATATTTCTTCTCCTTTATCCTCCCTCTACCTTTTAATTCCACTTTATTTTTGTTTTCTCTTCTACAATGTTCATTAAATACCTATGGTTATGTTATAAAATAATTTTTATGTAGTTTTGGATCATTTGGGGATGGTATTCATAGATCTATAGTGTTGGGAACTGCTAGGTGATATCAGGTGTGCGGTTCCTTTTCGATATGGTTTTGAGGTAGGATATACCTTTAACATGCCTTTATCATTGAAGTTTCATCATTTTATTACTGTTATAACCTGATATATATATGTTTATTATTGTTGTTTATCCTTTTGATAATTTTCTTGGGGTTCAAAATTGTTGTTTAAGGATTTTTTTATGAAGAGTAGTGTTGTTTGGTTATAAATGTGTACACCGATTGCTTACTTAAATGTTCCATTAGCTTACACACCTGTTTTATGGTATTTTAAAGATGGTCTAGTAGATTGAATAAATTTAAGGAATTAAAATTATATTTTATTCCTTTTAAAGTTCTTAAAATAATTTGTTTGTTTAAAAGTGCATGCCATGTCTTCGGTAAATTTTCCGATTGGCTTTTATTTTCTTAGTACAGTTTAAAATACTTTTTTTAGATTTATAAATACATTTTCATCATAAAAATGATATTTTTGGTCCTTTTATTTCTGTCCAAAGTAGTTTTGGTTTTATAAACAAATGGTTTTTTGGTGGTAAATATTTTTTGTCCTGAGTTGCTGGAAAATGGACCGTTTGGAATCCTTATTAAAATATTTGTGCTTTGGATGTGTAACCTAAAAGTTTTAAGGGATTTATGAAAATTTATTTCTAATATAAATGGTGTGTATAAAACACTTTATTAGAAATTAAATTTAAACATTTGGAAAATGTTAGTTTTGAGAAATGCATAAAGGCTCATTTGACATTTTTCTTGTAAAAATGGTTTCCATGTGTATATCATATTGTATCATTTGGGTCTATTTTATGGTCTATGAAATTGATTTATTAAATGGTTTTAGGGATGAAAAAACTAATTTGATATGGTATTGGTGGTTTTTTGGCCTTAAAATAGCATTTTGAATGGATTTTATGTGCAAGGCCTCATTATACTTCTTGAAATGGTTTTACGAAAATTTAGGTTATTTAGTGATCTATGAAAGAAATGTGAGACATGTGTGTGTGTTGATGGATTTGTTTATGCTTTTTAAATGTAATATTCATTATAAAATGGTATTATATATATGTGAAACTTTTTTTAGCACAAAAAGGGAAAACCTGGGTATCTAGGTGGGTATACGTGCACTAGTATGCTAGTGATCCAGAGGGGTTTTGTCCCTGTTTCACATAACAAGTTTTACGATGAAAACACTAAGTGAACTATGATGATGATGATGTTGGGGATAATAGGTTATTTATTATTCTCCTATTATTAGATTGTGTGCATGAGAACATATATTTTTTACGGTTACTTTTACACTAAGATACGAGGCACCTGGGGCCCAAAATGAACTTGTGCTTAGGGGTGTTCCCATAACTTGTTATCGTTAGCTATTTTGTAATCACGGTCGGAATAATGTGTGTTTAGTTGGTAAATTAAATTTATTATGTGTTTTATTTAATAGTTTACATTCATTAAAGTATCCCTCTTGAAAACTATTTTCATTTTGAAGTTGCACCTCTTTTAAAAATTGTTGCTAGCAATCTTGTTTATAAAAATTTCAAGTTTTTGTTTGGAAAATTTTATAGCATGGAACCTCATTTAGAAAAATTATTTTTATATATTGCATCTCAAACTTGAAATTGATGTTTCTTTTATTTTAAAGGATGTGCATTGGGAATAGAATATCAGGCTAACCTACTGAGTTTTAATACCCACATATATAGCTTTATTCTATTTTTATCCCTTGTACAGGTTTCATCTTGAGTTAGGTTGCTTTGGGAGATGAGTATATGTTGTGTTGGAGAGTTACTAGTGGGGTCACATGGTGTTAGTTTAGTTTTCAGGTTTATTCAGTTTGTTTTATTGTTTAGTTGTAATTTTAGTTTCTTTTAGAAATAATGTTGAGTTCAATTTTATATAAATGTATGTTGGGATTTCTGTTTCTTTTCACTGCTTAGTTCTTGATTATATTTGGGAAAAATCATTCCCTTGAGTAATATGTTGATGCCTAAAACTGGTTTCCAACCCATGGGGAATGAGAACGCCCTTTGGACCATGCCATAGATCGGTTTGGGTTCCCGGTTCGGGGTCAACCTGAACTAGTTCCTGAAAAACCCTATTTTAAAAGTAACGGGATAACAAAGAATTGAATGAAAATATTGTAATACAACATTTAGAAAACATTCCACAAAGAGGTACTGAAACTGAGAAGGGGAATTAGATAATTCCTTTACCTTGAAGAGTTTCTTCCAAAAAATAAAGGATTGAAACCTGAGGACTTAAGGACATATTTGAGGGACTATTGGGGTGGTAAAATGACCATAAATTTGTGGATTATGGATTTTTAGTGGATTTGAATGAGGGATGTGTAGGGATTTATAGTAAAATAATAGGAATTGTTTAATAATGTCTAAATATATGTCTTCGAATTCTTGGTTGTGGAAAATAAAAAACCATTGTCTTGTACATGATTTTGAATCATGGTTTTTGCTCAAGGTTTTATAAATTTCAGTCATTTTTATAGTATTATAATATATTAAAACCAAAATATATATTTTAATATTACTTTGGACATCTAAAATTCATTTTTCTACAAAATAATGTTTTTAAAACCATAATTTCTATTTTAGACCTGGATAGTCATTTTTACGTTTGTAAATTGATTTAAATACATTATAATGCATAATATTAATAAAATAAAATATATTACATCCTGGATTCTAGTTAATTTATTATTAAATCTTTATTAAATATATATTATGTCATAAAACATACTGAAAACACAAAACTGTATTTTTAATATTCACTAAAAAATAAAGTATTTAAAAAATTATCAAAAACCACTCTAGCCTAATTTCAATGTGATGATTTCAAATATAAAGTTTATTTTATCAAAAATAGTTTTATAAATATTATAATTTTAAATTTTATATAAAAACCCCTTATTTATTGAAAAATAATAGTTTTTATGACATAGTCAAATTTTTGACACATAAAAAAAATACTTAGTCCATTGTAAACTTATATTTTGATTTATATTTAAATAAATAGTGATTTAAAGAATATTTCATGTCAATAAAATTTATATAGAATACCTAAGTTTATTATAAATGTGTATATATTATCTAAAAATACAATTTTATTTTTATTCAAAAATCAAATTATCAAATTCATTTTATTTTCAAGAATATTTTAATAAAAATAATAATTTTGAAAAATAGGATTGAAAAAAATAAACATTGCATTTATAAAAATTAAATTAAAATTTTCTGATATTATGGTCTAGAAATCTAACCCCTTATTACATCGACATACTATATCAGGGTATGGTGTAATATTGTGGTTTTTTCACGGGGTGGCTCACCTAACATCAACCTAGTGGTGTTTTATACTAACCTAAACTTCACCTATAATCAATTTCATTTGAGGCTCACTTGTTGAATCTCTTATTGGTACTATTTAATCGAAATCCCTAGTGACACTACCTCCCTCCCATTTATAAAAATTAGGCTTTAAAAGGCATAACTATATTGGTCGAGGCTATTGTTTCTGCCATTATTGTATCAATTATCATTTTTATTACCTTTTAATAAACACTAAATGTAATGGTAACACTATTACCAATGGTCATAGTTCCCATCGATCATATTTTCCAATGGTTAGATTACTATACCAAACCTTATATTACCTTCTATAAATACCTTTTCATTTCTTCAAACATTATTAACTACAATTCCTCTCAAGGTTCTATATATTTTTATTTATTAAAATATTGATGTTTTTTCTAAAATTTTATTTCTTTTATATAGTGTTTTTTATAGGGGAGACTATCCTAACAAATTGGAAAGTTAAAAAATTTTCCATTATAATTTGATTATTTTTATATTTTTCACATTTTAATTTTTGGTATTTTCATTGGTTTAGTTACTGACTTATGTAACATTATTTATTAATAAAACCAAGTGTTGTTTGTTTATCTATGTGTTGTATGAGTATAATTATATATAATAAGATATATTTATTCCGGAAAAAAGTCACTAATAATATCTGGGTCATTATAGATTTTATATGTTGACACTCTACCATTGATTTATATTTTCTTACAAAAAAACCACTTGCACTCTATGGGTATCACCCCTTCAGGTCCATCTACCAAGTTCTAAACATGGTTAGTGTTTGTGGGGAAATTCTTAGATATCATGGTATTTGTCCATTTATTGAAATAAAAACTCTCAGCGGTCTCTTGTTATCTAGTAGGTTCATTATTTATAAACACCACTTCAACATCATTATCCAAAAAATATTTCTCTCGCAATCATAATTAATCTTACTAGAGCTTCATGGTTCTTGTGTAGCCTGAGTCAGTTATTCCTCTACAACTATTTATGGAACCAGTTCGACTTCCATATATAGAAAAATTCCAATTTATTGGTATTAAATTTATCCTAGTTTATCATTCCTTATATCGAATCCTTTAAGGATATATTACTTCTCAAGGAATATAAAAAAGCTAATAGAAAACACTTAATACTTAGTAGGACAATAGAAATAATATCCCTTAGAATTCTTTAGATAACTGAAAAAAATAAGAAACTTATATATTTAAATTATAGTTTATAAAAATCCAAATTCTATATGTATAATTTACAACCCCAAATCCCCATAAAGGATTTAATGATATATTTTTCCATTCCATACCTCATATGGTGTCTTTATAATTTAATTATATGGAACATGATCAAGTAAGAATGAAAAAGGCTACATTTAATATCCCAAAAATAAAATAAGAAGGAAACACTAACCCATAATTGATCAAACCATGTCTAACATAGTACAATACATT
The DNA here is from genome assembly GCA_963277665.1 of Viscum album. NCBI lineage: Eukaryota > Viridiplantae > Streptophyta > Magnoliopsida > Santalales > Viscaceae > Viscum > Viscum album. The sequence goes on along the minus strand of OY728162.1, from coordinate 209,572,078 downwards.
CTCCCAAACACACCATTACACTATGGTTTTCTAAGAGGAGTGATTTGAGAAGCAATTCCACATTCTCTTTGATAATTAGGGATTTTTTTGGCTTATGTATTGACTGCGTCAAAATAATCATTGAATCTTAATACTATTTCTTAGTTGATTATTTACTTAATTTTAAAACTCAAAAAACTTTTAAAAAGTTTCAAAACTCGTGTTTTATGAGAAACACATAACCTTTCTAACTAAATTCATCGATATTGTTTATAAAATACCTAAAACCACCATTTTCTTGAGCACTCATTAGTCCACACACATCACTATATATAAGTTCAAACAATATACTATCCATTTCAACTTTTTCATTAATATATGATTTGATTATTTTAACTTAGAAAATCTTTATATTTATCAAATGATTGATAATCAAATGATGCTAACAATCCATCTCTATGTATTCTTTTAATATTTTTCTCATTTGATATCTCTAATGAGACAATGCTATAGGTAATTGGGATTGGAATAAACTTTATCTATATTATTCTAAATTTTATAGATTAGATTATACATATTCAAAATATATAAACCATTAACTATATTTCTCATTCCATTAAATATTTTATTCATATATACAAAAGAACTCTAGTTTTTAATAATGAATTGAAATCACGTATTTCCCAAACAAGATACATAAGTCAAATGTTTTTTTATGGTTGGAATATAAAAATAGATTTATAATTATAGAACTAATTCAATAGGTATAAATAGATCATATGTTCTAACCTTTAATGCAGTAAGTCTTAAACTGTTCCCCACATAAAGAACAACATCACATTTCTTCAATTATCTCATATCTATGAGTCAATGTTTATCAACACAAATATATGATGCACACCCAATATATAATACCCATGAATCATATTTGGAAAAAATTATTTATATAACATTAAAATTCAAATGATCAGAATGATTCTTTTTTTAGAAAAATTTTCAATCTTAGATACAAATATTAGATAACTTTATAGACCATACATATAGTAGACTTCAAAATGATAAACACGACACATTAAGTAATATATAACATATAAATATTTATGTGAGAGTATAATTATTTATATATTTTATTAAGGGAATTTTAATAAATGTAATCCAACTAAAATGATGACCCCATACATAATTAACTTTAGTGGATACAAATCACTAAGTAATGAGTTTTCTTTGAAATTACTCACACAAATTACTTATTTTGGCATAAGATAATTCTAATCATATCACATATGAATATTGGATAGTTAAGTGGAAAAATCATTTCCTAATTCCTTCATATATATATCAACTTAACTATATTCATATGGTGTCCTAACTCACAGGATTTCCAAATTAAGTTTCGCCCAATGTTGACAATGGTATTTGGTTATGGTTATCCATTTCCACCATGCCTTGCAAAAGATAATTTATGGCCACCATAATTTGGAATAACCTACTTTAATATAAAATATATTTATATGAAATTTATAATTATTACATACCATGCAATATTTATTATCTAATTTTAACTCTTTTATGTATATATGATTAATAAAAAAAATTTAATTTTGGAATCCATATTTCATCCAATAAATTAATATTTTCAAACCATATTAATGTTTAAGTCATTACAGAATTAACAATTTGTGTTACTCACAAAAAATAAGCCAAATATATTTACACATATCAAAATACAACTCATTCATAAGGTATATGAACTTTTCATGTCAAGGTTTGGAATTATATGAAATTATAAATCCCCATATGACTAAGCCCAGAGCCATAGATTTTCAAACCCCACTTTTCTAAAACAGTGTATAAGCTTCCAGAACATTAGGGTGTATAACCCAAATTCTTTCTACCCAGTGATACTTTACTCATGAGAGATTACAATTCTATCATAGCTCTTATATCTAATATGAATAAATTATATTCCATAATGAAATTCAATATAATAAATTTAGTTATAAATAAATATAAATGTATTTCAAAAATAAATATTATGTTGTTATACCTAGAATATATTCCATGAAATAGAAATTTTATAGGAATCCGTTTATAATATAATTTAAAGATTGCATAATATTTATATTCCATAAAAATTTTAAACATGAATATTTAAAAGGAATAAAAAAATAAATAATTTAATTAATAAATATGAGATATTAATATGATAATTTTATATTTTATTTTGGAACAAAAATATTTTATTTACAACACCCAATACTAAAAATTTATAAACAATTTATAAATGATAACCATTTTTTTTAAAAAAAATAGTTTTTCTTCATTTTTGGATAAAATCATATATTGCGATTGATATAAGGGATTATCATTTGTAGGTCTATTGGTTTTATCCTACATAGGTTGGTTGTGTATATTACATTATAACTATTTTTATAATCATATACAGGTTCCTATTTAGTCTTATTTTGGTCACCAGTGAACTGTATGTCGGTGTTGAAACTATGTGTTGATTCATACACAACTCTCTATCATAAGGTACAAATTACCACATGATGATTCATATATAGGTAATTAAAACCATGATACTTTTATTATGTGGAAGAGATTTTAATTTGATGCATTATCCTTACATGAGAACTTATTCATAGAAAAATATAGAGTAAATTCTAACAGTTAGTTCTTATCGCACCATACATAGAAGAATTCGATGAATCTTACATAGGGGTGATTTATAATGAATTATATCTCTTATATATTCCTTATGATATAATGCACTATTTTTTGTGAAACCCGTGATTTAAGTCATGGCTTATAATATCACCGATATCATAGCTTATGTCTAAGAAAAATAGAACCAATTACACATTATGATATCCATTTTATTCTCAAAACTAGTATAATAACAATTATTGAAGATACTTTTGTCTTTGATATCACTGATGGTGGTTTTAGGATCGTCTCATGATTAACATAGTTGTATAAACCCACTATATTAGCCGATTTATCATCTTGAATCAACATACAGTGAAGAACATAAAATATAACAAGCATAACTTTATGATAGTAAGATCCACCTTTATTGATCATGATGGAGTTCACTTGATAAAGATCACTAAGTGATATCCATTAGACTCTCACCTCCAAAGGGATAGAATAGTCTAATAGAATCCTTATACACTATAAGTGGATCCATTAGAATTCAAAGGTGTGTTAAAATCTTCAATTCAATTATAAATGGAGATAAAGGTTGAAGAGAGATTTTACAAGGCTAGAACATGTCACACATAGACACAAACTCAATAGGAGGATCCCTTATACTTTATATAGGCTCCCTTGTTCCAATAAAGGGAGTTTAGGGTCAACTTTCATTACATGGAATTTGACACTTTTGGATAAAAATGTATATGCAGATAGAATAATACAATAATGCAATGACTTTTAGATTTAAAAACATTCGTTTCTTAATATATAATGAAACTTTGTTTAACAAGGTTAGACAAATTGTATTAAAAAAACCTATTAAGTATTTAAATAGTGATCAGACTTGTCCCTTGGTTTTGATAATAGTAATATCATAATCAAGTATATTAAAATTTATAAATCATAGGTTATAATTGATTCTAACTTCCCAATGTATAGAATCATATTTAGTATGTGGTGGTATTGTAATCAGATATTGATCGTATTATCAGAAGAAAATGAATACAGAAAATAATCATAATTATAATGGTTAAGATATATCAGAGTTAATAAAAAATAATGATTCTATCTTAAAGAGTATAGAATCATATTTAGAGTACAAATGTATTAACAAAGCAATACAGAGTATAATAATTGTATTATAATCAAATCTATTATGATAAACAAGATACAAATAATAAGATGAATATAAACGTATCACTTTCTATTACATGCATTGAAAAAAAGGATTATAATAAAACAAGTAATACAAATGAATACACATATTTTAACCCAAAGAGTAGAGTATATAATAAACTAGGATAAAGGTACCTTGTTTTATACTTATAAGAAATTCTATATTGCTCTTACAAGAGAAAGCCCTCGATATAATGATCCGCCTGTCTCACTATCCCTATGAGCTCTTGATACGATGATCGAATTTTCTATTTTGATGTCCCCAAAAGACCTTGATATGAAGATCATATTTTCTCTGTCTCACTATCATTGTTAGACCTCGATTTTATTCACGTGATCGACCTTTACGTTTTCAAAATGAACTCATAAATATTACAAGTACAAGGAAAAATAAGTTCGCTCATGTAATCTTTAGATCTCTCACACAGAAAAATCATTAGAGTGTTTTCAAAGTGTCTCTACATGTGTCTACCACTTCTTCTAATTATTGTAAAATTTTAAAATGACCTGGTATTTATAAAAAATCCTTTCAAAGACCATCATGATTTTTAACAATTATATTTTCCCCAAGATTTTAGCAATGACCTAGAAACCTGTCACTTCAACGATTATATTATAATTGAATGCATGACATCATTTGTTTTACAAATATTATAACAGAATGCATGACATAATTTTGTTTTACACATTTTAGTATAAAATTTATTCCATTACAATAAAATATAGTTGTCTATATTCAAAATTTTTCCTTTAGTCAATCTGATGGATTTACTTAAGAAATGTACTTATGATTTTTTTAATGATTATGATTATGATGATATTGGTTCCAATGTCAAATTTGATTAATTTTTTTAGTATGAATAAAAGATAAAAATACTTTAAATTTTTTTGATAAGTTAAATTAAATCATTATCAAATAAATGCTTAATACAATAATTGTAATGTATAATGTAAGTTTATATTCATGAATACCTTAAAAATAATTATAAGTATGGTAAAAAAATAATTTTTCTACAAAAAAATTCTTACAATAATTTGGATATGAAATATTTAGTAAATTAATATTTAGGAAAGAGTTTGTGATTCCCAAAAAAGGGAATATAAAAGTAAAAAAACTTTTTACACAAAAATCTCCCCATTTTTGGAAGGAAAAAACCACAAGACTTAAATAGAAAATAAATTTGAAAAACTTAATTCCATTATTCTTTTTAATAACTTTATATTCATAATTAAACATTAATACTTATCTCCCCTATAGTTTATAACTCATCTGAATAAAATAATTAATAGAACTAACTCTTCCTTAGGATACAAATTTTCCTAAGGATAATACTCTCTTATTTTATAACTATTTATCCCCTTAATTAAAGAATATCTCTCTTTCTATAAAATTCTCCCCATTTTGATTTTTAGAAAGGAATAGGGAAAAGTCTTGAAATACATGAAAAGGGTTTGAGAAACAACTATAAGAAGAACAATATATGGAGTACTTGATCATATTAAATAAATGAATGAAAATTCAACCAACTAATAATTGGAATACATTACAACAAATTATAAGTATATTGAAAATTATTTTGTTGAAAATTCAATCAACAAAATTACAAAAATAGTTTTAATAATTTAATATTTCTTCTGAATTAAGGTTATGAAAATTATCTTAAATTTCTTAAACTCATTCATGTCCTTTTAAACATTGGAAAAAATCTATTCTTGGGGTTGGTTTTTCTTTTCAAGCTACTGTATCCTTTCCTCTTTAATCTGAATCTTTTCATCTTACACATTGGTCTTCTCTTCTTGAATCTTATTTTTATCTTTCTAGGCTTTAATTATTTCTACAAATACATCATTTTGATTCTTCAAATAAACAATTTCATATTTGTAGCGATTGAATCATGAAATATCATGAAGCAATAACTTTAATCTCATTTGTAAATCTGTGATATCTTGAGTTTTTTACTTGGAAGTATTTCTAAATTTATTAATATTATAAACCCTGGTAGTTATATCATTTGAAAGAATACTGAAAGAAATATCAGTTTCATCCAAAGACTTCTGGAACTTTCCAAAATTATCCTCATGAATATTGATATCATTATCAATGTCGTGAAACTATTTCACCATCTTATTACAACTTTTCCTAAGATATTTGAAAATTTATTTCAATTTTTTGAAATCATCTTCCAATCGTATCATCCTTTATTTTAAGGATTTAACTAAATCCAAATATTTTTATTAATTTTCAACAAAAAAATAAAATTTAGTTTACATACTAGGAAAGTAAGGAATTGTTTTCTTCAGTCTACTTAAAGTATGAAAAATTTAGTCAAGGCCTTAAGCTATGATCCTATTCTGAGATTTTGATTTTGATTGTCTGTTTATGTGAATGGTTCTGATTTTTTCTTGAACAAATTTTCTTTTCTTTATTTGGAATTGTTTTTTGTTTTACATTAGATATTTCAATTTCATGAACAACAATTTTACTTCATTTAGCCATTTGGTTTTTATTTTGTTCATCCATTTTAGGTGAAGATACAACTTATTAAAATAATATAGATTTTTTCTCTTGGTTAACAAAATTATTCTTTTAATTTCCCAAAGAAGATAATTTTTTTATGAGTCTTGTGAATTACTTATAGATAGCTTATCATATTTGTTCTAATCCTCATTTTCTTCAGATTTTAGTTTCTCTTTATTACCATCCACTTTCCTCACTTCACTTTATTCTTATTCTTTTTCAATTTTTTCTCCTTCTTCCCCTTCTTTACCTTCATGATATTTTTATATTTGTTGGAACACATTTAATTCTTAAATAATTTCACAAGTACATTATTTTAAAAAATCATGAAAGTAAGACTCTAATCTTAAGTCCTCTTTTTTGATAGGAACCAATTTATTTTCAATAATAAATTATTTTTTCTTATCAACAATAGATGTAACATCTGTATTTATATCTTTCAATTCTTGAAATTCTAAATCGGTATTAGGAGGTAAAAAATTTTATTAGAAGTATCCTCAACTAATTTCATCAATTTATCTACTATAGTATCACTTTGATTTTTCTTATTTTGGTTCTTTTCTTTTTCCTATTTTTCTAAAAATTCTGCACCATGTAACCTTAATTCAAAGGATTCAGCTGGGTCAAGTCTAATATGAGATTCTCTTTCTTTTATTCAGTATTTTTCCTTCTCTATTCATCAAATAATTCTTCCATGTGTTTGTTTTATTTATTTTCTTTTGTTGGAAGGGAGTCAACCTTTCTCTTATTCTAAGTCTTCTCGTCTTTATTTGACTTAGAATATCCTTCTTCTTACAATGCAGAAAATTGAGATTTTATCACAAAATGTTTTTATTCTAAATAAAAAACATTCTTCATTATTCAAATTATATCATCATTTATACAGAAAATGTTTACTCTAACAGGTTCAGACTTGATTAAAATATTGAAATGTTTCATGATTGACTCAATCATATTACTAATCAAAACTAGAAAAATTATTATCTAACAATTTTTTGAACGAGAATTGATATTCATACTATTAAATAAAATAAAACCTACTATATTGATTTTCATCATAATTACCAAGTGATCTAAAGTAAAAAATATCAGATACTTTTAGAGTAAGTATATATACCTTTCTTGGAATTAAAAATCCTTACATCCATAAAGCCATTACTCCATGATCTGGTGTGATATGGGTGACCTTCCTAGGTTCATCATCTGATACATTCTTAAACAAATATTTTTATCACTATCTTTGATAAACTTACCCTTTGAATTGGTATTTTATGAGATTTAAAAAGTGCATCTCCTTCATCTAAAATTCCTAATAAACTAGTATAATCCCCAAGTGTTATCTTGTTACACTTATCATAGATTCGTAAGTAAAACATTTCTTTTAAATTTTCTTCAAAAAAATTACATAAACATAAAATTCTATAAACAAATCTTGGTAGATTAGATTATAATCAGGACCTGATTGTTCCACAAATAATGATTTCCAATATTAGAAATCTATAATTCTTCCGAGAGAATAATAATAATTTCTATAAAAATATATTTCTACTAACCTTTGTTGAAAAACAAACCATTTTATGTAATACATTATAGTTTCCCTTATATTTGAAATCGAGACTGAGAATTCAGACATGGAGAAAATAATTTGGATTTTGATTCTTAAATGAGGTAGCACTTCGAGGTCAAATTATGATATATCTGATGTGGGATAGGGGGTAATCTTTATATAGGAACTCTAAAATGAAGATTAACCTTCCAAGATAATCTAATGGCTGATATTATATCTAACTGATCTAAGAGTTGGGATAGTATCTGATGAAATATTTTTTTTATAGAATTTAAACTCTTGAGGTACTATAAAATGATTTATTATATTAAATGAATACAAATAAAAAACAGAACATAACAATAAAAAATGATAAAAGTAATTTTAATGAAATAGTTTTAAAGTATAAAATGAAGGAAGAATACCTTTCATAGTGTAATTATCAGTATTATAGTTTTTCTCCTTGTTTTTATAAAATAACATATTATGATAGATGAAAATACAAAACCAAAAAATATTTAAAGTCGTTATACTTAAAAAATAGTACAAAAGTTTTTTTTAAAAATATATGATTATGAAGAATTTAAATTAAAACATGAATATGATAAATTTTTAAAATATGATTTCAATTTTGAATATGAATACTTTTCCAAAATCAACTTCAATTTTGAATATGATTTTTTTGAAAATCTGATTTCAATTTTGAATATGAAAATTTTTCAAATCCGATTTAAAAACAAAATTGAGTCCAGAAAACCCATTACAAGAAATTTTAGAAAACTAAAATTTTGAAAAACTAAATTTTTTATAAATGGAATCAATCATATGTACTCCCCCTATGAAAATTAGTAACATAATGTTAGAAGATCAGTAAAATAAGAAGTAGATATGGATTAATAATTTACATTAATCATTCCTAGATTCTGTTTAAGGTATTAAAATATATCGAAAGGTAATGGTTTTGTAAAAATATCAGCAAGTTGTTATTGAATTCCGATTAATTATAAAATTATATCTTCTTTTTGTGTGTGATCTCTAAGAAAGTGATGAATAATATCTATGTGCTTTACAGAAGAGTGATGTGCATGGTTTTTTACTTAATGAAATGATATTAGTGTTATCACATGGTATTTGAGTTTTAGTAAAACTCATTCCATAATTTGTGAGTGTGTGTTGCATCCATAACACTTAAGCACAACAACTTCCATATACCACATATCCAGCTTCAGTAGTGGATATTGCTAACGAGTTTTGTTTCTTATAAGGCCATGAAACTAATGAATATCCTAATAAATGATAAGTTATAGAAGTTATTTTTAAACATTCTACAACCACTAAAGTCAACATCTATTATTTTTTTAAATTCAAAATAATTTCAAAAAGAATAAAAAAGTCTTAAATCCATAGTTCTATTTAGATAACTAAAAATTTGTTTTACTACTTTTAAATGGGATTACTTTGGATTATCTTGATACATTTCACATAAGCATACAAAAAAACATTATGTTTGGATGACTATCTGTTATGTGTAGAAAAATTCCTATCATACATTTAAAAATTGTTTGATCAACTAGTTTCCCAACTTCATCAATATCAAGTTTATTTGAGTTACCGATTGGAGTACTAATACTTTTACTATTATTGTATCCATACTTTTTAATAAGATATCTGATATACTTATGTTGATATATATAAGTGCCTTCTAGTTTTTGAGTAATTTGAAAACCAAGAATTTTTTTAACTCACCCATCATACTCATTTTAAAACAAGATATCATAAGATTTATAAAATAATATGTTAAATATTTTTGATTTAATCTGAATATAATGTCACCAATATATATTTGAATAATCATAATATTTTTTATTAACTTTTTTCATAAAAAAATTTGGATAAGAATTTCCAATAAAATAATTTTTTTGTAATAAAAATCCTATTATTCTATCATAAAAAGATCCAGGGGATTTTTTAGGTCCATATAATGCTTCAGTAATTTTATAAATGTATTTAAGATTCTTTTTTATCTTCAAAACTAGGATTTTGTTCAAGAAAAATTCATAATTTACATAACTGTTTAGGAAATAACATTTCAAATCCAGTTGAAAAAGTTTAAAATTAAAGAATTATGGAAAGGATAATAGAATACAAATAGATTCTAGTGTAAATACCAGAGCATAGGTTTATTTGTAATCTATTACCTTTTTTTGATTATATCCATAAGGAATAAGTATTTATTTATTTCTAAATATTATTCCATTTTCACTACAATGGTTTCAGAAAACCCATTTTACTTCAATTATTGAAGTTTATTTGGGTCTTTTAACCAAGGTCCAAAATTTTTCCTTTTGAATTCATTTAGTTCATCTTGCATAAAATTTATCCAATCCTCATCACGTAAAGCCAATTCTAGATTTTAGGTTTAAATTGAGAAAGAAAATAATGATATTCTACTTCATTTATTGAAAAACTTCTAGTCCTAACTAGTTGGTTCACATCACCAATGATACTATCAGTAGGATGATTCCTAAGAAACAACTAACTTTGATTCTGTAATTTTTTTATTTAACATAAGGTAGAAAATATTCTTGAGTAAATACTTTAGAAACAATTTATTTAGTATTTTCCTTATTATAAGAATCTTGTATGAAAGGTTGATAATCAATTTTTGGAAAAAAACATATGAGGATGTGGGTTAGGTTTGTTTAAAAAAATAGATCGGTTTCAAAAAATTTAACTTGTACTGTTTCCTCATCAGTGTAATAATTTTTATTAAATACTCTATATGCCTTATAAATAGTGAAATAACCTAATAATATACCTTCATTGAATTTGGGTGTGAATTTTTGTAAATTATATTTCGTATTAAAGATGAATACTTTGAATCAAAATACTATAGAGTATAAAATTTTTGTGTTTTGGCCTATCCACAGCTTATAAGAAGTTTTATTAATAAAGATTTTAATTGAAACTTGATTTATAGTATAGAAAGATACTATCCGCTTTAGCAAAAAAATAGAAATTGAGTATTCACTCAACATGGTTCTTGTTATCTGTTAAAGAATACAATTTATTCTTTTAACAATACTATTTTTCTAAGGTGTTCTAGGTGTTGAAAAGTTATGTGTAATGACTTTATTACTATAAAAGGTTTTAAAATCAAAATTTACAAACTCTTTACCATGATCACTATGATTTTTTATTAAGGGACGATTTTGCCATTCTTAAATTTGGCTACAAATTTTTTAAGTAACAAAAGGCTTCAGATTTATTTTCTAGAAAACATAACTAAGTATATCAAGTGTAATCATAAACTAAAACAAATATATAGTACTTTCCTCTAATATTCCCAATTTATATAAGACGAAATAAATCCCTGTGCACTAACTGTAAAGCGTCAAAAGTTGAGACTTCACTAACAGATTTAAAGATTGACTTATGTTTCTTACCATATTGATAAGGGTCACAATATTTTTAAGAATAAAATATAAGTTTTATTAGATCCTTAAAAAGTACTTTATTAGCCAATTTACATAAATTTTGAAGGTTACAATGTCCTAACCTTCTATTCCATAACGATGATTGATCTTCTATTACACTAAGACAAGGTAAATCCTAGATGGTCTTCTATGTTAAGTGTGTAATAATTATCATGATGATGGGAAGAAATGATGGTTTCATCCTTGGAATTGTGTACTACACATTTATCATTCCTAAAATTCACAAGGAAACCTTCATTACATAATTTACTTATTCTTATAAGTTTATTCTTAATACCTTTAAAAAACAAAACATTTGAAATTAATGGTTTTCCAAGAAGAACAATATTATGTATACTGATAATATCTCCTTGAGAATTATCTCCGAAAGTAACTTTTTCGCATTTCATATTGATAATATTTTCAAAGAATTATTTGTTACCGGTCATATAGTGAGAAAAACCACTATCCATTTACCAAGTATTCTTATTATTGGTACATTTTTTTTTTCTGAAAACAATACAATTAGACTTTCGGAACCCAAAGCTTCTTGGGTTTAAAAATGTTAAAAAATAAAATTTTAGGAAACCACATTTGTTTTGGGAAATGAAAATTTTGGAATCATATAGATTTTATTTTTTTAAAAGATCAATTTTTATTCCAATGAACACTTATCTAGAATTTTTTGAAACAGGGTGAACTTTTTTGAACAAAATACTTATTACTAAAAATAGGTTTTTGATGGGTATACCCCATTCAAGAACAAATACTATGAAGAATTTTTTTTGATACATGTTATTAAAATTTTATTTTCTAATTGTGATGTTTGATAAGAGTTTCTTTAGATAAGAAATATTAGATTTTATTTTGATAACTAAATCCTTATCCTCACAATTATTTTTTTCAGAATTGAGTTTATCAAAACTAGTTTATAAAGAATTATTTTCATAATTTACATTTTATAAATAATTAAAAATAATATATATTTTTGAAAAAAGTTTTATAAATATATTTATAAAGATCAAAAAACCCTTTTTAAAAAATATTAATCCTTGAATTTTCCTTATCAAGTTTTTTATAATCTTCTCAATTTTCATTTTCAATGAGATTTTCAAAAAGAGATACTTATTCATAAGAAGGTAAATTGTTATCCTTTATGGAGGAATATTCTTCATCTGATGATATATAATTTTTCTCATTAGGGTAGTTTTCACTTAAATACATATTAGTTAGGGATTCATTAGTATATATGTTAGCCAATAATCATTGATTTTCAGAAGGTATTCTAAAAAAGAGACCAATATTCCTATGTACAGAATTTTCATTATTAGAAGAATAATCTAAAGAGTCTCCCTCACTAGCACTACATGATTCATTATCCTTAAGAAATTATTTCCTTTTTAATTGTAATAATTTTTCATATTTCCCACAGAATGTATTTCTTTTCCATCTTTCCTTTTGATCTTTGGACAATCGGATCTTGTATGTACAACGTTCTAAAATTCAGATCAAGTAACCTTAGAATATATATTTTTCAATATTTTCCTTGTTAATTTTTTTTGTAACAATACTGAAAGTATTTAGTTCCTAAAACCATGTTCATTCTTTGAGAAATATTTTTCAATTAATTTTTAGAATGTTCATAATCACTTAAATCATATTGAACAAAAACCTTTTTGTTTTTGGAAGAAATTACAACTTTTTCAGGAGTCCGAAAATTTGTAGGAGCTTTAGTTGAATTGAAAAAAACACCACCATTTTTATTCATTGATTTATCTATATCTCTTTTCAATCAATTCTCATATTGAAAAATATTTCTAAATAATCCATCAAGAGTGACATTTTTTATCTTTCTTGATTCATCATCAATTGTTCTCTTAGATTCCAATTCATTGGGAATGATATAAATTATCTTTTCAACAAGAATTTCATCTTTTAATTCCTTTTCTCCTATAGATTGTAAAAATTTTAAAAATTTTATAAATATTTATTGTACCTTTACAACAGTTTTACTATAAGGAAATTAAAATTCTCGATATTCATCTCTAAGCATTACTCTTTTGGTCTCAACAAATTTTGAAGTTCCAAAATGAGTAATCTCTAAATTTTTAAAAATACTATTAGCTACTTCACAAGAAGAAATTTGGATATATATTTTTCTTGTCATGGAAAATAGTGATGTATTTATTATTTTGTAATTCAACTTATATTCCTACTTTTCTTTATTGGAAAATGTTCTAACTTCTTTATCAAGAATTTTATAATCACCATTCAGAATTACAAAATTATCTACACCTATGTTGATCACAAAAGTCTTCATTCCATTCCTCCAATTTCATAATCATCACAATAAAATATTGGTGGTCTAGTGGGATTGATATTATCAATTGATATGAAATTTAATCCCATAATATTTAAAATAGATACAAAATAAAACTTTTCTACAATACATGTCTGTGTAAAAAAAATTTATAAACAAAAATTTTATAAAAGAATTTAGATTAACTTAAAAATTAATGAAGTAAAGGATTAGAAAGTATATTAATAATGGAATTATATTTTAAAACCAGTTATGAATATAAGTATTGAATATACATGTCTCTAATACCAATTGTTGGATCATAATGTATATTCAGAATTCTTAATACAAGATGAGGGTGAATTAAAGATTTAATTTTTTTTTAATCTAGAAATAAACTTTGTTTAATAGGGTAAAAAAGTGTTTACATAAAACTGGGTAAAAAAATTGTATACATAAAACCTATTAAGTATTTAAAAAGTGATCGAACTTGTCCCTTAGGTTCGATAATAGAAATATCTTAATTAAGTAGATTATGATATATAAATAATATATTGTATTTTATTCTACCATCACACAATATAGAATCATATTATATATGTGGTGGTAATGTAATCAGAGATTGGTTGTATTCTCAATTGAAAATGAATACAAAAAAAATCATAATCAAAACAGTTATGATATATCATAGTTAATACAAAAGTAGTGATTCTATCTTAAATCCAATAGAATCATATTTAGAGTAAAAATGTATTCACAATTTAATACAATGTAAAATAATTATATCATAATCAAAGGTATTATTATAAAAAAGATATAAATAGAAAGATGAATATAAAGATATCACTTTCTAATACATGAAAGGGAAATAAAATACTTGTAATAAAACAAGTAATACAAATTAATACACTTATTTTAACCTAAAAAGATGTGTATCCAATAACCTAGGATAGAGGTACCTTATTTTATAATTAAAAGAAAGTTTATCTTTATCTTACCAGACAAAGCCCTTGATATGATGATTGGTCTGTCTCACTATCCTTATGATCCCTCAATACAATGATCAAATTTTTTATCTTACTATCTACGCAAGACATTGATACGAAGAATGGATTTTCTCTATCTCTCTATCCCCATGATCCCTTGATTATATTCACATGGTTGGTCATTACGATTGCAATACAAACTCAAAAATATTACAAGTACAAGGAACAAGAAGTTCACTCTTGTAAGCTTCAGAGCTCTCGCACAAAAAAATTAGCAGAGTGTTTTCATAGCATCGCTACATGTGTCTACCACTTATTTTCATTATTATGAAATCTTCAAATGAACTGGTATTTATAGGCAAGCCTTCCAATGATCATCTTGATTTCCAACAGTCATATTTTCTATGATATTTTTGAAAATACTTGGACACGTAAAACTTCATGGGTCATATTGTAACTGAATGGATGGAATCATTTTGTTTTAAATATATTATAGTAGAATTCAGAACATCATTTTGTTTTACATATTTTTAGTGTAAAGGGTATTCTATTTCAATAGAATATAGTTTTCCGTATTCAAAATTTATCCTTTAGTAAATCTAATAGATTTACTTATAGAATGTCATTAAATTTTTCTCAATGTGTATGATTCTAATGATATTGGTTCCGATGTTAAATTTGATCATTTTTTTATTATTATTAATACAAGACAGAAATTCTTTAAAGCGATTTGATAAGGGAATTTGATTATTATCAGATCCTTGCTTATTATGATAATTGTAATGTATAAAGTAAGTTTATATTCATGAATACCTTAAAAACAATTTTATGTATGGTAAAACCAATATTTTTTGTACAAAAAATTCTTAAAATACTTTGGAATTGAAATAATTATTAATTAAGTATTTAATAAAGAGTTTTTGATTTCCAAATTAAAAGGAATAGAAAAGTCAAAAAAAACTGTCGACTCAACTGAAACATGTTACCCATAATTCATGCTTGTTGAGTATATAATCAATTAAAATTATTAAACAATTATAATTAGTTTCTAGATCCATAAATGAATTATATTAATGATTCGTAATTGTAGGAAATTGAGTAGAATACTTGGTAGTAAACATACACTCATATTTATGATATGGATAATATGAATAGTGGAATACATGACTAAAGGTATATTTTTACAATATGATATTCCAATTTTAGTATATTTACAACACATAAATCTCCCAAATATTCAATTTACCACCATTAAAAATCAAATAATTTATAATGATTGTAAAATAACAAAAATATGAAGCTAGTAACACCCTAAGTTTTTATGAACATTTTTACGAATAAATTAAATTTCTTTGATGTATTGTGTTATATGCTACTCCAAGTTAAGATTTCTCTACATGCAACATCGAATTAGATTTATTTACACACAACATTAAGTTTCTATGAAACATCATTTTATTATTTAAATAATATAATAACCTAGAAATTAAATTAGTGGGAATGAATAGTATTAACTAACTTATGAAAATGTGAATTCATTCGTTACTAATTAATTAGAAATGAAAATATATACCAATTGACTGTAAAGTTTTTTTATGATCGTAAAGTCATTTTAAAATTAAATTTATTAATATTAGTGCATGAAATTAATAAAATATATATGTTATAAATTTTATATTAATCAAATATATTTTATAAGATAAGATAATAACCAATCCAATTTTTTGCATAAAAACCTATACTTTTAAAAAAGGTAATTTGATCACATTTTAATGGGGAACCCATTTTAAATAAAATTTTAAAAAAATTTATATATTATATTTGAAAAAATAAACTTCTTCTATAAAGGCAGTATATAAAAATTATCTTCTATTTAATTTCTGCTATTTTTTTGAAAAGTTTCATTTTTTGATGAATAATAAAAAATACAACATTATAGTTAAAAAATTGACTTTTCATTTAAATAATTATTATACTTTAAATTTATTTTTAAAGTCACAATAGATCAATAATATATATATTAATATAATGTATGTCATTTTAATCATTTTTATTTTGAAATTAGATATAAAAACTTATTGAACTGTTGAATGTTTCTTTTTTCCCACCTACTCACCACATCTGCTGGATTAGTGTTAAACTTAATCGAGCCACTTATGTGAATTGAATTTTCAAAAAATGGATATAAAAAGTTGTAATCAGTATGATATTTATAGTCTAATAGGATCAGCTTAATTTTTCGATATTACGAATTGTAACTTTAGTAAATTTTTATTTACCACAATTAATGGTAAATCGAGTAATTAGAGGTAAAAATAAAAATATAATTTTTTATAATTACCCTAAAACATGTCACAATTTAAATAGATAAGTGGGTTTCTACCAAAATCAGCCTTATAAAAATTTAAAACCTTTTTAGTCCACTTGGGTAAGAATATGACATTTATAATATTTTATTTAATGATAAGTTAAAAATGTTATACTCATGTTTTTTAATAAGTAATACATTTTTAATACATGATTATACAGAAGAAATATTTGACAATAAATAGTAATTTGAATGATAATAAATTTATCTTCATCATGATGATTTATTTTTATTTTTTAGAAAATAAATAATATAATTAAAGGATTTCATAAAAATGATGCAGTTATCATTTAATTAATGGAAACATCAAATAAATAATATAAAAAATATTAAAATAAATATAATTTGACAAAATTAATGACATAGACTAATTTTATAGATAACTTAGACATGTTATAGATATATTATAATTGTGTTTAGTAATTTATTATGTTGTTATGATATTTAAAAAAAATAATGAATAATATCAAAATTAACATAAATGATACATTAAAATAAAAAATATTAAAAAAATAATATTTTATTAAATTATATTAAATTAATAAAAATCTAAAATTAAGGTAGATAACTATAATAAGGTTAAATATGTCATCCATTATCTATTTGAGTTTTTTTGGCATTTTATAGTAATTATATTAACCCTAATGAGTAAAAAATCCATGTTGCCATGGTAAGAGTTAAAGGGTTTAACTAAGGTTTAAAGCCAAAAGTTAAAGGTTTATATTGTGACCTAAACATATATAAAAATAAAATACTGAGATGATTTTGACCCATAATCATATTATATTAGAAATAACTCACTTTTTAGCTATTTTAAATCGAAAATAAATTTATATTAATTTAATATTTTTAAAGGATTCTAAGAGTTCCCCTCCCCTCTATTATAAAAAGGCACCTCGTCCCTCACATAATCACACCACATTGAGCCTTAAAGATATTCCAAAACCTACAAATTTATAATACCAAAATTATTAGTTAAGTTCTTGAGGTACTAGTATTCTAAAAATACCAACCCAAGTGTCCTTAAGAAAAGATCCAAAGGAAGTCCACAAAATAAGAGGTAATTGTTTAACTAATTCATTTAAGTTCATTTCTTCTTATACTTTGTAATCCTATGTTGTTTCCATACTAAAGTAATAAATATATAATCATATATATTATTATATGTTATTATGGTTATGGCACAACCATATTTATTCTTTTATCCATTGCACGAAAAACAATATCACCATGCGTGCGTACGTACGACTTACCGTCTCTCCACTATGGTGTAATTTTTTTTTCATCACCACATTATTTAGATGGGTATAATGATGAATATAATGCAAAAAATAAGAAATATAACATGATATTGATTCTTGAACAAAGTATATACCATCCACTTCCTTACCTTTTAACAATTAAAGAAATTACATCACCACTCATGCGTACATACGACCTACCGTCTCCACAATGCGATGCGATTCATTTTACCTATTCATCAATCACTAATGATTATATAAATTTATATAATGAATATATATGATATATATCAATTAAATATTATTTTTAAATGATGTAAATATATCGTTTTCACAAGAATTGGGACTTATATGACAAAAAATGCATAATAAAATAAAGCAATTAACACATGAAAGAAGAGTAATAATGAAATATTATTAACAAAAGAGTGATAAAGTGATCATATATGATATCATAAATATTAATATGGATATGGAATAATTTAATAGCATTATTTAAAACATTATACAAGAGGTTCATATACACATGAAGGAAACTAGACCTAAGGTAAGAGTTAATTCCACAATCTCATTATCATTAGGATTGTTTATACGTAAGTATATACTGGGTAATATTTATTATCCATGTACATACTTCTTCAAAATGTATTTAAAAATATTATAAATAATATTATAAATTTTTTTAAATTTTTTTTACCCTTTTATGAATTTTTATTAAACATATTTAAAGGAATCTTATGTCATTTTCCTAAGGATGTACTTTTTAACTTTTCTGGAAAAATTACGAGAAGAATATATTTTTAACTTATACGACATGATTTTTTTTTAAAATTTCATGATTACTTAACAACTTGGAACTTCCCTTAAAATATAAATAGGTTATTTTCAAAGAAAATGTTTTCTTTTAAAATTACTCGACATTTTAAGAAAAGAAAACTATTTCAAAGAAGACAGGGGATTAAACTCAAGAATTGTTTTCAAGTGATATATCAAAAAAAATTCCATCTAAGATAACATTATTTGATATTACTTATGTTTTATTGGGGATATGATTAAATGTTACCATTTTTATTATTTCTATTAATGGTTTATGTTTATGATGGAATTATATTTATGAAACCAATTTATTTTCTATGGGTTATGTTATTATTGAATGATATTTATGACACTTATTTCATTCCATGGGTTCTGATATGATACATGATCTATTTTCTTGTGGAAGAAAATTCATTATTTCATTATGAGATGGGTGGAACCTATATGTCACTCCAATTCACTGTGTAAAGCTTTATATCTCACGATATAGACATAAAGGAACTTGTCTTCCAAGATGGTTATGAGAGTGAACCATGATTAGAAAGATGGTTATGTGAGTGAACCATGACCACCAATATGGTTATGGGAGTGAATAATGACTACCAAGATGGTATGGGGAGTGAACCCACAATACAAAGATCACCTTGGAAGTGATACCTTGAAAAATATGGAAATAATTCTATATATTAATGTGTCTACCACAAATTTCATATCTTATTTCTATGTTATGATTTCATGGATTATGTTATTAATTTTCTTATGATTCATGTCTTATGAAATTACAATATTTATTACATGATTTATGTTTATGATCATTGATATGTAGGGTATGATCTTCTATTTTCATGGTCATGTTCTCATACCCTTATTCTCATGATTATGTTTACATGTATCCCTTGTTTACCCTTACTGAGCATCTAATCTCACCCCTTTTTTATGTTTCCTTTCCCCTAAGTTATGAAGCCATGTTTTATATTTGATTTGTATAAGAAGGGTTCTAGTAGATACAAACACATTGGGAGATAATGTAGATCACTTGTATACCAGTGTTTATGTTTCCATGTTTCCACCTCACCCCTCGAAAGGTGGATTATAAAAATCAATAAAAAATGAAGGCCTTAGGGCCATTAAAGGTCATGTTTCCAAAGGTACTAAACTAATGTGGTATTTGGGAATCTATTTGTAAAATATATTAAGTATTATGAAAAAGTTATGTAATGTTAATGTATTAAAAAAGTGGTTCATTATTATTGGTATAAGATAAAAAGTTAACTAAACATTGGAATCTAGGATGAGAAAACCTTTGTGAGAACCCTAAGTACATGTCTAAGGATAAGTCTATGGATATGAAAAATGTCATGGAATTTTGGTAGAGGATAGAGTGAGTGGTTTCCTAGAAATACATCCATGTTTGGATACTACAAGTGAATATGGATCTATCACATATGTACCTAGAGGAAACAACTCCAAAAAGGTGTATTGGGATTTACTTGAGCATAACATGGTATATGACAACAATACTTTTTGGACACCTTGTTTGAAACTCTTGGTGGATATTCTTTGGGAATTAAAAAACTCATCACAAACCAACATGAAGAATTTAAATAGAACTTGGATATGAATATCCTAGGATGAACCTAAGGTATCAAAATTAATACATCCTATAAGATTTTTTTCATTATCATGTGGTTTCTCACTATGAAAAATGTTTCTTACTCTATACTTTTTGGTTTTATTCAATGAATAGAACCTGAAGGAACTATGTTATGAAAATTATGATATAAAATGAAATGATTGTACTCCTGATAAACTGAATGCTATGGGATATGGAATAAAAAATCTTGTTTCTATGCTCCCCCATATTTCTCAAGCTATGAATCATGCTGGACTTCCAAATGAGAAAAGTAAGGAACAATATTCTGTTGAGTCCTTTATAAGTAAACATCTAACTTATTTTAGTGGGTATTATTATCCACTTATTACTGAATAATGGATCAGTACCATTGAAAATATATTTTCTTTTCTATAGTGTTCAGAATGTGAGAAATTCATTCTAGATGTTTACTGGTTAGAAGGTGATGTAGACCACTGGTGGACTCCAATAAATAATACGAGGAGACAAGATAAAATTGAATCCATGTATTGGGATGAGTTCAAGAACTTATTATTCAACAAATACATTCCTAATATTCTACATATGAAAATTCAGAAGGAGTTTTTTGAGTTAAAGTAAGGGGATATTGAATCTATTGGTTCCTATGAAGAAAATTTCACAAGAATTTCGAGGTACACTTTTGGAATTATCATCCAACCTAAAAGTAAAGTTGATAGATTCATCAGTGGCTTAAAAGAAAATTATAATAATGTAATTATCCATAAGAGAATTTATTTTATACAAAGATATTTTTCTTTGTTAAATAAATATTGAAATGGAGGTTGCAGTTACGTATCAATCACATGGTTTCGATTAGAAGAGTAATATAGATATAAAAAAAAATCTACAAACCATGGAGATAATATGATGAGTTTTCCTTTATTCTCTATGCGTAAGAAGAAACATTTAGGTACTTTTCTTAAGGGGTATAAGCATGTAAAGTTAGGTCATCAGGAATTTTATTTCCAAAGTGACAAGAAGAAGTAAATTAACAATGTGAATAGAGACAAAGCTGTACATACTGTACCTCCCCTACTTCAGTGATACAAGTGTAAGGAAAATAAGAATTATATTAACCAGTTCCCAGACCTTAAGGTCGGTGATGATGATCGGTGTCAGCAACCACTTAAGCCAATGGACAAGGGGAAATCTCATGACATCACGATTTTCGATGAGGGGTGTGACAACGATGTGGTGAAAGGTATACTTACCATCCACTCAAGATATCTTAATATCTTATTTAATTCTCGATCTTCCCACTCTTTAAAATATAAATAATTTTTTAAGGTGTTAATATTTCACCCAAACTATTAGATGTGGAATTAACAGTGTAAAAACCTAATGGTGTGATGATTTCATCTCATGTTTATGATTCCTCTTCAGTTGAAGTTTGTGGGAATGTGTTTCATGGAAATCTTGTCATTATTCATCTAGTTGAATTTGGTGTCTTCTTAGGAATAAACTAAATTTCTTTGTATAAATCCCACATTAATTTTCAAGTAAGGTAAGTTACATTTTACTTTTCAAAACAACATATTATTGTCTATAAATGTGATGATAAGTATGAACTTATTATAGAGATTACACCCCATTTATGGGTATTAATTCTCATTCAGAAGGGTTGTTTACCTCAAATGGTTGGGGAGAAAATTGAAATCAATGATATTCTTATTGTTCATGAATTTTTGGATTTATTTTTAGAAGTGTTTCCAAGTCTTCTACCATAACATGAAGTTGAGTTGTCAATATAACTCATACCTGGTTCTGCACCAATTTAAAAAAATCCCTATAGAATGTCCCTAAATGAGTTGTATTAATTGAAGAAGAAACTCTGAGAAAAACTTAATAAGGGATTCATTCAGAAAAGTGTATCATAGTGGGGTTAACATGTTCTTTTTGAGAAGAAGAAAGATGGATCAATGCGATTCTACATTGATTACCATCATTTAAACAAGATCACAATCAATAACAAGTATCTTCTCCCCTATATTGATGATTTATTTGATCAACTATGCAGAGTTGAATAATTTTCCAAGATTGACCTTCATTCTGGATATCATCAATTGAGGGAAAAGAAGGATGATATACACAAGGCAATATTCCTTATAAGGTATATTTACTATTAATATATTGTAATGAATTTTGGTATTACTAATTTCCCTGCTATCTTCATGGATTTAATGAATATAGTATTTATAGATGTGCCAATCAGTTTATGGTAGTATTTATTGATGATATTATTATATATTCAAAGAGAAATTAAGAGCATGAATACCACTTGATAATTGTGTTAAAGACCCTAAGGATGGAGAAATTTTATGAAAATTTTACAAAGTGTGAATTTTGGATGCAAATGATTTCATTTTTGGGTCACATAATCTCAAGAGATGGTATAACATTAGATCCATCAAAGACAGAGGCAATTGAATGTTGGTATAGACTAACAATGATAACATAGATCCGTATTTTTCTTGGTTTAGCTGGATATTATCGAAGATTTGTAGATAATTTCTCATGAATATATAATCCTCTGACCAAGTTAAATCAGAAGGGTTCCAAGTTCCTCTAGAAAAATGTATGTGAGGAAAATTTCAAGGAACTTAAAGAGAAGATTGGCCTGCACACCTGTGCTAACATTATCCTATAACAAGGAAAGGTTTGTAATATTTAGTGATTCATCCAAGAAGAGATTGGGACGTGTCCTTATACAGAACAACATAGTTATATCTTATGCCTCATGATAGTTTAAGATTAATGAGGAAAATTACCCAACTCTTGATTTGGAGTTAGCTACGGTAATTTTTTCATTAAAGATATGAAGGAATTATATCTATGGAGAAAATTGTGATATATATACCAACCAAAAAATTATGAAATATATATTAAAAAAAGGATTTGAACATGTACTAAATGAGATGGTTAGAGATAATAAAGAATTATGACTGATCAATACATTATCACCATGGGAAAGGAAACAAGGTGGCCGATGATTTGAGTCAAAAGGATCATGCTAGCTTATCCATGGTGAGGATAAAAAGGATGTAATATTTCTGGATTTGAAAAGGATAGATATATAAATCATAAAGGAAGGGTATAAAAATTTTCTTTATCAATTGAATGTTATACCTCAATCTAATTTTAGATTAAAGAGGAAAATAATGAAGATATAAATTTGGAAAATAAAGTTAGAAATGTTACTGAGTTTAACCTTGATCAGAATGGAATGATAAGGTTTAAGAACCATGTGTGTGTTCTGTCTTTACCATATTTAAAGAAGGATCTATTAGAAGAATCCATAGTTCTCTATTATCTATTCATCTTGTAAGAACAAATATTTATAGATATTTAAAGGAATACTTTTGTTGGGATGGTATGAAGAGAGATATTATAGAGTTTCCATCTTGTTTCTTAGTATGCCATCAAATCTCTAAGAGCATGTTGCGTCTATTACCCATACCATAATGGAAATGAGAGAACATCACTATGGATTTTGTGGTTGAACTCCCTAAAACCTCTAAAGGGTTTAATTATATATGGGTGGTAGTCTATCATCTTAATAATTCATCACATTTCATTTCTATCAGATTAGACTTCAATCTTGATCAAATTACAAGGATATATATTAAGGAAGTGGTAAGGTTGAATGGAGTACCACATTCTATTATATATGATCAAGTCATGAGGTTCACCTAAAAATTCTACTGAAGTCTTCTGTAATAACAATATAGAGAATTGAGTTTTATAATTTCTTATCATCCTCATATGGATGGATAGTCTTAAAGAAAAATTCAAACCCCAGATAATATATTGAGATCTTGTTCTCTGGATTTCAAATGTGGTTGGGATCAGCACCTTCCTCTAGTTGAGTTTTCTTATAATAATATAAATCACTCAAGCATTTAGATGTCTCCTTATGAAGACATTTATGGGAAGAAATGTATAGATACAACATGCTAGGATGAATTTGGATAAAGGATACTATTGACACCTGAGATCACTGAAGAGATGGATGAGAAGGGTAGAACCATTCCGTATCATATCAAGGTACCACAATGTCAGTAGAAAGGTTATGATAATAACCGATGATGTGATCTAGAATTTTATGTTTTTGTGAAGGTATTTATATGAATTTATACATAGAATAAGGCTATAAATTAAAAAATAAAGGGAAACTAAGCCCTAGTTATATCAGTCCCTTTGAGATTCTTGATTGTATCCAGATATAAGCCTATTAGTTGGTACTTCCTCCAAATATTCCTTAAGTGAATGATATGTCCCATTTATTTATCTTGAGGAAGTACATACCTGACCCTTCACAAGTTCTGAACTCATTGTTCATACCATTAGAATGGGTTCTTTTTTTAAGAGGAACAACCAATTGAAATTATGAATCATAAAGAGGATGTTCTACGAAACAAGACCACTCACTAGGTCAATGTTTTGTAAAAAAAACCACTAGTTAGAGGAAGCTACATGAGAACTTGATGATATTATGAGGTAGAAGTATCCTCATTTTTTGTATCAAAATGATGAATTTTTATGGATAAATTCATTTTAATGGGGTAGAATATAACACCTTGAGTTTTTATAAAACTTTTATTTCAAATAAATTAAATTTATTTGATGTCCTGTGTTATACACTACACCAAGTTAAGCTTACACTATATGTAACACCTTATTAGATTTCTTCACATGCAACACTATGTTTTTATGAAAAATAATTTTATTATTTAAATAAGATAATATCCTAGCTATTAAATTAGAAGCTATGAATAATGTTAACTAACTTATGAAAATGTGAATTCATTGGTTGCCAATTAATTTGAAACAAAAATATATATCAATTGAATATAAAAGATTTTTTATACTCCCAATGTAATTTTAAAATTAAATTAATTTCAATTATTGAATGAAATTAATAAAATATATCGGTTATATATTTTATATTAATAAAATATATTTTATAGGCATAAGATAAGAACCCATCCAATTTTTTGCATAATAACCTATATTTTTCAAAAAGGTAATTTGATCTCCTTTTGATGTGGAACCCATTTTAAATAAAATTCTTGAAATTTATATATATTATATTTGAAAAAAATAATACTCTTATTTGAAATCCGGATATGAATATTTACTTTGATTGAATTTTTGGTATTTTTATGGGAAGTTTCATTTTTTGATAAATATTGAAAAGTACTGCATTGTAGTTAAAAAACTGATTTTTTGTTTAAACAATTATTATAATTCAAATTGATTTTTAAGGTCAAAATAGATCAATAATGAATATATTAATCCAATGTAGATTATTGGAATAATTTTTTATACTTAAATTAGATACAAAAACTTATTGAACCGTTGAACATGTCCTTTTACCCATCTACTCACGACATCCACAAGATTAGGGTTGAACATAATTTAGCTGCTTCTATAAGTTGAATTTGAAAAAATGGATATACATGGTTTTAATAAGTATGATATTTAGAGTCTAATAGGATCAAATTAATTTTTGTATATTATGAATAGTAACTTTAGTAAATTTTTATTTACCATGATTAAGGGTAAATCAAGTAATTAATGGTAAAAATAATATTATAATATTATAAAATTACCCTAACACTTGTCCTAATTTAATTGGATAAGTGAGTTTAGACCAAAATAAAAATTATTCTGAAATTATAACCCTTTTAATCCACTTGGTTAAGAATATGAAATTTATAATATTTTATTTAAAGATAAGTTACAAAAGTCAAACTCATGTATTTTAATAAGTAATACATTTTTAATACATGGTTTTATAAAATATAAATTAGACTATAAAAATTAATTTCAAATATAATAAATTTATATTTATCATTATAATTCATTTTTAATTTTTATAGAATAAATTATTTAATTAAAGGATTTCATAATAATGATGCAATAATTGTTTAATTAATGGTAATATGAAATAAAAAATATAAAACATATTAAAATAAAAATAATTTCACATAATTAATGACATCCACGAGTTTTATAGATAACTTAGACAAGTTAGTGATATATTATAAGTATTTTTTCAATGTTATCATGTTGTAATGATATTTTTAAAAAGACAAATAATGAATAGTATAGAAAATGACATAAATGATACTTTAAAATAAATAATATTTTATTAAATGTTATAAAATTCAAAAAAATATAAAATTAGTCTAAATAACTATAATAAAGTTAAATATGTCATCAATGATCCATTTGGATTTTTTTCCATTTTATAGTAACTATATCGACCCTAAAGAGTAAAAAATAAAAGTTATCACGGTAAGAGTTAAAGGTTTCAACTAAGAGAAAAATCATAAAATAAGGTCAATATTATGACCTAAACATGTCTAAAAATAATTTTTTGATATTATTTCTACCCATAATAATATTATATTCTAAATAAATCACATTAGATCTATTTTAAATTGAAACTAAATTTATATTAATTTAATATTTTAAAGGATTCCAAGAGTACCCCTCCCCTCTCTTATAAAAATCCACCTCATCCCTCACATCCTGATAGCACATTGAGCCTTATAGCTCAACCAAAACCTGTACATTTATTATAAAAAGATTCTTATTTAAGTTTTTGAGTTCTTTTTCTTCTAAAAATACCAACCGTAGTTTCCATAAGAGGAGATCCAAAGGAAGTCCACTAAAGAAGAGGTAATTGTTTTACAAATTGATTTAAGTTAATTTCTTCTTATACTTCCTACTTTTATATTGTTTATATAAGAAAGTAATAAATAAAATATCATCTATATGTTTATATTTTATTTTTATTATGGGACAACCATATTCCTCCTTTTATCTATCCCATGAAAAACAACATCACCATGCGTGTGTATGTATGACTTACCGTATCCACGTTGTGGTGTAATTTTTTTCATAACTAATTTATTTGGACGGGTATAATGATGAATATAAGGGATAAAATAAAAAATATAACATGATACTCATTATTGAAAAAATCATATACCATCCACTTCCTTACCTTTTCTTAATTAAGGGAATGATTTCATCTCTCGGGCGTACGTACGACCTACCGTCTCCACGGTGCGATGCGATTCATTTCCCCTATTCACCAATAAATAATGATTATATAAATGTATATAATGAATATATATGATATATATTACTGAAATAGTATTCTATAAATTATGTAACTATATCCTATGTACAATAATCGTGACTTATATGATAAAAAATGCCTAAGAAAATAAACAGTTAACACCCAAAAGAAGAGTATTAATGAAATATTATTAACAAATGGGTGATAAGGTGATAATATATTATATCATAAATATTAATATGGTTTCGGAATAAGTTAATAACATTATTTAAACCATTATATAGTATTTTTGGATATGTATTAAGGAAATAAAACCTAAGGTAATGGTTAATTCCACAATCTCATTATTATTGGGATTGTTTATATGTAAGTATCTACTGCGAATATTTTTTCATCCATGTCTATTTTTCTTAAAAATGTACTTCAAAATATTCTTATTATTCTTATATAATTCTTTAAAGTCATTTTTACCCATTTAGGACTTTTTATTTAACGTGTTGAAAAGAATCTTTTGGTGTTTTCCTAATGAGGTGCATTTTGACTTTTCTAGAACAAGTAAGATAAGAATGTTTATTAACTTATACAGTATGAAAATATATTTACTATTTCATGATTCCTTAATAATTTTTATCTTACCTTACAAGCTTACAAAGGTTATTTATACATAAAATATTTTCTTCTAAAATTGGGTGTCATTTTATGAAAAGAAATCGATTTCGAAGAACAAATGATATTTTCCTCAAGAATTTTTTTTCAAGTGATCTCTTAAAATTATTTTCCACATAAGATAACATTATTTAATGTTAATTATGTTTTATTGAAGATATTCTTCAATGATACCATTATTATTCTTTCTATGAATGGTTTTTGTTTATGATTGAATGATATTAATGAAACTCATTTCTTTTCTGTGGGTTATGTTAAGATTGAATGATGTTTATGAAACTCATTTCATTCCATTAGTTCTAATATGATACATGATTTATTTTCTTGTGGAACACATATTTATGATTTCATTATGAGATTGGTGGGACCTATGTATCCCTCTAATGAATTGGGTAAAGATTTATATCTCATGAGATAGACATAAAGGATCTTATCTTCCAAGATGATTATGGGAGTGTACCATGACTACCTGTATGGTTATAGGAGTGAACCATGACTACCAGTATTTTTATGGGAGTGAACCCATACTACTAAGATATCCTTGTAAGTGATTCCTTAAATACTATGGAAATAATTTTATATACTTATGTGTCTGCTATAAATTTCATATCTTATTCATATGTTATGATTTCACTGATTAAGTTCTTCATTTTCTTATGATTCATGTCTTATTAACCTCTAAAATTTTTGATATGATTCATGATTATGATTATTGTTACAAACGGTATGATCTTTTATTTTCATGATTATGTTTTCATACCATTATGATCATGATTATTTTTACATGTCTCCATTTTTTATCTTTATTTTGCATTTGATCACATCCATTTTTATGTTTCTTTTCCCTCAGGTTATGTATATATGTATTATGTTTGATTTGTCTAATAAGGGTGTTTTTTATAAGATCCTAGTGAAAGATAATGTAGATCACTTATGTACCAGTGTTTATGTTCCCATGTTTCTATATTCACTAACTGATACAATATTTAGGAATCTATTTTTGAAATGTATTATGTATTCTAAAAAGTGATATAATTTTAATATATAAGAAAAGTGGATCATT
This sequence comes from Viscum album, assembly GCA_963277665.1. Lineage (NCBI taxonomy): Eukaryota > Viridiplantae > Streptophyta > Magnoliopsida > Santalales > Viscaceae > Viscum > Viscum album. The sequence continues at coordinate 209,542,497 of OY728162.1, read as the reverse complement.
ATAGAGATTATAGGGATAATTTATGTTTTTATCTTGACCACTCCTTTATTTATAGATAATAATCCCTATACTATCATCTAATCATTACACCCACTTGGTTTAGTTTTTCTAATCAACTCATTTAATATCTATAGGACCATGGTTTCCATAATGTAATTTTAATCCATGAAGCTTATAAATTGTATTCGACTTATGATGTATTTAGATATCGATATCACATTATATGTATTGAATTATATTGTTGTCAATGCAATCTTACATTGTTGTATGTGTTATCTCATTCTTAATGTGATATCTGTTAAACATTTTTCACATTATATGTTTTCTAGTGTCTGATATTTTTCCCCATGTGATATCTGTTAAATGTTGTTAAATTTATATGTGTAAAATAATTTATTAACAAAATCTATATGATTTTTAAAACAAGAATCTATATAATAGGATTTTAATAAATAAAATATTATAATATTGCATGTGGTACCTTGTCATACTCCCATAATAACTGTTAATCTTACTTACCGGTATCAAATATAAAATTCAAATAATTATAAAACTTTTTATTTAAAATTTTAGTACAATAACACACACAATTATATTTAACGAAAGTGATGAAATACGTAATAATCTAAACCACCATGATATAAAAAATATAAACCTTCATTATTCCATATAAAAAAAATGTATAACTGAAAATTATTTCTATAATACAAAATTTTATAGTGTTTTACTCAAATAATTAAAATAAATCCCTAACACATAAAATGAAATAAATATATCACTATGGCCAATAATAGTGATAGTAAAACATTTTTTTATAATGTGTCCAATTACATACACTATTAAAAATAAAAATTATTGACCCATATAATATTCACAATATTATGTCTCAAATTTATTTTTAGGATATGAATAAATACATTAAAATTTGAAAAAACATATAAAAAATAAATATAATAGATATTAAAATCAATTTTTCTTATCAAAAAAATATTATTAGGGTCAAAAAATATAAAAATTTCAGTCAATGTCATTCAATGTAGATTATTTTTATTATCAAATGTATTTTTTAAGTGTAATGACATTATTTTAATATAAAATTTCCATTTTGAAATTTATATTTTTAATTTTTTTGAGTAAAATATATATTTTTATTTTTAGTATATTTAAATTTTTTTCATTTATTTTATGCATTATCTTTTCAAATGTTGCATACTTATTTGTTTTTATATGTAATTTTTTTAATTTATCAATTAGTGGTCAATATTTTATTTTATTTTAAAATTTTCCAGGACTATAGATATAAACATCACTATCATTTTTTTTTATTTTTTATGGTAAAAAATAAATTTAAAGTATAAATATTTTACTATTTTTATGTTGATGTAAATATTTTTTTATTTATTTATTTTTCTCTTAGCTAGCTTATTTATAATAAAAATATATTTTTACAAATTCATTGAAAGACACTGATAAGAGTTGTATTGGATTATAAAATTGATTTTATAAGGAATATATGTAGGTGAAAAACCCTTCCATAGAATTTATAATAATGGTTTATGGGGATTATATTTTATATTCTAGCATAAAATATTAAAATAGAGTACTTCACATGGGATCAAATAAGTGAACATTTGATTATTAACAGTTTTTTATAACTCTATTTTTTTATACATTCCCATCATTTTTTCATCTATTATTGGACATAATAAATCTTCATTAAAAGTGGTTATTATAATTAATATTTGATTTAATCTTGGTGATGAATTATTAGGTGTTTGGAGGATTTTGAAGATAATGGAAAAAAATCACACTGCAATCAACTAAATTATGGCATGGTACATTTCAGACAAATGTAAAGAATTAGTCCATAAAGAAGAAAAACACCTATAAAATCACACTAAAATTAAATTTCACATGAATAATTGGAGAGATACATAATAATAACATGGGTAAGGATCATGGGTTGTTGTGTCATGGCCCTGGAACATCACATCACCATTTTGACCAATAATAATAAACTGAGAATTGATCCTGATGCATTTTATTAAAATAGAATTTTTATTAGGTATATAAAAATAAATTAAACTAAAGTAAAGATAAAATTTTGAGTTATCCCTAAGTGTTATATAAACTTACATAAAATTAAATCCAAGTGAGATACTTATATATAATATTAAATTCTTTCCACGAGTTAGAGGAAGGTGAATGTTCCATTAAATGGGTGATCAGATCACAATGGTATGTGTAAGAATAATTCCTAAGGATATATTAAAATACCTTTGAAGAAGCTAAGTAAAAGGTTTTCTAGGGAGATATTTCTTTACGGAGTGGAGTTGTAAACAGGTACTCGTAGAATTTTTCAATCAATTTTCAATCATATCGTAACCATGGTGTTGTGATAGGATCTTCCCAAAGGAAAAATTAAATATAGTCAAACCGTAACCAATAAATTTAGATTACATGTTATGATATATAGGATATAAATTATTTGGAAGAAATATATTTTTATTGAAATCTACAACCATCCATTTAAGAATAATGATGATAAATATGGGAAGAATAATCTATATTTTGAATAACACACACTACAACTATCATGGTTTCATTGTGATAATATAATATATTTTAAATATTTCACACCATTAATTTGTTTTAAAATGAGAAAATATATGGAAAAGGATATAGAAGGAGAGAAGGACCAGACCAAAAATAGTACTATATATAAACCTATTTGGGGTGACTTATATTCTTTTAGAAAGACTTTACTATGTTTATTTGTGCTAGTAGATTTAATGTTGAAGCTTGAATGATAGTTGTGATATTTAATTCTTATTTCATGATTTATATAATCTTATTTTCTATTTATAAATTATTTTCATCCCTTGATATCACATTCGCTTTCCTAATTGTTGAACATTCCATCACAAGTGATTAGTTTATTAAGAGATAGTGGATTGAAACTAATAGTTTGTGGTATTATCTTAGTTGATAGATATTTCATGTGAATTTCATATATTGAGTATAATTTAATTAATTTTAGTCAAAATATCATTGGTTATTTTCTATTGAGAGTGATGATAATCAAGGGGAAAACCCCAATATGGTAAGGAAGGTTGAGATCTTAATAACCGTGTTTATTCTTCCTTTTATTTTGAGATATATTATAATGTGTCTAAATCTTATTAGATTAATTTGAAAAAAATAGTCAAATAGACTTAGTTAGTGTTAATTAACACTAAACATGTGGGATTAATTACCTATAAGGAGTCTGGAAGTTATTTAACCATGTTTATATAGAATATAATGCAATCAAAATATTTATAAAAACACACACTTTGAAACTAATCCACTGTATCTTCTCTCTATAAAATGATTTCATTAGTTCCAAAATTGTTTCATTATGTTTTATAGATTTTTATTGATTTTTATTTTCAATTTTTTTTTCATTCAAATCCGTTAAACCAATAATAAAGAACGATTTACTACATTTAGGCTCCCACCATTCATATTTGATCCACCTCAGTACTTTCCATCACTATATTATATTCTTATAGTTTCAATGATTTTGGTCTTGTGAAAATAAAATAACAATTATAAATCACTGCCTTCTCTAGGTGATTTAATTAAGGTAAATTTCAAGTTTTTGGTTCTATTACTAGGTAAGGGTATAAAAATAGATGACAAATGTAGTACTTAATGATTTTATCTCTTTTATTTTATTTTTTTGTTTCCAAATTTTTATTCTCTATTATGTGCGTGCATGTTATTTTTTTCTTGTTTCATATTTTAGGATTATGATACAAACTCTATGAACTTGATCTAGGAGATTAGATTCTAAATAATCACTTGAGTTTAATACCAATATTGAGTGCTACCTTCTAAAAAATCGGAGAACAAAGATAAAAAAACAAGTACTATGCACAACATATGAGGACTAGGATAACATCATTGATGGGTCCTAATGAGCACTATGTGAGATGATATCGATGGATTATGGAATTTTATATACTATTGGAAATAATACAATCTTATTTAGAACACTTATTGAGGATAAAAAATTTGAATCGTTGAAAAATGTGTTATAAATTATCCAAAACATGGACTAATTCATAGGAATTAAAAATTATTGATCTCATAATCATCTTTATAATATCATGGAAATTTATGATACATTAAAAATTAATAAATTCATCGATTATGCCATCATTCTAAAATCCTAACCCTTATCATTGATAGGAAGATCAAAATATTTTCTAAAATTTTAATTTCCATGATCTATCACAACATAAGATAACCATGAATGATGATTTTAGAAAAATATTTCCGATCATCAATGATAGTGAATATGATAAGTGAAGTTCAAAAATTTTCATAACAAGATATAAAGTTCACTAATGAAGTATATGAATGTTTCAAGGAAATGATATAAGAATTATCACAATATGAGGTATCAATTTGGATGCAATTACAAACCTTTTATGATGGTTTTCTAAATAATTCCCAAGTGGTGATTGATTTTATGGTTAGAGGAGGAATTATGTGAAACACCCCTTTAGAGGCCCAATTTTTTTGGATAATCATGCTGATAAAATATCTCAAGATAAATGAGGGAAAACCCCACCTAAGTGAGGAGTATATCAATTTAGTGTGATTATTATGCAATCTTCTCAAATGGAATCTATTTATGAGAAAATAAATTCATTTCCAGCCATTCATAATCATGTATCTCCAACCAAAACAACACAAGTTGTTTTATGTGACATGTATATAAGAACCCATTTTTTTTCAAAAATATTAACTAGATTATAAATATAACCTAGAGGGTGAATAAAATTATTTGAGATATAACTTTCCATGAACATATTTTTGGAATCAATTTGGGAAACAAACAAGGCCAACTACTCAAAAATAAAGTATGAGACAAGTTGGGGTGGAATTAAAATCATGACCAAGGTACTATAGGTTTTAACTAAGGAAATAATCCATTTAAAATTTCCAAGAAACCATTCTATGTTACGAGGCTATAATTTGTTTAGTAAACTCAACCATAATTTCAACCACAATCCCAAATAGCCCAAACCTCTTTCAAGGAGTTGGTGATAAATTAAATTCTATATAATGACCAATGTCTCTAATAAGTGGATATTACCCTCCAAAATTATTATAACTACTTGGAAAATCATGAAGGGTCTCTATAGATCATTGATTATCAATTTAGAAAGATTTACTAAAATAAGACCAAGAGACTACTCTGTGTTTTCTAGTATGACACATAGTTCCATGAGAATATGTTAAGATCACCACATTAAATAAAATAAGTGAGTTATAGGGGATAAATAATCATAAGGATAGGGTTATTAGGATTAGAAGGAAATACAAGCAGAATACAAAGTGGATAAGAATAATGATAAAGTGAATGAGATGGTACCCAATAAAGAAACTAAAAATACCAAACAATGGAAGAAGTTATAGCTGAAAAAAAACATGATAAATAAATCCAAAGTGTATCCATATTTTCCACATATTCAGTTTTTGGATATAATGAATTAGTGGATGATGGAAGATAAATATAAAAAACTTATGAATATTTTAAAAATATCTTCATATTAACATCCCATTCCCCATAGAAATTTGAAATTTTTTAGAATATTATAAGTTCCACAAAGATCACTTATTTAATAAAAAACATTAGAGGAATGTGGTGTGATTTCCTTGAGTTAATATTGATAAACTATTTATAAATATAAACTCCCATAAAATATTTTAAATTTGTAATGTTTTTTTAAATCCTTTCATGATTGGATATTAAATTTTAGAAAGGCAATATGTGGTTTAGGGTATAGTTTCCATTTTATTCCACTCATATTTTTCAAATATCTTTTGATAAGTAATCTGGGCCCCATAAAATTCACTTTATAATTAGTGGAAAAGTTAGAGAAATTTCTTATTGGCATTATAGAAGACATTTCTATGAAGGAAGAAAACATAAATTTTCTTACTGGTTTCTTTATATTAAAAACTAAAATAATGTTTATGATCATTCTTGGTCACCCTTTACTAGCCATAAGAAAATTTCAAATTGATGACAACCATGGATGTTTGATATTTTATGTTAGAAAATTTTAGGATGAATTCGACCTTGTGAAGTTTGTGAATCCAGATGATGAACCCAAGGATTTTAATGCCATTAATACTATTGAGGAAATCTAAATACTTTTATATACTTACATGAGGAAGAATAATCTATGATATATTTAATTGATGAAGAAGAAAAAAAGTAAAAAGAGAACAAGAATAAGAATATATAAAAAGGAGAAATGTTTTATTGATTTGGATTAAATTTCAAGGGATTATTTTATATAATTGATTCAATAATAAAATAATCTAATATATAACTATAACCACTACCAAAAAAACTTTTATACTAATTTTGTAGAGAAGGAGAAGTGCTACTAAGAATTATGGATACTAAACATTTGAAAAAAATTAACATCAACTTCTTAAATTGTTAAAGAAAAGAAATAATTATATTAAAAAGTGAATAAATAACATAATAAGAATAAATTTTAACACCGCAATATTTTATTTTCATTTCCAGTTAAATGACCTCGATTTATTCAGTAGCTTTATTTATATGAAACCCCAAGTCTAAATTAACTGTGATATTGTAATCCTGTAAAAACTAGGCATTAAATTATATGGTATGAATAGTTATATAAATATTATTAAAAATAGGTATAGAGGATTTAAATAAATCAAATTTATTTAATAATTCATAATAATAAGTACTCAGTGTTTTTGTAAAGTCATTTTATTCTTAAAAAATTTGTTTTATTAAAATGATTTTTATTGCATTTTGTGCATAGAATTTATAATTAATTTCTACAATTTTTAGAAAATTATTTGATTTAATTAATTTTATTTTTGAAATAATAATTCCAAATTTATCTTAGGGTGATTTTTTTTAATTTTCAAAAAAGATTTATTTTTCAGTGAATAGCGGAAAATATTGATTTCTGTAAAATTTTCATTCTATTTATTAAATTAGGTAATTTAAAAGTATCATTATGTTTTTAATTTTATCTTAAAATAATATAAGTCTCCTTTAATTATAATTTATTTAATTAATTTAATGGTAATATACATTATTCTTGAATTTAGTATAAGTTCTTTTTTGGGCTTAAAAACACATTTGCCTAAAACCTGTTTTTATGCGCATAATGGGTATTTGTCATTGTAAATTAAAATAATATATACTAATTAATATTTTTAATGAATTTTTTATATTATATATTAAATAATATATTTTAATATTCATTTTATGGGTTTTAAAGGAAAGGAATTGATGTAAATGGAGTTTTATGTCTAAAAATGCATTTCTCTAAAAACATGTTTTCATTGTATTTTTTGTTCTTATTTAAAATTAAATTCTTACAATTATATAAATTTAATAGGGTAAATTTGATTCCATATTTTTAATCACAATAATTTATATAATTTAATAGGCTCTAATTACATTTTGGTCATAATTAATAATAAAAATAGTAAAATTTGTTAAAATAATTATCGTTAAAAATAGGTTTACTGGGCGGGGGGGGGGGGGGGGGGGTTGAAGTTAGATATAAGGGTTTTAATTCCTTATAAAAGTTTCTAATTAGTAATTTTTAATTCTATTTCAACCTTATATTACCCTAAATTTTACTTTATGGCCATTTGGATCCACTTGCACAAGGAAGTGACCATATATTTTTGAAATCTTGTAAGAAATTCCATGTGTCTCCCTTGAATCACTTATAAAAGGAAACCTATTATCCTCAATTATTCACAAAATTTCATAATTAAATATCATAAAATACCTAATCTAAAAACATCATATATTCCTTACCTTTATCCAACATATTTTTTTCTTCTTATAAGACCCATATTTCATGGTTTAAGGTGTATGCCAAATGAGGTCTCTCAAAGAAGAGGTATAAATCATAACCAAGATCTTTTAATTTTATTTCTTATCACATTTTTAATAATACTACTATATTTACAATAAAATGATTAATATATAATAATAAATATATTAAGATGTTATTATGATGATGGAAGAACCATTTCCCCCAAATTCCTCTTTAAATAGGAGATGGAAGTATCACTCATGCGTACGTGCGGACTACCAACTCCACGTAGTGATGTGATTATTTTTTTACAAACATCATTAATGGTTGGTTATTATTATAGTATTAATGAATATATATATATATATGTAGATATATTTTATAATAAATATTTTTTAAAGGTGAATTATTTTTAACCTTTCTTTCATTCAATCCATTGAAAAATGGAAACATCACTCATAAATACTTACAAACTAATGTCTACACATAGTGATGTAATTAATTTTTATACACTAATTTTTATGAATGATTATACAAGTTTATATGATTATTAAAAAATTATGATATTATAAAAATTCATAATATTAAATATCCATGATAAAATTTTGAGGACAATAACTGTTGAACCAAAACATACAAGAAAAATGAATCAGTTAACATCGGAAGTATTAATGATAATGAATGATTGTAAATGAAAGGGTGATAAAATGTTATAATTATACCATTTATGGTATTATAGGTATAAATATAGTTATATTTTATAATTATAATAAATTTAAATTTATTTTAATGTATTTTAGATCACTTATGAGGCAAGATAGTTTTAAGGTAAGGGTTCTTCGTCTCAATATTGGTTTGATGGGACATATGTGATGCTATGAAACTGTATACTAATAAGATGTATATACTTTACCTTTGAAATTTAATATCATGTATAATTATTAATTAATGGTTTTTAATTTTTTAATTCAAATTATTTCATCTAAGGTGTTTTTATTCTAAAGTTTCAAAAGTGGTAATGCTTTACGTTGCAATCACATTTTTACCTGGATTGTTTATGGCTAAATTTTTGATAATGAAATTATATAATCATTCTATCAAAAATAGAATCTATTTTCTTCTCCTATGGTTATTTTTTAAAATTTTAGGTTTTAATTTCATTTTATTCTCATTAAGTACTCAGGAGACTAAAAGAATGTTTTTAAAGAAAATAAAATTTTATTTTACTTTTTAGTGGGAATATTTTTCTTCCTTATAAATATTTTCTATAATATTTTGAATAATGTGTTTAATAATATTCAATAAATGTTTACAGTCATTTTTACACATTTTTTGAGATTTTACAAAAAGTTTTAAAAAAAATATTCTTATCATTTCCTGAACAGGTACTTCTTACAAAATGTGGGAAGAGAATATTTGTTTTAACGATTATGGAATGAAAAAAATTTTATATCATCATAACCACTCAATTATTTAATTCTTCCTTTACAATTTTGAATGGTTACTTTCAAATAAATTTTTTCCATAATATTTGGAAATTTTTTAGATCTTAAATAAGTGATTTCTTAATGAAATGTTTATTTTTCTCAGGAAATATTCCAGTGACCATTTAATTTTTTTTTCATCTATGCTAACATACTTTGATGTTACTTATGATTCACTGTGTTTATTATTTTATGGTACAATACTTATTATTTTTTTTGGATTGGTTTTTGTTATGATGATTAAATATTGATTGAACCTGTTTTCTTTCCCCTCAGGTTAAGTTATGATGGAATGATAAATGGTTTCATGATCTTGAGGCATATATATGAATGGATTATTATTATATTACTGTTAAGTTTGTTATAGACCTCCAATTAATTGAGTAAATATAAATGTTTTATTAGATCAAAGGGTACATTAGAGGTTATCCCAAGACAAAAAGAGGGTATGAAAGAGGTTATTAGAGTCCCAACATATGGTTCTTGGGAGGTTATCCTGAGCACAAAATATGGTATACAAGAGGTTATACAAGACAAAAATTAGGCACATGGGATGTTATACCAAGACAAAAAGAGGGTACACAGAAGGTTATCCCAATCCATAAGTTGTTACATATGTATTTATCCTAATCCTAACATATGATGAATGTATTAGTGGATAACCTTGACATAATATTTCTATGATTATGATTATCCCACACTTTATGATCCTCTTTTATGACATGATGTAATGATAATTCTATTCTCTCATGACTTATGTTATTTTATTTATTTATGATTAATGTATTATGAACTATAAATCTTTATTCCATGACACATTATTATGATCTAGGAATTTCTTGATATGGTTTTTAAATTTTAAAATCATGTTTTGATACATTTATGCTCATGTTACTATTATATGATCATTGGAATCTCCTTTGTTTATCATTAATGAGAATATGATCTCAACCTTTATTATGTTTACATTTAACTAGGATAAGAAGAATGGTTTTAAGTATGATATTTATAATAAGTATGTTATTTGTGAAGAACTAAGTAGGAAATGATGTAGATATTTTATATACCAATTGTTCGTGTATCCAGGTTTATGAAGACACTAAACATTTAGGGTTCTAGTGTGTATCATAATGTTATATAATTAATATTCATTTAATAAGATGTAATAATTATATATTTATGGTATGGGTCACATCATTTGGTATTAAATAAAGGTTTAGCTATTTTTGGAAACTATTATGAGGAAACTTTAGTGAGAACAATTAGGATAAACCTAAGTATAGGAGAACATATTAAGTTATGGTAATGAAAGGAGTGTATTTCTTCTAGAACATATATCAATTTTTAGATACTAGAAAGTGTGTTCTACATTGTAATAGACACCGCTAGGTGTAATAAATCTGATTGGGGTGGACTCGTTATCAACTTGATTTCACGAGTTCATGATGATATTTCTTAATACTACAAACCTATCTAGACACTGTTGAGGGATATGCTTGTATTAATTCACATTTTTTTATGATGAATTATGAAGGATTTGAATAGATAATGATAATGGATGACTAAGGTTAAACCAAAGTTTTCATAGATTGAAAATAATGTGTCATGATTTATATATCCTATGAATTATTTTTGATGATTTTTCACTCTGATTAATGTTTCTTGATTTTCATGAAAATCATTTTGTTTTTATTAAGGGATTGAAGGTAGAATGATAAAGTCGAGGTTGTTAAAAGTATAGTAAAATATTAAAGTAACCTATTTTATATTAGCTATATGATTTCCAATATATCAGAAAAAATATTAAGGAATTTTAATTCATATCCTCAATAATTATAGATTTAAATATCACTAAAAACTTTCAATGGTATGATGATTTCATCTCAAGTATATGATTATTCTTCGATTTAAGTTAGGGGCAATACACATCTTATAATTTTTTAATTCTCCCACTAGTTGAATTTGATGTTATTCTAGAAATGGATTTATATTATATATAAATCCCACATCAATTTACAAGGAAGGGAAGTCACATTTGATATTCCAAGACAATTTATGATTGTCAATCGGTGCAAGGATAAATATAAGCTTTCAATAGAAATGATATACATTTCATGGGTATTAATTCATATTCAAAGGGGGTATTTATCTTAGATGGATGGCGATGAACTCAACATTGAATACATGCCTATTATATATGATTTTTTTGAGGTATTTTTAAAATAGTTTCCTAGTCTTCCTCTGAATTGTGAAGTTCAGTTTTCAAGAGAATTAATACCTGATGCTAAAACTATTCGAAATACTCCATATATAATGGACCCAATTGAATTATAGGAATTGAAGAAGAAATTATTGGTGAATCATGATAAGGGATTCATCAAGACAAGTGTTCCATCTTGGAGGCACACCTATTTTTTTTAATATGAAAGTTGGATCAATGTGATTCTACATTGACTATTGTGAACTTAATATGTTTATGATAGAGAATAAGTATTATCTGCACCATATTGATGATTTATTTGATCAGTTATGAGGAGATAAATATTTTTCCAAGATTCATCACTGATCTAGATAATATCATTTAGAGGTCGAATGTGAATAAATACCCAAGGGAAAATTCCATTTAGGGTATGTACACTATGAATTTATGGTGATTTATTTGGTCGTAATAATTTCTTCGATATATTCATGGATTCAATGAATATAGTCTTTAGAGATTGCCTTTATCCGTTTTTTGTTTTCTTTATAAATGATTTTCTCACAAATTTCTAGATTAAGAAAGTGCTTAAATATCTTTTAAGGATTTTAATGATGCCACTAAGGAAAGAGAAACTGTATGAAAAATATACCAAGTTTGAATTTTGGTTACAAAAATTTTCATTTTTGGGTAATATAATATCGTGCATGGGTATAATGGTGGATCTATCTATAAAGGAAGTTATTAAAAATTATCCTATATTAACCATGGTGAATGAGAACATATTTTTTATAAATTTTATAGATATTATCAACTATTTTTGAAGTATTTATCACAAATATTTGATACAATAACTAAGTTAACTTAGAAATTTTTCAAGTTCTTTTAGACTAATGAATGCAAAGAAAGTTTCAAGGAACTGAAGAAAATGTTTTCCATTGTTCCAGTGCTCGCACTAACCTACTGTAGAGAAGGGTTTGTGAATTATAGTGATGAATCAAAGAAGATAATGTGATGTTTTTTTATATAGAATGATATGGTTATTTATTATTCCACATTCCAATTTATATTTTTTGAGTAAAACTGCCCGAATCATGTTTTGGAGTTAGCTATGGTAATTTTTTAATTTATGATATAGAGAACTTATATATACGGATAAAGGTGTGACATATATACTAATCATAAAAGTTTAAACTATATATTCACTTACAAAGAGTATAATATATTCTAGAGAAGATGGTTAAAGTTAATTAAATATTACAAATTCTCAATATATAATAACCATAGGAAGGTAAATAAGGTAGATGATGCTCTGAGTTGAAAGGATCATTCTAGCTCATCTATGATGAGGATAAAAAAAGATCCAAAATTTCTAGATTTAAAAAGTATGGATCTATAAATCGTAATGGAAGGGGAGAAATATCGTCTTTCTCAAATGTCTGTTCTTCCATATATCTATGTGAAGATTAAATATGCACAAAAAGAAGTTATAATGATAAAAAATAATGTGAGAAATGTTCTTCAGTTCAGTCTTTATTATGATGGAATGATAAGGTTTAGGCACTGAAAATGTTTCCCATCAATACCAAACTTTAAGGTGCTATTGGATGAAGATCATAACTCATTATTCTATATTTACCATATAAGTATGAATATGTATTGTGATCTTAAAGAGAATTTATATTGGTAAAACATGAATTGATATATTTAGGAATATATATCTCAGTGGTTGGTATACTAATAAGTTAATGTTGAGAGATATAAGTATAAGGGGATGTTATAACCATTACCCATACCAGAAAGGAAGTGATAAATCACCATGTATTTCATCATAGACTTACGAAAACACCAAAGGAAATAATTCTATTTGGGTTGTAGTTGAACACATCATAAAGTCATAAACTTTCATTACTATCAGAGAAAATTTCTCTATTGATCGGATATCCCATATATACATTTAATAAATGGTAATGTTGTTTAGAGTATCACATTATATGGTATGTGATCAAAATATTAGGTTTATCTCAAATTTATTGTGAATTATGTTGTAAGATCTAGATACAAAGTTGTTTTTTAGTAATACATATCATCCTTAGATATATGGTTATTCTAATATAATTATTAAAACCATGTAGGGTTTTTAAGATCTTTTTCTCTATATTTTAAAGGTGGTTAGAGTAAAAATATTCCTATAGATATTAAATTTGAAGTTGGTGAGAAGGTATTACTCTAAATTTATTTATGTAATATGGTTAGGATATTTGAAAATAAGGTGAAGCTAATCCCTAGGTGTATTGGTCCCTTTACGATTCTTAATCGAGTAGATACTATATCATATCTCTTGTCACTTCCATTGAACCTCTCTCAAGTTTACAATGTGTTCTATGTATCTCTTTGGAGAAATTACAAACATGATAATTCACATGTATTTTCTTGAGAGGTCATGCTACTAGAGCATGATATTTCTTATTATAAATAACAAATATAACTATTAGATCATAGATATAATTTTACAAAATAGGACTACTCACTTGGTTAAAGTTATTTAGAGGAATTAGAAATTCAAGGATGCTACACTAGAACCTGAGGATGTGATGAAATAAAGATATCCTCATTTTTATATCACAATGATAAAATTTCTAAGGTAAAATTCATTTTAAGGGGGGTAAAATCTTACACCATAATATTTTATGTCCATTTCCTTTGAAATAAACTTGAAGTTTTTGATATCTTGGTTTACATGCAACTCTGAGTCTAAATAAACTTTGATATTATAATATTTTAAAAACTAGCCATTAAATTAGTAAGAAAGAAATATAATCAATATATTATAAAAATATTTATAAAGGTTTTAATTAATTAAAATATATTTATTAATTTATAAAAATTTAGTACTCATTTTTTAGAAATGTCATTTTATGCTTCAAAAATATATTTTCTTAACAAATTATTTTTATTTCATTTTTTGAATTGAAATTATATTACTTTATCCCATTTTTATAAATTTGATTTTATGGTAATAATATAATTTTTTAAATTATCATTCCAAAATTTTCTTATGGTGAATTTTTGGGATTTTTTCAAAAAGATTTATCTTTCGGTGAATAGTGAAAAATACTGATTTTTGTAAACTTATCATTGATTTTCATTAAATAAAATATTTTAAAGGTCCTATAATTTTTTTAATTTCATATTAAATTAAAATAATAATTATTTAATTATAAATAATATAATTAATTACATGTTAATCAATATTATGCTTGAATTTGGCATAAGTTCATTTAAAAAAACACAATTTTCTAAAAAGTGTTTTATGTGCGCATTTTATATTTGTCATAATAAATTAAATTATTTTATATTGATTAAATCCAGTTTATGCTTAAAAATGCATTTTTCTAAAAATATGGTTTCGTGACATTTTATATACCTATTTGAAATTAAGTTTTTAAATTAAATAAATTGAATTTGGTTAAATGGACTTAATATTTGGTATAATTATAATTAATATATTTTAATTGGATTAACTTAATATTTGGTTTTAATTAATAATAAAATAGTAATATTTTGTTACCTTAATTAAGCATAAAACATGTCTACCAGGCGGGTTAAAGTAATATATAAGGGTAATAATGCCACATAAACTTATCTATTTCTTATTTTTTAAATATATTTTTACCTTATATTATCCTAAATTATATTTATTATCCATTTTTATCCAATTTCAACTAAAAGTGACTTTATAGTATTGACATCCTTTAAGAAATTACATGTGTATCCATCCCCTCTCTTATAAAAAGAAACATGTTATTCTCAATTATTAGAAGAATTTTGTACTTATATCTTGGATAATACCCAATCCAAAAAATTTATTATATTCTTTAACATCATCCTAAAACTTTTTTTCATCTTCTAATATCACACTTTCATGGTTTAAGGTTTAAGACAAAGGTGGTCTCTCAAAGAAGATGTATAAATCTTAACCATGCTCTTCCAATTTTATTTCTCCTTATAATTTCTATAAAAATTTTATACCCATAATAACATGATGAATCTAGTATAATAATTACAATATATGTTATTATGATTATAACACAACTATTTCCCACATCTTCTCCTTCAAAATTGGAGATGAAGCCATCACTTATGCATAAATTTGGGCTATCACCTCTAAGTAGTGATATGATTCATTTTTTATAAAAATATTTCATGGTCGGTTATTATAAATGATTTAATTTATATAAAATATATTTATTATATAATAATTATTCTATAAAGGTTAATTATTATTAACCTGTATTTTTTCCAATCATTGAAAATGGAAACATCACTCATACATACGTACGGACTACCATCTCCACAAACTGATGTATTTAATTTTTCATCACCGCTATATATGAATGGTTAAAGAAGCATATGTAATGATTAAATATTATACTAATTATGTGATTAAAATTTTATAGATAATGTAACCATGATCAAATTGAATGTACCATCACTGCTGAACCAAAACATATATGAAAAATGAATCAGTTAACACCTGAAATAATGATTATAGTTAAATATTGTTAATGGATGAGTGATAGGATGTTAAAAATAAAACTTTAATGGTATTATAAGTATGAATATGATTCTAGTTTATAATTATAATAAATTTAAATTTATTATACATGTAATAACTAGAAAATTTAGTTTAAAATAATAATAATTTTGATAGCTTGCTTAACATGTAACACCAAGCTTCATGTAAATTGACATATATTATAAAAAAAATTATTATTTAAATGTGACTGTTAATATGTAGTTGTTGAATTATAAGGTAATTAATATAATAAACCACATTATGAAATATATTTATAATGTAACTAGTCAAAAAAATGTATTGATTAATTCATATAAAAATAAGTATGCAAATTTTAATGAATTCATTTTATGCTTTAAAAATGCATTTTCTTCAAAAATGATTCTTACGACATATTGTGTGTGGAAATTATAATTAATTTATTATAATTTTAGAAATTTTACTTTTAAAAATTTATATAATTGTCTAAATTAACTTATCCAAATTTACATAGGGTGAAATTATGGGATTTTTATGAAATAAATTATTTTTTAGTGAATGGGGAAAAATACTAATTTTCAAATACTATCAATTATTCTGATTAAATTAATAAATTTAAATGTACCATTATATTTTTTAATTTTTATTAAATTTATATATTATCTA
This sequence comes from Viscum album, assembly GCA_963277665.1. Classification (NCBI taxonomy): domain Eukaryota; kingdom Viridiplantae; phylum Streptophyta; class Magnoliopsida; order Santalales; family Viscaceae; genus Viscum; species Viscum album. Next base: position 209,525,706 of record OY728162.1, on the reverse strand, counting down.
TTTTATTTATAATAATACAATTAATTCATTTATAATCAGTAATTTTTATGATTTTGATATATGTTAAATTTTAATGCTTAAAAACCAATTTTTCAAAAAAAAATCATTAAATTTTATGAATTTATATTAAAATTAAATTCTATCACTTTTAGATAATGAATCATGAAAAATGGATACCATATTTTGGATCAGGATGTTCAAATTTTGTAAATAGGTCTATTTTTTTGTCATTATGAATAGTAATATTGATTAATATTTTTCATCTCGATAAGAGTAAAATGGGTAAAATAGGGTTAAAACCATGAAATAAGGATGAAAAATCAGCTCAAAACGTGACATAATTTAATTTTAGGGGAAACATTTTACCATAACCATCCAAAATTCGAATATTTATAATTTTGGTGCTATTTTCCCTTGAAAATGACATTTATATTATTTTAAGTAAAGAAAATTCTAAAATTCCACACTCTTGCCTTTAATATCTCTAATTTTTTGAAGTAATAATAAATAGAGGATAATTTTAGTTTAATTATTTATTCAAAATATTAATTAATTTTTTATCATATTTTTTTATTGATTAAATAATTACCTTAAATGCTTACACAATACCAACACAATACTTGTGCAAGGAGTAGGAAAATAATGTAAATGATTTTAAAAACTCTAAAACTAATTTTTTTGAGCGATTTATAATTACCCATTGATTTTATATATTAATATAAAATATTAGGTTTTTTATGGTTTATATTCAAATTCTATTACTTTATTTATGTCTTTAAAGTCAAATTAAATTAATAGTTTCCAAAATGACATTAATGATATTTTATGAAAAATAATATTTTATTAAATAATTAAAAATTATAAAAATCATAAAATAAAATAGTTAGGATGAAAAATGTTATAAAATTTTATCTCTTAACCATTTATGAGACAATTGTTACATTTTATGTAAAATCATAACTCTTTAAGATTGAAATAGTTGTTACTATGGAAAAGGTTAAAATTGGTTAACCAAGGGGTTAAAACAAACGATAAGGTTTAAAATGATATCTAAACCATTATAGATATAATTTTATGATTATATTAGGACCTTATCCACCTTATATTATAATATATGTCATTTTGGAACTATTTTATATGCGTTAGAAATATATTATATTATAATATTTCATGAATTTCTAAAAGTTTCCCTCACTTCACTTATAAAAGGACACCTCTTATCTATTTTCTATACACCTCCTGAAGCCATATATATCGACCAAAACATAAAAAATTCTTTTATAAAATATACAAGGTATTAATTAGAGGTTATTTGCTTCTTAAAATTCCATTCTATGGGTCCTTTAGAAAGAATCTAAAGGAGGCATACCGAATAAGAGGTAATCGTCTTACCCAACCTCATTATATTTATTTATTCTTCTAAATCATATGAATCTATGATATTGACCATAAAATAATAACTTAAGTATCTTAAATATAATTAAAAGTTATTATAATTAGGAAACCACCTTTATTCATCCTCTTTTTTATCAAATGGGAAGTGAAAGTACCGATCATGTGTATGTTTGGACTACCACTTTCACGTAGCGATACAATTCACTTTCCATCACCATATTTCAATTATTGTTAATATGATGGGTTTAATATATATAGTATATTAATGATATAATTATGATTTTGAAATTATAATTTCATGTTTAACTTCCTAATTTTCAGTTTTTTAGAAAATAATAACACCATTTGTGTGTCTATGCGGACTACCACCTCTACGAAGTGATATGATCCATTTTTCATTTATGATTTAAATATATTATAATAAAGATATATCAAATGAAAATGAATGATATATATGATATAATTATTACTTTTTAATGGTGAATTATTATTTACCTTTATTTTTCTCTATATATGAAAAAGTGAAAACTTTTTTTCTTGCGTACGTATGGCCTACCATCTCCATGAATGATATAATTCATTTTTATCTCTATATTTTATAGATGAATATAAATTTATATAATGAATAAATATTATATTTATATAATTATTAACATTGTGGATATTGTGGAACCATAATTAAATTATAAGTAACATAAATTTCATGACAAAACATGCATGAAAAAACAAAGTAGTTAATACCCAAAATAATGGTAATAATAATAAATGGTTAATTAAAATGTTTTAAGATGTTATAATAGGTTCATATATGATATTATAAATATTAATATGGTTCTATTAACAATTAATAATATTTTTAAAAATAAGTATATAGGAGGTTAAACTATGTCCATCTAAGGGGAAATATGAGGTATGGTGTTTCATAACATGATTTATTTCCATTGGGTAATATTATTTATTAATTATCTATGTTACACCTCGATTATGTGTGTAATTACCTATATATATTTTTGTTTTATTTGTATTTTAATTTGGTGTATTTACATTTTTTACACATAATCACTTCATTGACTAATTATCACTTCAATGATATGATCTTTGTAAGGGATTTCAACTAAATTTACACTCCATTAAGACAAATTTGGTATTATAAAATTATTTATTTTTATGTGGTGTATATACTTCCATTTAAAATTTTTAATATTAATATATATTAATTCATGGTAATTAATTTTTCAATAAAAGTGAACACATTCAAGTTTTTACAATTTAAAAGTTACCATATAGGTAATAACTTATTTTACAATCTCATTTTTGGGATTTCACTTATTTTAATTGAAGTAATCTTATAATCTATCCTTCATAAACTATATAAATTTTATTATCATTAGAATATTTAATGATTTTAAAATTTTTATTATAAATATTGCTCTCTTTGACACTTGGATAATGAAAATATCCATTTAAAAGAAAATATTATATTATTTCTCTTTTTTGATTATGTATATTTATTTTCTATGTCCATATTTTTCAATTTTTTTTGAAAAAGTAATTTTTATTTACTCAAATAATTTATTAAGGAAATTTTATTTCATCCTTTAATCTTTAAATTGTTTGAAAATAATCTATTTAATGTTTTTAAAGGGTCATTTCTAACTTTATTTACAAAAATTCAAAAGAAACGTTTCTTTTTAGCATATAAAATGTTAATGGAATTTCCCTCCACCATAACCATTTTATACTCTTCAAATTAGTATATACTTTTTCAATTGTTTTCCCAGGAAAAATATTTAATGAAATATTACATCAATTTTTATCTTCTATTTTATTTATTTTTCTAAAGGAATTTTTTTTATAAAAAACCTTTATTTCTAATGAATTGGTGATCATATTTTATCTATTATTAATTTTTCGGTCATTAAATTTCATTTGGAACATTAAATTTCTTGTTATAATTTTTATTAGACGTTAAATTTGTCTTGAATATACCTTTTATTTGTTTCATGGATATGATTATTACCTAAATCGTATACCATTTCTATATGAGGAGTATTACTATAAAAGTTATTTGATTAACTAGAGAAATCTTGATATTCATTATCCTTTAATCAGTAAATATATTTATTGATATGTAATATTTTTTTTATGAATTAAATTTATCATTTAATATATGAGTAATGAATTAGACATGAATTGATAGATGGCCCCCATAATTATATATCCCCTCAAGGCATTGATAGGTTTGAGGAGACAAACTGATTGGTTATCCTTGTTAAATAGGGTTTTTGTGGTATACCCACCCATAGTTAAAATGGTCTTGGAATAATGAATTGGTGGTAAATATATCATGATGTATTAAATCATGACATCCATTATTATTTATTTCATTCATTGAGAATTTAATTATTATTATCCATTAGATTTTTTTCATTTTATATTATCCATGGAAGAATTTTGTACTCATGTCAGTGATTAAATGACAGGTGTTTTATATTATTTAACTTTCTAAATTGATTATTAATTATTTACTCTTGATATATTTTATTGTACATAACCATTACCGAGCATTTGAGTTCACCCTTATTTTTTTTCCTTTCACTAGGATATAAATAATAAATCATTGAATGAGTTTCAAGGATGTATAATATTTTATTTTGTTATGTTTTATAGTTTATTTCCAATGTAAAATGGGAATAATTTATGTATCTGGTCATTCAAGAATACTAAACTTATTGGTCCTTCAAGATGAGATCCATTGTATCTTATTCCAATGTAATAAAGTATATAATGTCTCTAGGTTACTAAAGTTGGGGTTTTCACAATTGGCATTAGAAAAATTATAGTTGAAAACTTAGGAAATAGATCTAGAAAAACATAGATTAGGGAACATAACCCTTTGAAATAATTTGAGGATAAGCCTATATTTAGGGTAATATCCTAATGTTTTGTTAAGGTAGATATTATGTTGTTTTATTAGTAATATATCACTATCTAGATGTTATAAGTGGATGTGGTTTTTGACCATATGTATCTTATGGTAATAACCCTAAAATGTTATTTTAGAGTATATCTCGACCCCCAATCTAGTGCATGATGAGTGTGCCCTTAATGTGCACCTAGTTTAAAACACATGAGGTATTTTCTTAAGTTAATTACCATTTTATTTATAAAAAATTATGAAGGATTTTAATACAAAATGACCATGGATGACCTAGGTTAATCCAATGATGTCATAGATTAAAAAAGGTGTTAGGATTTAGACATACTATAAATGATTTTCATGATTATATTAAATCTTAATTTGATTATTTTTTCTCACACTATTATTTTTTGTTTAAATAATTGTATTTAAATAGAAGGAACCCTGTTAATGATAAATATGATGGAAAATGAAATTATTATCCTATGAATAAACCAAATTTTATAGGGGATAAAATATGAAATCACTTGATCATTCACAACCATCTATATTGTATCATGATTAAGAATCTAAACCGAAATTAATTTTATAACATTTCAAATAGTATAAAGATGTATTTTCATGGAATTTTATGTGATAAGAAATTTGGGAAGAAATTTATTGAACATATTATACATTAAGAATGTCAAAAGAGGCATTCAGGGAATTACATTAAAGGAAAAAGCAGATAGTTTATATGTGGAGAAAGATGGCATAAAAAAATAAACTTCACATTGAAAATATCATTGGATAAAATCGTAGGATAATGATAAAAAATATTTTATGAATAAAGGATTAGAAACTTTATATGATATATAGATGAAGATGAATAATCTAAGAGTAATATATATGAGGTATGAATTATTTTAGAAGTTAAACTTGAAAGAAAAAATGATTAGATTGAGATTGAGGAAATTAAAGATATGATTCATATTTCTAATAATAAGAAGGATGTTTTAGGGAATAAAAAAACATGGTTATAATTTTAGGAATGATGTTGAATAATTTATGTAACTATATATTCAGTTTTGAAAATAATGACGTATTGGTATTTACTGACTATATTTTTATATCCAAGGATTATTATACTGATATTTAATGTAATGAAGTTGTATGAAAGGATTATACAATGTGAAATATTTGAATATTGTTTAATGGTATAGATAACAATTAGTCTTAGTATATATTTTTATATTGAGGTAATTAATTTGATATATTTTTTGATTTTTTTAGAAAAAAATAGTTAATCTATATAAATAACCATCGAGGTTGAAAATTATTTTTTGGATGAAAGTTATTTTTGAATATGATCATTATATTTTTGATAAAATTATAGGATCAAGAAATATTATGATCATTTTAGTGTTTTAATTATGTATCTTCTATACATATTAAAATTTTTTTAATGTGATTTTAGTAAAAAGGGTAGCCTTAGGACCGGGAGACAACCCATCACATTTGGCTCAATCGTGGGGCTCAAACCCACATCTAAAAGGGAAAAAGGGGTGAAATTCCTACCACTGGCCTATGTCATATCCTGGTCAAAATTATATTTTATAAATAAATGATTAAAATTATCAAGGAATAAGGATCAAGTTAATTTTAGGAATAATATATTAATTTTTTTTGTGACATGATGATTCAGGTCATTTAAATACATATTTTCATATTTTGGAGGGTGCATGTCTGAGGTTATATACATGTTATTATATGAAATTATGATTTATGTTATGTAGTTTGGGTATTAAATATAAATCAATTTTATCAAATATTTTTTAATTTTGGGTCTCAATTTGGTTAAGAAACCATTGAGGAGTTTTAGTGATTAGTTTTTTATGGAATGATTTAAGTTGAACTTTGAGTGTATTATTTATTGTTTTTTATAACTAATTCATTACTCATTTTCAAAAAGGATTATTTATATTATTTATTACATTAAATGATGCTTTTTTTTGGTTTTGGAAAATATATATAGATAAAAGAAATTACTTTTCATTCTTTTTTAGATCTTATGATCTGTTAAAAGATAATTTTAGTGCTTGAGTCATGAAAAATTCATCTTAAATTTTTATTTCATGGATTAAGAGATAATGTGTAAATTCATCGATGCAAAACCAAAGTAATAATTTTAAATTATGAAATGGAAAGAAATCAATAACTGGATTTTCATGCGTCCTTTATCTTTTCTGTAAAATAATTCCTTAGGAAAAGGATCATAAAATAAAAATGTTATCCTTTTATATTCATTTTTTATGAATCTATGATCTTTTAATCCCTCATTAATTTACGTTTTTGTCATCATTAACTTTATCATGACTATGTTGGATATCACTCTCTATGAGTCCATGGATGTTAGTTTTATCCTCTATGTATATAATTTAACTTCCCTCTAATGTTACTCTTATATGGGAACCTAATTATGTGTTATTTCAGGTAAAATTTATGTTTCACACTTCCCCTTTTCAAAATATTTTTTATTATCCCTCTCCATGTTGTGAGTTTTCATTAAAATTATTTTCAAATATTGATCCTTTGATGGCCAGGATAAAATTTCCAATGCACAATTTATTTGGGGGGTGGTAATCTAACACCCATAAAAGTTAGTTTTAAAGAATAATAATCTCAATTTATTTCTAAATATAAAACATCAAGCTTTATGAAAATTCAGATATATTATAAAAATAATATTATTTTTGTCCAAACAAATATATATAAGTAACCATTATGACCTAAATATAGAATTCATAGGATATAAGTAAAAATATTATCAAATATAAGTATAATTTTCTTACTTAAAACAAATTTATTTATTAGTTCTCAAGGAAATAAGCACTACAATTTTAGTGAAGTCGTTTTATAATTAAAAAATTTATTTTCTTCAAAAATTATTTATATTACACATTGTGTGTGTAAATTATAATACCAATTTTATAAATTATATTTTATAAAATTATTATAATTTTTTGAATAATAATATCAAAATTCACTTAGGGATAAATTTTTTTATTTTTTTTGAAATGATTGATTTCTCAGTGAATAATGAAAATTATGTTTTTTAAAATAATGTATTTTATTTTCATTAAATATCATAATTTAGAAGTCCCATTATATTTTAGAATTTTTTTTAAAGTTACATATAATTTTATTTTAATAATAAATTTTCATGATTTTGATATAATTTAATTTTTATACTTAAAAAAACATTTTTTTTGAAAATCTGTTTTTTATTAAATTTTATCTATTTATATTAAAATTTATTTCTTCAAATTATAGATATTGAATCTTTAAAAATAGATACCATATTAAGAATCAAGGGGTTTAAATTTGATAAATAGGTGTATAAACCATAATTACAGTAACCTAGATCCAATTTTTTACTTTATTACATTGGTATAAGATATGAGGAATATCACCACATAGATCAATCAGTTTAGCAGTATTAGAAAACAAGACACATACATGATTCCCATATTACATTAAAAATATAAAAAAATAGAATATAGAACATTTTTACATCGTTGATATCACTAATAATATAATTCTTTAAATATCGGGGAAAGGAAAATAAACAAAGGGTGAGATTAGATCCTCAGTAAAGGTTATATATAGTGAAAGTTATCATGAGTAAATAAGACATAATTAAAATGAAATAATGGATAATCAAAACAAATTATTTTCAATCAAAACGTTATTTTAATGAGTATACATGGATAATATAAACATTTCAAACACATTGATAAAGAAAACAAAATTCTTTATAGAGGAAATGAATAATTTTGGACATTCATGATCAAGGCCTCTCAACCAAGATATCATGAATCTTACCAATAAGGCTACTCAATAGAGACGTCATTCCTAATAAATTGGTATGTGTAAAACAAATACCCATCTAATATAGAATGCCTTTTGTTTTTCTTCATGACATCGATCAATGTATCGAGGGCTTATCTATAATTGGGCCTCACCCTTCACTTGCATTCCCTATACATTCCTTAGATTTGGAATGATCAATATAATTCATTTTCAAATTTTCTTATTAGTAAATAATTATCCATATTGAATTAATAATATATATTATCAATAATCCATCATCACAAACCATACATTTACTGAATAAATATAGAATAATTGGATAATATACCCTATAACATTAATAGGTGTTGTTATATTTGAAAATACGTTTAAAATATTATTGTATTATTTGGTGAGAAAAATACCCTTTTCCTTTTGAAATCACTAATTAAAATTTAAAAAATTATGAAATATTAAAGAAAAATATTTATTTAAATAGAAATATTGAATATTTAAAAGGAATATTTTACTCTTTGATCAGTTATAATGGTGGTAAATTTCGTTCATGCCGTGTATGTTAAAAAAATATTCGTTTTACTTTTTTGGTAAAAATTTAAGAGTATATCATTTAGAAATTGACAAGAAAATTACTTTCTAATAAATTTTAGAAAAGGTAAATAATTTTTAAAAATTCATTTAAAAATAATAGTTAAATATTTAAAGTATTCTTGAAAACATTTATTGAAAACATGGATATGGAAAAAAAAAGATTCCCGACTAAAGGGTAAATAAAGTTTGTATTTCTTACAAATAGTTTCTCAAACATTTTAAGTACGCAAGAGAGGAAAATGATACTATTGCATTAAAATATTATAAATTACCATAGGATATGAAAATTAAAGGGGGTTTATCTGATAATTACCACATAATTTTCCTCAATGGAAATTCTAATATAAACAATCATGGAATTAAATGTGATTATAAAAGAAATCCCTTACCTCATGTTCAACTTGACTCCTTAGTGATTTTAAAATATTATATAATAAATTTATATTTATTATATTTATATTACATATTCATTTACATAATTATAATATCATATTTTATCCACTTATAAGTCTTCATTACCTATTTATTAATAAGTCCTTATTGAAATCTCTATTTTAGGGTATTAATCGTTTCATTTTTCATGAGAACTTTAGTGTTTTAGATCAAGTATTTATATTTTGATCATGGTTACATAATATAAATAATTTTAATAATGATATAGATATTATAATATTAATCATATATTTATATTTATAGTCTTCCATAGAGGGTAGATATAGAAAAATGAATTATACTTTTCATGGAAAAGTTACACCATACGTAAGCATGCCCATTATTTTAAATTTTTAACAGTTAGAATCAAATAAAGGTTAATAATAATTTAAATTTATAGAATCATTATTATATCATATATATCATATATATTTATTAAATCTAAAATTATTATAATCCATCTAAAATGGAAATGAAAAATGAATCAAATCCCCTAGTGGAGGTGGTAGTCCACACATACGCACGAGTGATGTTATCATATACCAATAGATGATAGGGTAAGAAGATAGATATGATATTATAATTATATAATAATTATTATGTCATAAATATCATATATAAATTCTAAAACAATCATAATAACTATCAATGGAAAACGGTAATGGAAAATGAATTTTATCTCTACATGAAGGCAGTTCTCCACACGTACTCACGAGCGATACTTTCACTTCCCAATTTATGTAAAAGAGGGTGAATAAGGGTGGTTTCATAATCATAATAAAATTTTATTATATTAATGATATTGAATTTATTATTTTATAATTAATAACATATATTTATATGAGGTAGAATAAGAAATAAATTGAAAGAGGTTCGGTAAGGCGATTACTTCTTCTTCAGTAGACCTCCTTTAGATACATTTTTATAGACACTTAGAATTGTATTTTAAGAATAAAATATATTATAATTTTTGTATAAGTAATTTTATAATATATTTGGGTAGGTTTTTGTCTATCTATATGGCTCAAAGTGATGTTAATGAAAGAGAGAATGGGTTTCCTTTTATAAGTGAGGGGAGGGGAACCCATAGAATTACTTAAATTATTAAATTAATATAAAGTAATTTTCATGTTCAAGTGAATAAAAATTTATATATTTCTATAATATAATGAGGATGACTTTAAATCATCTCATACAATAATATTTAAAAAAATTAAATGATACTTTAATCTTTATCTCTTAGTTTTTATCTTCTGTTAACCCTTTTGACAATTACCACAATGTCAGATTGTTTTATTATTTAAGTTTCTAGAATGTTACCATAAATAAAATGACCCATAAATGGAACATGGTTTATATGTTAAAAAATATCTAATTCACTTGTATAAGGATAATTTTTTTTTATTAATTTTAAATAATTTAATAAAATTATTGTTCAATATAAAATACCATTAATGTTATTTTTAGAACTATTCATTAAATTTGATTTTAAATACATTAAAAAATATGGAAATTGAATATAAAATAGAAAAAATATTATTCTATATTTATCTAAAAAATTCATGGAACACAATAATTCCCCAAAATTTTATTACTTTTATTATTTTTAAAATTATTTATTTTATTTTTCGATTAGTTGAATAAATATTGTGTCGACATTATCTAAAAATTTAATTTAATTATTCAATCAAAAAAAAATTAAAAAAAAATTAAATGAAGAAAATTAATTTTTTTATTTCAAATAAATATTTAAAACTAATTATAAAAACGTTTTATTCTTTTGAAAAAACATTTGAGATATTAAAGTCAAGAAAGTGACATTTTGTATTTAATCTCTTCTTAAAATAATATAAAGATTAATATAAAAGATAATTAAAACTAAGTAGCCCTAGGTTTGGGACATTTATGAGAATAGTAGAACCCCAATAATTAAATATAATAAAGTAAAGTGTTAGAGAAATTTTAAAGTCTTATCCCAAAGTTTTAACCGTATTTTACCTATTTTACCCTTGCTAAGTAAACAAATATTTTCCAAGGTTACTATTCATAAAAACCAAAAGTAAATGAGAAATATTTATCAAATTAAATCCCTCAGATTATAAATATGGAATCCATTTTATCAAATTCAATTCACTTATGGGGATAAAATTAATTGAAAATTAATCTCATGAAATGTGATGAAAATAAATTTTATAGAAAAATGATTTTTTTAAGAATAAAAATGTTTTTATACAAAATTATTGTATAATGTTGATTCCAATAAAACTTATTATATTATATTTAATCAATATAACTAATGAAATTTTAAAACTAATACTAAATAAAAAGTGAATTTGTAAGCACTTGGAAATAAAATACTTTTAATAAACATCAATATTTTTCACTATTCAGTGAAAAATAATTTTGTTAGAAAAATATCAAAATTTTATCCTAATATAATTTTTATATGAATATTAAAAACTTATATCATTTTTACTAAATGAATTTCAAAATTTTCTAAAAATTAATTAAAATATTTTATAAAAAAAGTAAATAAAAATATCTTTTTGATAAAAAAGTATTTTTAAAGCACAAAATGACTTTACTAAAACATGAAGTGTTTATTTACTAAGAATTAATCAATAATTTTTTATTTAGTACTAAATTTATATATATATATTTTACATTATGGTCATTTATATTCATATTTCCATTTTTAATGGAAATGTTATATCTGTATTTTATATGATAGTTCATTTAGAATTGGGGTTGCATGTATCACAAGATGTCAAAGAAAATAAATTCATTGAATATAGGTGTATCATAAAATATTGGTGTGTTATATTCTAATCGATTATAAGAATTTATCCCTAGAAATTATGTCACTTAAAATAATAATAACTGAGGGTACTTCTACCTCATCACATCTTTGGGTTCCCTTATATCTTCCTTAATTTTATGATTTCATCACAAAACTTTGACTATGTGAGTGGTATTATTTCATATAAACGTATCTCTATGATCCAGAATCTCTTTCGGTTGTTCCTTATAAGATAGATTTTTCTTCAGTGGTGTAAACATTGAGTTTAGTACATGTGAAGGATCAGAAGTGTACTTTCTTAGGAGAGATGCATGGAACACATCATGAACTTCACTGAGATTTAGTGAAAGTTCTAAGAGATAAGCTACCATCCTAGTATAATCAAGTATTTCAAAGAGAACAATATACCTAAGGCTAATCTTTTCATTTATTCCAAATATAAAAACCTGATTCCAAGGAGATATTTATAGGAATACTATTTGTGACACTTTCTACCAGGGAACTCCCATCGTGAGCATGTTGATGCATCTAGTGATGGTCACATTGTGACCCACATTCCCTCTTTCCAAATGTGGGTGACATCCATCACTTCTTCTATGACGTATTCTACTTGATCAAAAATGGATGATGGTATGTCAGTTCCTCCTTCCGTGGATTCCACCTCGGAACTCATAACCTAGTTCAGGTCTCCCTCATAGATTAAGACATTGTTCATGGGGCTCATTCCCAGTTCAATATCATTGAGGATGCTAGTTAATTACACTACTTCCATCTCGACATTCCAAGTGGTCTTCATAGGGTAGAAAAATTTGGTCATAGTATATGGTAACATCATGCATGTCATGGAATCTATGGATGCATGAACATTGGCCAACAATATTCTTCCTCATAGGAGGGCTTCTCAAGGGCGTAGGGCCTGAGGTTTCCCACATCAATTACAGGGTATCTTATGCGAGAGGCATTTCTTCGTGGTTTTCCTTGACTTCCTGTGTTTATCATAGGGTATTCCAAAAGATTAAAATCTTGAAGTGATGGATCAGACTGATCAGAACACTGATAAAAGTGGACCAGAAGGGTATATCCCTAGGAGGGAGAACCTAGAGTGTTTACGAGATGGATGGTTTAGAAATCTCAATGAGGATGGACCCTAGGTGGTGTGTCCCAAAAATGGAAGATTTCACACCGTGAAGGATGACTGGGACACCACTGAGGGAGGATCAGGGAGGTGGACCCCAATTATAAGGACACCATGGTTTACCATTGGCTTAGAAGGAATATCATGGAGGCTTTCTACATACCCAGTATATAGTATATGGTTCAAAACCCATGTATTCAAAAGTAGTGATTTGGGGTTACACACTAAGACTGTCCAGATGCTTCTAGAAGTAAAAATCATATGAGTGATTGGGGCTTACACACTGAGAAGGCCTAAATAACAACATAACCTCACCGTGATAAGGGTAAAGTGATGGAGAAGACGACTGGGGATTATGCATGGTTAACTGCCTATATGAATGGCATGACCCCACTGGGATGTGGTAGTCTATGTAATAATTAGGTTGCATGATTAATGATTTAATTAAGTGGATGAGATTAATTGGGTGAATCTGACGTGAATATGATAGTGTTGGGCTTGAACCTCTTGAAGGTTTCCTACGTACCCTGCCTGGGAATAAGGGATCAAAGTACATGTAGTTCTGGTATGGGGTGATGAGTCACTTGAAAAGGCAGCTATTAACCTTCCCACTTTATCTTGGTCCTTCGATCAATATATAATTTTGAAGGAAGACCTTGTGAATACCACCCCTACTTACAGGGATGAAGATTCAACAATGGGTGTGGAAGACCAAGTACTGGGACTCACATCCAAGGAAATAACGACTAAAGAATCGATCAGTGCTAGGAAAGTAAGGTAAAATCTCCATAACCTATAGATCCTTCCATTATATATGGGGGAAAATTCCCTGTAATTCTCGTAATGATTATCTAGAGGTGATACTAGGAATTTGACCATCGTAAGTCTCCTTCTCCTTGTAGCCACACATGTTGTTTTAGTCAAAATATCTGACACAACCATTATCTAAAAAGTTATTAGAATGGAGGGATCCATACTAGTATAGATTTACAAAAGAATTGGAGCCCCTTTAATAGGAGGAGTGATAATCCATATGGAATCAATCACCCAAGCCCAAGCTACAGTTCCTATTAAGAAATCAATCATGGTGATAGGTAGAGTTGTTGGTGGAATAGAACTTGGATCCATTCAGACTGACATTATCAAGGTAGAATCAAGTGATGAGGACCAACCAGAAAACCTAGAAATTTATTCTTTATATGTGATTCCCAAGGATGATCCTGTTGTTGAGATCCTAGATGCATTTCCCAAATATGAACTTACTTATCCCTTAGAGCTGAACAAATCTGATTTTGACACAGCTAAAGATAGTCAAATTCCCCAACACCAGGTAAGGAAGATAATAAAATTCTTCCTCAATGCGGTTCTATAACCTGATTATATAGAAATAATGGGATCAATTCACACGTGGATGTGATATCTATGCACTGGTGGGGTAGATACATGACATCAACACATATTGGTCTAGAATTACCTTACCGAGAGGATACATGCAAGTAGTCAACACCTGGATATCAAGTGGCACTAGAAAAAGTCTAAAAATATTAGGAAACTCCAATAATCCAAGGAAGGGATTCAAAAAATTGATGGGTAGATGAGAAATCATTTCAAATTCATCACTAAGTAGATGGGGCTCACAGAATGACTGAAGGCTTAACTGGAGGAGGCCTAGGAGCAATTAGCGCAGACGAACCATCATGTAGAAAAAGTTCAAAATGAATGGGCCCAAACATAGATCATGACCGAAGATCTTCAATCCATGACCACCAATGAGGTGGAGGAGATTGAGAAGCAGTAAGAAACCCTAGAAGATATATTCTAGAGAGTGGCAGAATTAATGTATTCCATTGAGGGAGTGGATCTATAAGGGTCATGTTTTGGCCAAACTGAGACATAATTTCTTCATCCACCTACCCATTTAAATTATTTTCATAGACATATTAATTCTTTATTTTAATTAATATATTTAAATCTCATCTATGAAACAAATGAAAAATCAATCTCGAGGCTCATATGGGTCATGCTCGGTGTGAGAAACAAGGGACGATCACACAACTGCTCACTTGGGATGTGAGAGCGTTTTCCAGTCACTAAAAACTCGGGGTATAACTGATCGCCTAGAGTTTATAATGATAGAGGTGTATATTACATAGATATTAAGGTTATCATAACAGCCAAACCACTTTTTTTAACTTGCTCTGGTGCAAGAGCGGGATGATGCCAGAGGCATTGGAATCAATCCAAACAAAGGGGAAGGAGAAGTGTGAATCAAGATACCAAAAATTCAGAACACATTGAGTATGGAATGACGATGGAGGATAACTATTGAAAATATTTGCAACAAAGTATCCATATCACATTATCCTAAAATAGGGTAAAACAAAAGAGGGCTAACCGCTGACCATGTTCGCAACATGGGTCCAAACTCAAAGTGTTGTCCAATGTCTTCTGAAAAGTTGGACCAAAATGGTAGGTGATCTGAATCAGCATGATATCAGACCATTAGTGGGTTATTTATATGTGTAATAGGATGGGGATCTGCATAGAGGGCACGCGAAGCGTGAAGATAGAGTGATGGGATGTTGGAGTGGATTCCAACGCTCTTGAAATTATGCCACCATGACAAAAGAACATTGGGTGAGCATATCGGTCTGAATTAAGATCAATCCTACATCTAGATATGGAATCTCTATAAAGGGACTAGGATGGATTATAGCTTCACATCATGAAAATGATGATGATAGACATGCAGTTTTGTGTCATATGGTAAGGATGATACATGGAATAGTTTAACGTCATATGACTAGGATGTTGCACATAGTTTAAGGTCATTATTATCATACACTAAATAATAGTTTAAATTCATGTTACACTGACTAATGAATCATAGTTTATGTTCATAGAGTTTGGACTATGATAGGGGACAAAGGTCAGATGAGGTTAATGAACCTGGGGTTAGGCTTATAGATATTGTTTTTGGTAGATCATTCATATCCTGTAGGGGCAGAAATCAATCTAAATGTAGTTCTTGTGCTGGAATGGTAGAAAAATGATATAAAAAAAGATGATATTCTATCAAGTGATAAAAATCGAGGTTGTTACATAGTTTAATGTCATGTGAAATTAGACACTAAAAAATAATAGTTTAAATCCATAGAGTTTAGACCGTGAAAATGATATATGAAATTCAGTGTCAAAAAGGAACCCAAAGTGAATGAGGACTAAATAGGTCCACACCATATTAAAAATTCTCAAGAGAACTTACAAATATTTTAAAGTCGTGATGCCTGGACGTTAGGACTTGAAATAATGGTTTAAGGTCGTAGAGTATGGACTGTGGTGGTGTGTGTCTTTACATGTGGGTATAAACCATATCAAAACCTCTAATACCACATGATCCGTGATCAATGTGGGAAAAAAGGGAAAGAAAAGATATGTACGACACACGAAGACAAACAATAATGGAACATAGGTGCATGTGACAAGGATGACCCCATGGCACTATTTCACCTGCTCAATGTGAAAAGGTGAACAGAGGAATGACACTGAGGGTATTGGAATCCCATCTGTACATAAGGATTTGAGAATAATATGAATCAAGAGACTAGAATTTGGGATGTGACCAAGTGGGTGATAATTATGACAGATAACTGATGACTATAATTAAAAAATAGTATCCATATCATGTGAACTGGAATGTGAAGAAAAAACTGAGGCTTGACTATTGAACATATTCGCAATGAGGGACTCGAATCAAGTTTAAATTCTAAATTCTCTATAATGTTGGCCCAAAATGGTAGAGGAGCCAAAGTGGCATGATACATGGACTTCTGGGGGTCCTTTTGGATGTGAAAGATGTTGTAGACCCAAATGAAGGGCACACGAAGCATGGTGGAAGGATGATATAATTTCCATGTAGAATTCCACACTATAAGTTCCAAACCATGGTGCATTTGAGCATGATTATGTGGAAGGATTGAGGGAGATGGTTTCAACTAGGTAGATTACTCGAATGTATGATTAAAGAAAAGGGAAAAAATGGGTTGATCAACTTAGGGATGGACCCAAAGACAAGATGTTTGGGCATTACTACATATCCTATAAGGATGGGAATCAAGGAACATATAGTTATTTAGATTCCATACAGTTTAACATCATGCGGTAAGGATGGAAGGGAGAATAAGTTCCTAGATAAGGGCTATACATGGAGTGATAAAGAAAACCTGACGTGAATGAAGACAACAGAGGCCTCACACCACACCATGCATAATCCATGGAGGGAACTCTGTCCAAGGGGCCAAATAAAAGAGAAGGTTTTTTGAACCTAGGGATATAACCATATGAAAAATGTATGGGCGTTCCTACGTATCCTACAAAGTCAAGAATCAAGCGATACATAGTTCTTGAAATGCCATGTAGTTTAAACATTAATATGTAAGGATGTGGGAATAGGAAGATTCTCTTAAGGGGGTCACATGGAATAGCTATTTCAAATACGATTTGAATGAGGACAAAAATAATCCCACACCACACCACATACTCTTGGGAGAATCCCTAGGTCAAGAGACTGAAGATGGAGGAAATTGGGGCCGATCCCAAAGAATAAATGTATGGGAATTACTATGTATCTTATAAAGGCAGAAATTAGGACATACATAGTTCATGAAATTCCATGCAGTTTAACATCATGCAGTATGGACATAAGAGATCTTAGTTTAAGGTCTTAGAGTTCATACTGTAGGGTACATTTACCATTTACAGTTTATCATCACGCTGGACGATGAAGTTAGATAGTTTTTTTACATATTTAAGCCTAGACAGATCATGAAATTTAGCATCAAGTAGTAATGATTATGTCCTTCTCCAGATAAATACTTATTTAGAAATCTGGCATTGGTGGGAGGGGTAATGTTCTCACCATCCATAGTGACCAAAGATTACACACCATTAGGGTAAAACTTATGGATGATATAAGGTCCCTTCCATTTAGGATCCAAATTTGGTGGATTCCTTCTGCATATCTTTAGCATCCTTAAGGATAGAACCATGCCACCCTAAATGAAATAGAAGAGATGTACTCTCTTATTTAAATCTTTGGAAATCTTCTTCTAGTGCCTCTCTAGATTGTGAAAATCCTGGACCCTATTCTAATTAAGGGCTTCTAGGTCAACCAGATAGAATTTGGATACTTTTTCTAACACTTTCTGATTATATTAAGTTATAAGGAGTGATAGAAACTGAATCTTGATGGGAATGGATATCTTTATTCCATACACCAAGTAATATGTTGTCACTTGGGTGGAAGTACAAGTCATTTTCTAGTAATCCCAAGAGAGCATTGGGGAGCTTGTCTAGCCAAATTTTCTTATTCTAAAAAACCGTAATTTGTAAAATGTTGGAGAAGGGTTGTTTTGAATGCCTCAATCTATCCATTTTCCTATGCATGATAAGGGGTAGTATGGTTGGACCAAATACTGTACTTGGCTTACAATTTCTTTAGTTCGGCTACCCGTATGTTGGTGTTGTTATTAGTGAGAATGATGTGAGGGAATCTGAATCAATGAATTATGTTGGATATCACGAATTAGATGACAGAACATGACTTTACTTCTTTGAGTAGGATTTCTTCTACCCACTTAGAAAAGAAATATGTGGCACTCGGGATGAACCTACGTTGAAGATGTATTGTTGGGGGATATAATACCATGACATCGAGTCCCCAGACTGAAAAGGGCCAAGAGTACTTGATATTTTGAAGAGGCTATAGAGGTCAATGCATTAATTTAGAAAGGATCTAACACACGTAGAACCTATTGGAAAACTCGATACAGTCATAGACTATAGTGGGATAGAAGTATCCCAACCTTCGAATCTGATGAGAGAGTTTTCACCCTTCCTAATGAGATTCGTAGTAACCAGAATGAAATTATTTCATAACCTAAGGAATATCATCTCTATAAATTAAATGAAAGAGGAATCCATAAAATCTACACCTTTAAAGAATATTCTCTAGGATAAGACCACTCTAGAGAGTAAAATGCACTGCACGATGACATGTTCACTCATGTTCGACTCTATCTATTAGGACATGACCATGTTGGAGATACTCAATGAAGGGAGTCATCCAATAAGGGGTCTAATATACTATAACAAAGGGAGATGGATATCTCGATGTCGAGCCACCGGTAGCAATATGGATCATATGTCGGCCATCATCATCTGAAGTAATGGGAGAGATGACTCTTCAATATTCCACATGGATGATCAAACCATCCTTGTTAGGCTCTACAAGGGAAGATTCAAGGATGGAAAAGGTGTCTGATCAACCATTCTATGATTGAGAAACATGAAAAACCTTAGGCCAAGAAGTGAACTGGGCCATTAGCTATCGAGTGTGCTCTAACAAGGGTATGAGCTCTGGATTTTAAACAACATAATCACCATTAACCCGACTATTGACTAGATTAGAGTCCCCCATCACATGCAGGTGGGGAGCATCAATTTTGAGGTCCATCTTGAGATTAGTGATGAGGGCCTGATACTCTCCCACATTGTTGGGGTAGCCTTCTGACAACAAGAATAAGTAGGGAAATATATCATTTGTAAGAGTGATGAAGATGATACCCAAGCCTTCTCCATTGAGTCTAAGATAGTTCATCCTTCTACCATCTAGACTTCGGGAAGTGCCATCAAAGTTTATTTTCCAACATGGCACGACTTGATCCACTAAGAGGATGACCTCATCTGGAAGTCAAGATCCATGGACTATTCTATGGGGATGGATGGGAGGCAAGGAAGGCTGCTAGAACCTGACCCCTGATAGGTTTTCTATGGTAAAAACCTGAGTCGGACTACTGAAGGATCATTTCCCACTGAGCTAGACGACCTGTCAACATGGAGGAGTTCAGAATATACTTCAGTGGGTCTACCTAGGACACCAACTGTATTTCATGGTGATGAATATAATGCCGTAACTTCTACACTGAAAAAAACTAGTGTGAGCAAGCTCTTTTATATGAAGTTATAACTGATATCAATGTAAAGGAGCATACATATGAGGTATTATAAACTATTCTTTGTTTCTTTATTGTTCTTCTGAGAGATAAGGGCACAGAGGGATCATTCCAGGGCTGTCACATAAAGGAACATCAGCCTACTGGAAATGGGTGGCATTAGGACCAGAGGCTGGAGGAGGTACTTCTTAATCTCCTCAAAGGTAGTATAACACTCTCCATCCCACTGGTAGACAACACCTTTATTAATGATCTAGGAAAATAGATTATACTTTCCAGCCATATTCATATGTATGATAAGTGTCCTTGAAAGCCTTAGAGATCTAAAAAGATGCTTAGAGGAGGCATATGAATGACATCCTTGATCTTGTCTAGATTGATTTTATGCCTCTGTATCTAACGATGAAGTTGAGGAACATTCTAGATCTTACCTCAAAGGCACACTTCAAGGGGTTCATCTTTATATGGTGGGAGCAGAGGATGCTAAGCACTTTCTTAAGATATTTGAGATGGTCCTAACACTGGTAGGATTTTACCACCAGATCATTCATGTAGAATTCCACCAATGTTCTGAGTATCAACTTGAATATGTGGTACATGGAATGCTGATAAGTGGAACCCACATTCTGAAGACCAAAAACATTACTTGGTAATAGAAAGTACCTTGTGTTTCCCTAAAGGAAGTATAATCTTCATCTTAGATGTCCATTTGGATATGGTTGTATTTGGAATACCTATCCCTGAAAGAGATACCTTGGAATCTAGTAGTGGAGTCAAATAGATTATTTGTCATGGGAAGGGGAAATTCATCCTTCATACAGAGTTGATTGAGATCCTGGAGATTGATGCAAACTCTCATCTATATGTTCTTATTATTGATGGGCATGACATTGGATAACCATCTTGGGTACTTGACTTTCTTGAAAAAATTGTCCTTGATAATCTTATCAACCTCATCCTCGACCATGACACCAAGATAAGGGTGAATTTTTATGGGAGGCTACTTAAACCCATGATGAATTACTGGAAGACTAAAACGGTGGATGAAAATATGAGGATCTAGCCCTAGTATCTCATAATAGCTCAAAATAAATACATCCCAATGGTGCTTAGGGAAGGCTACACTGATTAGTGTGGGCCTTGGGTATGCCTCGATATCGAGATTCACTTGTACCAACTCATAAATTGTGGTGGAAAAACCTTAATCAAATGTGGGAGGATCATCCTCCAAATCATCTTCAACATCCACAATGACAGGATCATTGAATGGATAATTTTTTCTGAGATGGATAACCCTAAAGGAATTATAGGGTCGGTCGGAGTAGCAATGGAATCTTCATTGGGGGATTCCCGCATTGCTGAAGCCATGGTGATAAAGGATGTCAATCCGATCCCACCAGGACTCCAACCCAAGGGGTCATTCTTGATAATATCAAATTAGTAGTGGCACGTTGTCTTATGTCAGTTCAACCTAGATCAGTGAAACAAGCATGTATGACTTATTGTTGATGCCATGGGGTGAAAATCCAAATATCTTACAAGATTAAGAGGATCTGGATTTACTCGAGCCTAATTTGTGTAGAAGTAAGAAGTGATCTTTTAAAAATCCTTGTATTTGAAAACATACCTACCCATAATCCCAGAGACAACACAAAAATTTCCCATGTTCGGGGTCCTGGATTCCAATCGATGGATATAGAGGATGAAGGCATCATCCAGATCTGTCCATGGGTCGACCACAATGACAACATGCTCTACCTCATTAGTATGAGCCTAGTTTTCCTTTACCTTGTAATAGTCGGCATCTAGGTAGAAGGATTTTCAAGAGGAAAATAGAGACACATCACCCTCAAGTACACCTAATCGACCATTAAGGGAGTACTTGAGGCATTGGTGATAGGAGGATAGAACTGCTACATGCAAGTGGAGCTAGGGTATACCCATCAACACGTTTTAGGTAGTATCCTATTAGACAACCCGATACATGGTGCTTGTGACCATGCCACCAAATTGGGACTTCAAATTTTTTTTACAAACCAGTGTCTAATTTTTTCTATCATAACCTTGAATCTTTAGGTTAGAGTGATTTATATCTTTTTTAGAAATCCCCATCTTTCATAACATCTGGGTTGGGATGAGATCAATCCTTGATCCTATGTCAACAATAGAATGAAATACATCTATGCCATTGAACTATCAAATGATATAAAATGGGAGGAATTTCCTTGCATAAGAGAACTTTCATCTTATTTGGATAATGAAATGATATCCTCACATTCCACATGCTCGACTTCCTTAGCATAGAAGGTTTATGTGGATGATACCGCTATTTCAAACTAGAGGGGGGCTTCTCAAAGCCTCTGTGAGAGTTTCATGCATATCTTCAGATAGACTGAGATCCTTGAGAATCATTTTATTTTCAGGAATGCTGGTGAGGTGCTTAAGTTCATTATAAATCCATTCCAAGTGCACATTTCTACCGATTGGAGGTCACTATGTGGCATGGGGTATGACAGGCTCTACTAGTTGAACCAGAATATTCTATATGGGACTGAGGGTATCTTGTATGTCACTAGATGAACCATGTAAAATGACTACCGACTGATGGTGGGATGACTATGGTCGGTCTACAACAGAACATGACTAGTCATAGTGTGGTTGTGGAAACTCTTCCTGATCGATCAACACAAAGGGAGGTGAGATCAAATATGATGGGATAAACTAAGAGGGATACATGTGATGAAATCTACACTAATCCTACTATCTAGTCTTAGTGGCATGCATTGATTTGTTAGAATCCCCAACTGAAGAATTCTGGTGATTCACATATCCACGATTCATCGATGATGCCACCGACTGGGGACATTAGGAGGATTTTCATGCCATTACTTGTTGTAGGGTGCCATGTAAGGGTCTACCAACTTTAAAGTGTTTACTGTGGAATACTCTTGGTCATCACATGAGGAATCTTAATTTACTGAGTGGATTATGGGGTAAATTCCCATATCTAGGGGAATGATGTCTCAGAGTGTATATGACATCTTTGGCACCAGTGGGAGACTATTCTTTCCCTTGCACTGTCAGTGCCTGCCATTATTGGATGGTGAAGGATAATATGTGGATGTAGTAGTGGAAGATAGGGAATGTGTGGTGACCTAGAAAGGATAAGTATGATTAAAAAAATCATGGATTATACCATGATCATGATAGAATACTTTACAAGCTATCTAGTCATCGTACTTCTGAGATCCATGTCTAGAAACCTACTACCATTCACCATTTCTATCGCTATCTAGATTTTCCTAAACCCACACCAACTATGATAGGTTCAGACCCAATCTGACTATATTTTTTTCGAAATACTCCTGAATTTAGTCTTTGAAAATGTATGTTTCTGATGCTTTCATCGGGGCGTGCACATACGTTTATCGAGGATGCACTCCTTGTTTCTCCACATTCCCACTTTCCAAAGGTAGGCGATGTCTGTTGCATTTTCAGGGATGGTTTCTCCTTGATTAAAATAGGATGATAGGATATTGGTTCATCCTTCTGTGGATTTCTCCTCGGAGCTCATTACCTAGTCTGGGTCTCCATCATAGATTAAGAAGTTGTTTGTGAAACTCTTCCCAGTGCCATGTCTTTATGGACGCCGATTAATTACATTGCTTCTATCAAGGCATTCCAAGGGGTCAAGTCAGGGAAGAAACTGTTGGTCAGGGGAGTAGTCACATTGGACATTGATGGCATGTTTGGATGCTATAACACTAATGCATCAGGTTTTCTTCCCCTTATGATAGGGCTTCTTGAGGGCACAGAAGCCCAAGGAATCCCACATTTAATGTGGGGAATTATATTCCATATGGATGTCTTTGAGGTTTTCCTCAGCTTCCCATGTTTGACACAGGTTATGCCACAATTTTAACGTCTAGCGGAGAAAGATCAGATAGATCAGAACACTTATGGGAGTGAATCAGATGGGTGAAACCCCTAAAGGGTACACTGATGTTGGGGCTAACTCGAGGTTGGTTATCCGATTGTTGTTAAAAGTAACGAGAGACTGGGTGACATGATCTCACCGGGATGTGGTGGCCCAGGTACAAATTAGGATGGGTGATGGATGGTTGAGTGAATTTATGGGGAATGAGATGGAACCGACATGAGGACGATGGTGACGTTGGGCTTGAGCCTCAAAGAGACTTCCTATGTATCCCCATGGTAGGGAATCAAATTCCATGTAGTTCAGGGTGAGGGCATAGAATTGTGGTGTACACATAGGGAAATGACCCAATGATATGTTAGGAATTACGTGTGGTTAGAAGCCTAGTTCGGTCTAACGACACTATGAAAAACCATAGAGGTGGGTCCCAACAAAGAGGATTACAACGACTTACCATTGATTGGGGAACACAATGGCTTACCGCTGATTAGGGAATACGATGGCTTACTGTCTGATGGGTTCACAATGGATTATTGTCAGATGGGGTACAATGGATTACCACTGATTGGGGTACAACGACTTACCATTAATTAGGGTCGCAACAGCTTACTGCTAATTGGGGTCACAACGACTTACCGCTGATTGGGATTGAGCCTCATGGAGGCTTCCTATGTACCCTTCCAATGAGACAAGGATCAAACCCATGTAGTTTAAAAGGGTGTTGGTGGCATCATGCTGGATGGAGAGAGGGGTGTATAGTTGAACATCATGTGGGACGATGGTGAACCGTCATGAAGTGGTTGGAACCGATGGGTGTTGGGCTTGAAACTCAGGGAGGCTTCCTATGTAACTTTCCTAGTAGACAAGGATCAAAGTTCATGTTGTTTAGGAGGGATATGGTTTAACATCATGTGGTACGATAGTGAACCGGCGTGAAGTGGTCGGAACCAGTAGGTGTTGGTATTGAACTTCTAGGAGGCTTACTACGTATCTTCTCTTGTAAGGGATCAAAGTCTACGTAATTTGGAATGGGTTTGGTGAGACAATGTAAATATGGTCGGGAAAAATAGGTGTTGGGCTCGAACCTCATGGATGATTCCTACGTACCTTGCCTTGGCAAGGATCAATGTCTGCATAGTTTGGAAATGGTGGATGCAGTTTAACGTCATGCGGCACAAAGGTGAACCAATTTAAAGGGGTTCGGGTCAAGTAGATGTTGATCTTGAAACTCGAGGAAGATTCCTATGTACCTTTCTTGGTAAGGGAAAAGATCAAAGTCCACGTAGTTCAGAATGGGTTTGGGGATTACATGCTAAGGTGGACCAGATAGGATGTCATGGTTGATGCCCACTCTAAGACCACACGAGTCATGCTCGGTGTGAGAAACAAGAGGCACCAGAGACCTGACAATCACATCACGAAACGTACATCAGTGGGAAGTGGAGTGGGTCTTATGCGTGGTTAGTGGCCCATAGAGGAAAGAGGGGCTTATGCGTAGTTCTCAACCCTGGGAGATAGAGATTGGGACTTTCTCCAGGATGGAGGCCCAGTGGAGGAAAATCTTAGAGGGAGAGGGATGGGGTAATGAAGGTCCATGTTCCCATATCTCCTCTTAGACTTTGGCATGGAAGAAGAGAGAAGGAGCATAGATTCTACCTATTACAATAAATTCTAGGGTATTACACTGAGATGGTTTCCCTCCCCTGCAGACAGACACCACTCTAGAAAAGAGGATCTCATTCCACATGATGAAGTTCTCACTTCTGTGGAGATGATTGGACGTAGAGAATGTCTGATCTAGGTAACCCCACATACATTTCATGTGGTGAGGACACCGTTTAATGTCCTACAGCTCAGACTAGGTGAGTTTTCTCCGCACCCCTAGGAATTACATAACCGAAACTATTTAACCCTTGGTGAAGGGAAGGAACCAACAATGCCATGGCGAGGGGGTGTTGTAGAGTGATCCAATTAGGGGTCAACGTTAGCGTGGCTATGCCGAGAAGTAGTAGCTGTTAGGGTGCCTATGTGAAGAATCATAAGTCATAGGAACGCAACTTGAAGCACCGCCTAAGGGACTTTGAAGTCACTTCGTAAGAACATGGAGGGTCGTACGGGGGAAGGTGTGTGACACATATGTGTTGTGTGTTAGAGGGGTTCAGACATGGTTCCTTAAGGTAAGGATAGAACATGGATCACACAAGGAGGGACATGCGCAATATGGGAAGCTGCGCGCAAGATGGGGTGGTTGCATGCAAGTCAGAAGAATGCATGAAAAATTCAGCCTGATGCAAGGGAATTCGTGTGCAAGAGGGATATTTTTCACACAATAGACATAGGGTAAAAGTAAATGGATGAGGATCATTCCCAAGAGGGACCACCCGAAGGAGGACCCCTAGGGGACCTGTCGTGAAAGATCCAATATCTTGAGGCCATAGTGTGTTTTGTGTGGTCTCAGAAGCTATGTCTTTCATGCAGAAGAGTTCACTTAATCTTCTGTAACTATCCCGAAGGGTTTGGGGTTCACTTCAATTTATAGGAGAAACCCCTGAAGGCGGCGTGCAAGAGGAACTGTGTGCAAGGGGGTAGTTTACAGCACATTGGGAATAGAAGGGTTGTGTGTCTCCAGGTGCCTTGCGCAAACACTCTCCCTTTGCGCTTGTACCTTAACTGATTTTTCAAGAATGCTGTTGCAAAAGGGTCCCTTTTACATCGCATTGGGCGCAAAAGGGATTGAGTGCTACAGGAATTCTTTCACACTTCTTCGAACTCTTGCATGCCAGTGCCTTTGGTGGTTTTCTGTGGGTTGTCGCAGAAGTTTTCCTTTGACACTGTATTGGGCGTGCAAGAGTTTGCGTGCCAAAGGAAGTCTTGAGCACTTCTCCAGACACTTGCATGCCAGTTCCTTCGGTGGTTTCCAGTGGGTTACTGTGGAAGCCTGCCTTTGATGTCACATTGGGCATGCAAGAGTTTGTGCACAAGAGGAAGTCTTGCGCGCTTCTCCTAACTCTTTTGCGCTTCTCCAAACTCTTGCACGCTTCTCTGAATTCTTGCACACAACTACCTCTTGGGCCGTGAAATTTTCTACTCAGCCTCCAAATGCCATTGTTGTTCTTTATCATCCAATCCTAGCCCTATCATAATTTCTTCATCATAAAATGACCCCCTCATAATCAGAGCTGAAGGGGGACTCGAAGGTCGGATTTTGATGGTCATGCCAAAATGTAGGGAAGCGCCCGTGTGGTGTGCACAAAAATGACATTTGGGCGTGAAAACCCCTTTTTCATGCATGAAAGACATGGCCTGCGCCTATAAATACATCAATCCCCCCCTAGGTCCCTACGTTGACTTTTTTCTATACGAAAGGTTCTTTGTCCTCATGTGCAAAAAAGTTTTCGATCCACACACAAGTTTCTGCGACCGGTCATGTGCTTTGCGCGCATACGGATCACTTGCGCACTGCTTCCCTTTCTTTCTCACCACTCAATTCTGGAGGTATTCTTGTGTGCATCGAACTGATTTGCATTCCTATTTTCATTCTTTCGTGCAAATCCATTAGGATTTATGAAATCCCAACAAAAATATCAGCCCAGCAGACTGATGCCGAGAGGGAGGCCACGACAGGCGCAAGGAGGACTCAAATGATCATGAACCCCCAAATTATTCACGTGAGGAGGGTTTTGTCTGATAATTATATGCTTTTGGAATTCTTATGCAAGATTAAAAAGATTATTTCTTGAGTAACAACCTTCCATTATGGAAATTCAACATTCTGAAGGAGGTGATGATGCCTGGCTTTGAAACGATACACCACATTCATGGGTGATGCGCGGGGACAACCTCTCGAAATTCAATATCACAAAAAACGACCATCCTGCTAGGGAAACATAGAACACATCCATCTATGTCATAAATCTGAAGACTAGGACTATTTTAGGGAGTGATCTGACTCCTGAAGAATCTCCCACTCTTTATGAGATCACTTTCAGAAATAGTATTACTGATGAGATGAAGGGTTGGAAGGAATGGGACTCTAGGTCCAGAGGCAACTTCCCAAGTGAATGGGCCTCAGCATACTAGTTGTGCCAAACATGTGAGGATTTTGGGCTAGATCTTTAGTCTATCGAGCTTTTTGAAGCTATTTGGACATCCCAATTTCACTTCTACCAGCATCAGGACCTGGTACAAGAGTTATTCAGTCACTGGTCTCCTGACACCAACACCTTCCAACTCCACCATGGGGAGGTAGATATTAGTTTACGTGACATCCATTTTATTGGGGTAATCCCCTTGGAGGGGTACCGGTACAGTGAGTTCTTCCCAATAGAGAATGTCTGGGGGGATAGGATGCATACCCCCATCCTAACATGGAATCTACTAGCATTGTCCAAGGATAAGTTGAAGATAAAATATGTTATGAAGGACATATCTTATCCGTGATGGTTTTGTCTTTTTATGATGCAAGATAAGACCATGAAGATGTCAGGATGAGGGAAGCAATGTCGAAACACGTCTCAGAGGGGAAATTTGGGATCATATTAGATGGTCCTAGAGTTAGGAGAGAACCAATAATGAGTCTTTGGTATAAACAAAAGTCGGGACCCAAATGTACGATATGCCAGGTTCTTTGCTTCATTCTTGAGTGGGTGGTTTTTGCTAGTGAGAGACACAAGGATGGGGGTCTGCCTAGGGACAATAGTGATGGTCAGGATCATGGCGGTGAAGAACAAGGCTAACCTAGGGGTGCCTGTGTTTGAGAGTCTGTACAGCATTATGGGGAATATTTCGAGGGGAAGTATGCACAAAAGGATATATAGGCTGTTTCAAATCCTTCATTGCTAGGTCGCAGCCCAATATGGTGGATATGACTTTACGAACTCCATTCTCCCTCTTGGTGACAGTATGCGACCACCCCTCTTGAACATTACAGGAATATGTCCACTGACACTCATAGAGGAAGGGATCAAGCTCAATATCGAAAGCCATACCCATTTCAACTTTCCCCCGTTCTGGACCCTGGTTGGTCAGATGGTAGATGACGGGTGAGGCCCATTGGAGAAAAGGGAGTACCTACAAAGCTTGAGGGGTGGTGTTCTTGTATCCCAGATGGATGGAAAAATCTTTTTAGAACCATACATGCCGACATGGTTTTCTAGGAAGTTCAGGTACATGCAGCGAATTCTAAACAAAGTTTATACAAAAGTTCAGGAAAAGTGACATCCTTGCATCCTTCTCCAACTATGGATTATGTTCACGACTTCAGGCCTAGGTGAATTAATCACTGCCCCCCCACTGATGTTAGTGCATGCATGTCAATAGAACATGCCGAACACTAGAAAAAAACATATCCTGAGGCGATTCTTTGGAAACGAATCCAGAAAATCCGGGAAGCTAGTGTGGATCCCGTAGAGCAGGGACGTAGACGAAGTGCCACGGGAGCGGTGAAACAAATAACGAGCCAGGTAACTAGCATGGAACAAGATATCACTTCATTGGAATGAGAATCACAAGCTGAGAACTTTACTCCACCTTCCGAGGAGGGGTGGTCTCACAGGCGACCTCATGGTCCAACTAGGGAAATCCCCAAGAAACAGCTGAAACACCTCTTGAATCCAACCTATGATGATATATTTTCGTCCCTCTGGTATTCTTGGAGAATGATATGGAAATCCATGTCAACTAAAGAGCTTTGGTAGAGATTGGTGCATACTGGGATCTTGTTTCCAGACATAAGGCACAACCAGGTGGAAGATAGGGTGAAATTTCATTATCAGCATGCATACCTCACGGCCATGGACATGTATGCTTTCCAACGGGGGTGGTATGAAGAGCCGCATCTCCTAGTGAAAGTGATGCTCGGCCAGGAACATGACCCAGAAAAGCTTCCATTAGAGGATGAAGATGTATAGGAGGAAGAAGAGTAAGAGGAAGATGAGGGAGGAGAAAAAGAATAAGTAGACGAGGAAGAAGAGGAAGAAGAGTTTGAAGAGGTTGAATAGGTTGAAGTTTCTAGTGGTGAAGAGCCTTCAAAAAAACATGCTTGTCAACGAAGTCCTCGTGAGTGTGGTGAAATTGTAGGCTCTAGCACAGAACTGGATGAGCAGCTTGAGGTGAGTTTAACTCTTGTTTCTACTGGCCTTTCCCTTTTTCACAATCCTAAATTATCATCCAAAATTCATCAAGTTTAGGAACACATTGACTATGGTGCTCAGGAATCCTTCCCTTTGGGGGATGAGGACATGCCCATGGAGTCAAGATAACATCCCCAGGAACCTGATCCTGGAATCAAGTGAGGTAAAAAGATGTCTATGGATCGAGTAGGTGGCGATGATCCAAAAGGAATGGATGAAATGGTGGCCTCTGAGTTCCCCGCCGTTCAGGGAGAACTGGTGCTGAGGATCGAGATTACAAGTGTTGAGGGATCTCCTATAGGAGTGGATCCTACCACAACACATACACTAGATACTACCGCTCTTGAATCTTATAAGTCTTTACCCTAGTTGCATCTCATCCTTTATTAGGAAGTTCTTCTGACTAAGACATTGATCCCATTACAGTAATTTCAAGGTTGGAGTCTCGATAGGCCATTAACTCGGAATCATCTACAGGATCCATACTGGGAGCTACACCAGATCCTATGAATCTAACCATTCAAGCTAACCCCACTCCCATGCTTTCTTAGTCAGGGGCTATAGTCATGGGTGATGACGCCGCTGGGGTGGATTTTCAGGACAATGAGGGTGAAGCTGCTTGAGAAGAAATAATTCTCGAGGAGTACCCTGCCACTGAATAGGACTATGGGGTTGCTATTGTTTAAGGTCCTAATGTTTTGAATGATATGTGGTTGAAATTTCCTCACTAGCCAACATGAGAAGAAACCAATGTAAATATAGGACTCAGTGGCCAATGGTTGCAGAAAAAGATCTTATAAAGGGGTGAATTTGGGTATTGGAAAAATATTGAGTCCCCATGAATCACTATGTATATCATAAAAGTAAGAATAAATCTACACATAGATCTAAAGATATATATATTGGGGATGTAGTAGGGGACTGACACTATGATTGGGGAACTCTCATATGAGGAACAATGTGTAATTTAGTTTTATTTCATACAACCAGGATGTAGACCATTTAGTTTTTTTTCATGTGGAAAGGATGTCATCGAATTGTTTAACGTTGTGTGACTAGTATGACCAATATTAATTATAAGGTCATTTTAATATTATCTTGGTGTGTTTTAATTTAGGTTCTTATGACTAGGACCATTGGTTTCAATCAAATAAAGTATTTCTTGAGAAAGGTTGTGTTGGTAGGGGCATAATTCATTCCCCATCCATCATGATTAATGAGTAAGCTCCACTGATATAGAATTTATGTAAAATGTAAGGTCCTTCCTGATTTGGTTTAATCTTTGGGGGTTTATTTTACTAGTATCATTGAATCTTTAATAACTAAAATCAATTCTCCTTGAAGTAATGAATGATGATAAACGTTCTTGTTGAAGTCTTGCACTATCTGGTTTTGGAGAAATTAAAAGTGGTGCATGGTATGAAACCTTTTATCATTGATTCTCCCTAAATATTCCAACCAATTATGTGATTGGTCATTATCTAAGAGTTTTACATTGGTAGGTATTTTAAGTGGGGTAAATTATCCTTCAAAGGGAAACATTTCCTCTATTCTACAAACCAGTGAATACAGGTTCTCTTGTGTAGCAGTGTGAGTCATAGTGCGATAGGACCACAAGGTGTGTAGGGGATTATTGGGAGACAACTTCTTTTCTATATAAAACCTTTTCTAGAGAATATTTGATAGAGTTTCTTTGAAATCCTATAAATTTCTATTTTCTACTATATGGTAGTAAGAAGAATGGTTGGATTTGATGATGTGATCCTATTATAACTTCATCAATTTGAAAGAGTAGGTGTTGGTGCCATTGTATGTATGTATTGTGTGAAGGAAACCAATTCTCATGATGATGTTTGACTTCATGAAATTTATGATACCCTTAGTACAAATTTTTTTAATTGGTACCGCCTCTTCCATTTTGGAGAAGAAGTTAGTAGTTGTGAGGATTTATTTTGTTTTTTGGTTGTAGATGGAGGGTATTACCCTGAAAAATCCACTCTCTAGATAGAGAACAACCATGAGTATTTATCCTTGTGTAGTTACTTTGAGGTTTTATGGGTGAAGTTTTCATGCACTTGGTAGGAATGAATCTTTTTGAAGAATTATGTAAATTCCCACATCGTCAAAGGATAGAAATACCCAATCCTCAAATTTTGGTGAGAAATATAGGTTCCTGACTGATGGGAACCACAATATCTAGTATGAAATTCCTTCATGATGGGAATAATATTCTCTCTATTAATTTACCTAAGTATAAATCAATCAAATAATTTCTTATAAAGAACCCTCTGATGAAAAATGTTGTCATAGAGACTTAAATTGACTTATCATTTTCATATATATTCATTTCTATCTCTGTCTGTAGAAGGGGTCCCATTCTGGAGGTATTATAGTATGGGCATCATCCAACCATTTTCATAATTATCTGGTTTAGTGGAGGAGTCAACCTTGTTGGTATCTCACATATTAATTTGAAAAAATGGAGATATGAGTCTACGATGTGTGATTCTGATGCATGTTTCATCCTAATTTGGATATGTGAATACCATAATAGCATTTGATAATATGTCTTCTTGAGAATTTTGTGAAGGCAAGAAGTGGGTTAGTGTTGGATCGGTGGGGGGGTTTTCATTAACCCTTGAAAATAATTTATCAGGGGGGTCATCTCTTCTTTTCTAATATACTAATAACTATTTATCTACTAAACAACCAACTCAGATTCACCTTTGATTCTCAAGTGAGTCATTAGTATTTGAAAATACAATTATAATCATGAAACGTGGGATTGGTATTCAGTATCATTGTAAGAATATCATTATGATAACATTAAGGAATAGGGTAGAGCATCCTTTTTCTAGTGAAATGAGAATGTATACCAACCTAATTTTTTTTGATATGGGGTATTCAATCCTTTTTACGGCTGGGCTTTTGGAGTCACCATCTATGTACATTTAAAATATTTTGGTAGAGTCTTGAAAGAAGAATATCACCTCATTTAGAAGTTTGGTACTTACCGACCCTTCTTCTATATGGGGATGTTTTTCCAGGAAATTTGCTAAGGCCTTCCATTTTATCACCTTTTATGGTGTGAACAAAATGTTGAACTATTGTAAAATGAACACCAATCATACCAAACATCTAGTCAACATGGGAAAAATATAATATATTTTAGCGGGTCATTTAGAGAGATAAAATGGACATTCGGGTACTATAGATAGTGCGTTAATTTATTAACTAAAAAAACCAGTTCCAAAAAGTTCTACATGATGTCTATATACTATGTCTCAGTATCGATAATGGTATGATTGAGATAATCAATGTTATTTTAACTACTAGAATTATTTTTCTATGTTAAGAAATCCCCCAAAGACCATTCTAGAGCTTCCACATATAAGATGAGAGACCTCCATTTAACTAGAGACATCAACAGTAGTAGGTTCAGAAGATATTTCTTAAGTCCTAATGATTCTTGGTAGTCATCAGTCCATTTAAATTTGATCCCTTTTTTATAAACATGATGAAGGGAATAAAAAATAATACAATATTTTCTAGGAAGATTAAAATGGATACAAGGTTGTCCTACAATCCTCTCAACTATTTGATGTTTTTAGGGAGTGAAATACCCAAGATTACCATAGTTTTCTTAGGGTCTACTTTGATTTTATGATTTCATGATACAAATCTAAGAAATTTTCTTGAGTTAATGTCAAAATAATATTTTAGGGGGTCCATTTTAGGGTATTTTCTCATTTTTTGTCGAAAAAATTTCGAAATCTTCAAGATGATCAGAACATTGACATGATTTTACCACCAAATCATCAACATAATACTTGACTAATTTCTAAATAAATGTTTGATGATGTGATGCATGACATGTTGATTTGTAGTGTGAGTTTTCTTTAAAACTAATGGAATCACTTGATAGATGAATACTCCTTGAGGGACCTAATGGTAGCGTCTTCTTCATATTTTGGTGAAATTTTTATTTGTTTGTACCTTGAATCACTATCCATGAAATAGAGGGCTTGATATCCAACCTCTGAATCAATCATCAGTTCTTTAATCGTGTTTGGGAAGTCATTATTCAGAAAGTTCAAGTTGAGTTATATGAAATTGATGAAAAACTTAATCTACCCATCATTTTTCTTGAAGGGGACAATGATGGTGAGAATTTTTTGGTATGATACTTCTTAAATGATGTTGGATTTGATGATATTGTCAATTTTGGAATTGAACATTGTAGTATGATTCGAATATTTCATTATGGATGTATTCTTGTAATCGTGACAATCTCTTGGAAGTATTAAGTGATGGGTAGACATATTGGGATCATGGCCTGATATTTCTTTGTAATTCCAGGAAAATACATCTTGGTGATACTTAAAAAAGGATCAATAACTTTCCTTCTCCTTAAGGGGCATAGCTTCATTGATCAAATTTGGTCAAAAATCCTCGTATATACCTAGATTTATTGATCAGGGTTCATTGACAGTGTTGGAGACTCCTTCCTTAAGTGTTGGAGGAGAATATCTAAGTTCATATTCTTTATATTATTCCCCATTTTATTCTTACTCCTCTTCTTTTTTATCCATTTTGGGATGGATGGAAGACAAAGTAAAATCATTGAGGTTCAGAGGGAGGTCAGTGTTTTGAGATCCGTTCTCCAATGCTGATATAATGACCTCCTTATATTTTTCAGATGAAGTGGAGACCTAATAATGTTCTATGGATGAAGTTGGCGAATTTTCATTTGAGTTATTGGCACCAATGGGGAACTAAAATACTTATTCAATTCCATCATATTCAACTGACATTGCCAATATTATGAGTACTATAGAGTACATATATGAATCCGATATTATGTCTTCAAACCGATTGACAGGAAGTATATATTCATCAACAAGGTCTTTGAATAGGTTATTCAGGGTCATTTCTAGAC
The DNA here is from genome assembly GCA_963277665.1 of Viscum album. Taxonomy (NCBI): domain Eukaryota; kingdom Viridiplantae; phylum Streptophyta; class Magnoliopsida; order Santalales; family Viscaceae; genus Viscum; species Viscum album. Next base: position 209,490,564 of record OY728162.1, on the reverse strand, counting down.
TATATGGGGTGGTAAACTGAGGGACACCATCAGTTATGGGCTATTTCACCTCTCTCTAGTAGAATAATATGTCAATATATTGATATTTAGAAGATTGAAATGGTTATTTATCACTATGTAACATCCCAATATTCACATTACTATAGTATTTGAAGCACGAATGATATGATGAAGGGATCACCGCTTGATGGTGAAAACATGGTCTTCCTACCAATACATTAAAATCTATATATTTCTTAATGATTAGGAACTCAGAGTTGGACACCAGATCTCCAAACTGAGATATGAGCTTAATTTGGATGACGAGTTTTAGTTCAATTTTATCATACCCTAGAATCATTAGTGCAGAAGGGGATATATCAAATTTAGTGTATCCTAATAAAAATAGTGCTATGATTGGAATAAGGTTAACCCCTAATCCATTTTCATTGAAATATTGATGGATTTCAATGTAATATAATCTTCAAAATATGTACATGGTCATGATATGTCCTTGTATAATAACATCTCCATTCAGTTCATTGAAATATGACCACATAAAATTTCACAGGGTCAACCTTGACATGGTATACCTCAGTGAAAATTACATCATCTTCAAACCCTTTAGGGATCAATAGAGAATATAATGGTGCTTAACGTAGATCCTTTGATATGTTGAGAGCTTCATGAATTTAACGTTTTACTAAAATGGTGACCAAATGATTTAGAATTCCATATTTTTTCATAAAAGGACAAAAATTTCCTATGGGGATCTTCTCTCTAATATGTACTATATAGACTAACATTCCTCAGTTATATGATCTGGGTTGTTGCATAGAAATTGAAGAAATATTTACTACTAGATTGAACCATTTAGGTATGACTACCTTTCTAGGATACCAAGACTTTGTACACATCAGGTCGATCATCTAGAATGATCAGGCCTGTAAGGCTTTTTTTAAGGTGGGGTTTTCCCCTACTCTTCCTATAATCAATGAAAGGATCTTCCATGAGTATCAACATCATTAATATCCCTGGCCGTGATGTGGTCGGGATGGTTCTGGCCACAACTATGTATTCCCCTACCTACCTAGCTTATGTGACCTGTACCAGTTGCTTCCCACCTTAGTGCATGGAAATAGATTTTGTATTCCTAATCATTATTAGAGAATGAATATAGTTTTAGAATAATGTTAATAGAACCAAAAATTAAATTTCCATATGATGTGGAAACTGTATGGCATGATGATTTTAGCCATACCATTTTTTTGGATGGTTACCATTGTACCATTTTTGGGATAATTATCATAATTTTTAGGATGAAGGCATGAAGTTTGAGATATTTAATTCTATATTTTCCTTCATTGTGATTTCATCCTCATGTGTTTGTTTTATGATATTTTTTCCACGTCGTTTCTTAGAATATTATCCGTTGGAGGGTTGTGGCATTAACAAAGTTAGATGTGCTGTAACAGAAGTTACTGGGGGCACAATTGGTTATTTTAACTGTTCTTGTAGGATTTAATTAATCAATTATTTTGTTATTATAGTCATAAAATCTCTTAAATTTTATGTATTATTTCTGATAACTTCCCCACACTCACTTTATTCCTCTACAGTGGTGGAGGAGACACAATCTACATGTTCTGGTGTTTTTCCTAACTCCAATTTCCCAAAATCAACCATCATTTTCTGGAAATATTTGAAAATGAAACAGTGCTATATAGTTTTCCAAAACATTTTATGACTAGATTAATAATTTAAAAAGTCATCAAGGAAAAATGACTTGGTATCTTGGGCTCTAGAAATTTTAGAAAGTTATTTTCCATGGAAACTAAAAAGTTATTGGGAACTTTCTCATTTTGAAAGGAATAAAATTTCTTCTTCTAGTTCGTAAAATAGGGCCGTTTAGGTTTATTTATCTCATCCTGATAGGTACACCTATGCTTATTCTTCCATTAAAAAGGATGTTTCACATGAGTAGGTGTAGGATTTGGAGTTGGAGCTGGAATAGGGGCTAGTTTTAATGTAACTGTTATTGTTTCCACTATATCCATCCTTTTCTCTTTAGATGAAAACATAGTGTGGGAGTAATCCTTGGTTCCTAAAATATAATCTTCCTACCATTGAGCTAGTGTGATAAGATCCCAAAATCCATCTGGATACTTTACTAGAAAAAATAATGTTCATTGATAATCACAATGATTTTGAATGAAAATAACTAACAGATCATCTTAAAGAAGCTTCATGTTAAGAGAATAATCAAACTCTTCCATCTGGAAATGAAATCCAAAACCCTCTCATTTTCACATTACCTATATTTCAATAGATCAAGGATTATTGTATTCCCTAACATATAGTATAATTTATAGATCTATTTTAATGAATATTTCACACCCATTGGTTAATTAAACTGGTAGGCTAGTACACTAGGTGAAGGCTGGACCCTCTAAAGTTTGTATGAAATATATGATCTTAGCTACCTCTTACTACTCTAGGGTCCCCATAATGGGGCCACATAAATATATGAAGTGAATCAGATTATATTCTATATCCACCGAACCATTAATGTTAGAAATTTTGGATTTGTAATGTTTGGTGGGGGAAGAGATTCATCCTTCTATTATGGGTAAGTCTTCTTCTGTAGTAGTATAGGTGCATATCATCCTTCTATAGCTTCTAATAGTGCCTCAAGTGTCTCAATAGTGTCAATGAGCTTGGGAGTAATGTTTAACATGGAAGGATCCTAAACAAGGGGAATAACAGGTTGGTCAATATCTGGCGGCTCTACCTATACTCACCATGGGTAACCTATAGGAGCTGACCTATGATTATTCTTCTACCCTAGATCTGGTTGTGTACCCAATGGAAGTAACTCTTGATATCTTTCTACCATGGGGTCAAAATATATTAGTTATCAGTAACCCACATTGAGTATATGTTGTAACTCAATTTCAATTACTACGATGAACCCTCTTTATTGAGGATTGCGAACTGGGTACGTGAGATGATGATTTTCTTATAGAACATATCCAGATGGGATGTTTCCTTAGAGTAGTTTTGTATTGAGTTTTATCAACTCATTAAACTCTTCCCCATGCTAAGAATAACTTTCCTCAAGTGTGAGGGGTTCAACCTCTTCAGGGGGAGTATGAGATATGACCATAAAATTTACTTTTTCTTTACTATATATTCATCAAGGGGGTGGTAGTGGAGTAGTTGAGGGAATCCATGAATTCATAGAAATCCTCTAGTTTTAGGTACACATTCCTTCTTCAATAATTTCATTGTTAACCGTATTATGTACATAAAACTCCTTATTATGTTCCTTTATATTGGCCTCCTTTTCTATAGCATTTTTAGGGGTGGTACTAATGATGTTCAATGATGCATAATGTATTGCAGGTGTCACATTTTTACTAGAATGTTAAAAGGGTTGATTTCCATAGGGATGTATACCAAAAGAACTATTATTTTCAAGATCAGTCACACCCTTAAGATATTTATTTTGTTTTTTTCCAAACATAGGGCCTCTTTCTCTTCTTTTATAGTCCTCTTGGAATCATTTGATTAGGGTTGATCTAAAAAGATTCTCTAGAAATTTTGTGTGTGTGTGTTAAAAGTGATAAAGTCAGGTCATGTGATAGGATGAAATGGGGGGATTCGATTTGAAGTGAACCCCATACAAAATAAAATAATGAATTCAATTAAGAAAGAGTTTGATGTTACAATCCCTCTATACCTACAGGTTGGGTTTGTTTCTATTTCATTTTCACAACCTTTTTGGCTTGATTTGTTGGCCTCAAAAGTTGTGTTTATAATTCCCCCAGACTTGTGTGTTGGGGTTGCTCCTATATTTCCATGACTATAGTTTCTATAGATGTTCTATTTATTTTATAGAGTTTTTATGAACATGGGTTAGATTTGTTGTATGTTTTGAACATGATCCACATGCTTCCAAATATATCGACACTTCATAAGAATTTGTTTACCTTAAGAAGGAGAATTAAAAAATATTTTCATATACTTGACGAAAGAGTCCTGAAATGTTTTAATCTCTTCTAGGATGATGTATTTGAGAGTCATTCAAGTATTATTTTTTATAGAATACCATCTGTTGCAAGAAGTGACTATTTCTAGAAGTTGTAATGAGAAAATTACATTCCATGATGTCAGACTGGGCGGTCTTTTCTGATCATGGAGTGAGGTGAAATGAAATACCCCTTATTTTCCCCGCCCCCTAATATGAATAATTTGTGGGGTTTTTATGATCAGATGACACAAATTTTTTATTTCATCAAGTCATGTACACTAAAGGGATCCTTTCAATTTTCCCAATCATAGGTGTCATATATCTAGAAGGGCCACCAAGTCGATTTACTAATGTATCTATTCTATTATGTTGACATGGCTTAGATATTTTCGTAAGGAAAGAATTATGTTTTTAGATGATGAGGATTAGTACAAAAATTTTGGAATATTTCAGTCACACATTATTTCGACAACACTTATAGAATTGTATATTGTAGAGTGTCTAATGTATAGAACATGAATGGTAGATTGTCTTTATCCAATTATATGGTCTTAAGTAATATGTCTTATTTCTATTTTTTAAGAGGTTCCTCAACTTGGTCTGACCAAAGGGTAAATTTCCCCATTTATTTATTATAAACACTAGGTTTTATAAGGATTTTCACTATTATATTAGAAGTAAAGTGATCTAAGGGTGGTTCAAAGAATGACCATTGTCTTATTCTATCTTTGGATTGATAAATAATATCACTTGTCAATGATGAGGCATCAGGTATGACTAGACTTATTTTCCTAGGAGACTCTTGATAGGAGGGAGTTATCATAATTGATTCATCTCAGGGAGTAACTTCTTGATGAAATTAAGTGTCATTGAAGATAAGACCTTTCTAGAGTATTCCATCATTAGTAAGACTGCCATCAAGACTTGACATCTAATTGTAAGGAGATTTTTTGCAGCATATACCCTAATGAGGACCTCCATGGTAGATGATAGAAATAATAGGGCCTTATTTCTATTTTTTTACTTCAAGATATGAAGAGTGTTTCTATGGTTCTCATATATATATGGGATCTCATGATGGATCAAAATTTTCAAATAAATTAAGCCTTCATGATATTATGTACAAGGAGGACCTTTGAAACTGCTGGCAGAAAAGTTGGGGGAGGACCTTTTCAATTAAAGATACTATTTGTATAATTTGTTAATGGATGGGTAGGATCTTGAGACTCCATGGATAAAAATATAATGACTTCAAGAGCACCAATGTTGAATATAACAATATCGTAGACCAAATATTCATTTTCCAATCATATTTGGTTATGATCCTTTTTGGATTCTCTCCTATGGTTTACTAGGGACACCAACTATGGATATTGAATTTCATATATAGGGGAATGTTTGAGTATATCTTATATTAGTGGAAGAATTTTTTGATATATTTATAGAATTTTTGAAAGGATATAGACTATTCTTGGAGTGACAATTGGGAAGGACTGATGACCTCCAATTGGAACGGGGATATATTCCTAATCCGATTGTCCATTTATGATGGTATATTTCCAATGTACTCAATAAACATGAGTAAAGATATGAATATTATCTAGATTTAATCTCACATTATGTTTATGAGTCCCCCCAATTGTGGTGGTGAGGTTGTGTGTCCTCCCTTTAATCACCTTCGCTACCATAATTATATCGTGGCAGGTTTGCAATACATGGGTATAGATTTGTGTCTTAACTTTAATTATTTTAAATTTATTTTGGGTTACTTAAGTAGACATAATTGGGATCTGTTACCATTAATTTTATGTATTAGGAATGTAGTAATCTTTCTATACTCTATTTCATATTGGTATATATTGAAAATTGTCATGTGTCGGGGACGGTATATGGGTCTGCCCTCAGTTTGCTGTCAAGATTTTCAAGTTAGTTTCTCAGAGTATTACTAGATCTTTCTATAAGCATAAATATAAACTAAAATTTATTTTAATCTACTCATTGGTTAATATTTTTTTATGCGTTCTTTTGGTTGCTTCCAAACTATGTTTCCATGCTTGAGGAATATGGTCAAGAATTTTAATTTTTTCATAAATTATTTTTTATGTGTGGTTGGTGGTCTTATTTGGTGGGAATAGGGTTGTGAACATATACATAGTTGTTTTATTAAGATCATTGATGAGATTCCCTGGGTTACTATGTCTGAATGACCTGAAATAGATCTCATGGGGTGGTTTCCTCAATGTGCCTAGGACTTTGTGCTGCATGACGTTGATGGGGGCAGTTGCTGGAAAGAGGCCCATGGTGGTACCACTGTATTATCTAGATAAGGTTGTTAGTGACCTCATGGTCCAACTTCCTAATAAAATAGAGTAATATATTACTTTATTCCGGGGAGAGGCTCTTGAAATAGTTTCAAATGGCCACCAGTGCCACTTTTTTCTTCGCCATCGACCACTATTTTGTTGATGGATGGTGTTGTTTTATTCCATGAAGGGATTCACATGAAGCCTATGTTGTTGGTATAGTACCGTTGAGGATTTAATCCCTAATTATCAAATTTTATATACAACACTAAAGAAATTGGGTAGGTTATGGGATCCTTTGAATAGGTGAGGATCCTGTTTGAGTGGTTGAAAATTCATAAGTTTTGGTTGGTTGGAAGGATTCCATTTTGATTTAATAGATTCTTGATTAGAGTGCTTGAGTATAGATGACACCAGAAGAAAAGAAAACCCCCTCAAATAAGAATATTAATAAATTAACATATTTTTAATTTATTATTATAGATCCATGTTTGAATTTATTTAATTTTTTTATAGTGTTAAAGTGTCCCCACATGTAGGTGACATAGTCATTTTTCTTAAGGATTCACGTTGGGTTAACCATTTTTGTTTTGTTTGGAAAGGTGAGAACAATATGGCATGATGTACAGAATCCTTATTTCTCTTTTAATTGTGAGGTTCATGTTTGGTTCACCATTTTTGTTTAACATTTCTTTTCAAGAAATTTCCAACAGGGTTTATTCATGGAACCAAAAACACCCAATGGTTCCATTATTCATGATGTTCATGAACCTGCTTTCCAAAGGTAGGTGGTCATTGGGAAATGGTTCCAAAAATAAATAGGGAATTTCATTCATCAAGATTATGGGAGGTCAAACCTATAATACCCTTTTGGGGGGAATTATTTCCTACTTCAGTACCCTCTCATATATTTTATACTTATACATGGTTCCTTTATTAAATCCCAAATATATAATGGGTCCCTGTTATATTAAAAATTGATATTTAGCATTTATTAGATTTAGAATCATCTGAATATATCTGAGGTTCTTCATCGATGGATACTTCTATATGTATATGAGGTTCTCTATTGATGGTACCATTTATATTGATTAGATATTCTTATTATTTTTATTATAATTATGTCGATTTTAAGAAATGCAGTGGGTTACTTTGGAATTTATCATCATACAAGAAGATAAGAGTTGTTTCAATGTCAAGATTGGTCCCATGATAATGTATTCTTATATTTCATTATTAAAATAATCATAACACCCATCGTTTGGGGTCACTTAATAGGGAATATCATACCTTTTAAGGTTATGTGATGAGGACCAGACTATGCAGTTTAATGTCATGTGAAAAGGATATCTAGGATTAAGGTTACCTACCAAGGATGGTGTAATACTTATGCTAAATAAGACCATGGGATTTTGAAGGAATATGAACCTCCAAGTTGAATATAACTGTACTGATAATATAGCTCAGAGAATATTAGGGTGATTTTGGGGTTCTAGGTTTTAACTTTAGTGAGGCTTCCTACGAATCCCATTTGGACATGAATCAAATCCCATGTAGTTTGAAATGGATGGGTATTGCACCTATGGTGGAGGCCTGATGTTTCTTGACTAGGAATATGTCCCTTTTAAGTGGTGATAACATTGTTGGAGATTATACTAAATAGTTGCCCTAAGTGTAAAATGTTTGATCCTATTGAAGACATGATCCCTGCTAACCTCTAAACCCATATGAGTCATGATCGGTGTGAGAAACAAGAGTAACTGAAAGATCTAAAATTCCAAAAAATATACATTTTATTCTTCTTGATTAGGGCGAGGGTATGGAAAGTGGGGTAACTCCTCACATGAAATACTAGGGGATTACTCTTAGAGGGATTCCCTAAGGAGGAATTTTCTCATCGTCAACAAGTATATGTGGATGAAGTCATAAAGTGAAAATCAAGAAGAGATAATAGGCTTAGGTGTTCTCATCTCCTATATTATTTTCAAACCACTAGAGTTTGGGCTTACATATCCAAATAGATTCAGCATTATTCTTTTCACATTTTAGGCATCAGATGTTACATCCTGTCCAGAGAGGCTATCAATCATTATCCTTAAGGTTAGGATCCTCATTACCCATGTAATGTATAATTAATAACACTCCAAGGATCCTACCTATTAGGTAGGATGAATGTTATACTTTTATTACCATGTGAATATAAAATTGATAGGATATTCTAGTGTTCCCTATGATATAATCATACATATATGGACTCTTTATGTGAGGTCATGGTTTGGTCCCCCTTAGATGATGGTTCCAAGAAAAGGGGATCCCTAATATTGGTGATTTAAAATAGGGATCAAACGGTGGATTTCCAATGTGAGGCTTGAGAGAGCTATAGAGTTTCCCACACATAGTAGAATTAGTTGAGATGGAGATGGCCCATTCCGGTTGGAATTGGGAAAGTAGGATATGCCTCACAAAACGTGGACTTGGGTGAGTTGGAGATGACTTGCGTAGGGTGGACCTGGGAGAGCGGGAGATGATTCATGCTGGGTTGACCTGGGAGAGTTCGAGATGCCTTTTTTTGTAATGAAAAATCTAGTAAACAATGCTTTGGAAAGGCCTTTCTCTAATATCCAAGGGTTTCCTCTGGTGTCTTTTGACAACTGGAACTCATGTTTCTAGATTCAAAAGGGACATTCACCCTACTACCTTTGACTAGGTGTAGAATGGTTCCTCTAAAGGTTCTTGGTATTATATAACATGAGGGACCAAAATCCATTGATCATTTTTAATTCCATATTATTATATAGTCTTAGGGAACTACCTGAGGGTTTTGAGGAATTGTTCAAGATACTTGGGAGAGAAGATCTTCATTAGGTATATTTGTCTTCAAGTTGTATCAAATGAGGAGCTCAAGGATCCTATTGGCAGGAAAAACATGGGACCCTATGCAAAGAAGGTGGTCCAGAAAAGTCTATTATGTAGGTTGTTAGAACAATGATTTTTCATAGGTGGGGATCACATGGGTGTGTTGTGTAAATTAGACTTAAGTGGGTTTTATTTTTCATGCATGTGGCTCACGCTGCCCAGAACTGTGTGAAATTATCCACAATATAGGCTCCTTGAATTACTCTACATGTGTGACTTGGATCCATTTTATGAATCCTATTTCCTTGCATCCATGAGAAACTTTACTTTTAGGCTTTTAATCTTTTTGTGAAAAAAGGAGTTTCAACAATCAATTAATTGATTAATTCCTACTTCATGTATATGATGTTTCTAAGAGATTTCATCTCAATTTCTGCTCCCTAAACTTATATTCGGTATTATTCACCTAAATATATTTATGTTGTGTATATACTGCCCCTTTTATGTATTTAACATTAATATATATTTATTCATTGAAAATATAGTTTCAATTAAATTTTACTCATTCAAGGGGTTACAATTGAAAATTTACCAAATAGGTAATAATTTATTTTATGATATCATTTTTGGGATTTCTATTGTTATAATTGATGCAAAATTATAATATATAGTTCGTAAAATCCATAAATTTTATTATCCACTATATATTTAATAAATTTATATATTTTATTCTAAATTTTTCTCACTTTTCACCTAAATCATGAAAATAAGCGTGTAAAAGAAAAACCGATCATATTTATCTGTTTAATGAGGTATATTTTTATTTAACATAAAAAATTTTAAAATTAGTTTAAAAAATTAATTATTATTTATTCAAATAATTTATTAATGAAAATTTAATTTTTTTACTTTAATTTTTTACATGTATTGAAACAAATATTTCTAACATTTTCTAAAAGGTTAATTTTTAACTTTCTCTATAAAAAGTTGAAATGAATGTTTTTAACATATATGGGGTTAACATATTTTTCCACCACCATAACCATTTTATGATATTTAACTTCTTATACAAGTTTTAAATGGTTTTATAATTAAAATATTTAATTAAATTTTATGTAAAAGTTTCTCTTCCATTTTACTTATTTATCCATAGGAAATAATTTTATTAAAAATTATATATTTATGATGAAATGATGGTCATCTTTTATCTCAAATTAATTTTTTGGAAACTAAATGACCCTTGAAACATTCACTTTATTGTGATATAATTTTATTATACATTATATTTATCTTGAACATCCATATAATTTATATCATAGTTATTCTTATTTCTTAAATTATATACCATTTTTACATATGGAGTTTTACTTCTAATTTTATTTTATTGACTATGGAAATATTGATATTATGCACTCTTTAATTAATTAATATATATATATATATATATTTTGATTAGGAATATGGTTTATGAATTAAATTTTACATTAAATATACATAGAATGCATTAGACATGTAGTGACTTTTAAGGCTTATAATTAGGTATCTCGTCTCTACATCAATATGTCTCATGATACAAACTAGTAGGCTAACACTATTTAATGTGTTTTTAGAGTATACCTTACCATTGTTTAAACTGTTAAGGCATAAGGACTTAGGGATAAGGATATGATGTTATCTAATATCATGAATTCCAACATTATTCATTTCATTCATTAATAATTCATTTTTTATTATCCATGAGATTATTACATTTTATATTATTCTTGGAGTCATTTTTTTCTCAATTTAATGATGAAATGGAATGTGTTTCCAATTATTTACATTGAAATATTGATTATACATTTTTACTCTTAATATATTCCATTTTAAATACCCACTAATTATAATTTGATCACACCCTTATTTTATTTCATTTTCCTAGGAGATAAAGAATACATTTATGAATGAGTTTGAAGGATGATTATTTTTTCATTTTTTATGATTTTTATTTTGTTTTCAATTTAAAATATGATTCATGTATATATATACTTATTTAATACTAATAACTTAATGGGTGCTTCGATATGATATCCCCTGTATGTTATACCAATGTGATAAAGTAGAAACCTACTCTGGGTTACTAGACTTTGTGTTTCTATAATACATGAGGTTAAATCACTTATGAAGTAAGACATACTTAAAGTAAGAGTTCTCGATCTCAATATTGTTATGTTGATACATATTTGATATTATGAACATATTTATGTTTAAGAGGTTTATATACTTCCCATTTTACATTTTATACAATGGTACATTCAAAATTCATTGTATTTGAAGTTAAAATTCATATTATTTCTTTTAAGGGATTTTAAGTGTAATGTTACCAAAGTGGTAGGAGTTTTATGTTACAATATCATTTTTACCATGATTGTTTATACTAAAATTTATGATGATGAAATTTTATGACCTTTATACCAAATATAAATAAATAAATAAATAAATAAATAAATATATTATTTTCCTATTTTTATTTTTTATGATTTCATGTTTTCGTTTCATTTTCCTCTCTTTAAGTTCTCAAGATACCAAAAGAATATTTTTATGGCAAACCGAATTTGTTTTACTATTTGGTTGGGAATATTTTCCATCTATATCAATGTTTTAATTTTTTTTTTCAAAAGTGTTTTTAGAAATCTATAATGACCATTAGAATTAATTTTTACCTAAATTAATGTTTTTAAATTTTTTAAATGAATATTCTTCTCATTTTCCAAATGAGGTACTTCTTACCAATGGTGTGAAAAAAATATTTGTTTTAATGATTATGGGATAAAAAAATTCACACTATCATGACCATTAAATGATTTGATGATTTATTTTAATGTTACAATGGTTATTTTTAAAGAAAAATGTTTCCTTAATATTTTCGATTTTTTTATCTTAAATAAGTGATTTCAAAATGAAAAGTTTATTTTCCTCATAAAAAATTATAGTGACCTTTTAAAGGAATTTTTCATCAATTTTAATATCCTTTGATTTTAATTATGCTTCCCAATGGATATTATTGTATGGTACCATCCTTATTATTTATTTAGATGGTTTATGTTTATGATGATAAAATATCGATGAGGCCCATTTTCTTTTTCACAGGTTAGTTATGATGGAATCATAAATGTTTTCATGATATCGTGGCATACATATGAATGAATTATGATTATGTGATGCATGTGTCCCTTATTGACTTCCAATGCATTGGGTAAGGATTAATGTTTTATGATATCAAATTGTATATGAGAGGTTATCCCAAGACTAAAAGACGGTATACAAGAGGTTATCCTAAGCCCAAAATTGGGTACAAAGGAGGTTTTAACAAGCCCAAAAGGGGGAACATGAGAAGTTTTCCCAATCCTAAAAGGGGGTACATAGGACATTATTCCAAGCCCCAAAGAGGGTACATGAGAGGTTATTATAATCCTGAAGTAGGTATATGGATAGTTATCCTAACCCTAACTTGTGATGAATTCCTAAGAATATAACCCTGATATAATATTTTCATTATTATGTTTCTTCCAGAATTTATGACACTATTTTTATGACATTATCTAATGCCAATGTTATGCTCTCATGCACCATGTTTTTTGACTCCTTTATGATTCATGTCTTATTAACCACCAAGATTTATTCCATGACTCATTATTATGATCTATTAATTACTCAGTATGGTTTTAAAATGTTAAGACCATGCTTTCAAACTCTTATGAGTATATAGAATTATATTATCATTGACATCTCCATTATTTACCCATAATAAGAATATGAGGTGACCATTTATTATGTTTCATTTTCCCTAGGATATGAATAAATGTTTTAAGTATGATAATCTTATGAATGGTTATAGTTGTGAAGAACTAAGTGGGATATTATGTAGTTCTTTTATGTACCATTTTATGCATATATGTTTCAAAAGTCACTAATCCTTTATGGTTTTGGAATCAATCATAATGTTCTATAATGAATATTCATCCAATAAGATGTAATATTTATGTACTAAAAGTTCGGTTCACCTCATCTAACACTATATTTATGAACACAAGGTGATGCAAAAATACGGGATGAAGTCAACATGATAATCCCAAAGGATATTTTCCCCACTCATGAAAAAATTATTGAAGAATGAAATGTTGACGTTTCTAGATACTAGTATCATGTATCCCATATTGGATAGATAATGAAGTATTCCACTTCATTTTTTCCTAATAAATATGGAATGGCTATGATCAAGAAAGAAAAAAAGTTGATTATACCCAAATAGCGACATGATAGAGAGTTTGTATTGTCTTATAAAATATCAATGATTCCATAAAAAAATTCTCATTTTCCTTTGTCATTCATTAATTTTTTAGAGAGGATAGTAGAGAATTAAAACCACTATTTCTTTTATAGTTATTCTAGGTATAATCAAATACCCATGGAACTCAAGGACTAATCCAATACAATATTCACATGTTCTTATGGTACCTTTAGATTCTAATGTATATCATTTTTCATGTGTAATTAACACACTGGTTTTTAACAGTGCATGAAACACATGTTCTATGGGATGGAAAACGAATTTCATAAAGTTTTCTTGGATAATTTCTAAATTTATAGTCTCTAATTTATGGTATATCATAAAAATATGGATTTGGTATTGGAAATATGTGAAGAAACCTTCATTTTTCTCAATTGTGAGAAATTAGACTTCATGGTGATATATGACATTATACTTGACCATAAAATTTCCTAATAAGGAATAAATATTGATACTGTAGAAATCAATTTGATCAATGAGATTCTAGATCCCATAATAGCGAGGTGGATTTGAGGATTCTTAGACTATTCTGGGTTTTATTATAGATTTTTCTAATAAATTTCCTAGTCTAATAAACCCCTCACAAAAATATTAATAAAATATATTGAATTCATCATTTATTAAAAATTAAAAAAATTATTTCCATGAGTTAAAAATAAAATTTATCACTAAATATATCATTATACCAGCTAATTGAGAGGATCCATTTTAGTTGATATGTGATGAAAGTGACTATGCGGAAGGGGAAGTTCTTGGGAAAAGGGTAATCCAAATTTTCACACCCATCCTCTATGCTAGTATAACATTAATGGAGGAACAATTTAATTTCATAATTATGGATAAGTAATTACCTACAATGGTTTTTTTTAAATAAGTTTAGACCATGTATCATGCTCCTTAAAGTGGTTTTTCATATCGATCATAGGAAAAAAAGTATTTTCTACTAAGTATATATTTCAAACCAAGTTTTATTCAGTGGATTGTCTTACTACAAATGTTTTTGTAGAGATTAGATATAATAAGGGATCAGAGAACATCATAACACTATATATTTAATGTATGAAACTAGATCACATGATTAGATAATAGGAAGACGAGATTCATAAAAATTTCTTAGAAAACATTTTATTTTTATGGAGCTTACAAAAATACCTTGGTTCATCAACAACAAAAACTACTTCGAAATTGAAACCATGTATCCATAGTCCATACACCAGTAAATAACAATTTTTTAGTAGAGTTTCATCCCAACCTTTGGTATCACCCTTTACTATTATAGTAATGTGGAGACAAACATATTTGAATATGTGTTCTTATGAGTGTTATTGAAATAATTTTAGAGTTTTTTCACTCCTCATAAATGAGAGAGAATCATGGGCTAAAAAGAACTGTAGATTTTTTCAAAGTTCAATATTTTTTCTAATCATACACAAGTATTCAAGGATATTTAATGAATCTTATGATCACTTCAAAAAAATTATAAATATCATAATAAGATTATGAGATTCCATAACACACAATTATATTGGTTAATGATTGTGATGTGTAGGGAATAAAATTTTTCGGTCCCTTCTTTAACTCATTTGGATAAATTTATATCTTTGTGTGTGTAGACTAAATTTGGATTTGGGTTGAATTTGAAGGTACCATTGGAAAAGAATGTGACCAATAAATATTTGATGATTAATATATATTTTTTGGGTTTGGAGTACTGAAGCTATTGATAAGGGATCATGGAAGGAATTTTAATAATTATTTTCTGAAAGGTGTGACTGAAAAGTATGGAGTTTTGTTAACACAAGAGTACCTTATATAACCCATAAAAAGGGTCAAAATGGATTTTTCAAACATGGAATGAAATCAGATTATAGAGAATTTTGTTAATTCTAGTATAAAGTATTGGTCTAGAAAACTTGATTATGACTTATACTGTAATGACCTGCTTATCCTCATTGGCTTGAGAGTACAAGGATTCATTAATAGGCCTTAAGCGACATCCCCAAGGCGCCAAAGGCTGGCAATAAATGCCTAAGGGTTTCAAAACAAGTGGGGGACGATTTACCCTTTTAGAATATACCACAGAACAAACAACCACAACCAAACCAATCAACTAAATGATGCATGATAAAAACTAAGACAACTCAACCATTTATTTTATCATAAACCAACCAAGATTACCATAGTGGAAACCAACAATAAATCAGAGTAAACAGTGGAAAGACAAAATAAAAGACTAAAAGATGACAACCTAACTCCATGCTCCACAAGATACAAGCTCCAACATCAAGAACCATCCTAAGTATCACGAAGTAGTTCTATAAACATGTGACACTTTACCTTTTCCAACATCCGAGTACATGAAATCTGCAAAAGCACCAATGTGCCAAAGCAGGGGGTGAGTAATGAAACTCAGTATGTTTTCCCCGATGACTTCCCAACCCATGCCTCTAGGATAAAACAAGTTAGAAAATTTATATAAAACAATTTACATAAAACAATTCCAAAACAGTTCACAATATATCATGTTCCATGTCAAAACCATTTTCCAACAAAAAACATCTTTCTCAAGAAAAGCAACCAATCAACGTTTCCAACCAAATTCACATTTCCATTTTGGCACATTCATTCCATTTCAAAAATCCACACAACCAACCATGCATGAAACCTTGACCTCCCTATACTCACGAGTGGTAAGTTATCCTTCCACTAAGCTATCACATAGTGGACTACCTTGACAGGGGTAATTCACGCCCTTATCTGTCCCTTTTGATGGGGGTACTTCTCACCCTTATCTGTCCCTTTTGATCGGGGTACTTCTCACCTTTATCTATCCCAATGCATATGAACACACACCATAACCCATGTAAATCCATGCCAAAACCAAGTGTGTTCAAAACCTTTCAATAAAGAATCAAACCTTTTATTTAAAACCATTTCTTTCAGCAGCAAAACCATAACTAGTTTAAAATCACCATTTTAAATTCACATCAACAAACACTTTCCAAAAACACACAATTTCAATCACCCATTACTAAAAAGGGGTTTCAACCATTCTTCTATAGTATATAAACAAACCATTTCAATCAAGGAAAAAATTTGAAACTAAGACTTCATGTTTTAAGAAAGAGGAATCGAGAGTGAATCCACCTACCTCAACATAATAGGCAAAACCAACCAATGGACGAAGAACGCCAACAAAAATGAGTCAACTACTCCCTGAAACCTCCTTAGATTCCTTCTCCTAGTACCAAAAAAACCATAACCTGACTTAAAAGTCATCCACTACCTTAGATCTACCCACCTTGGGCATATATCTAAGGATCCATCAAGAGGGAAGAAGGAGATCTAAGAGAACTAAAGGAACGAAACTTACCTCAATCAACCGACCTCTAAACGCCAAGGAGAACCTCTAGATCGCTTCCAAAATGCCTGGTAAGTGTTAAATCACCTTCAATAGAGATAAATACCGAGTTAGGGCCATCTAGGAGAAAAAATGAGTGCGTTTAATGACAAAATGGATTAGATCCTTAAAAATAGGATCTAAGTTGACCCCACGCACGGTTAGTCAAATCGTGCGCTAACTGTGCGGTAGTCACTGCTTGGAAGGGGCGCTCCGCACGACATCCTCGCATAGTTTTCCCAAACCCTGCGCACACCATGCGGTCTACCTTATCCAAAGTGACCACCACCTACACGACTTCCGCACGGTTTGGGAAACCCGTGCGAAGCCTGTGCGTCACCACCTTTTTCCCTTTAACACTTTAAAAGTCTCCAAAATTTTCCAACCATTCCTCATATGATTCATGTACTTAAAAAACATAAAACAAGGGTTACTTACCAGAAATAGGGGGTACTACATTCTCCTCACCATTGTCCTTTCCATCCTCAGAAAGTAGAAAACCATCACTTGACTGAAAGAGTTATGTCCACTGCTCTTTCATTTCTTTCTCGCTTTCCCAATTCTCTTCTTGAATATTACCATGTTGCCACAAAACCTGCACTAGATCGATGCTTTTTCCACGCAAGACTTTCTCATGCCTATCCACAATCCACATCAGAATATGTACAAACAAAGCATCTGACTCTAGGTCAACATGATCCCATTTGATCACATGGTCAGGATTGGGCTGATACTTTTTCAACTGAGATACATGAAACACATTATGCACTGCACTGAACCATGGTGGTAATTCCAACCGATACACCACCTCGCCAACCCATTCCAGTATCTCAAAATGGCCTATATATCTAGGAGATAATTTTCCCTGCATCTTAAAACGACGATGTCCAAGCCATGGAGAGATTCTCAAAAAGACATGATCACTCACCACAAATGACAACAGTCTTCGGTGATGATCCGTATAAGATTTCTGATGACTATGTGCCATATCCATCCTCTTTTTTATCAACTGAAGCTTCTCCGTTGTATCTTGTACAAGGCACGACCCAACTAGTGAAGTCTCACCTGCTTCCACCCAGCATAGTAGAGAACGAAAAGGACGCCCATACAATGATTCAAACGGAGCCATGCGTATCGAGGCCTGATAACTGTTGTTATATGAGAACTCCACTAAAGGCAAATGATCTTCCCACGAGCCACCAAAATCCATTACACAAGACCGCAACATGTCTTCCAAAGTTTGTATCATTCGCTCGGATTGCCCATCCATCTGAGGATGATACGATGTGCTCATCGTCAACTGAGTCCCAAGGGATTGCTGTAATGATTTCCAGAAATGAGATGTGAACCTCAGATCTCTATCTGAGATGATAGACACTGGTACACCATTCCTCTTTACCACTTCTCAGATATAGATTTTTGAAATATCTTCCACCGTATGAGTTTCATGAATAGGGATGAAATGGGCCTACTTGGTTAGACGATCCAATATCACCCAAATGGCATCGTGTTTCCGGACTGTTCTTGGAAGAACTGTAACAAACTCCATTACTATCTGATCCCATTTCCACACTGGGATAGGTAAGGATTGTAACATACTAGCTGGTCTCTGATGCTCTGCTTTAACCTACTGACAAGTTAAGCACCGCGAGATGAACTCAGACACTTTACTTTTCATGCTGCTCCACAAAAACTATGCCTTCAACACCTTATACATATTCTGTGTACCTGGGTGTACAACCCATCTTGAATGGGCGTAAGCATGAAGGAGTTGTTCTTGAGCAGTTAAAGGTAAAACCTCCAATCTCGAAACCAAAAAACTGAACTCCCATCCAGCTTCAATCCCTCAATGGTCTCCCCATCCTTGAGTTTTGAACTCATTGCAACAAAGTCTACAACGGATGCCTATTCCTACTTTACTATCTCCACCAAATCAGGAATAAGAACAACTGGAATGAAAACCGCAACATCAGCTCGGTCTTCACATTCCATACGCATGTCATCTAGGACCGACATCAACTGCCACTCATATGAAGCTTCATTAACCAACTGAGCATACAACTTTCTGCTTAATGCATTGGCCACAGAATTGCCCTTACCCGGTGTATATAACAAGTCAAAGTCGAACATTTGAAGATACTCCATCCATCTCCTCTACCTCAGATTCAAATATCGTTGTGAGAAAATATTCTCCAAACTCTTATGATCCGTAAACATAGTGAATTTCTCACAAAATAAATAATGACGCCAAGTCTTCAAGGCATGGACAACTACAGCTAACTCAAAATCATGTGTTGGGTAGTTTTTTTCATGCACTCTCAACTTTCTTGAGCCATAAGAAACAACATGGTCTCCTTGCATGAGAACACATCCCAACCCAGATCCTAAAGTGTCACAATACACAACTTACCCCTGTCCTAATTCCGAAAAAATCAAGATGGGTGCTGATGTAAGGCGAACTTTCAACTCTTGAAAATATCTCTGACATTCCTCAGTCTATTGAAATGCATTGTTCTTCTTTTTCAATGCTGTCATAGGTGAAGCTAGTACTGAGAAGTCATGCACAAAGTGTCGGTAATAACTAGCTAGACCAAGAAAAATTCGTATTTCAAATACATTCATTGGCGGTTGCTTAGAAAGAACAACTTCTATCTTTTCTGGATCCAATGAAACACCTTTTTTAGAAACAACATGGCCTTGAAAGAGTACCTCTTGTATCAAAAAAAATCACACTTTGATAATTTGGCATACAACTGATGGTCTCTCAAGATTTCAAACACTATCACCATGTGTTTCTCATGCTCATCCCTTGTTCTTGAATACACCAATATGTCGTCCATAAACACCACAACAAAAGAATCTAGATATCAGTGAGATATACGATTCATAAATTCCATAAAGACTGCTGGTGCATTCATAAGACCAAAAGGAATGACTACATATTCATAGTGGCAATATCTGCTTCTAAAGGCTGTCTTCGGAATAGCCTCCTTCCGAACTCGCAACTGGTGATATCCTGACCGTAAGTCAATCTTAGAGAACAACTAAGATCCCATAAATTGATCAAACAAGTCATCAATGTGTGGAATTGGATATCTATTCTTTATCTTAAGTTGGTAAAGTTTATGATAATCCACACATATCCTGAAAGTTCTATCTACTTTCTTTACAAAAAAACGGGTGCTGCCCACGGAGACACGCTTGGCCGAATAAAACCTTTTTTTTCAGTTCTTCCAATTGTACTTTCAATTCCTTTATCTCCTTCGGTGCCATACTACAAGAAGGAAGTGAGATAGGACTTGTCCCCGGAAGGAGATCAATTGTAAACTCCACTTCTCTTACAGGTGGTAACCCTGAGAAGGTTTCAATAAAAACATCAGGAAATTGATCCGCGACTACCGGAAAACTGTTATTCACAATCTCATCCATTGATTCCATGTTTAACGCATCCAAATGGTAAGAGATAGTTGCCACTACTAGTTCCAACAAGACTGTTCAACCTGCCTTCAACACTCTTTCTTCTATAAAGAGATGCTCGACGCCATCCTCAGTTGCGAAACTGACGGTTCTGCTATAACAGTCGATGTAAGACCTGAACTCTGTCAACCAATCCATACCTAGGATTATATTATAGACATCCATCTCTAGCATAGAGAATTCCCATTTTATCTTAGCTCCATCAATAGTTATAGAAAATTCTCTACAAACGAAGGCTCTACATTTTCTTTCACTGAGAGGAGTTTGAAGTTTTATCATAGAAGGAATCATTTCAAGTTTTATGTTCATAAAATCTTCAATACGAGAAGAAAGAAAAGAATGCGATGCACCCATATCGAACAACACTTGCATGAGGGTAGAATTAAAAATAATTGTACCTCTCACCATAGATGGTCTAGACTGGTCATCCATAATCACCTGTTTCGCTCCATACAATTGCTTTGTTGCTTCACTTTGCTCTATATTGCCTTGTTGAGATTGCCCTACCTAAGGAGTCACGGTATTCTTGGAATCACCATAGATAGATCTATTCTGCTGGAGAGACAAATTTTTCTGTCCTCACCCTGTCGAAGCATAAGATTCTTGCGACACCTGATAAGTGTCATGAACACCCGACCGTGGAGCACTACTTCAATATCGCTGAAGATGACCCATCTTGTTGCAATTGTGGCATGCTCTCGGTGGTACTGTACATTCTCATTTCATGTGATCAATTGAGCCACATTGAAAACACCCGGATTTCATCATGGGTCGTGGAGAAAGATTCACTGATCCAGCCGTCTGATTCTGATTCGCACTCCCACCTTGGAAGTAGGTGTCCCTCTTCTGCTTGTTCCCAGCAATAGAGTTTCCACCTGTTCTTGTGGGTATCATCATAATTCCTCCTCCCATAACTCCTGAGATGTCTCTTTAAGCTACTGTTTCTATGTTTACCATCTCTTTATAATCCATAATACAGAGCATAGCTATCATCGAGCGAATCACCTGTCGCAAACCTGATTCAAGGATGCATGCCTTCAGTGATGCACTTGCATCAAATTTTGGTGCAAAGCACACTAAATTCATGAACTTAGCTGCATACTCCATGATAGAGAGATTCTCCTATTTCAGGCCGAAAAATTCCATCATCCTCTAGATCTTGAACGTGTGAGGATATAACTATTTATTGAACAATTCCTCAAATTCCTCCCATCCCAGGCCTTGATCCACCTTAGCCTGCACCACTAGCTCCCACCACTGTCGTGCAAGATCTGATGGAATATAAATCAATAACCTTACTTTTATTTATACTAGTGTGCCGATGAAATCGAAGATACAATTCATCCTACTCAACCACACCTTTACCCTTTCTGGTTCAGAATCACCCCGAAAGATGGGTGGATTCTGCTTATGGAACTGGACAGAATGGTATACATGGCTTGACTCATCCCTCCGATTGCCCGTGTCCATAGCCTAAAACACTTAAACTATACTTTGGACTAACTGTTGGTTCACCTGTGGCTTAGGTGCGACCACATTCTTCGAAGCCTCTCCCGTTTGGTTTCTACGACGCCTAACGAGTCCCATTTTCTATACAAATGTTGCACATCGTTAGTCTCACTTCCTAGAAACTGAAGTCTTAGAATTTCAATTTCTATCACACCATATATCACAACATTGTTTTAAAAAACAACCTTTTCCCATGTTCAAACATTTTTTAAAACATTCCTCATGCCTTTTGAAAATCAACCCATTTTCAAAATACACCAAATACCCTGTTTTCAAAATCTTTTACTTGAAAACAATTTTGGAATTTTTCAAAAATTTTAACCTTGACCAAAATCATAAATCATTATTCACAATGATATATTCAATCCTAGTGGGAATTAATTCCTCTAATGCATGTCATGCTCATCTCATTGGATAAACCCATGATAATGAGATTTGTTATCCTATAAGTGTCTCCAAAACACTTATGTACCCAACTCCCTGGTAACTTGAATTTCATCATAAAAAGGTCAGATGCATCTTTTTATGCTATACATTCCATGTTCCGACAATCCTACTCCTTCCTAAGATGACCACCCAAGGAATAGATATGTAAGAATTCAATGCCAAGACCAACAAAACAGATGACTACTTGTTCTGCAAAGAAAGGAACAAGCTGATTGCATTTATACCCCAATGACCGAACAAACTGATACCATTTGTAATTACCTGCTTATCCTCATTGTCTTGAGAGTACAACGAGTCATTACTAGGCCTTAAGCGATATCCCGAAGGTGCCAAAGGGTAGAAATAAATGCCGAAGGTTTTAAAAAAAAAGTGGGGGGCGATTTACCCTTTTAGAACATACCACAGAACCAACAAACATAACCAAACTAATCAACTAAATGATGCATGATAAAAACTAAGACAACTCAACCATTTATTTTATCATAAACCAAACAAGAGTACCATAGAAGAAACCAATAATAAATCAGAGTAAACAGCAGAAAAAAACTAAAAGACTACAAGACGACAACCCAACTGCATGCTCCACAAGCTCTAAGCTCCAACATCACGAACCAGCCCAAGTATCACAAAGTAGTGCTATAAACATGTGAAACTTTACCTTTTCCAACATTCCAGTATATGAAATCTACAAAAGCACCAACGTGCCAAAGTAGGGGGTGAGTAATGAAACTCATTAGGTTTTCCCCGATGACTTCTCAACCCATGCCTCTAGGATAAAACATGTTACCACATTTATATAAAACAATTTATACAAAACAATTCCAAAACAATTCACAATATATGAAGTTCCATGTCAAAACCATTTTCCAACAAAAACCATCTTTCTCAAGAAAAGCAACCAAGCAACGTTTCCAATCAAATTCACATTTCCATTTTGGCACATTCATTCCATTTCACAAATCCACACAACCAACCATGCATGCTACCTGGACCTCCCTATACTCGCGAGTGGTGAGTTATCCTTCCACTAAGCCATCAATTAGTGGACTACGTTGACGGGGGTACTTCGCACCCTTATCCGTCCCTTTTGATGGGGGGAACTTCTCGCCCTTATCCATCCCAACCTTTTGATGGGGGTACTTCTCACCCTTATCTATCCCAATGCATATGAACACACACCCCAACCCATGAAAATCCATTCCAAAACCAAGTGTGTTCAATACATTTAAATAAAGCATTAAACATTTTATTGAAAACCATTTATTTCAGTAGCAAAACCATAACTAGTTTAAAATCACCATTTTAAATTCACTTTAACAAAAACTTTCTAAAAACACACAATTTCCATCACCCATTACCAAAAAGGGGTTTCAACCATTCTTTCACAGCAGATAAACAAACCATTTTAATCATGGAAAATAATTTGTAACTAAGCCTTAAAGTTCTAAGAATGATGAATTGAGAGTGAAGCCACCTACCTCAACAAAATAGGTGAAACCAACCAACGGACGAAGAACGCTAACAAAACCGAGTCAAATACTAACCAAAACCTCTTTAGATTCCTTCTCCTAGTACCAAAAAAACCAAAACCCAACTTAAAAGTCATCCACTACCTTAGATCTACCAACCTTTGGCATAGATATAAGGATCCATCAAGAGGGAAGAAGGATATCTAAGAGAAATAAAGGAAACGAGACTTACCTCGATCAACCGGCCTCTAAATTCCAAGGCAAACATCCGGATCGCTTCCAAAATGCCTGGTAAGTGTTCTCTCACCTTTACCAGAGAGAAATCCCGAGTTAGGGCCATCTAAGAGAAAAAAAGAGTGGGTTTAAAGATAAAATGGATTAGATCCTTAAAAATAGGATCTATGATGACCCCACACACGGTTAGTCTACACGGTTAGTCAAATCGTGCGCTAACCGTAAAGTAGTCACTGATTGGAAGGGGTGCTCCACATGAACTCCTTGCATGGTTTTCCCAAACCGTGCGCACGCCGTGCGTTCTCCTCTGTCCAAAGTTACCACCACCTACATGGCTTCCATACGGTTTGGGAAACCTGTGTGAAGCCCGTGCGTCACCAATTTTTACCCTTTAACACTTTAAAAGTCTCCAAACTTTCCCAACCATTCCTCATATTCTTCATATACTTAAAAAGCATAAAACAAGGGTTACTTACTAGAAACCGGGGGTACTACATCTAGGATTACCAAAGAACCTACATGACACTATTGTAGATGTCTCCATTCTAGTTAGTATATGATAAACCTTTTTCTATTACCATGTAACATTATTGTAAATTATTTTGGGTGGTTAAATCTTCAAATTTGAAGGATTATGAATCTTCAAGGAAGTGATTCTTGGGTTTGGAAGATCATAAAGAAATATGGAGGGATGCTTATTCTAATGATGAAATATACAATGAAAACATAAGGAAATAGAATGACCATTATATTAGGAAGAAATATTTATGCCTATGATACAAGATTATTTTATTTAACTCATTTCTGTGATTGGTTATAAAAAATACTACATCATGATGATCCAGTACTTTCATTATTATATATATCTTTATCATGTATTTATGGGGTTTAAAAAATAAAGATAGAAACTCTTCCAGGTGAATGGACATCATCAAATAAGTACATTTAAAAGTATCAAATATAGAGTTTACTTTCACAAAATATTGAATAATAAACACACGGTATTTTTATATTTAATCTATAAATAAAGCGTTGACTGGAAAGAAACCTAGAAAAATTTTATTTTTTTGATGAATTATTTATTTTCAAGTTTATATGTTATATATTATTAAGATATCAGTTTCACTCATAGAGACTCTGAAATGTTATCCTAAAATTATATCGTTTTAGGTCCTTAACACTACCTGAAATATTATAAGGATGTATTGGAAGTAATATGAAGATACTGAATTAATTTGAATTAAAATAATTTATGAAATATTACCAAATAAGATATGATGATGTAATAATAATTTCATTCCAAAAAGACGTTGATAATTAAAATAAAAAAAAATTAATTTCATTAAAATTGAGGTGGAATCATACTATAATTACCATGTCGCACTATGATCAATAATAATTATAGAATAAAATTCTAAAATAATGGAAGGTCAGGAAAAAGACTTTGAAATAAGTACTATAAAGATTTATGAGACTTGAAACTTTTAATGATCATGTCGTAATCCATATGTCATTTCATAGAGCCCTAACAGCTCCAAAACTAATAAACTGGACCATAAAGGGAATATAAGTTCACCATGATGTAGTAAAGATTACAATACAATAGTTATACACAACAATCCTGTGCATCATCATAGCCTCACTTCTTCACATTACATTTTCAGATCCCATGATTGCAATATATGAAATAATAAAATTCATAAAAATAGATATTTTGGATATTTGAATATCACTATGATATAGTGGTTAAACAATCAATTGAAAATAAAAAATAAGTAAAAAATCTACCTTATGTATGAAATTTTTATAGTGCATCTGATGGAGTCACACTGAAAAAACTTTGGTATTAGAATTTGGGTTATCTTATCTTTAGAATCACTTTTAAAGCTATAATATAGTTTGATTCATCACACTATAGGTCTTCATCAAGATTAAATAAAAAACATAGATAATTATCTACAATACTATGATAGAATTCCCCATAGTGAAATATTATGAGAGTCTGAGAAGTTAATACATTAGAGTTTGGGTAATCATAACATTAGAATAACTTTTAAAGCCACAAAACAGCTTGGTTCATAACACAATAGGTCTTCATCAAGGTGAAATGGAAAAATGGATAATTATATACTATAATATTATATAATTCCCTATAGATTAATATTATGAGAGTCTAATAAGTGAATACATCAATTATGGAAATTTTTATTACATCACACCGAAGTGGTCCATGTCATGATATAATGGTTAAGAAGTATCTAAATATATATCCACAACACTAATGTCTCACCAAGATAGTTTGGATTACATATTCAAGTATCCCTTGAAATCTACAGTCTCTCAAATCTCATCCATAATATTCAATTCAACCTATTAAGAACCTATAAAATTTTATTTTTTGATTCCTTTCAATCCTTGATCTATTTACCTTCCCTTTTACCATCTTGGTTCCTAAAATAACACGCAAACCTATGAAACCTCTAAACCATTTCATAATTTCTATTTATGATCGAAACGCCTTTTAGAACCCCATATCCACTCATTCTAATCCATTACTCATTCTTAAAAATGTTGGACTATATGGTTTTTAATCCCCCATCCACTTACTATGTCTAAATTTATCACCCTTCTAAAACCACTCACGAAAATTAAAGACACACTGAAGTTAAAATCCCTTGAAAAACTCAAAAACCTACACAAAAAAATGACCCAATATAAAATATATGAAATATCCCACCCCACCACATGAACCTTTAATAATCCCTTACCCTAGCCCAAATATATAATAATTATTAACCCTAAGTCATTCTATATCCTCTCACCCTCATTCAAAATCAAATGACTATTCCACCCAACTCAACCTCTAGCATTTTCTTTAATTCACTACACCCACCCACAGCTTGAGGCAAGAAAAGTTGTGATAGAAAATATCATAACCAACAAGATACTAGATTTATCAGTTATGTGGTTGATTTTAACGGAATCTAACATCACATAGGAACTTGGGGAAATTCATTTTGAAAAAATACTTCAAGTTCGAGAGCATGAATTTAGAGACATTACCCTAGAGTTATTAATGAAATTTATGGTTATCCTATAGGATATCCAATTTATATTAGGTATATGATATTTGGAGGGTTACATTAGTTGAGTTTAGAGTAGGAATTATATTATATAGTGGTTAGTTTTTCCAAACATAAGAATATTCTCATATTGGGGTTTCTCTAAACTGAAGTCATTTACATGAGATTTTGAAGATTTTAGCCAT
The DNA here is from genome assembly GCA_963277665.1 of Viscum album. Lineage (NCBI taxonomy): Eukaryota > Viridiplantae > Streptophyta > Magnoliopsida > Santalales > Viscaceae > Viscum > Viscum album. Next base: position 209,463,259 of record OY728162.1, on the reverse strand, counting down.
TGAACACAAATTTAGGTATGATTTGAGAAATAATAGAATCAAATAGATCGAGGCCACCCTACTTCGAATCATTCAAAGGGTGATTACCCAAGGTTGGTTGGAAAAAGGTGATTATCTAGTCTCTATTATCTACCTAGATGTGATCATCCTTTATTCAATATAGATCCCAAAAAAACTGAACATGGTGTGGCAGTTTATACATTATTTTGAGGCATATAGGAAAAAGAACAAGGGAAAAATCCGAGTTGAAAAATTTTCATCCACTTAGAAAAGAATTTGGACATGTTTCTTTCATTACAAACACTTTCCTCTCTTAAAAAGACTAATGTTATTTGTCTCTGTCTTTTAGATAAGATGTGACTACTAGGGAAGGTAAAAGAAATGTATTTGTTGGAAAAAGGAATTTATTTTATGCATGTGATGATGAGGGAGAGGGTAGTTACATTCAGGTGACCTCATTACCATGAGATCCCTTGTGAGATCCATTGAAACACTAGCTTAGAAACCAACACCATACATTCCATAAGATGAGTGGGATTGATATATTTATAGAATTTCAAAATCTATTATTTATTAGGAAAAAATATTTTGAGTGTGTGGGGAGACTTTTTGAGGCACCTCCATTACATAATAGGTTCTATCATACATCCTTACCTTGTCTCGTATACACAAGGGAACACCATCCCAATTCATGATCAACCCTAGTTTTGAGTGCTCCTATCCATCAACTTTTACAAATAAATGAAGTCTATAACTCTCATTCCTTGATAATAGGTTTTAGAGGAACCATTATCATCCAACCCCACCTATGCCCAAGCATTCTCTAGGAGATCCCACCAAAATCGATAATTAGATTTGTATACTCAATAAAAGGGAAAGGGGATTATTTCATATTCTTCCCTAAGTATCCCTTAATTGATTAAGTAGTTTATATAATAGTCTCCCTATCAAAAAGGGAGATCCCACCAGCACATGAGCTAGAGTACTCCCCAAAATTGAATGATGAATCAATACCTTCACCAAATGAAACTATTGAGATTCAAATTTTTCTTTTCAATACTAAACACACTTTAGGTATTATTTTTGAGAAAATAACCATTATAGATAATTTATACAACATTGATACACCAATATTAGTAACTATAACCACTAGATAAACCTTAAGAGTAAAAATTAATCCCATCAATTTAAGGGGAATGGTTATGTCATAGATTCCATTATTTATCAATCCATCTTCAAACACTAATGGCTCCCTATTTTAAAATAATAATAATTTAGTATCCTTATTATATATTTTCTTCCATCAAGAAAGTCTTGGTTGAGATTTAGGAGGATCGTAGATAGGCTGGGGAGCACACTGAGGAGTCATAGGACACCCTCCCCATTTTATTGTTTTTAGGATTATCTTTTTATATTATATTTTTTTATCGTTTCCACTAATATTTATACATCTTGAGGTCATTTAATATAATTATTGTACCAATGAGATAAATATACATGGAAAATATTTTGAGTATCACTATATGATAAAAAATTCATTTTATATCATTTGAAATCTAACAATGGTACGAGTGAAGTATTTTTTTCAAGAATTAAAAAACAACACCAAATTTAAGAATTTCAATGCCATATGTTTATTCCAAAGGTCCAGGAAGAGAAGAAACTATAATCTCAGAATAATTTTTAATATTTCACTATGATCTATTTATGGGATTCCTCTAGTATATTTTTAATATTTTTAGGGAGATCTATGTGTTTTTCAGTAGGTGTAATTGATTTTTTCTCATCATCATCCATGGAGTTATAAGGGTCATCCAATTATAAAAAACTAAAATGATTTGGAGAGATAAAAAATTTAGTTTCAATAAAATTAAATGAGTTTGGGTTTAATAATGTATCATCTCTGTAAAGACCAGGAATTTCTGTGGAAATTTTTTTCTTAAATACATTGGAATTTTACGAGCCTGCGAAAATTTAAGGCACATGATTCCGAGGACCGATGTGCCCGAAATCAATTTCTGATGTTTGTTCGGGTACATTCAGTGAATGTATGAGCAGTTTATTATTACTTTTGAACCGGTTCTCAGAATTGAAATCTGAGGGCACCGTTGAACTCGCAGAGCCGATATTCGCTTAATAAGACTTTCACCTCGACGACAGTTGGTCAAGAATAAAAGTTAGTCTTTGGGTTTTTAGTGAATGAATTAAATAAAAATAACATTGTGTAAAATTTATTTTTATTACTTGGTTAAAACCTCTATGTGGAGGTCGGAGGTGGGGACCACTACACCTTAACCTCCCACGAGAGGATATAGAGGTAGGGCTCATCGGAGGTCTAAACCTCCTCTTCTTGTTTATTGTGGTGGGGATCACCTGGGGTTAAACCCCATTGAAACTCCCCTTTAATGGGGAGAGACCCTCCACCTCCCATTAAGTGTAGGGGAGCCTCTTAAAATCCCCTCCACCTTAATGGATCCAATACACAAGCATTTATGGTTCCAAACTCTTGATTAATTAATTAGAGATAACCTAATTAATTAACTCATTTTGAATTTTGTGCCAAAAACTAAATAATATATAAACACAATATATTATTTTGGGTGGGAATTGCTCATTTGGTGGAACTTGGGAGAAGAGAGAAAAGCTCTCACCATCGAAGAATGCTGGAAATGATCTCCTTTGACCTTCATCATCGGATCCTACCATCGTGGGGAATTTTCAACTAACATACCCTCCGAATCGTCGTCAATGACCCGACGTAGCTTGGGATTGGAAGTTAGCAGTAGACACACTGAACAAAGATCTCCTTCATCTTCTTTCCACGACTTCATTGTTGAACAACGAACACAGGTATGGTTTCAAACTTTGTTTTGTTTCTCATCCTTAGTTTTCCATCGAAGATTATTATTTGAAGCTGCATGATATCACCCTAATGCGGAGGGTGCGGGCCGAACGAACACGGCCCGACTCCTCTGCCTTCATTGTGGAATTTGATGCTAAACACGACATGAGTCCGGGATGAGCGATACTTGTCAAAAATGGTTGCAGATTGAAGGTGACGTCCTGAAGAGTGCGCGGATACTTTCATAATGAAAATCGTGCCACCAAAACTCGTTCGGTGACCCGCGAAAAGTTCACCGGTGGATGGAACCGAAAATCTTCACAGCATGGGCGGTGGCGGCGCAACCGCGCTGCTAGAGGAGTAGCCCACAACCGATGGGCTGTGGCAGTGCAATAGTGGCTGGCACAATCCCAATAGAAAAGAAAACCTGCGACTCGAGCCTCTAAGTTTCCTGGGAAGGCGTAGCGCAACTGCGCCGCGTGGTGGAACAAAAGGGGGTCGCGGCCCCTGGTCGCAGCGGTGCAGTGGCGGACGGCGTAAGGCAGGCTGCGAGAAGGACCGGTGGCCTAAGCCACTGGGTCGCCGGAGGAGGCGTGGCGCAACTGCGCAGCGCTGGAGGTGATTGGCCGCTCGGCCAGTCAGGAGGAGTGGGACCTGTCGCATGGGTCCTGCATGACACCGACCGCGCCACGAGGCACCTGTTTGACTCCCCCGAATGGCTAAGCCATTCGAAAATCCAGGGGGCGCAGCCTCCCCCCTGGATACGGCTAGGGCGAACCCCATGGGCCGCCAGCAACAGGCCTCACGTGGGCCGGACCCAGCGCGGGCCGGGCCGCCCCCACGGACCGAGTCAGACCCGCGGACCGGGTCGGACCCCATTTCGGACCCGGGTCGGGCTGGGTCGGTCCAACTAGGCCGGACTGGACCCCGACCCGATTGACCTATTTCCACTCTTTTGATTGTAACTTGAGCTATGGGCGTCCGATTGACAAACCGTTTATGGCGACAAAAACCTTGGAGGAATACGGGTCTTTTGGTATACCCCACTCAAGGTTTGAATATAGTTGGTGTATGGCCGGGATGGATCGAATGTAAATACAACCGGGATTTTGGAACGAAAATGCCATTAACACTCAGACCGAGCATCTGATTGACGCGTCGTCTGTTGCATTGGGTTTCTTTTGGAAAGACGGATCTTTTGGATACATCAACTTGGGAATTCGTGGAAGTTGATGTATCAAAACTTGGCTTGAGGTGCGGACCCTCCCGAAATCAAGCATGCTTTGTGCGGAACCCTGTGGCTGGCTGCGCTCTGATTACTATTCCTGGATCCTACATGGGTTCGACCGCTCTGACTACTATTCCTAGATCCTACGTGGGGTCGACAGCTCTGACTACTGTTCTTGGATCCTACGTGGGTTCGACAACTCTGACTAATGTTCCTGGATCCTGTGTGGTTTCGACAGCTCTGTCTACTGTTCCTGGATCCTATGTGGGTTCGACAGCTCTAATACTGTTTCTGAATCCTGTGTGGGTTCGATAGTTCGGATTTTTATTCCTGGATCCTGTGTGGGTTTGATAGAATAGATGATTTAGTGGCTACATCTAATCATCTCTAACACTCAAGGTGAGTTGTATACCTGTGTCAGCTGAGTCTGTAACCTTTTTATTTTCCTCATGATTGAGATGAATTACGTGATAACTTAGGTATATGTATGGGCATATACCTAACTGGGGTTATCTATTGATTTCATACCTTGTGGTTTATCCTTTTTGGATTTTGTGAGATCTGAGGGTCTCGAGGTCCCTAATGAGTATCATTATAATCACCCCTACATGGGCTATGCCCGCACCTCGTTGTGTTGGATGCAGATGACGAATATCGCTGACCCATGCTGAGTGTACTAGGACTGGACAGTACCCGGAGGTGGACCACACGACATGACGGTACACGGAGGAGATGGAAGTATGTGGAGTGTTGTGGAGGCTATCTGTACCTACCCTTTACTTAGGATTTTCCAGTGGACGATCTAGGAGCTGTTTTCCTTTTTTCCCGTTTCTTGTACTTTACAATTAGGCTTATATTTCCAGCCCCTTTTACTTTTCAGCACTCTTTTGTGATACAATTTTATTTAGTGTTTCACTTCCTGCTTTTACTCTTTTGTGTGCGTTTTCAGGTTATAAAGGCAATGAATTCCCAGTTTTAGGGATTTATGCCTTTGGTGCTAGTCTCCAGCCCCTGGCCAATGGAAGGCGGGCTTAGGGAGTCACGGTATGGGCCCTAGGGGACGAGTCGTGAAAAATTGGTATCATATGAGTCGGTTCTACCATAGAACTTATGAATTTGATATTTTCTATGAAGCAATAGTGTTAAAGGTACTGAGTGTGGTTTTCAGTTCAGGGAGTCTATTGTTGGTGCGACGACCGACGTATCCATACACCAGGACCCTGACTTCTAATTTCTGACTCAGTGCACGAAAACACTGATTGTGTGTGTGTTTTGAAGAGTTTTTTTTGTGATCTATTTGATTCAGCTCAACAGGTATAACATTTTGACCATGGAGCACCTATTTCTTTACAGGATGCCTCCACATAGACAGCCATCCAGGGTTCCATGATTTGTATGAGACGTCCGCCCATCGAGTGACGAGGCCTCAGTGCAGGGCCCTGTTATAGTGGAGGCACCAGCGGTACCACTACCCATTGGGCCACCGATGCCACCAGCCCCAGCAGTAGAGAGTGCACGCCACTTGAGCACGTTGCATGAGTTCCAGTGCCAGAGGCCACCCAGGTATAGGGGTGAGATAGACCCGCAGGCAGCTGAGGATTGGCTGTAGGCTGTGGTGAGAGTCTTCAGACTAATAGGGACAGTAGCTGACCTTATGGTGATCCTTACCGCGAGTCTCCTTCAGGAAACAGCTGGAAGATAGTGGAGCCTAATGCTATAGGTGCATGATGGGGAGACACTGCTATGGGAAGACTTCGAGAGCGTATTTCGGGCAGAGTTTGTCCCAGCCACCGTACGTGCAGTGAAGATACAGGAGCTACTTCATTTACAACAGGGTAGCATGACGATGACACAGTACTTAGCAAGGTTCACCGACCTCTCACGATACTCCACAGATATGGTGCGAGACCCATTCTTTAGGGCTCGAACCTTTGATCAGGGGATCATGTGAGATATCAGAGCTTTGATGATCTCCCTCAGCATCCTGATATAGGAGGGGGTGTTGGAGTGATCCCTCTTAGTGGAGAGTTTCCTTGCTAAGCAGTCACCAGTAGCAAGACACGCCACTGGGTGTTACGTAACGGAGTCTTATGCAGTAGGTAGTAGAAAGATGTCATAAAGATCCAAGTGGACCATACCATCTAGCGGATGACCTTAGGACTTGGGTTCGGCTGTGCAAGGCACACAAGACAAAGCTAGTAATACGAGGAGCAGATAGTGTTTCACATGCATCGGGTAGGGTCACATGGCTCGTGACTATCTGACCCGTCATTCGAATGATCAACAAACATTTGAGGGATCTCCCAGGCAGAGGTAGAGGTTCGATCGAGGCAGTCTGTTGGGAGAAGATGGACATGGCAGAGGAGCTGTCCATGTAGCTGGCAGTGGATGACGTTTTGAGATGTTACCACCACCACCACCACTAGGTGGTCCACCCCGACCATATGTAGTATGTGGATAAGCGAGAGATCATCTTCATGCAGCTAAGGATTATGATCACGGTGCTCTAAAGATGATTCGAGGTACGAGCTGTGTCTACTCCACCATAGTTGCAGTTTTTGTAGAAATAGGTGCCGGTCACTCTTTCATTTCCACTACCCTCATTCGAAGCTCAGAGATTCCGACAAAGCCATTGGCTCGATCCTTACGACTAGATACTCCTACGGGAGTAGATTCTATGATTACTCACTGGTGACGATAGTGTGAACTTACTCTAGGAGGTGAGAGATTTAGTTGGGATCTCATAGTAGCAGCGTCGAGGCCTTACGACGTCATCTTGGGTATGGACTGTTTATCTACATTCCATGCTCAGATCGACTGTATTAGGCACAAAGTGCAGTGTGTATGCACGAATGGGACCAGGTTCACCTTCACTGGTGAGAAAAGATCCTTTTCAGTGCAAGATGGACTTACTCGGAGGAGGGTGCAGCCGATCACTCATCAGTTGGCCTGCCTTACCCTTGGAGCAGTTGATGTGGAGAGTCTGAGCTACCCTGTAGTGGTGGACCAGTACGCAGATGTTTTCCCTAATGATGTTCTAGGTCTACCTCCTCACGAAGAGGTGGAATTTTACATTTACCTGTACCCCGGGACGACACCAATATCTACACCAGCATATCGAATGGATCTCGTAGAACTTCATGAGATGTAGGTATAGTTATAGGACTTCTAGGGTAAGGGATTCATCTAACCCAGTGTTTCTCCCTGGGCAGCCCCAATTCTGTTCACCAAGAAGGTGGATGGAAGCTTGAGGCTTTATGTCGACTATTGTCTCCTGAATCAGGTGACCTTGAAGAACAAGTACCCACTCCCAAGGATTGATGACCTCTTTGATCAGATGAAGGGAGCACAATGGTTTTTGAAGATAGACCTCAGATCAGGCTATCACCAGCTCAGATTTCAAGACGAGGATGTGCAAAAAATGACCTTCAGATGTCAGTATGGTCAATACGAGTTCTTGGTTATTTCTTTCAGCATAACCAACGCTCTAACAGTGTTCATGGGACTCATGAACCGGATTTTACAGCCATACCTTGATCAATTTGTCATAGTCTTTAAAAACAACATTCTGATCTACTCGACTACTGAGGAGGAGCATTTCTTCTATTTACAGGTAGTACTGGACACACTTCGAGAGCACCAACTTTATGGTAAGCTCTCAAAGTTACAGTTTTGGATCTGTGAGGTTCAATTTTTGGGACATGTCATCTCAGAGGCTGGATTTGTAGTAGATCCAACAAAAATTGAGGCGTTACTTGCTTGGGAGCCACCCAGGAGTGTGACGGAGGTACGAAGTTTCCTGGATTTGGATGGGTACTACCGGAGGTTCATGCCAGATTACTCCAGAGTTGCAGCACCACTATCAGCCTTGATGAAGAAGGGAAAACCCTTTGTGTGGTCAGAGAGATGCCAACTGAGCTTTCAGGAGCTGAGGCAAAGACTGACTAGTGCCCCTATCTTGAGAGTTTCAGAGGAGGGCGTAGGGTACGCAGTTTACTGTGATGCATCAGGGACTGGACTTGGATGTGTCCTGATCCAGGAGCGAGCATTGATAGCTTATGGTTATCGTCAACTAAGATAGCATGAGAAGAACTATTCCACCCATGACATGGAGTTAGTAGTAGTGGTATTTTCCTCGAAGATGTGGCGAAACTATCTGATGGGCGAGTGTTTCACAGTCTAATCTGACCACAAGAGTCTTAGGTATATCTTCTCTCAGAAGGACATGAACCTGAGACATCGACGATGGCTTGAGTTCTTCAAGGAATATGACTTAGAGATATTCTATACTCCTAGGAAGGGGAACGTTGTAGCAGATGAACTCAGCAAGAGGTCTGGTATACAGCTGTTAGGAAAAGCGATAGAGAAGCTATCCGCCTTGTAGATATCCTTTGTGCATAGAGATGGAGCATCTTTCATACAGTCTCTCACAGTCAAACCCCCACTCCTTAAGTGAGTCAGGGAGGCACAACATGGGGATACTGACTGCAAGAGACGACGTGCTCAGATATCCACAGGGTAGGCACCTGATGGATTTTATGAAGGTGGGGATCATGTCATCCTCTTCAGAGGACGTACTGTGGTGCCAGTGTCACTTTAGAAGGATGTGTTGTGGGAGTTCCACACATCCCCTATAAAGGTACATCTAGGAGTGGAAAAGATGTACTAGGATCTCCAGCAACAGCACTGATGGCCGGGGATGAAGAAGGCCGTTGCAGAGTTTGTCTCTCAATGCCTCACTTGTCAGCAAGTGAAGGCGGAGCATTAGGTACCAACAAGATTGGTTCAGACTTTAGAAGCCCCAGAGTGGAAGTGGGATGGGATATCCATGGACTTCGTGATGGATCCTTCTCGTACATCCAGGAGTCCTGACTATATTTGGGTGATTGTCGACCAACTCACCAAGTCAGCCCACTTCCTACCGATCAGAGAGGAGGGTTCAATAGAGAGCTTGGGATGCCTCTACGTGTAGGAGATTGTGTGTCTACATGGAGTACCTACGACGATTGTCTCTGATCGTGACACATGTTTTAATTCCCGGCTATGGATGGGGTTGTAGGAGGCTTTCAAGACGCAGCTTCATCTGAGCACCACCTTCGATCCTCAAATGGATGGCCAGACTGAATGGACCATTCAGACCCTCGAGGACATGCTCCGTGCTTGTGTCCTCGAATTCAGTCACAGTTGAGAGGATTACTTACCTTTGGTGGATTTTTCATACAACAATAGCTATCACTCCACCATTGGAATGGAACCTTTTGAGGCATTATATAGGCGACCTTGCAGATCACCCTTATGGTGTACTGACCCTGGGGAGTCGGCACTAGTGGGACCAGAGATGGTACGACCTACCACGGAGAAGGTGCAGATCATCCAGGAGTGGATGGAGACTACACAGTGTAGGCAGATGTCATATGCTGAAAGGAGATGGAGACTTTTGGAGTTCGAGGATGGCGACCACGTCTTTCTACGGGTCTCACCTCGATGTGGTTTATGAAGATTTGGCCAAGGTGGAAAGTTATCTCTGAGATTCATCGAACCATTTAAGGTCCTCAGTAGACTTAGTGAGGTGGCATACCGCTTAGCTCTTCCACCTCAGTTGCACTGGGTGCACGACGTCTTCCACGTATCTTCGCTGAGGAGATGCGTGCATGACCCTTCTCACATAATCTATCATGGAGAGCTGGACATTGACGATGGGGCGACTTTTACAAAGGTTCCAGTGGAGATTGAGGACTGATAGGAGTGGGTCCTATTTGGTTGGTCAATACCTCTAGTGCACATTTTCTGGAAGCACAGGACCTTCCAGGAGAATACATGGGAGAGGGAGGCTCACATGTGTGCTCAGTACGCCCACTTGTTCCCTTAGTTCAAGTTGTAGTTTATGGGGACATAAAGCCCAAAGGTGGGGAGAATGTAAAGACCCAGAATTTCCGTGGAAATTGTTTTCTAAAATACATGGAAATTTTACGAGTCTGTGAAAATTTACGGTGCATGATTCTGAGGCCTGATGTGCCCGAAATCAATTTCTGATGTTTTGTTTTGGTACGTTCAGTGAACGTACGAGTGAATTTTTATAACTTTTGAACTGGTGCTCGAAATTGAAATCTGAGGGCATCATTGAACTCGAAGTTCCGGTATTCCCTTAAAAAAATTTTCATCTCGATGGCTGTTGGTTGAGAATAAAAGTTAGTTTTTGTGTTTTTAATGAATGAATTTAATAAAAATAAGTTTGTGTAAACTTTATTTTTATTAGTTGGTTAAAACCTCCATGTGGAGGTTGGAGGTGGGGACCACCACACCACGACCTCCCATGAGAGGATATGGAGGTGAGGCCCACTCGAGGTCTAAACCTCCTCTTCTCGTTTATTATGGTGGGGACCACTTGGGGTTAAAACCCCTCGATACTCCCCTTTAATGGGGAGAAACCCTCCACCTCCCATTAATTGTAGGTGGGCCTCTTCAACTCCCCCCACATTAATGGAGACAACACACAAGAATTTATGGTGCCAACCTCTTGATTAATTAATTGGAGCTAACCTAATTAATTAACTCATTTTGAATTTTATGGCAACAACTAAATAATAGATAAACACAATCTGTTATTTTGGGTGGGAATTGATCATTTGGTGGAACTTGGGAGAAGAGAGAAAATATCTCACCCTCGATGAACTCTGGTGATGATCTCCTTCGACCTTCATCCTCAGATCCTACTCGCGTGGGACGTTTTCAACCGACGTACCCTCCGCATTGTCGTCAACGAGCCGTTGCAGCTCAGGATTGGAAGTGTACGGAAGATATAACAAACGATGATCTCCTTCATCTTCTTTCTACGACTTCATCGTCAAAAAATGGAAAAAGGTAGGGGTTCAAACTTTGTTTTGTTTCATGTCCTTTGTTTTCCGTCGAGGATTATTATTCGAAGCCGCATGCTATCACCCTAACGCGGAGGGTGCGGGCCGAACGAACACGACCCGACTCCTCTGTCTTCTTTGTGGAATTTGACGCTAAATGTGTCATGAGTCTAGGATGCGAGATACTCATCAAAAATGGTTTTAGATTGAAGTTGATGATCCGAAGAGTGCGTGGCTACTTCCGGAATGAGAATCTGGCCATCAGAACTCATTCGGTGACCTGTGGAAATTTTGCCGGCGGATGGAACCGACAAACGTCACCGCATGGCCGGCAGCGGCGCAGCCGCACCACTAGAAGAGTAGCCCGCGATCGACAGGCTGTGGCAGTGCAGCGACAGCCGGCGCAAGACTGATCATGAAGAAAACCGGTGGCTTGAGCCGCCGGGTTGCTGGGGAAGGCACAATATAATGGCGTCGTGTGGAGGAACAAAAGGGGTTCGTGGCTGTGCAGCGGTGTCTGGCGCAAGGCCAGCCGTGAGAAGGACTGGCGGCTCAAGCCACCGGGTCACTAGAGGAGGCGGGGTGCAACTGCACCGCATGGGAGGCGGCTGGCCGCTCGGCCATCTGGGAGGAGTGGGACCCATCATGTGGGTGTTGTGTGATGGGGACCAGTGCGATGTGGCGCCGGTTTGACTCCCATGAATGGCTAAGCAGTTCATGAATCCAGGGGGCGTGGCCTCCCCATGGAAGCGGCTAGGGCGGGCCACACGGGCCACCATCCGCGGGTCTTGCACGGGCTAGACCCAGCGCATGCTGGGCCACTGCTACGGGCCGGGCTGCCCTTGCAGTCCGGGCTACCCCCATGAACTGGGTTGGACCATAGTCCGGACCCAGGTCGGGTTGGGTCGGTCTGAATGGGCTGGACCGGACCCAGACCTGCTTGACCTATTTCCACTCTTTTGCTTGTAACTTGAGTTGTGAGCATCCAATTGACGAACTGTCTATAGTGATAGAAACCTTGGAGGATTACGGTTCTTTTGGTATACCCCAATAGAGGTTTGGATACAGTTGGGGCCCAACCGGGTTGGATAGAACTTAAATAAAAATAGGCCCTAGTAATGAAAATGCCAATAACTCTCAGACCGGGCATCCAATTAACGCGATGTTTGTGGAGTTGGGTTTTATTTGGAAAGAAGGATATTTTGGATACATCAAATTGGGACTTAGGTGTAGTTTATGTATCGTCACTTGGATTGAGGAGCAGACCCTCTCAGAATCAAGCATGCTTTGTGCGGAACCCTGTGGCTGGCTACGCTCTGACTACTATTCCAGGATCCTATGTGGGTTCGACAGCTCTGACTACTGTTCCTAGATCTTACATGGGTTCGACATCTCTGACTACTGTTCATGGATCCTACGTGGGTTTGATAGCTCTAACTACTGTTCTCGAATCCTTTGTGGGTTCGACAGCTCTGTCTAATATTCCTGGATCCTGTGTGGGTTCGACAGCTCTGATACTGTTCCTAAATCTAGTGTGGGTTCGACAGCTCTGATTTATGTTCCTAGATCCTATGTGGGTTCGACAGAATAGATGATTTAGTGGCTACATCGAATCATCTCTAACAGTCTACGTGAGTTGTATACCTGTGTGAGATGAGTTTGTAACTGTTGTGTTTTCCTAATGATTGAGATGGATTACTTGATAACTTAGTTATATATATGGGAATATACCTAAGTGGGGTTATCTGTGATTTCATACATTGTGGTTTATCCTTGATGGATTTATTGAGACCTTGAGGGTCTCGGGGTCCCTACTGAGTATCATTATACTCACCCCTGCATGGGCTATGCCCGCACCTCGTTGTGTTGGATGCAGACAATGGACAACGCTGACCGAGGCTAAGTGTACCAGGACTGGATGGTACCTGGAGGTGGACCACACAGCATGACTATACACGAAAAATACAGATGGACGTGGAGTGCTATGGAGGCTATCTGTACCTACCCTTCAGGTAGGATTTCCCAGTGGACAATCCAAGAGCTGTTTTCCTTTTTTCCAGTTTCTTGTACTTTACAGTTGGGCTTATATTTCCGACCCCTTTTACTTTTCAACAATATTTTTTTATACAATTTTACTTAGTGTTTCGCTTCCATATTGTACTCTGTTGTGTGTGTTTTCAGGTTATAAAGGCAATGCCTTCCTAGTTTTTGGGATTTATGCCTCTGGTGCTAGTTGCAAGCCCCTGGACTATGGAAGGTGGGCTTGGGGTAGTCACGGTACGGGCCCCGGGGGACGGGTCATGACAATCTCACTGAGTTGGTTCGACTTGAATATATTTTTCGATGTATAGTTCCTCTCAGAGTTTATTATCACTGGATGGAGGTAGGAAGTTAGGCTCCTCCATTCATTCTTTGAAAATAAATAATTGGGTAAATTCATCTTCTATAGATTGGGAGATATGAAATGGCGGTGGATCTTCATATTTTAAAGGTTTGGAGAGATCATGTAGTTCCTCACATTCATTCTATAAGTTAACCAATTCTTATTGATCTCCCACATGTAGCTCAGAAGTCAAGTCCTTTTCATCTATGGTTGAGTGAGGATGAATGAGTCTTTAGGTACCTTTACCTTTACTTCCTCAAGTTCATTAATTTCAAGGATGATTGGTTAAATTTCTTCCACCACATCCTTAGGTTCTTTCTCCATATTAGGGCCGGGTTTACCCATTAATGCACGAAAATATTCCAATGCTTATTCCATTTTATCCCCAATTTATCTAGAGTTCCATTCATCCATTACACCTGAACATTTAGATCAATATAATAAAATTTGTATTCTTAATATTTCACCCTTGTGTAAAATTCCAGTGTAGAATAATAATAGTCCAGATACATCATGAAAAGGATTTTATTTTATTTTTTATTTATAAAAAAATGAAAACTGTCTATAATGTGAAAATAATAAATTAATTGAATGTCCCATTATCTACCTGAAAATGACTCTAGTTTTGATGCATTCCTATCATAGGGTTTGGAAAAGAAATTTTATTTTTTAATTCTACACAGAGACCAACTGGGGTTGTCTCACTTAAAGAGCATCACAGTGGATTCCTTCACTAACTCTAATTCACCTAATCTGATTGTTTTTGTTGTTTTTATTTTTTATCAAAAAAATTAAATTTTTGGGTGTCTGGAAAAATGTTAAATTTAAATGTAATGAAGAAATAAAATATCCTAAATATAGATTTAGATGCAGACAAAATGATATGGGAGAATAAAATCCTTAGTCTAGGGTTTGATAACACAAGTTTTTTCATTATTTATTTTATGTTCAAATTCAATTTGATAATTCATTTTATGAAATGTTGTTAATGAATTAATTTTATTTGATTTATTGAGTGTGTGATTTTTTAATACCTTCATCATACCAAACCCCACCTCCTCCGATAACCAGATAAGATAACACCTCAACCGATAATTCAAATCCAAAAAAGACCTGACTACACCATATGCTATTTTATCTCTTCAAGAAACCCTAACTCCATTGTATAAAGGGTTTTACTAGGATAATATAGGTAAAAAAATCAAAGAATATAAATGGAATTGGGAATAATGTTGTGGTGGATGACTTCCACACCTATGAAATACTCTTGTATCCACCGTAAATTGAATAAAAACATGATGAGTTGATGAACAATAAAAAATAATGTTGTGAAACCTCCCCCAGGGCCAATCCTTAGGTTATTTACTCACCATTGAAAAGTGAAAAGTGATCAATATTGAAATATGGAATAGAGAAAGTATGATATTAGGGTTGGAAGAGTAAGATGAATGAGAAACGAAAATTAAACACTTTTAAATAAAATATGAATGAATGTTACATGGGAAAGTAAAACTAAAATAAAAAAAGTATAACTAATTCCTAACAATTCAGCATGGCCCTATGAATCCTCTCCAATGGTGGTATGGGATATAATGGGTCGCCAACCATTGATATTTTGTTTCAAGAATCTGTCTTTAAAAAAAATTGGTTAGGGAACCCCCTAATTTTGGAAAAATCAGTGAACATTGTATTTTAAAAAGTTATTCCAAAATATCTTTTCTATTTTCCCAAAAAAAGTTCTGTCCTCCACATGTAGAACATTTTATAGCCAAATTACATAGATATTTTATTATATTCTAATGATTTATGAATATTTTATCAATTTTGATCATTTAGTGGACCCTTCAATGAGTACATAACTTCTTAAAATTTAATGGAGAAATGAGAAAATTAATCCTCATTCAAATCTATTTTTAATCAACTAAATTAGAGGTGTGTATCATGATTTATACCTCATTTTAAGTGGTGGGGTCCATCCAATAAAACAAAACAATTTATTAGCGTGATTTATTTTTTTGGGCATATAGTTGTTCAAATCAGCTCTTGGTCTCAAAGAAAATATTAGAGAAAATAAATTAATAAATATTTAAAAAAAGAATAAATCAAATTGAAATAATATTTTTAATGTTATTCCCAAATTAAAAAAGTGATTAAAATCTTCTAAAATTCTATAATTAAGTATTTTTCACATTTTAGTAAAAAACACACCATAAATCCAAAAGTGTGGCAAATAAGCTCAAATTGATAAATTTTTAGGGTATAAGAAATTGAAATACATATAAAAATTTAAGAAAATATTATCTATATCTCCATGCTTACATTAATTCCGCTAAATAAAAAAAAAGAACAAAAAAATTAAATATTTGATACCTTGGATTGACCTTTGGTTTTCCACCACACCCAATATTTCACTAACCATTACAATTAGTTTCGGTATTAGACTAATAGTGGGGATTTTAAATCAAATATGATATTAACATTAATGAATATTTGAGTTATTAGTACAAAAATATCATTGCATAAAATAATATAAAGATGAATAAATTTTGAAAAAGATGAATTAATTAGTTTTTAATTAACTACAATCTTTATCCAATAAGAAAGAAAGGTTAATGAGAAGTGGGAGTTGATTTTTTCTGTAAAGGAGAAGAAGAGGAAGTTTCGGTTCATTTAGTTGAATTAAAATTAATTCATTATAATATTGAGTCCAAAACATTTATTTCAAAATTATTTGTAGATTTCTACATCATGAAATAACCAACCGAAACCTCAGAGGAATTAAAACCCAACTAAAAAGTCTTCTTGATTTTCTAAGTTTATTTATATGTGGATATTTAGATTACTTTTAAGCATATGGATAGACTTCATATATTTGATATTTAGTATAAATATTATTAAATACTATTGAGTGATGATAGAATTTATTATCTAATAATATAGATCATATGTGGAATAAATATTAGTGAAAGGATAAATAATGTGGGTGGAAGGGGAAAAGAGTCTTGAAATTAGAATTATACTTGAAGAATTATAAAGAAAATTTTAATTGGACAAGTTATGAGCTCTTGAAGTTTTAAATTATGAATATATATTTAAGATTACGGAAAATTTATTATTTGTCTTTTTAGAGTATGTATTATTTTTGAGTTGGTGATGAGAATTTTCTAAGGAATAAGAAAAATATTATGTGTTGGTGAATTTGAGACCAATAATTTTTTAAAGATCTTTAGTCATTGTTTCATTAATTATTGGACATAATAATACTTGATTGGATTTATTTATTTATTATTCATTAAATATTGAATCTTTATGATGAATTTTGGAGTGTTTGTATGATTTTGATGAAAACTAGCCCAAATAATAACACAATCCACTAAATACTAGTGTGGTTCATTTGAGAAGAATATAAAATTGGAATCCATGATGAAACCATAGTGAAAACCATGGGATAATGACACAAAACTTTACTTTTGTATGTATAAATAGAGATATATGTAAGAATAACTTGGAGAAGGTGCTTGAGATATTGTACCATGGAAAAAAATATTGTCATAGTTTCTATTTATAATAAAAAATTATTAATTGAGTAGGATACATAAGATTAATATATAATTTTTACTAGGAATTAAGGAATAACCTAAATAGAATAAAAATAAAAATTTCAATGGATATGTAAGTGTAATAAGAACTAATGTAAGATTAAATATATGTGAACTTATTATATATAAGAATACAAACATTTCCATGGAGCTAAAGAGGTGGAATGTTCCACAAAATAGATAATCACATCAAAATTTTCTATATAAGAATAGTTATTAAGGATATGTAAGCGTAAATTTGATGAATCTAAACAGGATAAGCACCATTATAAAGAACCAAACTTCTCATACATAGATATGAGATATTTTTAGATGAATATTCTATACATTTTTCAAATACACACCCATAGACTATATAGGATTACTATCTTTGGAGACTAGATAGAAAATATTATTATTTCTTGAAATATCATGAACATATCCCATAAATATAATTTTACATATTACTCTTATAATACATACCCTTCTTAAAACCTTTCTTCCTAACCTGGGAAAGGGAAACATAAGAAAGAGTGATCTTAGATGATCAATAAAGGTAAAAAGGGAGATATTAACATATCATGAGTATAAGGGTATGATAGAATGAGAATAAATTTTGAAAACCATACCCTGTATATCATATATCATAAACCTTAGTCATGGAATAAATCATGAAAGTTCATAAGACATGATTCATAATTTAATAAAATAACATGGTCCATGAGAATATAACATTGTCATAAGACATATATTTTTGGCTGTATATAAACATTGAAAATAATTTCATTAGTAGTCAAGGCTCATAAAAAATGTTATTACAATGGAATAGGTTCACTCCTCGAACCATTTTAGTAGTCATGGTTCACTTCCTAGACTATAATTATAGATATATCCCCTTATCGAAATGGATTCATTCTCCATTCCGATGTTGCTTTTCTATTTAGATATCAAACTTTACCCAATGCATTTGAGGGAGATATAGGTCCCACCTATCACATTATGAAAATCATAAAAATATTTTCCATAATATCATAAAACATTCATCATAACAAAACTAATGAAGAGAACTGGGTTTCATAAACATTTAATCATTGCATAACCAATGGAAAATAATCAGGTTTCATAGTCATTTTATCATTTCATCATAGCACAAACCATGAAAAAATAATTAGTTTTCATAACAATTTTATCTTTCTATAACCCATGGAAGAGAAATAGGTTTTATAAACATTTTTTCATCATAATCATAAACCATTTTGTGAAGGAATAAGAATTGTATCCATGGACATATCATATTAAATGGAAATTGATTTTGAAAGATTACATGTAACCTTTAATGGGGAAAATAAAATTTATTTAGAAATGAACTTTTTAATATAGAAAATTCATTTAATAATTTTGAAATCATTTCTTTGAAAATAAATTTGAAAACTTATAATGGAAGCATTAAATATCATTTAAAATATTTCCTGAGGAAAATATGCTTTCTATTTTTGATTTTTTTAATACATAAAACATTTTAAAAATATTTTCATTTGAAAAAAACCTTTGAAACTTATGAAGTAATCTTTAAAACATTGATTGTTCTGGATGAAGGGAAATTTCGTACTCATTAAAACAATGATTCCTTTCACATTTCCATTAAAATATAAACATGTATTATATATAAAATGAAATGAGTATTCCATTCAAAATATTTTTTAAAAATTTAAAAATGGGTTAAAATGTGTTTAATAAATCATTTGGATAATGATAAAACATGATTTTCAAAAAAAATTATAAGACATAGTTTTGGAAGAAATTGGTGTTTTTACCTAAGGGAGAAATAAAGATGTTTTTTCTTAAAAACATCATTTTGAACTTCTGAGTACATAAGGAGAGGAAAAAGAGGGAAATATAACTATTCTATATAAATGATTAGTGTAGATGAAAAATCATGAGTTTATTGAGTGCTTGAATATAACATTTCATTATCAGAAGCATGAATATTAAAAATCCCTATAAACGATGATATTGTACAATAAAACCATTTCCACTTTGGTTACATTGAATCATAATCAACCATGAAAGAATAAAATTAAATCTAACATAAAATATTATTATAATAAATATTTTCATGATATTAAATTTCAAAGGGTCTACATGTACACCTCATAAAAGAAGATTAGTGAATAATGAAACATATTCCTTAAAGAAGGAAAATTGAATCACAAATATTTTAAGACTTTAAAAATAGTTAGAATCAAAATACTGAAAATATTATAAAATAAAATAAAACTCAAAATATAATAAAAATAAGTGGATTAATGATATAACATGTCAAATTGTAAGTATATATATATAAGACAAAAGAAAGTAGCGGTGATTTTTCATATGTCTCTGAGAAATAAAAAAGATACTAGAAATCCCTTACCTTAAGTCAAAAATTATTTTATACATATTCAAACATAATATATAATAAATATATGTTTATTATACATATATTAAAGAACCATACATATATATATCATACCATATATGATTTACTTATGACCTTTTATTGTGAATTTATTAACAATCCCTTGTTAAAATCACTTTTCTGATAACAATAGCTTTGTTTTTCGTGTATGTTTGGATTTTTTATTTTTGGCCATCTTACTTTAATGATGGTGAAATAATATATATAATTTTACACATGATATAAATATCATATATATTTATTATATAAATATTTATAATAATTTATAAAAGTTATAGATAGAAAATAAAATACCCGATTCATAGAGGCAATCGGTCGTATGTACACATGAATGCTGTTTCCATTTTATAGGAGGATTTAAAGACATAAAGGTAAATAATGTATTACAATTAATATATATATATATATATATATATAACATATTATTATTTAAAACTATCCTTTTTACCTTCCATGTATAGCGTATGTGACGAACCAATCACATAGTTTTATGAGGCGGTAGTCCACCGTACACACGAGTGGAATTATTGTAATCCCATGAAACGTAAAAAAGGAGGTATAAATGATATAATAATTATAGAAGTATAAATATTTTAACAATATCATATTTATTTATTTAATACATCCTTACTATCATCCAAGTAAAATAGAAATGAAAAACACATCAAATCGGTTAATGAGGCGGTAGTCTGTCATACACATGAGAGTTTGTTTCATAACCTATTTGATTAAACATGAGAAGGATTTAGGTAATTAAATTAACATAATAAAATATTATTATATGAAATATATTTAATTTCTTATATCATAATTGTGAAATAATAATTTAATGATGTTGTGGTGAAAATAAAATAAAATGCCCGGTTAGGGATGTTATATATTCTTCGAACAGATTCTTTTGGTTTGCACCCAAAGGATTATTAGGGTGGATTTATGACCAAAATAAGGATTCAAGGATGAGGGAGGTAATTAAGGAATTTATTTGGGAATGTATTTGTATAACCAATGGGTTTTTAAAGTGTGATTATGTGAAGATAGGTGGAAGGCTTTTATAAGTGAGGTGAGTGGCACACTTGTAGTTTATGAAAATAAAATTTTATACCCACATATTTCATATTAAGAAGGATAAAAAAATGGGATATTATATAAAATTAAATATATAAGGTCTAAATATTAATGGAAAATGGGTGTTGGAATTTTTTTGGGCCATTTTAACCCTTATTTTTTTAGCTTAATCCCATGGTAAACCTATTTTTACCTCAACTATGGTAAATAATTTTTCCTATTTTAACTATTCATTATGGTAAAAAATTAATATAAACTTATTAGATAATATAGATTATTCTAATTCCAAAATATTTGATCAATTTTTCTAAATCCTAGTCACATATTTTGAAAATTTTAATTTAAAATTAATCTTACAGACATGAAGATAAAGTGGTTTTCCAAAAAGAAAATATTCAAAAAGAGTTAAAAAATTTATATCAAATTGATTAAAATTACCAAAATCATATCATTAGATATATAATTTAACTAATTTTACTTTTAAAACAAATTTGAAATAATTTATATGGGCATAAATGTTTTAAAATAAATAAAAATTATTTATGTAAACCTATATTTTCATTATTCATCGAAAAATTTATCATCTCAGAAAATTTCAAAAGTTCACCCCAAAACAATTTTTACAAGATGATTTCAAAATTTATGTTTATTTTTTTAATAATTTTTCAAGAATATTCAAAAAATAATTTTGAAAAAGTTCACAAAATGTGAAAAATTCCTTTTTATAAAAATAACCTTTTATGAATAAAATTGTATTTATTCTTGTCTCTTCTCTAGATAACACATAAGATGAATGTTAAAAAAATTATTGAATATATTATATATAAATTTAATTAATTTTTTTTGAAAATTTATTTATTTCATTTATTGATGTAAAACATGTTTGTGCATATACAAATAGTTTTTCAAAAAAAAAAGATTTCTTTTATTTTTAAATATTTTTTATTTTCATTTCAAATTAATTGGTAACCAAATAATTCATTTTATATACATACATAAACCAAATTTTTTCACAATTTTTTTAATCCTATTAATACCCACCATTCAATGTCTATGTGATAACTATCATATTAAATATCAATATTTTAATAGTATGTCATGTTTTGTCTAAAATCAGGGTTGCATCTAACTCAAGATAAACTCTCTATAGTGTGTAATGCAAGATAAAATATGTGGTTAATGCAATGAAAAATATAAAAAATGTAAAAATTATTTGAAAAAAATCACAAAATCTTAAGGTGTTACATTCTACCCCCTTAAATAAATAGTTTCCTCACAATTTGAACTTGTGTTCGGTAATTATGGTTTTAGTATTTGAAAATCCCACTATGGAGAACCCACATCGTAAAAGTGTTAATGAATATTCTTCTTGAAAAGAGTGAAAGTGACATGTGAAAGTTATCTATAATAACGCATACTAGGTTTCCAAACAGGATAACATAGGTGAAAAGTGAATATATGGCCATGGAAGAAAACTGTGATGTCCAAATAATTATGGAGAGTGACAGAGATCACTGATCACAAGAATGATAATTATAATGATAAAATAAATAGCCACAAAACCATAAACCAAATAGGAATGAAAAAGGTCAATTATATCATTAGAAATGATAGTAATATGACAAATATTTATTTAAATATCACTCTCATAAAGTTTAAGAATTCCAATGAGAAGATATAATTACTTGATTTAATTAAATTTTATAAGAACAATCTCATCCATTGGTTATTGCTTGATCAATTACACTTCTTTTCTTACTCCATGAGATGAATTTTTCATGTATAAATCACTAATAGATAATAATATCCATAATGTAATGATAATCCATTCTTTCTATATCTAGTTATAGTTAAAACAAAATGGTTATCATAGGTTATCCGATATGAATAAAAATTTATATGGTTAAATAATAAATTAATCTCCAAAACCTCATCCAAAGATCTACTCAAACCATTCCATAAATGGTTAACATTATGAACCTTTAAAAATTAAAAATTTGTAAATAATTTAACTAAATTTACCAAAATAAACTAAACATGAATCTGCCAAATATCATAAAGTATATCCTAATTTCCACATGCCAAACATGTGAATAACTTAGTTTTCTATTTTTTTTGAAACATGTTAATGAATAGAATTTCCATAAAACCTTAATGAAAACATACATAATTTCTCATTTCTTAAATAAAACAATAGATTATTTAATATATTCTACTAATCAAATAATGTTGTAAACTCCATAAATGATAAAATAAAGCACTTTCTCCACATATCATTAATAGGTTCCAAGGCTATCAATACTATCTAATTTAATTTATTCATATACATTATCTCTTGATCCCAAGAACACTATCTCATCATCAAGAACATTTAGTGTTATTTTTCCATAATCATGTTTTCTTATAATATACTACCTTTCTATTAAATCACTTTTCTAGGTCATTAGTACCATTAAACATAATCATTAAAATCCTTTTATATTTCATAATTCTTGAATTCCAATATATAAACACTTCAATCGTTATACTACATTATCAAACAATTAACTAGGATTTATCATCTTATTTTATAATACCTATTTTTTAATATATGAAATATGAATCATGTATTAACATTCATCAACCTCAATTTAGTCATGATTATTATTTTTAACATAAAAAATAAAGTTAGAACATCCCATACCTTTCATATGTCATTCGTAGTCTCTTCATCATTAGTAGTAAAACCATTACTCAAAAAACCTTTAATATTTTCTATATAAACTTTACCCCTAAGACATAAATTCATATAATTCCTATATTTTAAACATTTAAAACATTGAACCATTGATGATACCTTAGGAAGACCATTATTTCCATATATTTCATTAACTGAAATTTTAATTTTCCCTCAGAAATTTCATACTCTATGACCTTTTTCCCCACACATAAAATATCATCTCATTCCGTTGAAAAATTACCTTGAGTGCTTCTTCGCACATTATTAAAATATAGGATACTTAATATACATTCCTCAATGGTCTCCACTACCTAAAATTTCAATGAACTCTCTCCTCCACTTCTATTGCGAGTCTAAGAGTTGGTTAAGGTGTATTTTTTTAATAATATATCATGATAAATTACTAGCGATAATCAAAATAACCTTCAATCCATTCATCATTCCATTTGTTTTACCATAAACACATTGTGTATCACATTTAATGTTAATACAGTTCCTTCTAGTTCTATCCAATGACTAAAACCAAAAAGAATAGTGCGAGTAATAATAATCCTATTGGGGAACCATATAATCTTGAAAAATATATTATAGGATGTTTAAATCCTAACACCTTCTTTTTAATATATTAAAGATTAGGTTTATCATAGGCCATACATAGTCATCATCTATTTAAATCCTTCATGATGGTTCATAAATAAGGTTTGAATTTCCAAATAATACCCCTCAGGGGTGCCAAACTAGGTTTTTATCAAGGATTTTATCATGAACCATGTGACGAGGATGTCAAGATAAATGTTCCATTTTCAAATTTATTACCCCTAGGTACCTATGTTCCGTAGACACATCCACCGGTAGTGTCTAGACATGGATTTGATTTTTTGGAAACCAATTTCTCTATCATTTATCAAAATTTCAGGACATTTACCTATACTTGGGATCACCCTTATAATTATCCTTAGACTTATCCCTAGAAATATCCTTATAAGTATCCCTTTGGAATTAAATAAAGTTTTCTTATCCTAGTTTATTAATATTAACCAAACCATTCCTTTGATACCAACTGTAAAACCAAAACTACGAATACATAGATATTACATATTTTAATTGAATATTCATTACATTACAGAGACACATACTTGAGAATATTAAAGGTATAATGCCTTTAGAAACATAGAAACATAAACAATTGGTTCATAAGAGTTCTACATCATCTCCCACTTAGTTCCTCATAACTAACATCCCTATTAAACCTATCTCATGTAATATCTATCATTATAACATGGGGAGAAGAAACATAAGAAAGTTGATATTAGATACTCAGAAAGGGTAAATAGTGGAATTATATAAACATAATGTGGGCATAAGGGTATGAGAACATGAGAATAAAATATGAAAACCATACCCTATATGTCAAAGATCAAAATCGCAGGTCATGGAATAATTATTGGAAGTGCATAAGATATGAATCCTAAGGAAATAAAATAACATTAGACATGTGAGAATAACATTGACATAATACATGGAAATGTGAAATATGTATAAGAATAGAAAATCATTAATTTAATAATGATGGTTGATTTCCTAAAATATCATAGTGGAATGGTTTTAAACCCCAAACCATCATAATAGTTGAGATTCACTCCCAATACAATCATATAAAACATAGTAACTTACTAAACTAAGTTCAATTCCCATTCCAGTCCTATTTAGATCAAGATATATCAAACATTACCCAATTTATTGGTGGGATATATATGACCCATAAACCTTTAGTTATAACTTAACCACTATCATTGGTTATAACATAACTATTGTCCTTGGTTATAATGTAACCAACATCCTTGGTTATAACTTAAGCCCCCTCAAATAATGAAAATAATACATATTCATGACATAATATTATAAAAAATTCATCATATCAGAACCCATGAAAAGGAATGGGTCTCAAAAAAAATTCATCATAACATTAACTTTATCAAAGAAAGAGGTTTTATAATTATTTCATCATTTCATCGAAGCATAACCTATAGAAAAGGAAAGAAATTTTATAAGAATTTATCATGGTATAACTACCATAATAGAAATGGGGTTCATGAAAATCTTGTCATTATAAACACAAACCATCTAGAGAAATAATAAGAATGGTATCCTTGGATAATATCCCCAGGAAAGCATAAGTATCATTCAGGGATGTCATTTTAGATTTAAAATTATGTTGAAAGATCACTTGGAAAATTTATTAAGAAAGATAATTTTTCATTAAAAATAAAATTGTAAAATATAATATTCTTAAAAAATTTACGAAATACCCTTTTTTAAAATAACCTTGAAAACATTTAAAGGGATCTTTAAAAACCATTTAAAACATTTTGTAAGGAAAATATCATTTATTCAATTAAAAACAATTTTCAAAAAATAAAACATTTTAAAAATAATTTTCTTTGAAAGAAACCATGAGAAATTATAGAGGAATATTTAAAGAAAATAATTCCCATGATGGTTGGAAATTCAATTCATACCATACACATTTTGACAAATATTCCATTCACATTTTTTGATAAAATCCAAAAATAACTTGTTTCAAAAATAGAAAGAACATCACTTTCAATTTTTTTTAAAAAAGTAAAATATGAGATAAAATTTATTTAATAAATAATATGTATAATCTTTAAAAAAAATGAATTTTGTTTTAGAAAACACCGTTTTGGAAGGAAAAGTGTTTTTGACCGAAGAGAGAAATAAAGATTATTTTTCTTATAAACATAATTTTAACTCCTAAGTATATAAAGAGAGGAAAATTAAGTGAAAAAATATATTGTCAAGAAATAATTATTGGAGAATAAAATTCATGAGTTTTTTGAGATACAGTTTATAATATTTCATTATTTAAAGCATAATCATGAGTAGTCCAATAAATTATGAGATTGTAACATAAAACCCTTACCACTTTGGTATCATTGAATGATAATCCCCATGATTGAATAATGTTAAATTAAACTAAGAATATCATGAGAATAAATAAATAAATTATATTATATATCAAATGATATGTATACACACCTTATTAAATGATATCAGTGCTAAAAATAACATATATCTCAAATAAATAAAACTGAGACAAAAAACCCTTACTACCTTGAATTTTTTTTAACCATAAACCCCATTGAAAGAGAGATATAAAAATGGATATGTAAATCCAAGAAATTTTAAGGATATTCATCATAAAATAAATTCATGTGAATTATATATGCCAAATAAAAGGAACACTTGGTGAATATGGCTAGTGTCTCACAAAAAAGAAACGTGATATAGAAATCCCTTACCTTATGTATTTACATCCTTTGTATATGATCAAAACTACTATATAAAAAATATAAGTTTATTATAAATCTATTATATAAACACAATTTTTTATACCATTCCATATATTATTAAGTTATGATCTTTTATTACCTATGTTTTAAAAATTCCATGTTAAAGTAACATTTTGGGTAATAACTGCATTATTTTTTCATGTATGACTTGATTTGTTATTTCTGGTCCTCTTACATTAATAATGGTTCCATAATTAAAATAACTTTAACCATGATATAAATATCACACACACACAAACACACACACACACACACACACATATATATATTGAGTATACATGTATTTATAGTGATCCATAAAATTTAGAGATAGCAAATGAAATATACTATTCATGGAGATGAAAATTCATACGTATGCATGAATGCTGATTCCATTTTACTGAATGAAAGAGATAAATAATGGTTAATAATATATTATAATTTTAAAATAATTTTTATATAATATATATCACATATGTTCATTAAATCCATCATTATTACATTCCATGTAAAGATTTAATGAATCATTTTGGTTTGCGAGGTGGTAGTCCACTGTACACATGAATGACGTTATCATATTTCCATAGAATTCAAAGTAAGAAATAAAATGAGATATAATAGTTATATAAGCATAATAATATCATTGATATAATATATAAACAATAAATTCATCATTATATCAATCCATGAGAGGTGGTTATAGAAAACAAATAACCTCAGTTCATGAGGAGGTAGTCCACCGTACACAAGAACGATGATTTCATAACCCATTTGATGGAAGAGGAGAAATATTTGGGTTATTAAACTAAAATAATAAAATATAATTATTTTAAATATAATTATTTTATTATATCAGAATGTTTTAAGAATAATTGAAGGTGGTGGAGGAAGAAATAATATAAAACACTCAGTTATGGATGCTACATATTCGTGTGACAAATTATTTTGGTTAGCACCAAAATGCTTATTAGGTTGGATTTATGACTAAAATAAGGCTTATACGATTTTAATATGGAATTAAAGAATTTATTTGGTCAAATAATGGAGAATCCAAAGGGGTTTGGAATTATAAATAGGAGAGGACAGGGGGTGGCATTTCATAAGTGAGTTGAGTATCACACTTGTATATTTTGAAAAGAAAATGTTATACACACATTTTTCATATTCCAAACAGATCCATAATGGTACATTATAGTACATAGAAGATATAACGATTAAATATGGCCATAAAATTGGTTTTGGACCCGTTTTCAGTGATTTTTAACCCTTATATTTTTAGTTTACCCCAAAGAAAACCCATTTTTACCTTAACCAGAGTAAATATTTTTTACTGTTTTTACAATTCATTATGGTAAAAATTATGTTAAAATTATTATAAAATATAAATTATTTTTATTGAAAATACATAATTTTTTTACAAATTAAACTCACCTATTTGTTTTAATTTAATATAAAACTTAACCTGCATATGTGATGAAACAACAGTTTTCCAAGGAGAAAATCATTAAAGGTTTAAGATGTTTTTATATCCAAATTCAATATAAAATTGATTACAATGAAAAATGGGATTAATAGATATATAATTGAACTTATTTTACTTTTATAACTATCTTAAATTTTTTAATGTTTTTAAAATCATTAAGAGAAATGAAAATTCTTAATAAAAACTAGTAATTTTACAATTAATAAAAAAATTATCTTTTTAGAAAATTCTAAAAAATTCACCCTAAGATAATTTTTATAATATAATTTTAAAAATTAATTTTATTTTTAAAATTTTTTTTCTATAAGTGTAAAAAAATTTATTTTTAAAAATTGCAAAAAATTCAATATTATTTTTTATAGAAAAATAACGTTTAAAGCATAAAATTGGATTTATTATTATGTATTGCATAGAAATCACATAAAATGAATGCTAAAAATTTATTTTAATATATAATATATAATGTTTAAAAAAATTAATCACCAAAATTTTCATTTTAAATTTATTTAGGAGAAACATGTTAGTGAAAAAAATTGTTTTTCTGAAATGGATTTTCCTTGTTTTTCAATGCTTCTTATTTTCATTTTTAATTAATTGGTTACCATATAATTAATTTTCTATAAACATGTAAACCTTATATTTTCATAATTTTTTAACCCTATTCATACCCACCATTCCAATTACTTGGTTATAAATATCATATTAAATAATAATATTTTAATAATATGTCACATTTTGTTTAAACTTAGTGTTTCATGTAAAACAAGAAACACTTAGTGTTGCATGTAACAAAATATAATCTATGTTTTGTGTGATAAAAAATATAAAATTGGTATTTTATATAATTGAATATAACAAATAGATTAAAATTATTTGAAAGAAATTCACAAAATCTCAGGGTGTTACACCAAGGATACTTAAGTGGGAATATATCCCCCTAAAGGTTTGTCTCAGAGGGAGTATGGACCTTTGAGAAAATGGTAACATCGTTGGGGAATTCATATTATAGGAGGATGATGATAACTTTAATCCTCTTATTTTAGTGGATGAGGATGAGGATATAGAATGCAAGATAAGAATGTTATCCCCCAAGAATTACTAGGGGCCTACTGCATTAGGGATGAAAATATTTTCTCCTCACTTGTAGGTGGAAGTGAGTGGGGTTATGATAGGTTAGATGATAAATATCTAACTAAGTATTTAAAATCCATATACTTGGTCTTATGTATCCACTAATGAAAAAAGGTACCGATACCAGATGATTTCTTAACAATTTAAGAATCTTGTAGGAAGTGAGTACCGGTACATGAACCAAGACGTTTTCCACCATCACGCCCAAGGATGGGATCCTCATTACCAAGGGAATTAAAATTTTTGAATATCCCAAGGACCCTAACTATTAGAGAGGTTCAATGAAGGGACTTCCTTTAATAAAGGAATTCATGATCAGGGGGGGACACACTAGTGTGTCTGATTCTCTAACTAGATGGGTTTGGTGTTCATAGAGGAGGTTTCAATTTGGCCTTCCTTAGGTCTTGGTATTGGTTAGAGAGAACCATTTTAAATGTTTTCAGAGGGTATAAGATGGAGATGAATTCTATTTTGAAGGAGGGTAATGGGATAATAATAGTGAATATCCTATGAATACCCCTTTCTGCATACTTTTCTTGTTATATAGGATAAGGATATAGAAAAGGGGGGTTATACAGAAAGGAGGTTCCTTTATAGGGAGTTTCCTTACTGAATTAGGGTGTCCCCTTCACAGAAAACCAAGAAGATATACTCACTCACAAAGGGGTCCTTTTATGGGAAAACACTCTTAGCTAAGTACTACTTTATTGAAGATTCATTCTCCATTGCAATACAATGTAAGTAAATTACCTTCAGAACTAAATTTTTTTCACTCAATCTTCTCTTATCTCTTTTGGGGTTATCATTATCCACATATTTATTTTCATACTCTCTCATCTACAATTATTTAAATATGGGATAAAATAATGTATTTATAGGTGGTTCAATAATACCCACTTTCGCAAAATGGATAGTCCCATAACATACCTAAATATATACAGTAGAAAATAAAAGAAACCATGCACCACTAATAGTTATCTTCGTTCCCTTCCAATATTTCACATTTAAAGGGGGCATGGTATTACTGTGTCTCCTCACAAATTATTTTCATTTTTATGGGAATGGGATTACCATATTCCTTATAGAATTTGTTTTCAAGGTTCCATGTGAAGAAGTAGTATCTATATAGAATATGTGCTATATGGTTTTATGTACCTTTCTAATTTTACATGATTTTTTTCACCCGTTTTGATTATGGAATCCTAATCCTACAATAATTTTATTGGATTAGTGTACATTTCATGTCAAACATGCATCTTCCTACTAGATGATTAATTTTCAATTTTATAATATATGGGCATACCATTAGTTGTGATATAAAAATAATTGTTCAGTATGGAATCCATCCTTGATATAATGAGCATGATATTCAATAAAGTGCTCTAACCTAGATAGATTTTTAGAAACATGATTCAAACCCCAATTTTAAAATTTAATTCCAAAATAAAATTCTTTTGGTAAAAAAACCTATCTAAGAAGCATTTATTTAGCTTTCTTATTTGATAACTAAAAAATCAAAGATGGGTAGTCTATATAAACAACTAATTTGAATAAAATAATATATATCTTAATTTCTTTGATATTATAGAAAATAGAAAGTATCTCATTATCTGTTGTGGAAAAATTTAGGTATTCTATATTTAACTACATACTTATATAGTATAACAAAAACTTCTTCCTTTATGTTTTTACCAAGAATAACTCCCATAGTAAGATAACTAACATCATACATAATTTAAAAAGTTAGAGTCCAATATGGTGCTATGATGATTGGAGTTTAAACTATATCATTATTTAATCTCTTTAAAGATTCTAGGTGGTTATTAAATTTTTTTAACATGTTATCATTTTACAGTAGTGGACATAATGGTCAAATTATTTTCAAGATTTCCATCATAAACCTTTTATAAAACATATCATGTTGAAGGAAACCTCTCACTATCATTACAAATGTTGGAGGAAGTAGTGATGAGATAGCCTAAATTTTGGCCTTATCCACAAAAAATATATTATTTAATATTCTAGGAACCAAACAATTTCCTTAGTAACCATAAAATATATTTTCTACCAATTGATTAATAAGTTAGTTTGTTCATATCAACCAATCAATTTTGATAAATTATATTATAAATATTCAAAATCTAATCTTAGGATAAAAAATTAATCCTTGAAAACATCAATAATTCTTTCAATAATGTTTAAGAAAACTGTTTTCATAAATCTCTAAAATGTGGCAGGTCGTATACATAATTCAAATAACATTTTCTTATTTGAAAATTTGGCATAATTAAATGTTAAAGTGGTCTTATATTGAATAACCTGATCCAATGAAACTTATTTTTATCCTAAATATTCATCTAAAAACCAAAAAATGAGAATGAATTGAAACCCAATATTGTATGTAATCAATGAATTAATGGAATTGGCCTTTCATTTCTCCCTTGTTTCAATTCCATTAATTTTGTAGAACTCTCAATATATTTTCATTTATTATTGATATTTTATCATTGCCTTAATTTTTATTTATTTTCAGAACTCCTTTCTTTGAAAGTATATGTATGGAAATCCCCAAATCACTATAAGAAATGGGGTAGAATATCCCATCATCAACAAATATTGTTAACTCATCCCGAACTAATTATTTCATATTTTAGTTTAGCTCTATTTGACACTAAACAATTTAATTAAACTCTTTCTCTATCAGCATTTTATGTATACATATCGAATGAATAATTTTCTTGATTTATAATATAGTCTATAAAATTGATATATTATTCATTATAAACTCATAAAGAAAACTTTTTTCTTAATGATCCTTATATTTATTTGAGAAAATCTAAAGTAGGGTATCAATTGAACCTAAATTGGTATATTTAATCTTGTTAGGGAATAAATTAAATTAAAAATTTGGTGGATTTTGTATATATGGTTAAATAATAAGTCTATAATTACCCAAATACTCTTATATCATTTCATCTATATCAATATTTTAATTATCTTCATTTATTATATCAAATTTATCAATATCCAGGGTTGACTCTACCTTTTATTTAGAGAACATATCTAGTTTATATTATTCACAACCCCTTTGAATATATAACTTAGTTTTGACCTATTGATTAATGAAATACACTAAATAGAAATTGTCCAATCTATATGGACTCCTCATAGAATGAAATTTATTCAAACTCATTTTTCTCCTATATGAAAAGAAAATTTTCCATGAGACACATAATTTAGTGTACCTTCAATGGATAAGAATGGTATTCATAATATAACATGTTATTATATATCACTTTATATGTATTATACCTAAAAACAAACCAAAAGGATAATCATCCAAATTTGAACTAGTAAATCTTCACTGAAACCTATTTGATGTGTTAGTGATTTTTCTTAGAGACCCAAAGTATTATGTTGGTTGTATTTTTTTCAAATATATGTTGTTAATTATAATTTCAATATGTGTTGGGTGACATAGGAAGATCCTAATGAATGAGATTAAGTTTATTCTCATACAATGATGGGTATAGAGGAATGAAGTTGCTTCTTGGTAAGAATCCAACATACAAGATGATTGGTTAGATGATATTCATGTTAAATATTGGTGATGATATTATGATAAGTACTATATACTATCCAAAAACGTGTCTAGTAGTTAGGAAATATGGATATTGAATAACTTGTAACTCTATGATTTTAGAGGATATTGAAGATAATTAAATGTTTTGAAAAGATGTCAAAATGAAGAGATTTAAGAAATGTGATTGGATATGTAAATGTTTGATGAGATATTGAGAATCCATCCATGTGTAAGTGAGAATGACGAAATTATATAATCAGTGATTAAATTCATTTAGATGAAGGTATAAATAAGATAATATGAAAATGGATAATTAAAAACAGTGAACAACTTTAAAAATTCTATAAATAGAGTATTTATACACTAGAAGTTTTTTAGAATTAAATTTGATGACGTTTGGAATTATTTTTGATAACTTCCAATGTTATTAGAAGTGTTTTGGTGATATTGAGAATGTTTTGAGAATAATATAAGTGACACTAAACTTATTTGAAGAAATATAGAATTGTTTAATTGAAGTAAAAAATTAGAAATGTCCTTGAGAGACCTTGTACTTAAAAAGGTTTATTATGAGTAAGAGAGTAAGAAATATGTTAATGGAATAACTTTTTGAGTTTAACCTTGTACTACATAAGGTGGGATTTAGATATTTAAGGATATTTCCTAACATGATTATGTTAAGTATAAAGTTACAAGGGTTCAGTATACTACTAAGGTGGGGGTGATCGTTGATATATTTTTATAAATTATTATTTTAAAATAAACATCTTATACCGCATCCATTTGTGATCCCCTCAACTTTATTTCTATGAATCTCTCTTAAATTAAGCAATATATAAATAAACAAGAAAAAAAATATTTTTACAAGTTTTGGATCTAAGGTATACTCCTTTCCATGATTAGTTTTGTACTCCAATCACATATTATAGACTATAATCAATCACTAACTACAATGGTATGGTGCTTCCCACATCCACATATAGTCCCACTATGTACACACTTTCCTATATCTCACTTGGATTCTATAAACATAGCTTCATAGTGAGTTTATAACTTCACATTTTTTTCTGGCATACCTGAAGTCAGTCAAGCACCATTGTATATCGGTATGTATATACAAGTTTTTTATTCAACCATAATTTACTTTAAATGTACAAATATTTTAATAATATTTTTTATAGGGGGATTTATATCAATTTTTTAGAAAGAAATAATGTTGGAAGACATTTCCACTTTCCTGAATTTCTTCTTTAGACTAGAAAAGTCAGAGAAAGCACACGTCACCACCGTTGATTTGTTAGTCATAATATAAAAGTGTTATTTATATCCAACATAATAAATATAAATGATATCTTATTATGATATTCTTATATTTAAAATTAAGTAAGCCTTCTCATTGGCTTCATGATCTATAAGTCTAGGGTTTCCCCATTCCCCTTACTCCACCATCATTTAATTGAGTTCTCTGTAGTTAATCTATTAATATTATTATTTAAGCACGACCATTATTAAGAAACTATTAAAATTTATGGAATTAATTGAAATAATGAAATTTTAAATATTAATTATAATATATTAATATAAATAAAAACAATTATAAAAATTACTTATTATATGATAATGTCTCTATAGGTTTTTAAAATACTATTTCTCCAAAAATGTTTTTTATTTCCTTTTGTGAACAATAATAAAGTTAATTTTTAATAATTTAAGAAAATTAATTTGATAAATTAAAATTCATTTTTTAAAATTAATTTCAAAATTTTATTAGGGTGAGGTTTTGGGATTTTTCTAAAAAGACTAATTTTTTAATGAATAGTAAAAATATAGTTTTTATTACAAAACGATTTTTCATTTAAAGAATTTATAAGGTTACTTTTTTGTTTTAAAATGGGTTTAAAAGTAAAATTAGTGAAACTATATATCTATTAAACAAATTTAGGTCATTTCAATATTTTTCTTATTGGATTTTGATATAATGTTTTCAAAACCATTGAACATTTTATCCTTGGGGAAATCACTTTCTCATCACATCTATGAGTTTAATTTTAAATTAAAATTTTCCACTTATGTGAGTTAAATTTGAAAAAATTGATTCCATATATGAAATCATAATAATTTATATTATCAAATAACTTTAAATTAATTTTTCACTATAATGAATAGTAAAAATGGTAAAACTTATTTATTGTTATTTAGGAAAAATGGGTTTACTGGGGGGGGTGAAATAAAACGATATGGGGTAAAATTACTTTGAAAATTGTCTAAAATAAAATTTATAGAAATTTTTTACCTTATATATTCTCGGATTGATAATTTTCCATTTTAGAACCTTTTGGAATGAGAAATATGTGGGTACTCCTATTTCTTCTAAAAACATCCATGTGTGTCCTCTCCCCCACTAATAAAAGGACACAACCTTTCCTCTCCTCGTTACGCATCCAAAAACATTTTTTAGATAATACATAACCAAATCCATTCACTAATTACCCATTATCATTCTAGAGGCTTTATTTTGTTCAGAAATCCAACCTAGGAAGGCCTTTGGTTCAAACCTAAGGAGGTTACCCAAAGAAGAGGTAACATTTTTCAACATGAGTTTTTATTTTAATTATTTACCCACATCATTAAAATATTATTAAAATTATATAATATTATAAAATAATTATATTAAATATTTCTATATGTTATTATTTTATGGGCATGACTTACATCAATCACCTCATCCCTTAAATGGGAAACAATAATTTTGCTCGTGTGTACGACGAACTACCGCCTCACAAAACGATGTGGCACATTTTCCATCAACACATCTCATGATTAGATATTATTATAGGTATAATATATATATATATATATATATTATATTTTTATCGTGAATATTATTTGGGAAATATATTATCATATATTTCTTTTTTTTACTTTCTATTCTTTGGGGGATACGATAACTTTGATCGTGTGTAAGGCGGACTACCGCCTCATGTAGCGATGTGGTTCTTTATTTTCTTATATTTTATATAGAAGGTAAAAATGTATAAATTTAATAAATATATGTGTTATATATGACATAAAAATTATTTTTTTAATTGTAATATATTATTTTCCTTTCATTCGCTTCATCTATTGATGAAATGGATAAAACATTCACAAGTACGTACGACCTACTATCTCAATGAACAGTGTATTTCATTTTCTCTCTATAAATTTTTATGGATTACTCTAAATAAATATATTATAAGTCTATATAATATTTATATCTTGTTTAAAATTATGTATATGATGGATACATGAATAAAGTAATATTACCAAAATTAAAAAATCAAAACATGAAAAATGAAGCAGTTATTACCCAAAATGTAATTTTAACTAGGAATTGTTAATAAATGGGTAATAAAAGGGTATAAGTACATCATATATTAAATTATATATATTTATATCATAATGAAATTTATATATAAAAAATTTATATTTATTATACATGAGGATACAATTATTTTGATGCAAGAGGAACTCATGCAATTGGATTTTTGTCCCAATTTTCCTTCTTTGAGACACATGTTATGTTATATACCTATATTATTTTATGTAGTGTATATATGGTCCCATTGAAATGTAATATCATGAATTAACTTATGATAATGAAATTTTAGTTTTCATTTAATGTTATTCTTTCATTGGGGCTTACGATTCAATTTTACCAAAGTGGTAAGGGTTTTATGATACAACCTCACCATTTATTAGAATTGTTAAGGATTTTCATTTAAAATATTATAATACATCTCCAAATAAAGCCATTGATTTTATTTTACTATAGTTATTTCATGTGAATACAATTTTTACCTTCATTTTCCACTCTTTATTTACTCAACAGTTCAAAATAATTTTTTTAAGAAAAACCTTCTTTATTTATCTTTTCGATCAAAGACTCATTTTCTTCCAAAACCACATTTTCTAAAAATATTTTGAAATAATATTTTAACAATATAAAAATGTTTTCTTAATTAAATATTCACCCTTGTTTTACTTTTAAATTTTTTTTGAATGTAATCGTTGTGTTATTTTCTAAACAAGGCTTGTTTGGATTTTAACCAAAATGTAAAAGGAACATTTTTTTAACATATACGAAATGAATGGAATTTACCACTCTAATGATTAAAAAATTTATAGAGATTTTGTTATAAATTTTGAAATTAATTTTCAAACTAAATGATTTCCATAATTTTATATGAACTTTTAATTTTTAAAAGTTATTTTCAAAGAATAGTTATTTTCCTTAAGAAATTGTTCAAGTGATATTTAAAAATAATTTTCCATCTGTGTAGACATAATTTGATGTTACTATTTATTTACTGGGTATATGATACAATGATATTATTATTATTTCTGTGGATGGTTTATTTTTATGGTGAAAAGATATTTTTGAAACCAGTTTCTCCTACGTGGGTTATACCATGATAAAATGCTTTTGAAACCTGGTATTTTTTCCATGGGTTATGCTTTGATTAAATGATTAGCAAACCTATTTCCTTTCCACAAACTATTTTATAATTTAATGTTTATGAAA
The DNA here is from genome assembly GCA_963277665.1 of Viscum album. Classification (NCBI taxonomy): domain Eukaryota; kingdom Viridiplantae; phylum Streptophyta; class Magnoliopsida; order Santalales; family Viscaceae; genus Viscum; species Viscum album. The sequence goes on along the minus strand of OY728162.1, from coordinate 209,426,018 downwards.
CCCATTTATTTTCATTGGTTTTAATATGATGACTGTTTTATGATCTTGTGGATCACGTCTGTATTATTTTAATTATATAAAAACTGGGACCTATATCTCTCTCCAATGCATTGAGAAAATATTGATATCTCATGAGATAAATTATACTAGAATAGGGAGTGAATCCAGTTTAGTATGGGATTAAGTCCACTATGATATTATTGGTTTTTAACATTGACTATCATTATTTTTTGGGTAGTTAACCCATTTTACTATGTTAGTATTGGAAATGATCCTTAAACAACCAAGGAAATGATTTTCTATGATTTTGTGTATGCAAAAAAATGACTTATTCCAATGTTATGTTTTCATCAGTCCGGTTCTTTGATTCAATTATGATTCATGTCTTATGAACATCCATGATTTATACTAGGAATCAATTTTATTTTCTATGATATGTAGGTTGTGGTTTTAAAATGTTATTTTCATGTTATCACCCCCTTATAATCATGGTATTTTGATATCTCCCTTGGTAAGCTTTCTTGATAATATGAGGTTAACCTTTCTAATGTTTAATTTCCCCAAGTTATGATGAATATTTTTATGTGTGAGATGTATAATAAGGGTTCTGGTTATGATGAACATAATGGGAGGTAACTTAGATCACTCATGGAAAAATTGGTTGTATTCCAAAGCTTACAAAGGCACTAGACCTAAATAATTTTAACTTATATCATTATAAAATGAAATGACTATTGATCTATTGAGATGTAATATTTATATATGATATATTTGGGACATTAAAATTAGTATCTAATAAAGGTTTAGTTAACATTTGGAAACAAGGATGAGAAAATTTTAGTGAGATATCTATGGATATCTCTATAGATAAGTCTAAGGATGAGTCAAAGTATAGGAAAAAGTCCTGGATATTTCTTAAAGGATAGAGAGAGTGGTTTCCAAACAATTAAATCTCTTTTTTTATAATAAAAGTGGATATGTATCTATAATAGAGGTACCTATGGTTAATAACTCAAAAAGGGTGTATTGAGTTGGAATTGATCTTCACCTGGTGTATGATAATAGGTATTGTTGTACACCTTGTTTGATACTACTCGAGAGTATGATTTGGAAAATCACAAAATACATTCAAAACATCATGAACAATTTAAATATATTAAAACTATTAATTTCATATGATAAACCTAAGGTTTAATAGAATAAAAATAATGTTCCATGATTTAGACATCATATAAGTGATTTTTCATGATTATGTGGTTCCCCACTATGATTAATATTTCTTAATCTGTGATTTTTTAGTTTTATTAAATGGTTAAAACCTAAATAAACAATGTTAATGTTGAGTAATATGGACATTTAAATGATTTTCCTTATGAGAATCCAAAATTTATGGGATCTAGAATGGAAAATTTCATTTCTATGTTCACACAACTTTCACAATCCAGGACGAACTTCCAAATAAGAAAAGAATTATAACAACCCCGCTATTTATTAAAAACATAAACATGATTTATTATATAAAATTCCAATTAATACAACTCTAAGGATCGAGAGGTCTAGTGTCTTGGGAAATTAGAAACATTACATAACAACTTAGAACATAAACCACAACATCGTTATTGAAAACTTCCTTTACATGACCACAACATTCCATCGTACTTAGCATTGAATTAGATAACCTGAGGAAATTCATAATAAAAGGTTGAGCTATAAATCCATGTAAGGGAGTAAACAAGGAATAACATGAATAATACAATACATGTTAGGCAATAGGCATATCAATGGATCATAAATGAAACATGAACAAAAAGGCAATATATAGCATGATTATTATAACATGGAAATGTGGGAACAATCACTTAAAATGGTATTAGAATTATCCATGGATCATTTCACATGGATCATGAGTAAACCCTCATTGCAATTGATTTATTATGATACTAATCTTTACCCAATGCATTCGAGCGCTATCAAGGCACACCCTTCTTAATCATTTCATTTCATGCATAAGTGTGACACATGGATCATATAACATGGAATCATACAACATTATCATTTATTCCATGATAAATGATTGTGGAATAAATACATAAATGTCTATAGTAAATTTTCACAATGTTGAATACCCTTGATAGAGAAATGGGCTTGGTATTCACTAAAAACGACTTTGGCTTGGAAAATCACGATGCAATTTCGGCAGCATAACGACGTTACATAAGAATTCATAAAAATGGTTTGTGAGATAGAAAGGGGTGTCTAATAATATTTAAATAAAATGGAAATTAATGGGGATATATAGATACATGCACCAACATATGTAATTGAAGTTAGATTCATAATACAAAATAATTTCTTGAAAGTAAATGAGAAGAGAGAACTTTGTTACGGAATTTCGACACGGTAATAGGTGTACATGGGAGGAATTAATGAGAGATAAAGGGGTATCTAATCATTAAAAAATAAGTATGGAATTATGGGTGAGGTGAAAAATCACACCCCAACATTTTTAATCGAAAAAAAAGGGTATATCAATATAAATAAATTTTGACAAAATGAGAAAGGAATAAATCCCTTACTTGGAAATGTGATCCTAATGGATTTGGAGAGGCTTGAGAGAGTCCTATCAGGAGCTTGGAGAACCTTGTGAGGATTATATAGAGATTAGGGTAGAGTTTTGTTGAGCTATAAAGGATTTTAGTGAAGAGGAAGGGGGATCTGGGGTTGGTTTATATAGGAAAAGAGAGGGAATTCTTTATTATTTTGGTTTTGGACACCATACATTAAACTAATCCAAAAAAAAACAAACCAAACCATGGTTTTTGCCAATTTGTTTTCCAAATTTGAGAGGAAAACATTTTTTATAAGTCCAATGGCCTAACTTCTTAAAATATTAGGTTTTCTTATGTGGAGGTGAGTCACACTCTCAAGGAAATAAATTTAAAAAGTTAAAATGATTTATAAGTTTTGGAGGGTACACTAAAGCTTTGTAAAATAAATCAAACAAACATAAAATTACATTATCTTAATGTTAAAACATATATTGGCCCAACATAATGTTTATAGTATTTTATTACATCACTATTGGGTCATTATGATGTCAAAAAACACATTATATATTTAAACGGTATTTATTTTTTACCCAAACATTTGACTCTCTCAGAAAATTATGAAACATTCACCATTGGATAATTTTGACTTCTTGATTCCAAAAATAATTTTCCTTTTATCTACATATTTTTCTAAATATATTAATTTTTAGTTTTAAAATAAAAATCGACATTTATAAAAAATTCACAGGTTTTGAAAAAAATAGCTTTCAAACCATAATAAAAATCACAATTGTATTCATAATAATTATACAGTCATGTATATTTAATAAAAATTAATTTAGTGATACTATTTTATTAAAATATTATTTAAATAAAAAATAAATTAATTCATCAAAATAGATTTCTTACTTAACTAAAAAAATGTTATTTTTTCTTTAGAAACTATTTACAAAGTAACACCAATAAAATGAATGTATATTATCTATATAAAAATAATGTACATAATCATAGTCCTAGGGTCTTGTTACATAACCCCTTATAACACCAGCATAAGACTTAAGGGTAAGTTGTGCGATGGTGATAGACTCTTGGGGTGGATCAAATAACATCACTTGGGTGGTAATATCTATCAACTTCCACTTCTGCCATATGCGGTTCAATTCGAGATTATCATGTTGAATCTTGGCTTGGGATTGGTCAAGGTCAACACCTAATGATGATAACTACTTTCCGAGATCCGAAAAATGGGCTTCATATGGATTAATTCTACTAGATGAGGCAATCTATTCCTTCGTCTGAGTAAATAGGATTTGTTAAATCTCTATATTTATACTAATCATGTGATAAATATTCAACGACTATATTAGTAATGGTAACAATTCATAAAAATAAGGAAGTGCATATGTTATATAACCATCTTACATAATAATACATTTAATTATATCAATAGGAATTTTCATTAATGAATGTTTGGGTTGTTATAATAATGGGACAATGTTCTGTTGAGAAATTCATGATGTAATATTCACATTCACTTAGTGGGTTTTCTCATCCTATAGTTTCTAAGAAATGGATCAGTTTCAATGAAAAGATATTTTTTCCATTCCCTAGTGTTCCAAATATAGAAATTTTATTTTGGATGTCTATCATTTTGAGGGAAAAATAGATCAATGATGGACTCTCATCAAGAATACAAGGGAAAATGATGAAATGGACTCTATGGAGTTGGATGAGTTAAGAGATTATTTTTTAATAAGTACATAACTCATATTATTTATAAAATAATAGAGATATAATTCTGAGAGATAATGTAGAAGGATGATGATTCTGTTGGTACCTATGATGGAAATTTTACAATATATTCAAGGTATGATTCTAGAATTATCATCCAAAATGAAATTAAGGTTAATAGATTTTTAAATGGGATAAAACCAAATCTTTTATGGGAGTTATCCACAAGGTACTTCAATAGGTATGAATAAATAATTTGATGTTTTCTGAATGTGGGAATATAGATCTGATATTCTGATCAATATCATGGGTTTGAAAAGAAAATGAAGATAATGTTTAAAAGAAAATTCTAAAACCCATGGAAATAAGAAGATGATATTTCCTTCATGATCTAATTGTGTAATAAAATATAGAGAAACCTTTCTTAAGAGGACTGGTTAATGTTTTATGCATGAAAGGGAAAGTCATTAGGAAATAAAATTCTAAAGTGATGAGAAGAAGTTATGTAATGGGGAAAATAAAGAGAAATATCAACATAATACACCACCCACACTCCATTGATTCAAATTCAAGGAGTATCCGAATTATGAAAAATATTACAGAAATTAGAAGGTTAATTATTATGGATGTTTTCAACAAACCCTTAAGCTAAGAGATAAAACGAAATATCATGTGATCACTATTTCTAATGAGGGGTGAGATAAAAACATGGTGAAAGGTACAATTAACATCTAGTAAATAATTACCAATGTATTATTTGATCCGTGATCTACCTATTATTTCATATCTGAAGTGTTTTATATGGGTATCAAGATTCCAACCAAATTATTAGACGTAGAATTAATAGTTAAATCCTTTAATGGTATGATGATCACATCTCATGTATATGATTCCTCATTGGTTGAAGTTTGTGAGAAAGTTCTTCCTTCAAATCTTAGCATTCGTCCTATAGTTGAATTTTATGTTATCTTAGAAATGGATTCAATTTATCTAAATAAATACCAAATTAATTTAATGGAAGGGAAATCACATTTGGTATTCCAAAATATCCTTTGATCATTTATTTGTGTGATTAAATATATAATTTTTTTATGAAAATCAAATCTATTTTATAGGTTTTTATTCCTATTCAATGGGGGATTTAATATTATATGGTTGGGGAGAAACTAATCATTGATGATATAACAATTTTTGGGAGTTTTTTGATGTATATATAGAAAACTTTTCTAGAATTTCACCAAAATGTGAAGTTCAATTCGAAGTGGAACTCATACATAGTGAAATTTCTATTTCAAATAATCCCTATAGAATGGCCCTGGTTGAGTTACATGAATTGAAAAAGAAACTCTAAGAGAACATTGAAAGGGTATTCATTCAACCATGTGGTTCACCTTGGGGTGCACCGATTCTTTTTTTTAAATAAATATCGGTCAATGTGACTATACATTGATTATATGGAGTTGAAAATGATCATGATCAAGAAATAATTTTCACTTCCCCATATTGATGACCTATTTGATCAACTACAAAGAGATCAATATTTTTCCAATATTTTCTTTCATTATAGGTGTCATTAATTGATGTCCAAAAAGTAGGGTATCCACAATAAAACATTATTTAAAAGGTATGGAAACTAATAATATATAGTGATTCCATTAGGTCTTACTAATACCCCCACTATCTTCATGTATTTAATGAATTGGGTCTTTAAATATTTCCTCGATCAGTTTTTAGTAGTCCTTATAGATGATATTATTTTATATTAAAAGACAAAATAAGAAGATAACGATCACTTGATAATTGTACTAGAAACCATAAGGAAGATGAAACTTTATGAAAAATTTAGAATGTGTGAATTTTTGCCTAAAAATGATTAATTTTTGGGTTATATAATCTCAAGAGAGGGTATATCGATAGATCCATCAAAGATGAATGCTAATGAATGTTGGCCCAGAATATCCATGATGATTGTGATCCAAAATTTTTCTGAGTTATCTAGATATTATTGATTGTTTATGGAAAACTTTTCATGACTATCTAATCCACTTGAAAATTTAACTCAGAATGGATTCATGTTACTCTAAACAGATGAGTGTGAGGAAACATTCAAGGAACTAAAGATATAATTAGTTAGTATACTTATGCTTACATTGCCTTGTAGTATATAAGGGTTTTTAATCAATATTTATGCATCCAGGAAGGGTTGGGATGTGTTCTTGTGTAGAATGACATGTTTATAGATTATTCCTCACAGAAATTGGTGGTTCATGATCAAAATTACCCAACTCATTATTTGGAGTTCACTATGGTATTTTTTGTATTAAAAATATGGAGGCATAATCTTTACGGATAAAAGTGTTATATATATACCAATAAAAAAAATTTAAAGTACATATTCACATAGAAGGAGTTCAATATGAAAAAGATAAGATGGTTAGATATGATTAATGATTATGACTACTCAATACATTACCACCATGGGAAAGTGAACATGGTTGATGATTATTTGATTTGAAAGGATCATCATAGTATAACTATGATGAGGATCCCAAAAGATCCATTATTTATGGATTTGAAAAGGATAGATATGGAAATATTAATGGAAGGGGAGAAATTCTATAATTCCCAATTGTGTGTTAAACTATCTATCCAAGTGAATATTAACTATGCATTGAAAGAAGACATGGACCTGAAAAAGAAGGTGAGAAAAGTTCCAAATTTTAATCTTGATCATGATACAATGACAAGGTTATTGAATTGAGTATATGTTCAATCCATTTCCAATTTTAAGATGAATATATTAGAGGAACATCATATCTCTTCATTCTTTATTCATCATGGGAGCACAATGATCTATAGATATTTCAAAGAGTATTTATGATTGGTTGAATGAAGAGAGATATTGTAATGTTTTTATTTTGGTTCTTGGTATTTCCTCAATTTAAGGTTCAGAGAATAATGTATATAGATGTAACATCCCAGGTAAATAAAGAATAAAGAATTTTCATATTTACTAATATTTACGAATTAAATATTAATTTTACTTTAAAGGGGTTGCTATGTTTGATAGCGTACCCGATATGAAACAAAGAGTTTCATTGAAATCTTACGTTGCACACTAGTAATATAATAATATTATTTTAAATGGTAGTTAACATATAGACATTGTATTGGTGGGAATGGATATAAATAACTAAAATATGATTATATATGTTTGTTAAATGTTTTTACATTTATCCAATAAACGATAAAGGCTTAAAATACAGAAAGAATTCAATTTTAGGTGTATATGCCCCAGTTTTCACTAAAGGTTCATTTATCACCTTTTGATGGCGAACCGTAATTAAATATAGTTTTGTTCACTCTTATACATTCTATTGGACCAAATAAAACACTTCTTTAGAATTGGGACATCAAAATTTACTTTGTGGAAATTTTTGGTATCTGCCCGATAAAGTTCATTTTTTAATGAATACTTTAAAATGTTGTATTTTAATTCAAAATCTCTTTTTAATATAATTTATTTATATGATTAGATTATCTTTTGAATTGGTTTTAAAGTGAAATTATAAAATATTTTTACCATTAAATCCAATAGTGGTCGTTGGAATTAATTTCACTTTGAAATCAGACTTAAACTAGTGTCAATCTTTTGATACTTATTGTTTCATAAAAACACGCTATTTGTCATGACAGCGGGAACTAATTATTAAATTAATTAACGTGACTTATATGTTTTGAATTTTGTAAAATAGAATTAATTTTTGAATTCGGAATATCAAATATAGCTTAGGGTGAATTTTTGGTATTTTTCTGAAAAACTTCAATTTTTGATGAATAGTGAAACCACTAAGTGGTAGTTATAAAAACTGATTTTTCGTTAAAATGAAATTTTACAACTTCTATGATTTGATTTTCAAAAATCCGACATACATGGTTGTCATTAAGAATTAAAATGTGGTTCAATGAGATTAAAATAATTTTTTGGTGAATAGTAACTTTTAAGTTCTTAATCGCGATTAGAGGTAATTAGTGTAGTTTAAGGTTAAAATAATGTTTTAATAATATGAGATGAGCTTGACACATGTCCTACCCTTATTGGATGTGTCATGGACGACCATAAAAATCCATGGGTCAACTTGGGGACCCCATGGAGCCACTTTGGTTGGGAAATGACATAAATAACTTTTTATTTAATGTTAAAGTAAAAATGACACAAACATGAGATATTTTACTAAAAAAAATTTTCCATGGGGTTATACAAGATAGATTTTTGATTATAAATATTAATTGGAAAGCTACGAAGATTTCCTATATCATAGTATTTTTTTCATAATTTTTATACATTAAATAAATTAAATTATTTATGACATCATGATGATGCAGCGATTACCTCATTAATAAAGGATTTAAATAAAATGAAAAGATAATGTAAAATCTATGAATTACACATGTACAAAACCAATTGGATGGGTGGATTTCGAACTCTTATCACCTTACCCTCGAATTATATCAATGTGGGACCTTTTGAATCCGAAACTCATTTTAAAATAAAGTAACATTTCTTTACCTTCCAAGAGTGCCCCTCCTCTCCTCTTATAAAAGGCCCCCACCTCTACCTCCTTACCCACACTCCCAAAGCATTTGGCGCGGCCAAAACCTTCTCATTTTGGCTCTCCACATCCCTATATTACTCCTTGAAGCATCACTTTGGGCAGAAGGCTTCCCAAGTAAGCCTTTGAGCTCAAATCTAAGAGAGTTACCCGATTTTAAGGTAATGTCTTCTTTTGAGTCCTTTTGTTTTATTTTGCTTCTCCAACCCCCTAAACTCTTTTTATTCTTTTCTTTTGTAACAACTAAAGTATCCTCAATATACTAGGGTGTTGTTATGATAAGTATTCGAGCTACACTTACACACATCTACATCTAATGGTTAAAGAACATATTGTTTCCGTGGATGGCGAATTTCTGCCTCCCGAAACGATGATTGTTCAACATTCTTTTAACACCTTCAAAGGTGGCCATTATGATGACACTATATTTATATATGATATATATTATGTTTATGTTTTCCTTAAGCTTATGTATTTTTCATTTTGGTCATACCTTTATTGTTTCCATTATGGGTAAACGCGATATCTTCATTTAAGGAAGTGCGGACTACCGCCCCCTCAAAGTGATTTGATTCATTAATGCCATATGTGGGACGTATAAAGGATGGATTTAAAGTTATTATATATTATGTTATAATAAAATGATAATATACATATATATCATTATTATTTCTTTCCATTAAAGTATGAGATAGAAATGAAAGTAGCGTTCATGCGTACGTACGACTTACCGTCTCCATGAACGGTGCATTTCATTTCTTATCCCCAAATGTAATGTACTATTAAAAGTACATGTATATAATGGATATATATGAAGAATGATACATCTAAATGATAAATATAATTCTGGAATTAAAATATACATACCTCTTAGTTAGTTTTAATTCCATTAATATGACAAAGAAATGAAAGTAGCGTTCATGCGTACGTACGGCTTACCGTCTCCATGAATGGTGCATTTCATTTCTTACCTCGAAATGATTATGTAATATTATAAATACATGTATATGCTAGATATATATGATATATATGATATCCAAATCAAGAATGTCATTCTGGATATAAAGAACCTTTGACCACATGAACAACATGTAATTGTAAGAAGTCCACTTTCGACTTAAGAACCAAATATCGACAAAACAAACATTATTAACTTAAATGATTACATAATGTTTATAACATGGTAATAAGTGATATAAAAGTAATAATGAACTTGAAAAAGGTTCTTAAGCAAGTATAAATTAACTCAAGTTTATTATTCATGATGTTAAAGAACGACCGAGTCAAGTCGGACCCGAGGTAAGGGACTTCGTCTCAATCTTCTTTCATTGAGGCATATTTCGTTTTATACACAAATTTATTTTATACGATGTATAAAACCCTTTAACTTTTACTTTTATAAAAAAGGAATATTTTTTTACAAAGCGTTTTACAAAATGACAAAAAGGAATGTTTCTTTTAACTTACGCGGTGACAACGACTTTTTCTGCCGTTGTGAGTATTATTTGGTCTTTGGATTCCTCAACAAGCCGTAATGTATTTAAAATGAAATAAATACCATATACTCTTTTATGTATTTTGGTATTGAAAATGGTTTTGATAAATGATTCTATTATGTCAATATATTTAAATGATATATTTTGATTGAAATGTGGAAATGTTATCATTCCTTTATATTGGTTTTATGTTTTATGATTTTATAATGGTACTTGGACATTTGACGGGTGGTTACATGATAAACCATATGACGGGTGGTTCCGTGAATACCAGGACGGGTGGTTACGTTATAACCTCCAATGCATTGGGTATGGAAGTCGGCCGTATGGCTATTCCATTAAGTGATATGTGTGGAAGTCGACCGTATGGTTATTCCACTTAAGTATGTTTATGTCCCAAGTTACCTTTATATGTTATGTGTTCTTTATATGGGTTTTATGGTAATATTTTGGTTACAAAATGGTAAGTAATGATCTTTTATTCAGTGAAGAGTTTTTACTACTTCATAAAGGTGAAAAGTATTACTTTGATAAAGTATACATGGTTTACTTTTTGTTTTGATAAACTAACAGTTTTTATTCTTTGTGTATCCCTTACTGAGCTTTTTATGCTCACCCCAAGTTTTTTTTTGAAATGTTTTTCACAAGATTTAATGTGGAATAGGGTCAAGGATGGGATCAAGGGAAAGTCATGCTATATAAAACATGGAACTAGACATGTTTCTTTTTAAGAGTTTTTTTATTCTATGGAAACTTGGTAGAAGTGTCTACTTTGTAAATATTTTGAGATTGAATATTTATGCTATAATTCTATAAAAATCTAAACCTGAAAAGATCCTCAATGTCAATTATTCATTTAATTCAATATTAATTAAGGTTTAAGGTCGGGGCCTTATAGTTGGTATCAGAGGTCAGTTTAGACAACTTTAGGAGTTAGAAAATTGTTAAATTATAAGTTAATTTATGGTATGACTGAAATGATATATCTTTTAAAGATTACCATGTTGCTTCTCCTAAGATATTTCTGTGTTCAGAATGGTTTTCCGCAGAGGAAACAAAGCAGCTATGTTGGGACGACATCAGGAGGAAGACAACCTTCCAAATCAGCAACCTGAGATGGCCGGAGTCGGAACTGAACAGTTTGTTGTAGTGATGTCACAGTTGACTTAGGCTATAAATGGTGGTGGTATCCATGCACGAGATCAGCCAGATCAACCGCAGATGAACATGTCAGTGGTGGGACATTTCATGAGGCAACATCCCCCATCATTCAGAGGATCATCTAACCCCGTGCAAGATGAAGGGTGGATTAAAGAACTGGAGAAGATTTTTGATGTCATGGGGTGTTCAGAACATCAAAAGATTAATCTTGTTGTTTACCATTTTGAAGGTGAAGCTGATCAGTGGTGGCTGATGGTGAAAAATATCAGGGATAGTGATGAGATTGAGGATCTTCACTGGGACGAATTCAAAGGTATGTTTCTTGAGAAATATTTTCCTAAGGTGGTTCGTCTTAGGATGAAAAAACAGTTCCTAGAGATGAGGCATGAGGATGATTCAGTGGCTGCTTATGAAGAAAAGTTCACTCGATTGGAAAGGTATGCTCCAAACATCATACGAGATCTTGATAGTAAAATAAACCGTTTTTACTCAGGGTTAAAGGCAAATTTTCGAAGGTCTTTAGCTTCTTGTGAGTTCAAAAGTTAGGAAAAACTTGTTCGATGTGCGGAGAAGGTGGAAATGTAGTTTGCCGATGATCAGGTGTTCTATGACAAACAACAGAATAAGAGGTCTAGTTGGCAGGCAAAGGGGAAGAATTCAACAAAGAAGCAAGGAGGTAAGAAAACCAAATATCCATCCTGTGAGAAGTGTGGTAAAATGCATCCTGGAGAATTTTTATCAAAGTATGGTAAGTGCTTTCGGTGTGGTAAGTCTGGTCATATTGCTCGTAACTGTAAGGAAGATGATCAAGCAGGAAATGAAAATCCATCGGTAAGATGTTTTAAGTGTAATGAAATGGGTCATTATGCAAATTAGTGTCTAACGAAGAAATCGACTGGGGGAAAGTAGCCAGACCACAAGCAGAAAGGGGTGGTGAAATCCTTTGCAACAACTTCAGAAGATGTTGGGCCATCGAATGAAGTGGTATCAGGTACACTGTTTGTTTGTTCAGATTATGCCAATGTGTTGTTTGATTCAGGTTCTACACACTCTTTCATTTCTGAGAAGTTTTCTAGTAAATTGGAAATGCCATATCAAGATATGAATCCTGAACTTATGGTAAAAACACCCAGAGGTAACGTTGATACAAAAAGGAATTATAAGAACCTTCCTATCCTTGTGTGTGGAAAGAATTTACCGGAAAAACTTATTTTTTTGCCTCTAGTAGAGTTTGATGTTATTTTGGGCATGGATTGGCTTTCTTTTTATCATTCTAAGATTGACTGAAGAGCTAAAATGGTTTCTTTTCAGAAATATTTTCAGTTTGTGTACATGAATGAACCCTTGATTTTGATAACATATCAGGAAGTTGAGAAACTAGTAAAATATGGAAATGATTGTTACCTTGCACATATTGTTGAAAATAAAGGAACTGTTCAGATTAATGATGTTCTAGTGGTGAATGAGTATCTTGATGTTTTTCCTGATGAGTTTCCGGGTATTATTCATGATCGGGAAGTTGAATTTACTATTGACTTAGTTCCTGATTCTAAGCCAATTTCAAAACCCCCTTATCGAATGGATCAAGTTGAACTTTTGGAGTTAAAGAAACAATTGCAGGAGTTATTAGATAAAGGTTTCATTCGACCTAGCACATCACCATGGGGTGCTCCTGTCTTGTTTGTTAAAAAGAATGATGGCTCAATGAGACTTTGCATTGATTATAGAGCCTTGAATAATATTACGGTTAAGAAAAAGTATCCTTTGCCTCATATCGATGATTTGTTTGATCATCTCCAGGGAGCTCAATATTTTTCGAAGATTGACTTGAGGTCGGGGTACCATCAGTTGAAAGTAAAAGAAGCAGACGTTCCAAAGACTGTGTTCCGTACTAGATATGGCCATTATGAATTTATAGTTATGCCTTTTGGGTTAACCAATGCACCTGCTATATTCATGGACCTTATGAATAGAATTTTCCATGAGTTCTTGGATAAGTTTGTGGTTGTTTTCATCGATGATATTTTGGTGTTTTCTAAAAGTAAAGAGGAGCATCAAATTCGTTTAAGGGTTATTTTGAAAACCTTAAAAGAAAAGAAACTATATGGAAAATTCATCAAGTGTGAGTTTTAGTTACAAAAAATTTCTTTCCTGGGTCACATTGTTTCAAAAGATGGCATAACTGTTGATCCTGCTAAAACAAAAGTTGTTGAAGAATGGCCAAGACCCACAAATGTAACCTAGATCCATAGTTTTCTTGGTTTGGTAGGTTACTACCGAAGGTTTGTTGAAAATGTTTCACAGTTATCTAGTCCAATGACTAAGCTAACTCATAAGGGTGTTAAGTTCATCTGGACAAAAGAATGTGATGATTGTTTTCAGGAGTTGAAAAGAAGATTGGTGAATGCTCCAGTTTTGGCACTTCCTTCCAGGAATGGTGAGTTTGTTATCTACAGTGATGCTTCATTGAAAGGACTTGGTTGTGTCCTAATGCATAATGATTAGGTAATTACTTATGCTTCACGTTAGTTGAAAACTCATGAGGTAAATTACCCTACACATGATTTGGAATTAGCTGCTGTTGACTTTGCTTTAAAAATTTGGAGGCATCATTTGTATGGAGTAAAGTGTGAAATATATACTGATCACAAAATCTTAAAGTATATATTCACTCAGAAAGAATTGAACATGAGACAGAGGAGATGGCTAGAATTAATCAAGGATTATGATTGTACAATTCATTACCATCCGGGAAAAGCAAATAAAGTGGCTGATGCCTTGATTCGAAAAAGTAATGCTTCATTAGCAATGTTGCGTTTGGAACGTGATCCTTTGGTTAAATATTTGATGAAATTTGGAATAGAAGTTGTTGGTGCAGGATGTTCTTCTGTTTTGTTTCAAGTATCAGTGAAATCTTCTCTATCAGACAGAATCAAGAAAGCACAGAAGCAAGACAGTGAGTTGCAGAAAAAGGTAGAGCTGGTTCAGAAAGGTAAGTTTCCTGAATTCAACATTGATAATGATTGCGTTTTGAGATTTGGGAAGAGATTATGTGTGCCTTGTGATTCACAGTTGAAGAATGAGTTGTTATGTGAGGCTCATAGTTCCCCGTTTTCAGTTCATCCTGGAAGTACTAAGTTGTATAGAGATCTGCGGGAGTATTACTGGTGGGATGGAATGAAAAGGGATATTTCTGATTTTACGTTGAAGTGTCTGACTTGTCAGCAGGTTAAAGAAGAGCGACAGTTACCGAAAGGGATGCTTCAGCCTTTACTAGTGCCAGAGTGGAAATGGGAAAACATATCCATGGACTTTGTTGTGGGATTACCGAGGACATCTTGAGGTAATAATGCAATCTGGGTTATTGTTGATCGCTTGACTAAATCTGCTCATTTCCTTGCTATACGAGATACTTTTTCCCTAGATCAACTTTCCCGTTTGTATCTTAAAGAGATATTCAGGTTACATGGAGTTCCTCTCTCCATTGTGTCCAATCGTTATCCCAGGTTTACTTATAACTTTTGGAAAGGCCTTCAGAAGTCATTGGGTACTGAATTAAATTTTAGTACATCTTTTCATCCTCAATCAGATGGGCAGTCAGAACGAACAATTCAGACCTTGGAGGATATGCTACGAGCTTTTTCGATGGATTATCAGGGATTTGGATTCAAAATCTTTCTTTGGTTGAGTTTTCTTATAATAAAAGTTTTCATTCTAGTATACAGATGGCACCATTTGAGGCATTATATGGGAAGCGGTGTTGAACTCCAGCATTTTGGGATGAAGTGGGTGAAAGGAAGCTGATGGGACCATAATTGGTAGAAGAGATGGCAGAAAAAGTTCAGTTGATTCAGAAACACATGAGAACATCTCAGAGCAGGCAGGAGAGTTATGCGGATAACCGGAGGAAGGATCTATCTTTCAAGGTAGGTGATCATGTTTTTCTCAAGGTTTCTCCATGGAAAAGTGTGATGAGATTTGGTAAGAAAGGAAAGATGAGTCCAAGGTTCATTAGACCATATGAAATTCTGGATAAAGTTGGATCAGTTTCTTACCGAGTGGGTTTACCTCCGAGTTTATCTCAGGTACACAATGTTTTTCATGTTTCGATGTTGAGGAAGTATATGTCAGATCCATCTCATGTTTTGAGTCCAGAGGTAGTTCAGCTGGAGGAGAACCTATCTTATGAAGAACAACCAGTCCAGATTCTTGACCGAAGAGAGCAAGTGTTGCGAAATAAGGTAATTCACTAGGTAAAGGTTTTGTGGAAAAACAATATTGTTGAAGAGGCAACGTGGGAATCTGAAAATGCTATGAGGGATAAATACCCCCACTTATTTTGATAAGTAAATAAAATTGCGAGGATGCAATTCCCAAAAGGGGGGAAGGATGTAACATCCCAGGTAAATACAGAATAAAGAATTTTCATATTTATTAATATTTACGAATTAAATATTAATTTTAAATTAAAGGGGTTGCTATGTTCGATAGCGTACCTGATACGCAACAAAGAGTTTCATTGAAATATTACGTTGCACACTAGTAATATAATAATATTATTTTAAATGGTAGTTAACATGTAGCCGTTGTATTGGCGAGAATGGATAGAAATAACTAAAATATGATTATATATATTTTTTAAATGTTTTTACATTTATCCAATAAAAGATAAAGGCTTAAAATATGGAAAGAATTCAATTTTAGGCGTATATGCCCCAGTTTTCACTAAAGGTTCACTTATCACCTTTTGATGGAGAACGGTAATTAAATATAGTTTTTTCCACTCTTATACATTCTATTGGACCAAATAAAACTCTTCTTTATAATTGGGACATCAAAATTTACTTTGTGGAAATTTTTGGTATCTGTCTGATAAAGTTCATTTTTTAATGAATAGTGTAAAATGTTGTATTTTAATTCAAAACCTCTTTTTAATATAATTTATTTATATGATTAGATTATATTTTTAATTGGTTTTAAAGTGAAATTAGAAAATATTTTTACCATTAAATCCAATAGTGGTCGTTGGAATTAATTTCACTTTGAAATCGGACTTAAACTAGTGTCAATCTTTTGATACTTATTGTTTCATAAAAACACGCTATTTGTCATGACAACGGGAACTAATTATTAAATTAATTAATGTGACTTATATGTTTTTAATTTTTTAAAATAGACTTCATTTTTGAATTCGGAATATAAAATATAGCTTAGGGTGAATTTTTGGTATTTTTCTGAAAAACTTCAATTTTTGATGAATAGTGAAACCACTAAGTGGTACTTATAAAAACTGATTTTTCGTTTAAATGAAATTTTACCACTTCTGTGATTTGATTTTCAAAAATCCGACATACATGGTTGTAATTAAGAATTAAAATGTGGTTCAATGAGATTAAAATAATTTTTTTGGGGAATAGTAACTTTTAAGTTCTTAATCGCGATTAGAGATAATTAGTGTAGTTTAAGGTAAAAATAATGTTTTAATAATATGTGATGAGCTTGACACATGTCCTACCTTTATTGGATGTGTCATGGCCGACCATGAAAATCCATGGGTCAACTTGGGGTCCCCATGGAGCCACTTTGGTTGGGAAATGACATAAATAACTTTTTATTTAATGTTAAAGTAAAAATGACACAAACATGAAATATTTTACTAAAACAATTTTTACATGGGGTCATACAAGTTATAGTTTTGATTATAAATATTCATTAGAAAGATAAAAAGATTTCCTATATCATAGTATTTTTTTCATAATTTTTAGACATTAAATAAATTAAATTATTTATGACATCATGATGATGCAGCGATTACCTCATTAATAAACGATAATGTAAAATCTATGAACTAAACAAGTCCAAAACCTATTGTATGGGTGGATTTTGAACCCTTATCACCTTATCCTCGAATTATATCAATGTGGGAGCTTCTGAATCCGAAACGCATTTTAAAATAAAGTAACATTTCTTTACCTTCCAAGAGTGCCCCTCCTCTCCTCTTATAAAAGGCCCCCACCTCTACCTCCTTACCCACACTCCCAAAGCCTTTGGCTCGGCCAACCCCTGCCCATTTTGGCTCTCCACATCCCTATATTACTCCTTGAAGCCTAAATTTGGGCATAAGTCTTCCCAAGGAAGCCTTTGAGCTCAAATCTAAGAGAGTTACTCTATTTTAAGTTAATGTCTTCTTTTGAGTCCTTTTGTTTTATTTTGCTTCTGCAGCCCCCTAAACTATTTTTATTCTTTTCTTTTGTAACAAATCCAGTATCCTCAATATACTAGGATGTTGTTATAATAAGTATTCTAGCTACACTTACACACACCTACATCTAATGGTTAAAGAACATACTGTTTCCGTGGATGGAGAATTTCTGCCTCCCGAAACGATGATTGTTCAACATTCTTTTAACACCTTCAAAGGTTTCCATTATGATGAAACTATATTTATATATGATATATATTATGTTTATGTTTTCTTTAATCTTATGTATTTTTCATTTTGGGCATACCTTTATGGTTTCTATTATGGGTAAACGTGATATCTTCATTTAAGGAAGTGCGGACTACCGCCCCCTCAAAGTGATTTGATTCGTTAATGCCATATGTGGGATGTATAAAGGATGGATTTAAAGTTATTATATATGATTTTATACTGGAATTATAATATACCTCTATATAATTATTATTTCTTTCCATTAAAGTATGAGATAGAAATGAAAGTAGCGTTCATGCGTACGTACGGCTTACCGTCTCCATGAACGGTGCATTTCATTTCTTATCCCCAAATGTAATGTACTATTAAAAGTACATGTATATAATGGATATATATGATGAATGATACATCTAAATGATGAATATAATTCTTGAATTAAAATATAAATACCTCTCATTTAGTTTTAATTCCATTAATATGACAAAGAAATGAAAGTAGCGTTCATGCGTACGTACGGCTTACCGTCTCCATGAACGGTGCATTTCATTTCTTACCTCGAAATGATTATGTAATATTATAAATACATGTATATGATGGATATATATGATATATATGATATCCAAATCAGGAATGTTATTCTGGATATAAAGAACCTTTGACCACATGAACAACATGTAATTGTAAGAAGTCCACTTTCGACTTAAGAACCAAATATCGACAAAACAAACATTATTAACTTAAATGATTACATAATGTTTATAACATGGTAATAAGTGATATAAAAGTAATAATTAACTTGAAAAATGTTCTTAATCAAGTAGAAATTAACTCATGTTTATTATTTAGGACGTTAAAGTACGATTGAGTCAAGTCGGACCCGAGGTAAGGGACTTCGTCTCAATCTCCTTTCATTGAGGCATATTTCGTTTTATACACAAATTTACTTTATACGGTGTATAAACCCCTTTGACTTTTACTTTTATACAAAAGGAATCTTTTTTTACGAAGCATTTTACAAAATGACAAAAAGGAATGTTTTTTTTATCATACGCGGTGACAACGACTTTTTCCGCCGCCGCGAGTATTATTTGGTCTTTGGCTTCCTCAACAAGCCGTAATGTTTTTAAAATGAAATAATAAAGGATTATATTATGTCAATATATTTAAATGATATATTGTGATTGAAATGTGGAAATGTTATCATTCCTTTATATTGGTTTTATGTTTTATGATTTTATAATGGTACTTGGACATTTGACGGGTGGTTACATGATAAACCATATGACGGGTGGTGCCGTGAATACCAGGATGAGTGGTTACGTTATAACCTCCAATGCATTGGGTATGGAATTCGGCTGTATGGCTATTTCATTAAGTGATATGTGTGGAAGTCGACCGTATGGTTATTCCACTTAAGTATGTTTATGTCCCAAGTTACCTTTATATGTTATGTGTTCTTTATATGGGTTTTATGGTGATCTTTTGGTTACAAAAGGGTAAGTAATGATATTTTTTTCAGTGAAGAGTTTTTACTACTTCATAATGGTGAAAATTATTACTTTGATAAAGTATATATGGTTTACTTTTTGTTTTGATAAACTAACAGTTTTTATTCTTTGTGTATCCCTTACTGAGCTTTTTATGCTCACCCCAAGTTTTTTTTGAAATGTTTTTCACAGGACTTAATGTGGAATAGGTTCAATGATGGGATCAAGGGAAAGTCATGCTATATAAAACATGGAACTAGACATGTTTATTTTTAAGAGTTTTTTTTATTCTATGGAAACTTGGTAGAAGTGTCAACTTTGTAAATCTTTTGAGATTCAATAGTTATGTTATAATTCTCTAAAAATCTAAACCTGAAAAGATCCTCAATGTGAATTATTCATTTAATTCAATATTAAGTAAGGTTTAAGGCTGGGGCCTTATAATAGATCTGTTACATCAATTACCTACAATAGAATAAAAATTGGAACAAATCACTATGTTCTTTTTGTTGGACTCCCCAACATGTATAAAGGGAATAATTCTATATGGATGTAGTCAGTCACCTTAAAATGTAAGCACACTTAATTTCTATTAGATAATATTTATCTTTGGATCAAGTTTCCAGGATATATATTAAGGAAGTGGTTAGATTAAATGGAGTACCATTTTCTATTGTATCTGATTGGAATTTGAGGTTTACTGAAATGTTTTGGTGATCTCTTTAACATGATCAGAATATAGAGTTAAGTTTTACCACTATGTATTATCCTCAGATATATGGTCAATCTAGGAGAACAATTCAAAACCTAAAGTAAATTTGGAGTTCTTGTTCTATGGATTTAAAAGGTTTTTGGGATCAACACCATCCTATAATTGAGTGTTCTTATAATAATATATTTCTCTCAAAAATTCAATTAGCTATTTTTAAATACCTTTATGGAAATAATTGTAGAACTCCAATGGGATGGAATAATGTTATGTAATGAAAGATATTGGGTATTGAGAAAGATGAAGAAATATAAGTTCAAGATAGATCCACTAAGAAACATATCAATGTAGCTGAGAGTCAAAATAAAAATTATGATGACAATCATCAGAGTGATTTATAATTTGTAGTTGGTGATAATGTATTCCTACAAATATCTCTATAGAATAATATTATGAGGTTTTGTAGGAAGGGAAATTTAATCCCAAGATAAATTAGTCCTTTGGAGATTCTTGATTATATTGGGAAAATATTTCATCATTTGGAACTACCACCTAATCTCTCTAATGTTCAGGATCTGTTCCATATATCTATGCTGAGTAAGTCCATACATAATCCTTCACTTGTACTGAACTCAAATTTCATACCATTAGAGAAGGTTGATTCTTATGATGAACAACCACCCAATATTCTTGATTATATATAAAAATTTAAGTGAAAAACAACCACTCCCTGTGTAAATTTTTATGTTGAAACCACCAGTTTGAATAAACTATATGAAATCCACAAGAAATGATAAGGTAGAAGTTTCATAATTTGTTTGTATGGTATTGATGAATTTTAGGGGAAATCTATTTTAAGGGGAGGGGGTGGGTAGAGCGTAACACCCCATGTTTTTATAAATTATTATTGTTTTAATAAATTAAATTTATTTGATATATTTAATTACACACAACACCAATTTTACCTTGCATTACATGCAATGCCGTTTTTAGCTTTCATTACACACGACATTGGGTTTTAACGAACCACGACAAACTATTAATATTTTTATCTAAATAATAAAATTATATTATGTAAATTAAACATGGAATAATGAATAAGAAAGAAATAATTTTAAATATTGAATATAATGGTTTTATATAATGAAAAAATATTGATAGAAACAAATTTATTTTTTTGTAAAGTCTTTATATGTTTCAAAAATAATATTTTCTCAAATAATGTTTTATATTTTCTTTGTGAAAAATAATAAAATTTAATTTTGACCATTTTAGAAAATTAATTTTATAAAATAAAATTTATTTTTTAATAATAATGTCAAAATTAGATTAGGGTTATTTTTCTTGCATTTTAGGAAAATATTAATTTTTCCATGAATAATGAAAAGTATTGATTATTATTTAAAAATTGATTTTCGTTTAAAGAAATTTTCAAGTTAATTTTTTTTAAAATTTGTTTAAAAGTAAAATTAGTTCACTTATATATTGATTAATCCAATCTTGGTCATTGAAATCATATTCATATTGAATTTTTATATAAAGTGTTTTTTAAATTTTAAAGATTTTCTCATTGAAAAATCACTTTATCATCACATATGTGGGTTTAATTTTAAATTAAATTCTACCATTTCAGTTGTCTAATATGAAAAAATGTATTAAATATATTGAATCATAATAAATCATGTTGTCTAATAATGTTAAATTAATCTTTTTATCATTATTAATAGTAAAAATAGAAAAAAAAATTAACGCGATTAAGGTAAAAATAGGGTTACTATGGGGTTAAACTAAAACTATCAGGGTATAAATGACCTATAAAATTGTAACCCACCAATTTTAGTGAAATATTTTTACTTTACCTCTTCCTGGATTGATAATTTTTCATTTAGGTGCCTTGTGGCATGATTAAAATGTGGATACACCTTTTTCTATTCAAAAATTTCCAACGTGTCCACTCTCCCACATATAAAAGGAAACACCCGCTCCTATATTATAAAAAATTATAATAATATTTGTATCTTATAATAACTAACCAGACACATTTAATACTTCTATAATGATTTTGGTTCAAATCTAAGGAGGTTACCAGAATAAGTGGTAACATTCTTCAATGAGAATTATTATTTAATTTCTTCCTCCACCTCATTAAAATATTGTAAATTAATGATAATTATTAAAATAAATATCATCTATATAATAAGGTTTTATTATGTTATGTTAATTAACTACATCCATATACTCATACCTGAAATGGGAATCAATAACGCCGCTCTTGTGTACTGTAGACTACTGCCTCAGGAACTAATGTGATACGTTTTCCATCAACACATCTCATAGTTGGGTTTGATGATGGATATACTGTATATATATGAATAATATTTTAAACATAATTATACTTATATAAATATATTTTCATATATACCATTTTTTAATTAACATTTCATAGGGGAGATGATAGTGTCAATCATGTGTATGGCTGACTACCGCCTCGCGAAGCGATGTGATTCATTTTTCACATACATTTTACATGGAAGGTAAAAAGGGATAAATTTAATTAATATATGAGATATATATGAATTATAAATTATTTTTTAAAGTTAATATATTATTTACCTTAATTTTTCTACATTTTTCGAGAAAAATGAAACAACATTCATGCATACGTACGACCTACCATCTCCCTGAATTCTGTAACTCATTTTCTATCTCTAAATTTTATCAATTAATTTAAATACAGATGTACTGAATATATATTATATTTATATCATGATTAACATTATTTATATTGTTGAACCATGATCAAATTAATATAAATGAACATAAAAAATCAAAACAAATGTCAAAATAAAGTAGTTATTACCTGAAACATAATGTTAATAAGGAATTATTAATAAACGGGTTATAAAAGGACATAAGTATATCATATATGATATGATATATATTATAATTGTTCTCTAATATATTTATAATAAATTTATATTTATTATACATAAGGATAGATAGATTTTTAAGAAAGAGGAACTCAAGGTAAATGATTTTAGTCTAAATTTTCCTTCTTTGAGACATATACTATGTTATGTACATATCTTATTTTAAGAGGTGTATATACAACACCATTGACCTGTAATATCCTGAAATAATTTATTCTCATGATAATTTAAGTTTCATTTAAGGTTATTCTTTCACTGGAGCTTACAATTCAATGTTACCCAAGTGGTACAGGTTTGATGATATAATCTCATAATTTACAAAGATTTTTTATGATTATATTTATGATGATGAAATATAATGACAAATATATCAAGAAAATCATGAATTTTCTTATCATATGGTTATTTCATGAGAAAAAAATTTTCCCTTTATTTTATGAAGATTTAAAAAGAATGTTTTCAAGAAAAATCATCTTTATTTATCTCTTCGATAAAAAACCGTTTTCTTCCAAAACCGTGTTTTCTAAAAATGTTTTAAATTTTTTATCACTATAAAAATTATTTATTAAATATATTTTTACTCATTTTTTAATTTTTAGAAAAATTAATTTAAATGAATATTCATGTTTTTTTCCAAACAAGGCTCATTTTTCTTTTACCAATAATTTAAAATGAATATTTGTTTTGACATGTACAACATATACACAATTTCTTACCTTCATGACCTCAATATATTTTAACACATGAATTATATTTTTTCAGGATTATTTTAAAAAAATAGTTCGAAAATATTTTTATGAATTTTTTGTTGTAAAATGTGATTTACAATGAAATGTTATTTTCCTCATGAAATGTTCCAAGTGATCATTCAAAATAATTTTCCATATATGATAAAATCCATTGACGTTTATAATGATTTTCTAGGGATATTATCCAAGGATAGAATTATTATTATTGATTTTAATGGTTTATTTTTATTTTGAAATGATTTTTAAGAAACCCATTTCTCTTCTATGGACTATACCATAGTAAAATTCTTATGAATCCCACTCTATTTCCATTAGTTAGTATTTGATGAAATGATGAAATGGTTATGAAAACTATTTCCTTTCCAAAGGTTATGTTATGATGAAATGTTTATGAAACCCATTTATTTTTATGGGTTCTTATATGATGTATTTTTTATGATTTTTTGCAACACATGTGTATAATTTTCATTATGTGATTGGGGGGGACCCAAATCTCCCTCCAATGCATTGGGTAAAGACTGATATCTCATGAGATAAAAAAGAAATATATTGGGGAGTGAACCTAGTTGATTAAGGGCCTCTATTCAGTATGATAGTTTTGGGAGTGAGCCTTAACTTCTACAATGGTTTGGGGAATGTACCCATTACACTATAATAATCTTGGAAACGATCCTTGAACTACTTAGGAAATGATTATTTATACTAATGTATATGCCATAAATGTAAATCTTATACCAATTTAATGTTCTTATGGTTTATGTTCTTTTATTTCATTATGAATCATGTATAGTGAGATACCGTGATTTATTCCCTAACTCAATTTTATGACCAATTGTATAGAGGGTGTTATTTTCAAATACTATTCCCATGTGCTTATATCCATATAGTCATGATATGTTTATATCTCCATTATTTACCCTTATTAAGAATCTGATATCATGCATTCATATGGTTTTTTACCTATGTTATGATGAAAACAATTATTTTTGATATGTTTAGGAAAGGGTTCTAGGAATTAAGAACGTAATTGGAGATGCAATATCTCACTTATTGACCAATGTTTTATGTGTCCAAGTCTTCCAAGGCTCTAGACCAACAGGATTATGGCGTGGGTCATTATATTATGTAATGAATATTCATAAACTGAGATATATTATTTATTTATGATAATCTTGGGTCTTTAAATGGATATTCATTAGGAAAAAATATTATAACTCGATCTCTGTACACATCTCAGTCCATAGATCTTATAAAAACTTTTTCATTATATTTATCAACTCAAACTTGAAATTCTATGGTCTTGACAAGTTTAATAGCTCCTCATCACCTAAAATAATTGACAGTAATGATCATAAAAATTCACAATATTTTAGTCTCTAATCCTATTTGTTTCTCTTATTCTACTCAAAACTTTATAAAAATTAATATCAAATGATCTTTTTCTTCCTTCAGATTCTATACCCAGATGATCAAGATTCTTAACACAAGGTCGATATCCTATTCCTATCTATTTTAACACAAGATTTCAAATATTGTCACTAAAAACAAGATCTCAAAATAAATTTCATAAACTACCATTATTTCTCATTATCTTCCTTTTTATATGTTGGTTACCCAAAATAAAATTTTCTATATTTAGAATATAGAAAATCCACATCACATTCTGTGAGAACGACCTCATTTTGTTTTTTTTCAACATTTTATTTATTTAAGAGTGATCCTATGATCCTAATTTCCATTTTTTATTCAAAACCATTATCTCTTGTACATTTATAGGAGTTCCATTTTTTTATTTTATCATTTTCTATTATCAAAATTAAACTCAACTCATCAAGATTATTCCAGCATTATTATATCTCTTTCAACATTTATCAAACTATTCTAAAAAAACTAGAACTAAATCATACAACATAAATAATTATCATGTATTTATTAATAATAAATTTACGACAATTCATCTTAGGAAATAAATTATTTTTGGTATTAGAGTCTCTCAACTTCTAATTGAATAATCAGCTTACTTCTTGATGATTAGTAAAATCTATATTGTTGAACAACATAATCATATTCATATATATCTTGAATTAAAACTATTTTTATGATGTTTAAATTAATTTATATTATCTGAATAACCTTATAACTTAATCTTATCGTTATTATTAAATTTCAACAAAATCTTCATTTAATTCCTTTAATAATTTCTTCATTATTTGATCCTTTTACACATTCTTGCGGATTATATTTTCTTTATTTTAAAGATTGAATAACACACTCATTTGTGTGTTTATGATTTTTTAATCCATTGTGACAAATGTTTCATCATTATAATACTTAATTATGATCACCAATATATAATTTCATATATTCTCATTTGAACTTCCAAAATATTAAACAATTATTTTCTCCATATTTTATCTCTTTCAAAATCCTTAAACTAATCTAAGATAATTGATAATTATGTATACATGATGTTTTGAACATGATGGATCATCTCAGGCATCATCTCAAATGTTTTATTCCTCAAAAATTTAATCTAGATACTTTAATTTATAGGCTACAAGATTCTAAAAATATATCTAATTATCGAAGTCATATGGTAAAAAAATACACCATTTCATATAAATATTATGTTATATGAAATTATATGGTAATATTCTTTAATTAATAATTTGATGTGGTAAAAAAATATTTTATTTGACTTTAATGCCTTATTAAATGTTTTATTTCCTATGAAATCAAAGAAATATACACATACCTCAAAGTATGACACTAGAAATTAAAGTCATACAAAGCTCCCAAGTCATAAATTCTTTTCAAATTCCTATGATATGAATAATTTCTTATAAAATCCTTCAATGTTATTCAATGAGTATCAAATTATTACACTGTGTAAATTAATTTCATATTAACTTCAATAAACTAATATAAAATGACTACTATAGTTATACATCAATAAAATTTATATGACATGATAACCAATGTCATACACTGATAAAATTTTCAATTTTCTCAATCTATACAATATTTACAGAATTTATCAAGCTTGAACTATAATCTCATTAATTTATATTTAACCATATTAAATCATTTAAAAAATTCATCCATGTTTAATTTAACACTAGAATACAATATTCAACCACATTATCTCTTAGATGGGTTTCCCATTACTTCATCCCTTCCATCTTCAAATTGACCATCTTTGAAGTTGTTTAATAATAGATTACTCAATTTCATTTGTCCACATTTACACTTATTTAATAATAGCTTCAAAAAGATATGTTTAGATATTATCACTTGATAGATATACCAACTATAATAGAAAATAATCTCACTTGGCACATATTTATAACAAGAAGACCAACATAATAAATCATCTTATTTTGGGGATTTAAACATAATAAATAGTTCTCAGTGGATGCGAAAAAAACAACTACTTCATTTACATATCTATATATACACAATGGTATAAAAATTTTATTTAATTTAATGATATATGTGTAAAAACTTTTTGTATTTAATTGGGTGTATTCTACTTCCATATCCCATTTATCTATACTCACTGGAAACAAAAAATTTTAGATTCTTCATTGATAATAAATGAAATCACACACCAAAGGGTACTTCAAACTCTCTATTGAGATTTATATTCAATACTTTGAACCTATAATTACATGATATTCATGTCAATATTTTATTATAAGTTCACTTTTACCATACTCTTTAATGAAAATAAATATGAATGAGGAAAAATTTTCCCTCTCCCCATTGTCCATACTATAAATAAAATGGAACCATTATTCTCAACATCTGATAAATAGAAACAATATATTCGATGATAAAAATTACAACTCTTAATATTTTGAGGGAATAATAGAACCACATTTTTCTTAACAATGAACTTAAAGTAAGACTTGTCTAAGTCTATGTGGGTTAACCCATTATTTAAAAAAGTTGTATTATACTAAATTATTAAATATATCTATATACATTACTCATTAGGGTATTAACTGAAATTCACTTCATTAGAGATTGTACAAAATAATTTTTTAGAAAATCTATTAGCCTGCACTCAACTTCATAAAACATATAAAAAAATATAAAATCAAAAGTTTTTTTCTTCAACCACCTTTTTTAGATAGTCAAAACCCTTGATAATATATCCATCATAAAGTTAAATAGAGGTAAGAGGGTGAAAATCATAAATCATTTTTTTTGAATTTGCAAGGTCTATCGAAATTCTAGTTTTAAGGAAAAAATATTCATGTATGATAGTTTTATTTATTTTAAATCTCCCCATCATGGTTTGTTTTCCAGGAACCTTCACCATAGAAATTTTCCTCCACAAGAACACTTCAAGTTGTCATGAGATCAATTGAGGTCATATAGAAATTAAAAAAATAGTCAATTATTATTATGCAAGGATATATCTTGATACCAATTTACATTTTCTCCATGATGGTCAATCTTTTATATTGTAATTATCTTACAACATTAATAATATTCTTTGATATATCACTATTAATCCCTAATTCCTAGTTGTACAACCAATGCAATTTGGGAATAATGTGGTTCTCTGTATGCTTCTTAATTTTATAAATGGTCCTGTAAATTAATTATTTATCCAATATAATTCTTTATATGAGCATATAAAATGTATATACCCATTTATACTTGTATTCACTTTGAATTTACATATATGAAAATCTTTATACATCCTTAATTCCTTCTTATTTTTAGATTTCATCACAGCTGTAATAGGTTTTATAACTTTATCAATAATTTATTTTTTAATTTGTTCATATTATTCCATAGTAATTTACAAATCCATTTGATATGACCTTATAATCTGACCCTCTTTAGGTACAATATATTCCTTCCTATTATATTTGGAATTATTATTTGTTAAAATAGATTTCAAACATTAAATAACTGATGCTTTCCCCTTTTCCAACTCTATTTGTCAAAATATTATTTTCAAACACTTGTTTAGAGTGTTCCAAGATAGATTTAACCTTCCAAACACTATTTTTATAGTCTATGAGGTTTATTTCATTGAAAATATCTAAAATATCATTATATGTGTTCTCTTTCTCCATTCCATTCTTAGTGTTCCTTTCTTTGATTGAATCCCTTTTTAATTTTAGTATATTCTCTTCTTTTATAAAATTCATGTGAATTTTGAAAAGGACCACGGGGTGAATTTTTTATATAGTATAAGAATATCCTCTTCAATAGTGTGATATATTTATTCACTTCATTACTCCTCAAAGAATACTTCTCTTAATATTTATGTTTTTTATGTTTTTTTGGGCTCTTCACATCATTATAAGAGTTAGAATGGGGTGGTATGTGCCATATTTATTCATAGGAGTTATCACCTATGTGAAACCCTCTAGGATACTAGTAAATAATATTTGAGTCTTTATTTATCTTTTTATTTATTCTTATAGTTCCTGGGAGCCTCAGGTCATAAATATTCTATTTGGGGAACACAAAACTTGGCACACGATTGGTGAACAATTTTTATAACAGTGTAGATAACTACCTGAGAGGGGTGTTTGGGGAGACATTTCCATTATCATGGGTTTTAAAATTAGGTCAGGCTCCAAAGGAACCATGCGGCTAGATTTTTTTAGAGATAGTAGAACCCACATTGTTGGTGCACGATTCGCCTAATTGTGTAAATAAATTTGTAAGTTTCCCATGTCATAGAAAATTTAGGTTTTTACCAAAATGTCCTTATATGGTTTAGAGAATTTATCCCCATTTCATCTCCCATTATGTCCATATATTCTTTCCCAATCACCAGAGCCTTTATTCTTCATTTTGGGTAGATTCTCCATGGATCCTTTGTGTTTTGGCTTATGGTAAGCCTCCTTTCTCATTATTTTCTCTCTTTCCCCATTCTATATCCTTATTCTTCAATTTTAATTGAAAATTAAAAACCTAGATAGTGGTTTAGAAAAATATAAGGTTATTAATGTGGTGTTTTGTTTTATTTTTTATAGTTTAGTTTTGTAAGGAATCCTCCTTCCTAAATTTCGTGGTTTTCATTGAATATGATGTAATTTGAAAAAATTGCAAGGTTGGTTTCTCTATTTGAGGGAATTTTCCTTTTCTAAATTTCAATTCTTTATCATATTTTTTATTGATAATTACATTATCTATGAATTTATTCATGCTTTGTGTATTATCCATGTTTTATTTGATTCATGGGTTGAGTTGGAAATTTTATGTTTAAAGCATCTTTACAATAAAGGAGTTGGTTTTAATTCACCCCCTGTATTTGTAGAAATGGATCAAAGATGTTTTATGGGTTTAAATGGATTTATAAAGAATTTTTTGAAATGTTTTTACATTGAGGATGGTATTTTATTGAAATTAGAATGCTGGTTTATAAAAGTTAAATATTAAATAAATTTTATGAGTTAAAATTATGATGCTGTTTTGTTTGGAATTGAGTATAACATGGGATATATAGGTTGTGGTGGTTTATTTTATAAGGGACTTTGATACCCTTTGGGGAGGAAGACTGAGAGAGATTCCATTATTTTAACCAAAATTTCATGTTATCTCTTAGGATTTGGGCCCATGTAATACCATGAGAGATTCAAGTTTTTTCAACTTGATTATCTAGCGAGTAGATTGTTGTTTATACTAACTCACATTAAACCCTTATAGATAGATCCCATAGTGCACATCAGTTTTTCCTAATTGAATTATAAAATATTTTGCACTATGTTAGTGCCTTTTTTTATTGTGATATCTTATGTTATGTCCATTCCCACTTATTTTCCTATATGATTATTTACAAGGTTATCCCTTTTTTATGCCTGGTTTGGGGTTAGTTGTGTTTGTTTATTCCCATTAGATTTTATTTCATTACTTGGGCCATTTGGTTGATTTTTTCAAAATGTATTTGGTATAATAAAAATAAGGGAGTTTAAATGGATTTCTTTTAAATATAAATGTTTTCAAAGTGAAATGGATTTGAAAAATGAGTTTTTAAAGATATATTTATTGGTTTTCATGGTTTAAAAGCCTCCAAAAGATTCATGGTGGTATTATTATGGTATTTCTGACTCAAACCCTACATAATATTCTATATGTATGTAGAATTTGTTTTTAAGACATAGGTAAAGGCAATTAAAACATGCGTTTCAATGGATATTATTAATTATGGTCATTTGAAGCTATTTTGAGGCAGGATATGTGGTCTCATAGGGTAATCTCATGATGATAGGTTTTTAGTTTTGTATCATTTGGATGTATGCACTGACTGCTGGTCCTCGATTCCTATTTCAGGTTTTGATATTTCAACTTGGGATATTATATTTATGTATTGTGTATACCAAATTGTATATAATGATGTGATGTTATTTATAATATTTTTTTCACTGTTGTGTTACATTAGTTATATATTTATATTTATTGAATTTGAGTATATTGGTGTGGCTATCCAATTTCATGGGTGGGACATTCCCATTTTCCATGGGTGAAACCATTCTAAAGAGATTATTAATATGTCTTAGTTCTTGTATTTATCCCATGGCTATTGAGAACACTCTTCAGTCTCTATAGCATGCCAACTCCAGTGACAGGTTGAGTCAACCCATGTTGGTTCCAAACAAAATGGTATGAATTGTTTTTTTATTTAGTAGTTAGTGGCATACTAGAGCTAGGACAGTTAGTGATCAAGAGGTAAGAGAGAAAAAGTTCCTAGATAGTTCTTCTTCATG
Source organism: Viscum album (assembly GCA_963277665.1). NCBI lineage: Eukaryota > Viridiplantae > Streptophyta > Magnoliopsida > Santalales > Viscaceae > Viscum > Viscum album. Next base: position 209,394,421 of record OY728162.1, on the reverse strand, counting down.
TCAAATATGATGTTTCCATTGGTGGTCTATGATTTTGATTAATTTTTTAACCCTGGATATGGGTTGTTTTATTTAATTTTTGATTTAATTCTTTGTTGGATATGAGTTATCAGATGTGACCATGAGTTATTTTCAGTTTCAAGGTGAAATAAGTAATTCTATTGGAGTTCAATGAATTAGATTCATGGTTAGTAGTAACATTTAAGACTTGACTATCCTCCTCCCGAGGCACATGAATGGTTAGAACACAATTTTCTTAATTGAACATCCAAACTGTGCATAGTAGAAAAGTGTTTAATTTTTTTAAATTTTCACCCCTTCTTTGTTTGAATGTTTTTATGCTAATTACGATTTTTAGACTTTTTATAAGTGTTTATTTTGGTTTAAATAATGATTTTAAGATTATATTGAGTATTTAATAGTCTTTTGTTTTGTGTTTTATAGGGAATGACTCCTATAAGGGCCTCATCATAGATTAGAGAATTTTTTGTGGATAATTCCCCAAATAAAAATCATCTAATTGATCAGGATTTGGCATATTTTGTGATCTGTATGATATAGTATTTTTTTGAAGAAGGTGGTTAGGAAGATATGTAGATTATGGACCATGCTTAGGAGTTTACATATAAAAATAATCTAGTATTTTTGGTGAAAAGGGAACCCACGAGCCTATGGAATAAATGGAATAGATTTATAAAATCATTAATTTTTTGAAAACACATGAGAAATGTAAGGTGGTATTCACTACCAATATTATTTATGGATCAGTTAAGAAATGATGGGAAACAATGGTTCTATAAAGGAATTCTGAGGATCTCACATGAAATAGTTTTAATGTAGCATTAAATCGGTAGTTCTACTAGCATAATTTGATGGTGTAAGAGGATTAAGAGTTTGTGATTTCAGAGAATGGGGAACATTTGGGATTGGAGTACATGGATTTGTCTACTGAGTTGATTTATGTATCCCCCGAATTCCTAAAAAATTATTACTATTTTCTGAAATGAGTAACTCAAGAGGGAGAGGGGGGTTAATTGAGTACCCAATAATTATTTTGTTAAAGACAGTTTAAAACAAAATCCAAACATTTATTTAAAATCTCTCATTTAATCAATATAGTATAATAATATAAGTTCGATCTTTCAAAATATTTCTCAAATTTGGAGTAGGGATGAGTTAAAAAAATAATTAAAATCAATTTAAAATTTGAAATCAATTTAATTAATCAAATCCATTATATAAAAATAGGATAATGATAAATATTAAAGTATAAGTTTTGTTTATGTGCTTAAAAAATGAAGTTTTTTCTTTAAAATTGAAAAACAAAACTAAAACACACAAAAGAATAAAACAAGGGGATCACTCTCTAGTTGAGACTTAATCCCCTCCATAAGGAATTCACATAATATCAGGAATATTATTATAGAAATTATTAGATACACAACATAGATTAGGTATACAAAAAATAACACAAAAGTTAACTAGATTCCAATAATCTTTCAAAAATATATGTAGGAAGATATATAACACATGCCATATAGGACCTCTTCCAGAGTAGTCATGGGTTTACATGAAAACTAAACATGAGAGAGTGTGTCTGGAAAACTCTATTTAGTGCGCATGAGTCAATGTGTGAAAATATATAGATAAATATATCACACTTCTCAAATTTAATAAAAACAAAGAGAACAAATAATAATATAGGAAATATGTGGCACTACTAGATCTAAAACTCCTCAGATGGTCAAGGGTCCTCGTACTTGACTTGGGGAGGATCTTGAAGAAGTTTATATGAAATTTCATAAAAACAAAGTATCATGGAGTTTGGTTTTTCTTTATATATATATATATTAATTAGAATACTTATATTCCGATCACTTGATTCATTGTATGAATGGATCTTGATCTTATTTATATTACACTTTTTCTTAGTAGTATGTAAAAAACATATGAGCATCCAACCTTTTCGTCACTCATGAACACGCATGGGGAAAAATTAAAATATATATCTCTCTAGGTCAAATTATCCATTTAAGAATAATAATAAATATTTCCTAGACCATCATACTGAGCATAATATTATGAAACATCTAACTCATTCTTCAATGCATCTGTGGAGTGGTTTTTGAATAATCATTAAAAACCCACATGACACTGTTTACATTAACTCCCATAAAAAAGCCATTAGAGTCATTAAATTCGAAAAAAGGATATAACATCAACAGTATCAGGACAACCGTAGAAAGGTGTAATTACCTCGACCCTAGTAGCTCAGAGTTGGTGCCTTACTTTATTACACTTGCATAGATACATACTCGAATCTCAAAGGATCAGTAATTTTAGCAGTCTTGGATGCTAGATTACATACATGATCATTACATTACAATTCTAAACATAAAATAAAACATATAAAATCCTTTGAAAAAACTGTTATTATCCAAGATTGACCCTGCATATTATTCATAATACACATCTTAGTATCCTAAGAAAAATAGAAAATAACAAAGGCGTGAGCTCAGATGCTCATTAAGGGTAAGTGTTGAATATAATCTATTATGAATAAATAATATGAAACCTTAAGGAAGGGTGTATAACTGAAACATAATCCATTTAAACACAATCTTGATCATAATATGATAAGAATAAATAATACCATATAAAATAATCACATGATATATACAGCATAACCATGGATATTTTACTAGTTGAATAATCACATGGAATATCAATAACTAATCTCATAATGAGGGAATTCATAATACTAGACATATTCACTATCATGATCTATCTTTAAGATAGATAATATCAAGATCTATCCTCATGAAAATTTATGTATGTTGGGAGAAACCCTTCAAATTTTTTCAGGATCTATCCTTCTAAATTTTTTGAACTTCTTAGAAACAAATGCGAAGGGTTTATCACCAACTAATTTCATCTCATGAGACCTACTAATGCATCAAGGGGATATAGTGGGCCCCTCCAATCACATACTAATTCTAATTCATTCCTCATAAAAAACAACATAAAAATTCGTATTGAAAAACTAATATATGAAATCTGAATACCTTAACCATAAACCAAGAATGGTACCGAGATAGAACATTTATAGTCAAACTGATCATAAAAACTTCAATAAAATAAGGAATATTGTATCGTAATAGATCAAACTCACTAAAATATAATATTCAACAATGGATATTGATATAGATGAAAATACTATAATAAAATAGTTATAAATATCTTGATAAAAGTACATTTTTATTTGAAATCATGTATTTAAAAGTCGCACATTTATAAAAGAAAACATTTTATTTTAAAATAACATTGTATACTTGTAAATATTTCATCAAAAAATCAAGGCATCATGATGGTGTTAAAATAAACTCATACCGTAAAAGTTAAAAAAATCATAATTTCGATATTTTTGTGAAAAAAGAAAAATGTTATCTTATTTATAAAATGAAAAAATATTATCTTCGAAACATTTTATAAAAATTGAGACAAGGATAAAAATTAATTTAAATTGTTTTAATATAATATTACGAATAGTTTAAAATACGTTTTTAAGAAACATGGACATGGATGAAAAATATGTCATAGTAAATACTTACGTATAAACAATCTGGAATAATAAACAATATTATGAAATTAACCCTTACCTTGAACTTTAATTTAGTTGAGGGTGAGTTAACCTCGTGAATTATAGCTAAATAATGTTATTAAATTATAAAAAATCATATCTATTAGATATGATATCATTTACGATCCTCTTATATCTTTTTTGTAATAATATTTCTTTATTACCATTTTTGGGTATTAACTACATTTTCCTATGCATGTTTTGTCGTGTAAGTCCTATATCATATAAATATGATAAATTTTATTCATATATAAAGTTATATTAAGTTCATTAATATTATATCCCTATATAATATAAATTTTTATAATAATTTTTTAATGGTTAATTTGGAGAATTAATCTCATCGCACCATAGAGATAGTAGGCCGTATGTACACACAAGCGGTAATATCATTCCCTTACTAGTAAAGTGGTAAGGAATTGGATGTCATATTAATTATACAGAAAAAATATATTGTCATATTTATTATTTTTATACATTATATTCATCATTATACCTATCCAAATAATGTGGTAATGAAAACAAAATTACACCACAATGTGGAGATGGTAATCTGTACATACGCACGTGTGGTGTTTTCATTTTTCATAGGATGGATAAATCATGGAATATGGTTGTACCATAATCATAATAACATATAAGAATACATATGATAATGTATTTATTACATTAGTGTGGAAACAACACATGAATAGGTAGTAGAAGAAGAAATAAACATTAATAAGTGGGTAAAATGATTATCTCTTCTTTAGTGGACTTCCTTTGATTAACATCGTAACACTCTAAGGAGGGTATTATACATAAATTAAATACTCTAGAATGTGAGGAATTATTCTAGGAATGTATTTTTTTTATATTTCCCATGAAAAATAGGATTTTATGTGTGATAAAATGAGAATAATGGGCGCCCTTTTATAGGAGAGGCGATAGTCACATTGGGAAATTCTAAAAACAATAATTTATTAAAAGTTAATTTCCATTTAAAAGATTCCAAAAATTAATTTATTTAAAATATAAAATTATTATATGTATAAATAATCTCAACCAATAATTTTTTGATAGTTTTAGGATATATGTTTACCCTTATCTTTTGGGTTTAACCCTAAATTAATTCATTAAACTCTTACCTTGACAGCATTTGTTTTTATTACTTAAGGGTTAATATAATTACTATAATATTCCAAAAGAGACATAAATTGTCCATTTATGACATATTAAACATTATAATAATCATTGGGCCAAAGTTTATATTTTTATGAATTTTATATCATTTAATAAAATATTATTTATTTTAAAGTATCATTTATGTGAAATTTGATACTATTAATTATTTGTCTTTTTAAAAATAGTATAAATACAAGATAACATACAAAAAATACTTATAATATATCACTAACATGTCACAATTATCTATAAAATTCTTTTATGTCATTAATTATGTTATATTTTATCTATTGTAATATTTTTAATATCATTTATTGGATATTTCCTTTAATTAAAAACTACTGCATCATCATTATGCAAGACATTAATTAAATTATATATTCTCTAAAAATTAAAAATAAATTATAATGGTGAATATAAATTTATTATATTTAAAATTACTATTTATAGCTAAATTTATATTTTGTATAACCCTGTATTAAAAATGGTATAGTTATTAAAATTTGACTATGACATCTTTAACTCTTCTTTAAATAAAATATAATAAATTCCATAATAATAAAAAGTGAGTTAAAAGGGGTTATATTTTTGGAATAAGGTTTATTTTGATTTAATATCACTTATCCAATGAAATTGTTACATTATTTATGGTAATTTAATAATTTTATAAAATTATTTTTACATTCAATTATCCGATTTACCCTTAATCGTGGTAAATAAAAATTTACCAGAGTTACTTTTTATAATTCCCAAAAAATTAAATAAACCTATTTACATAATATGGACCCAATGATTTAAAATATTAAATATATTTTTCAAAAGTCAAAACATTGAAGTTGAAGTAATTAATTTATAATTAATCCTACTGACAGGGTGAGAAAACATGTTATTAATGTTAAATAAATCAAAGGATCGAAACATTTATATTTATAAATTCTGTGTAAAAATGAATCCGATGACCTAATTTAGATTAAATTATAAAAAAATAATCTAGTTATACTTTAAAACCAATCAATAAAATAATTTAACACTATAAATTATTTTGATGAAAAACGTTTCTTTGAATTAAAAATTAATATTTTCTAACTCTTCATCAAATCATAAAACTGATCAAAAAAATATCAAAAATTTAACCAAATAAAATTATTATATTAAAAATTCAAAGAATAAGTTTAATTTTTCATATATAATTTATAAAAATTTCAAAAACAAGATTTAAAATTGGTGCGCCATTAAAAGGTAGTAAAACTCCCTTTATAAAAAATATATGTTTTTATGCATAAAATTGGTGTTTTTCATATATTTTTCCTATAAAACATATTTTACAAATATAAAATATTTTTTAATATATAGAAAATATATTTCATTAATATCTTTTAAAAATTATATTTAATTTAATTTATGAGTAAAAAATTAATTTATGAGCATAAAAATTGTTCTTTATAATAATATTTCCTATATATTTCGTTGGTTACTATATTTATATCTAATTACTTTGTAACCAATAAATTTAACCATTTATTTTCTTAAGTTTGTAATATTCATAACTACTGACTTAACGACTGGTTATATCTTATTAAATTAAATTATAATAATTTAATAATATATTTTTTTCGATAAAACTTGGTATTGTGTGTAATGTAAACTATCAAAGAAATTGAATTTATTTAATAAGAGGCATACTGTAAAATCTTTGGGTGTTACATTCCCTCTCCTTCAATAAATTGCATCCCCTCAATTTGAAATCAGAATTTAGAAATAGATTTTTGACTTGTCAAAATATATTTATTGAAATCCCACATAGGAAAAATGATTAATGAGACTTCCACATCAAAATAATGAAAGGGAAGTGTGGAGGTCACCAATGATAAAACATACTAGGGTTCCATGTAGGAAAACATAGACATGGAACAAAAATCTAAAAATCAAGTTCTGATGGATAGTGATAGAGAACATGGTTTGGAGAAATTTAATAATCACAAAGCTATAAATCTTTGATGATATAAGGGACCATTTTATTCACAAAAAAAGAAGGTACAATGAGAGAATTTTTAATCTCAATATTATTTTTGTAGAGTTGAATAATCATTTTACTATTCATATAATTAATTAATTGATTTCATTCCACATCATAAGAATAATCAAATCCTTTTGTTTTTCTTATATATATTTTCACTTCATCCCTAACAAATAGAAAGAATTGTTCAAAATGGATTTTTCATGTCTGAAGCACTTTTATACATCACAATATCTATGAGTCATTATTTAAGAATTTATATATTTAATAAAACCAAAATACTTAGAACATGTTACCCAATATTATATATCAGTCATGAAAAGAAAATAATAATATCCAATGTTCAAATTATTCAATTCCAACCTTAAGACTAATCCAAAACACTTCTATATTGATTAAACATCAAAATGGTTTCTAAATTTCCAAAATCAATCATAACATCAGATTACCCAAACAAAGTAACATATATCTTTTTGATAGATACCAAATATTTTACCACATTAAAACCCTTAATAAAAATGTTCATGACTCCGTAACTATAAAGAATAAGTAATGAAGTGCAATCCTTATATATCTCATGATTCGTAAAACCATAATATAATAACATATTTCTTTAATCCAAAAACTCAAATGCATTAATTATTACACTCTGAATTTAGTAACATAATAACCTTGAACTTTATCCCCTTTCTTTTTCTAATATATATTTTCTTAACGCTTAAGATATTTAATTTCATAGTGCCCCATTTAAAAATAATTTAAACACTAAATATTAGTATTTTATTTCTTCTCTTTGCATTATTTTTCCTAGTGTCCCTTTTCTCCACACTTATAACAAACACAAAATCCTTTTACTCACTTCTGAGGGTGAATCCATCCATAATTATTATATGTGATAAAATCCTTCTTTCCTTTATTCCATTTATCATTATTTTTCTCCACCTTCCTCTTCTACTATTTCTTTACATTAAAGTAATAAGACTTATAAAATTCATTCTCTATCTTGATAGAAAATGTGACTATATATTAATGTGATCAGAATGTTTAGGAGACCAAATCCTTTTGGATATATTTATTTAAACCATTAAATAAATGATCAATCTTACTCCTTGGATTATGTTGGTAGTCCGTATAATTCATCAATAACCTTGTAAATTTGGCATTGTAATTCACAACATTCTCATCCTCATTTTCCCTCAAACTTAGTAATTACTTCTCCATATCAGTTTTCTATTCATGAGGGAAATATTTTTCAAAGAAAATTTCCTTAAATTACTTCCATTCCATGTTTTCTATTTCATCTTCATCTCCCTTCATGTTTTAAATCAATGACCACCATTGATCCTCATCTTCAGAGAGATGATAAACTTCCATGAGAACCTTATCCCTTTCATTACTTCAAAAAGCATGAAATATTTTTCATAAAGAACTTATGCATTGTTTAAAAAAAAATATTTTTAATACCATTTAATTTTGTAGGTTTTTATCTAATAAAGTGGTCTAACATTTTTCTCCATGTTGTGGATCAAGATTCTCTATACAAGGAATGTTATTATTCATAACTCGAGTCAACTATGCCAGTATAGTTATAAGTTGTTTGACCTTAGTTTATACTCTAACTCCAACATAATTATATTCAATAGGAAGTGAATCTCTACATGTATTATGTATGTTGATATAGTTTTCATTCATTCCACAAGGCACAATTTTTAAACAATTTAATATATTATATTAGGTTATAAATACAAATTCATAATTCAAAACTACTAAAACACTAAACATAAATCGAAAATTTATTCATATCTAATCTCATGATCATAAATATGGTTTCATTTTGGACATATTATCTTTTAAATCCTACAAAATGGATTATAGAGAAAATGTAAATTATACTAAGCATATCCCCCAAGAGTGTAAAAATAGGTGCACAATAAGGTCAGATGTCATGTACCAGGTTACCCAAGGTCAAGCCTAGGACACCTTTTCAGATTGTTTACCCCTACGTACATTTGTGATAGAACCATGTCCACTTGTAGTATCCATACAGGGATGTATTTCTAGGAATACACACATAATTTGAACCTTATTAAAAATCTATTATGCTCCTCTATACTTATCATCAAAGTCTATCTAAGGGTTATGTTCCTTAATATATATGTTATAAATCTATTTTACAAGGTTTCTAATTAAATTTATCTGATACCAACTATAATGACCCTGGACCGAGTAGTGAGGATCTAGTTCCTTATTTTATTACATTAGAATAGATATATTACTCAAATCCTAATGGATTGATCACTTTACATATCTTAGAAGACATATTACATATATGGACCTTAAATTAAAATTCAAAACATAAAATAAAACATATAAAATAAATTTATAACACTATTATTCTCTGAGACTAACCCTATATATTAGTCATAATACACATCCTGGAATTCTAGGAAAAATAATACATATGAAAGGGGTGATATCAGATGCATAGTAAGGGTAAGCATATAATTAAATCTATTATGAATAAATAATAATAAACCTTAAGGAAGGGTGTATATCTAAAATAAAATCCCTTTAAACATAATATTCATCATAATATGGAAAGAATAAATAATACAATATAAAATAATCACATGAGCTAGAAATCATAACCATGGAAAATCTAATAGTTGAATAATCAAATGGAATAAAAAAAAATAATATAATAATGAGGGAGTGTATAATTCAAGATGTCTAAACTATCAATATATATCCTCAATATATCTACTATCCAAATCTATCCTCATGAATGTTTAAGTCTGTGGGTATAAAACTATCTGATTTGTGTGAGATCTATCCTCCTGACAACTTTAAACCGCTTAGAAACAAATGTGAAAGGTTTGTTGTAAACTAATTTTTTCTCATGAGACATACCAATGAATCTAAATACTATTGTGTGTATATTCTATCACATACAATGTACAATTCATTCGTCATATGAAAAAATAAACAATATAAACATTTTTATTGAAAAACTAGTATAACAAATGTGCATACTTTAACTATAAACCACGAATGGTATCATGTTAGCACATCCACATTCAAACTGATCATAAAATCATCAGTAAAATAATTTATATTGTATCTTAAGAGATCATATTCAATAAAACATAATATTCAATAAATAATGGTGACATATATGGAAATAATCTAATAAAATCAATAGAAATATCTAGAAATATTACCCTTTTTCTTAGAAATCATTTATTTAAAAGACACTCATTTATAAAAGAAAATATTTTATTTAAAAATAAATATGTAAAAAAGTAAATAAATATTCAAACCATCATGGTTTCATTATTATGGTAAGATCTTATCTTTCCATATAAGTTAAAAATAGTCATTCCTTTGGTATTTTTGTCAGAAATTCATAAAGTACCTCATTTTAAAAAGGACAAAAAAATTTCTTTCAATTATTTTTATAAAAAGTAAAACATGGGTATAAGTGACATTAAATTTTATTAGGAGAATATTAAAAATATTTTTAAATACATTTTTAAGAAGCATGCTCATGGATGATAAATATTTACCTGTAAACACTTACATATAAACAATCTCAAATAAAAAATTAGATATAGAAATTAACCCTTACCTTGTACTTTATTTTAGTTTATGCAGAGTTAACATCTTGAATAATGTTTCAAAAATGTAATTAAATTATACCATAACCGTATCTACTATTTATGATATCTTATAGGATCCTCTTATATCGTTTTGTTAATAATATTTTATTTTTACCATTGTTTTGGGTGGTATATGCTTCATTTTTCTATGTATGTTTTATCATGTCAGTATGGTATCTTATTCATAGGATATACATTATTTATATCTGGAATGATATTAAGTTCATAAATATTATAGTCTCCCATCATATATATTTTTATAATCATTCTTGAATGTTTGATATGGATAATTAATCTCATCGCATCGTGGAGACGGTAGGCCATACGTACGCACAAATGACAATATCATTCCCTTAATTGTAATGTGGTAAGGAATTTAAAGATATATTAATTATATATTATTAATACGAAGTCATATTTAATATTTAAATCCATTATATTAATCATTATACCCATATAAATAAAGTGGTAATGAAAAACAAATTTTACCACATTGTGGAGACGACAAGTTGTAAGTACGCACACACAATATTTTGGTTTTTAATAGGATGGATAAATCATGGAATATGATTTTCCCTTAATAATAATAACACATTAAAATATATATTATACTGGAGTTATTAATTTATTCTGTAAACTGAACACAAATATGAAGTAGAAGAATATATAAACTCAAATAAGTTGGTAAAACAATTACATCTTATTCGTTGGGATTCCTTTGATTTACACCTTAAAACCTCTAAAGAGGGTGTTATTCCTAAAATAAAGACTCTAGAATATGGTAAGGTATTATAGTAAGTAATTTTTTCAGATTATGGTCGAATAAAATAGTTTTTTATGTGTGATAAAACAAGATTAATGGGTTCCATTTTATAGGACATGGAGGGTCACTTTGGGGAATTTTCAAAATATTAAATAAATATAGATTAATTTTAAATTTAAAATTGGATCCAAAGTGAGTTATTTTTAATATAATATGATTATGGGTCTAAATAATCATATCAAACAATTTTTATATAAGTTTAGGATGTTTGATTACTCTTATTCTTTGGGTTTAACCCTAAATTAATTCATTTAACTCTTACCGTGACAACATGTGTTTTTATTACTTAATGGTTTATATAGTTACTATAAAATTAAAAAAGATCCATAAATAGGACATTTATGACATATTTAAATTCATATACATCAGTTCAATGAATTTTATATTTTTATAAAATTTAAATCACTTAATAAAATATTTTTTATTTTAAAGTATCATTTATATCAATTTTGACACAATTCATTATTTTCCTTTTAAAAAATATCTTAATAGGATAAATTCTAAAAAGCACTTTTAACTTATTAATAAAATTTCAATTTTTTTCTATAAAATTCGTGGATGTTCTTAATTATGTTATGTTATATTTATTTTAATATTTTTAATACCATTTATTTGATATATCCTCTAATTAAACAATTCCCGCATCATCATTATACAAGACTTTAATTGTATGATTTATTCTCTAAAAATTAAAAATAAACTATCTCAATGAATATAAATTTATTATATTTCAAATTAATATTTATAGCATAATTTACCTTTTGTATTAACCGATACTTATAGTGGTATAATTATTAAAATTTAAGTATGAAATCATTAATTCTTCTTTAAGTACAATATAATAAATGTCATAATCTAACACAAGTGCCTTAAAAGGATATATTTTAGCACCAAGGTTTATTTTTGTTTAAATTAATTATCCAATGAAATTGGGACATGTTTTAGGGTAATTTATTATTTTATAGTATTATTTTAACCTTAATCACCCAATTTACCCTTAACTGCGGTAAATAAAAATATACTACAGTTACAATTCCTAATGACCAAAAATAAAATAAAACTATATAAATAATATTAACCCATTGATTCCAAATATGGAATCCATTTCTTAAAATTCAAAACAGAAAAGTTTTATTAATTAAACTAAAATTAATCTCATTGACGCGGTGAGAAAACGGTTTATTAATGTTTTAAACATGCAAAAGATTGAAACATTTTTATATATAAAATCAATGTAAAATTGATTCCAATAAAATAAATTAGATTAAATGATAGAATTATATATTTATACTTTAAACCCAATGTAAAATATAATTTAACACTATAAATTATATTGATGAAAAACTTTGTTTTTAATTAAATAATTGTATTTTCACTATTCAACAAAACATGAAACTAATTAGAAAAATACCAAAAATTTCGTTAAAGTAAATTTTTATCTTAAAATTTCAGATAATAAGAATATTTTTCCAAATAGAATATATAAAAGTGTGAAAACCTAGATTTAAAACTGGTGGGGCATTAAAAGGCGGTAAAACTGCCTTTATAAAAAAAATATAGGTTTTTATGCATTAAAATAATTTTGTTTATATATTATTCATATAAAATCTATTGGTTGAATATAAAAAATATTTTATTGAATATATAAAATATATATTTAATTAATACCATTTACTAATTTTAATTAATTTAATTTATTAGAAAAAATGACTTTATAAGCAAAAATATAGTTCTTTATCAAAACATTTCATGTTTATTAAGTTGGTTTCTATATTTATCTCTAATTAATTTGTTACTAATGAATTCAACCATATATTTTCATAAGTTAGTTATTAATATTCATAACCACAAACACAACATCTAGGTTAAATCTTATTATATAAAATTATAATAATTTAATAGTATATTGTTGTTTGATAAAATCTAATCTTGTGTGTAACGTAAGATATCAAAGAAATTGAATTTATTCGAGAAGAGACAGACTGTAAAATCTTGGGGTGTTATAAAAGGTCTAGTGGTAGCAAATTTATAGGTATAACAAACTAATAGTATCATAAGAGAATGGTGGCACACTCCAATGGTGGCACATCTATTGGTAGAACATTTCGAGGCAACCAAACTGTAAAGGTAGCATGACTCTGATAGTAGCATGATTTGAATAATGGTGTAGCATTTTTAATGGTATTAAACCATGATGTATCAAAACTGATGGTAGCATAACTGTAGTTGTAGCATATTTGAAGGTATAAAAATTGATGTAACAGTAGCACATGTCTGGAAGTAGCATGTCTTGAGGTAGGAAAATTGAGCTAATAGTGGAAATTGTCTAGCAGTAGCATGTCTGGTGGTAGCATAATTGTACTAACATAGGATGTTTTCTATATTTACCCAATTTAATGTATAAAATGATATAAAATCATAAAACACTATTCTCATTAGAAACATAATAATCTTGATTTGTGAGCATTAAAATATAGAGGTTCTAATAATCTCTCCCCTTTTTATGATCACAAATCATTTCATTTTATAAAGCATGTATAAAAAATAACTATAGGTATAAGTAGATGATTTTTCATGATTAATATTATGTCCTTAACATTTCAAATTGAAAATGTGAGATGTTGAGATTAAATTTTGAAATAAAAGCACATGAAATAGAATGAAAAACCTAAACATAAAGTTGTTAAATTAAAATTTCAAAACATAAATTTAAATTCCATAATCTAATTATACCCTATTGTGATTATAAAAAAATAATAAAACAATAGAGAAAAAATAAAAAAATAAAAAAATAACCATAAGATACAAGCTACAATAATATATAATTTTGTGGATTACATATCAAAATAAATATAAGGGAACACATAAACCCTAATAATGGATAATCCTATTTCAAATCACTCTCAACTCTATGATAGGTAGGATCAACAAAGACATTACATTTCTCAAGAGTACAAGGCACATATGTAGAGGTTGAGGGTGAATAAGAAGTTTCATTGGTGAAGGATGACATAATAATATCCTTAGGATCTACAACTGATATGCTAGAAACATACAAAAAGGACTTCATGAGGTTCACAAAGTCTATGATGATGTTCCCATATCTCTTCATAGCTATTAAGAAGTACTTATTCTCTTCCATAAATAACTTTACAAGAGGTACGAAGACTTTCATATGGTCTACCTATTCCATGAAGGCCCTAGTGACATAAGGATTTCTTGTAAGGACCGGACCTTAGTTTCCTGGAGTTGATGGCTTATTTTATTTCATTGTAATATAAACAGGGAATATGAATCCCAAAGGACATATTATCTTATTATATTTGGAAACAAGATACATACATAAGTTCAATATTACAACTTTTAATAGAAAATTATTTAGAAACTCCTTTTGAAAACATCCATAACTCCTAGGTTATTTCTACATGTTATTCATAATATACCTCTCCGTGTCCTAGGAAAATGAAACATAAGAAAGGGGTGATCTAAAATTCTTGGTAAGGGTTAAAAACAGTGGAAGATATCATAAACATAATCTTTAGGCATGGTGAATAACTAAAAAAGAACATATGCCTTAAAAAATGAACTTGAAGACATTATTGCAGGAATAAGAGCTGAATAAAAAAATTCTATAATAAATAATAATCATTGGAATTATACTAGTTGAATAGCCTCACGAACATTCAATCACTAGTTTCATAATGAGGTAATAGATAATCCTTGAAATCATAAAAATATTGTCAAGGAATCATAATAATAAAATAAATAATCATTTTGTCAAGGCCTTGTGCCAAGACTGTAGTTTGTCACATGAGACCTACCGATGCATCAATGGGATATAAAGAGAACCACCCATCACTTACTAAGTCCAATACATTCCTCATATTAATGGGTACAAAAATAAACAACATAAATATTCATATTGAAACTAACATATGAAATTTCAATATTGTTCTACAAACATTAAGCATAAACACTAACCATTCAGAGTCAATTAGTGAATGGTTTTAAGATAGCACATCCACAGTTAAACTAATAATAAACCATTCAATTAAATATGGTAGATGATATCATAAAATATTAATCCCAATAATACATAATAACCAATAAGTTTTTTGAAACAGGTGAAGATACTCTTATAAAATCATTGAGTAATTCATCAGATAAATACTATTTTACTTTGAAAAGAAGAGTTTTTTTTAAAAGTATTTGTATGAAACTTGAAGTAAAGTAAGATGGTATTTCTATAATAAAATGGGTTTTTTTAGAAAGATAATGGTCGCTAATAATATATTATATAGTTCTATTGAAAATATGTTAGAATTTGAGAAATTCTATTGAATCAGGATTGTATTTGGGGAAGATTTTTTTTGAAATATCCTTATAAAACATTGAAGAGGTATATTATGAATGACATGAAGAAATAACCTAGTATTTATGGATGTTTTCAAAAAAGAGTTTCTAAATTGTTTTCTGTTTCAAGTTTTAATTTTGAACTTATCTATGTATCTTGTTTCCAAATCTACTGAACTACTCGGTCCTTCAGGATGCATATTCCTTGTTTATATGACAATGAAATAAAATAAGGCACCAGCTCTGGGCAACCGGGGTTAGTCCTTATAGTTTAATATGTTAACCCATCAAAAGGAAATGAATAAACCTAAATAATATTATCATAAATCAATCACATATAGAGTATGTTATGTAATCTTTAATTTATGAACCTAAATTTGACTATTCATGTCAATAAGATCAAGTGAGGAACACCTTCAGACTTAAGGTAATGGTTTTCTACCCAAACATCCATTTTTATTCGAGTTGATCTTATTTACTACTTACATAAATTAAATTTTTATTCCTATTTACTCCTCATATATTATGTGATAATGTTATATATATGTGAACCAAACAGAATCATTCTTTCATTTATGGGGATTTATATGTTTTAAAAGATATTTGAAAGAATTATTCCCAAAATGCAATCCAGATTCAAGAAAATTTCTCAAATTTCTACATATTTTCAAGGGAACTCTATAATATATTTTTTGTGACCATTATCTTTATAGAAACACTCATTTTATTATGAATATACCAAATTAATTCAATTCTAGTTTTATAAAAATACTTTTCCAAAAGAACTCTTCTTTTCAATGTGAAATCGTATTTATCTCAAAAATTACTCGATGATTTTATAAGAGTATCTTCACCTACTTCAACACTCTTATTGATTATTATTTATTATAGAGATTAATATTTTATGATATCACATACCATATCTAATTGAATGGTTTATGATTATTTTGACTGTGGATGTGATATCTTAAAACCATTAACCAACTTACTTCGAATGGTTAGTGTTTATTCTTAATGTTCGGGGAATGTTATCAACATTTCATATGTTAGTTTCAACATGAATGCATATGTTGTTTATGTTTATCCCCATTAATATGAGCACTTTATTGGACTTATTAAGTTATGGGTGGGGCCCTCTATATCACCTCAATGAACCAGTAGGTCTTATGAGACAAACTACAGTCTTGGCACAAGGCCTTGACAAAATGATTATTGTTTATCACGGCACAAGGCCTTGATGGTATAGTTATGATGTCTGTAATGATGAATTACTTCATTATGAAACTAGTGATTGAAATTTCATGAGGCTATTCGACTAGTAGAATACCCATTATTATTCTTTATTTTAGATTTTTTTTCAACTCTTATTCTTATTCGAATGTATTCAAGTTCATTTTTAAAGGCATGTTTTTTAGTTATTTTTGATGCCTAATGTTTATGTTTATGATATCTTCCACATCATTTCTTATCCTTATTGAGTATTTGAACACACCCATTTCTTATGTTTCATCTTTCTAGGACATTAATAGGTATATTATGAATGACACGAACAAATAATCTAGGAGTTATGGATGTTGTCAAAAGGAGTTTCTAAATTGTTATCCATTTCAATTTGTACTGTTGAACTTATGTATGTATCATGTTTCCAAAGCTACAAAACTACTCGGTCCTTCAGGATGAAAATTACTTGTTTATATTCCAATGGAATAAAATAAGGCACACACTTCAGGTAACTGGGGTCGGGTCTTTACAATTCTAAAGTTCTAAACAAGAAATTTAAAGTAAGAATTGAACTCATGATTTATATATATTCTAGAAAGGTAGTATTTGATATCCTTGGTGATGGTTTAACTATAACTTTTGGATTCATTCAAACACTCCCTGTCTAGTTTATATATATTCTCACCATACCATCAAACTTTCCAATGGTCCTCCTGATGAAATGTAGTTATATTATGTCACGACCCGTCCTCGGGGCCCGTTCCTGACTACCCCAAACTCGCCTTCCATAGGACAGGAGCTGGTGACTAGCACCAAGGCATAAATCCCGGAAAAAGGGAAGGCATTGCCTTTGTAAAGTAAACAACAAACACCATAGGGTAAGCAGGAAGAAGTAAACATTAGGTAAAAATTGGTACAACAGTAAGTACGGAAAAGTAAGTGGTCCAGAATACAAACCCAAACTAAAAGTAAAGTACAACTGGAAAGGGAAAACAACAACTGAAAAGTAAAGCCGCAACGTCGAGCTGTTCGCTGGAAATCCCACCTCAAGGGTAGGTACAAAAAGCCTGCACTACTCCTCGGGTCCGGCCGACCGCTCCGAGTACGTCCCGCCCAGTGGTCCACCTCTAGGTACCGTCCTGCTCTGCAAGCCTCCACCACGATCAGCGCTATCCATTTTCTGCAACCAACACAACGTAGTGCGGGCATAACCCATGCAGGGGTGAGTATAAGCTACTCAGTAGGGACCCCGAGACCCCCCGAAGGTCTCCCAAAATCCACAAAGGATTAACCACAAAGGAAAGATACAATCACAAAGTAACATCCAACACGGCTTAGGTATATGCCCATACATATTCCCAAGTCATCAATTCTCACTCGGATCTAACATCCGAGCTCAAGTAAAACTCAGTCCACATAGGAAAGCAAAAGGTAAATCCACACAGGATAGCACAACACAATCCACAAAGGAAAGTAAAACAGGATTCATCTCACACAGGAATACTTCTTTGAATGACGATAAAGATGATCAGGTATCGCCACTGATTCATCTAAGTCTTCGGACCCACAAAGCATCGATAGGTACTAACCCCCGCAATGACCCACAAAGGATCTAACCCACAAAGGAACGATAGGTAACTAACCCCCGTAATGACCCACACAGGATCAGACCCACACAGGATCGATAGGTAACTAACCCCCACAAAGACCCACATAGGATCGGACCCACAAATGATCTGTAGGCACTGGCCCACACCGGACCGATGAGCACTGAACCACACAGGATCGGACCCACATAGGATCGGTAGCACTGACCCACAAAGGATCGCTGAGTGCTATAGTCGTCGCCGTCAAATCCACTGAGGATCTCTGCACAGTCGTCGTCGTCACAGTAGCAGTCACAGCCAGCTTTAGGGTTCTCACACACAGCAAGCTCGTTCGGGAGGGTCCGCTCCACGAGCTGAGAGGATGATACATCAACTGACACATAGTCCAGAGTTGATGTATCCAAAAGTTCCGTATCGTCAATAGGGACTCAACGTCCTGGATGGCGTGTCAATCGGACGCCCGATCTGGGAGTTATTGGCCTTTTCGTCCCAGGGGCCCGATTGGTTTTTAAGGAAAAACCAACCCGACCGTACTCCACCTGCATCCAAATCTCGGGCGAAGTAATCCAAAAGTTCCGTCTCACTTAGAGGAATTCAACAAAGTCGACGGTACGTCAATCGGACGTCCGAAGCTCAAGATATGAGCGTTTCCGCTCCGAGGGCCCGGTTGGTTTCGTGTACGAACCAACCCGGCCAAACCCAAAGTATTTCGAAACCTTGAGTGTAATATACCAAAACGACCGTCTCGATCCAAGGATCACATCGCCGCTAACGGAACGTCGTTCGGAGACTCGTAGCTCAAGTTATGAGTAAAAGACCGAAAAGGTCCGGAAACGGGGGGTCTGGGCCCGGACTGACCCAGCCCGACCCCCTGGGGTCGGCCCGAACCGGGTCGACCCGACCTGGGTCCGGGTCGACCCGACCCGGGTCCGGGTCGGAACCGGTTGGGAGCGACCCGGCCCGGCCAGGGCGGCCCGGCCCGGCCTTGGCGCGACCCGGCCGGCGGGTCGGATCGGCTCGGCTCGGCCGAGCGGCCGAGCAAGGGGAGCCGCGGGGCGTGCTGCCCCCGCAGGAAGAGGAGTCGCGGCCCCGCGTGGGGCCACGCTTGGTCAGCGGACGCGGCGGAGCCGCGTCCCGTGTCTCACCGAACCCGTGCGGTCGTGGGTCTGGTCGGCCGCCGGCGCCGCGGCTTCAGCCACGACGGCTCCACCCCGCGGCGTGCCGGGGCACCGCCGGCGCCGCCACGCCGGCGACCCGCACCGCCGGTGGATTCCGCGGGCCACCGGAGTTGCTCCGGTGGTCCGATTCCATTTCTGTCTGCGCCGTAGCTCCTCCCGGGTCCGATTCTTCACTGCAGAATCAACAAATTGTCTCTGCAGCACGTTTTGTCGTCATCCGCCGTTCCGCACACCAAGAAACAAAGGGCGGTGGGTGCGGACTTGTTTGCTAGTCCGCACCCACCGCGTTAGCGGTTTGAAACAAGACCATAAATCCCAGCAATTGATAAACCACGTCCCGCAATAATAATCCATGGACCAACTTTTTAATTGGTTGATTCGCGTTATTGCCTTGGTGGAAAACAAACATAGGTAAAAATCATTTTCAAAATGACCCCTACCTTAACGTCGTCGTCGGGTGCGAGTACGTCGCGGAATTGACCGTCGTGGTAGGAGGTGATCGTCGCGTCATGGAAGGGTGTCGCGTCGTCGCAGAAGGGCGCCGCGTCGACGATCTCTAAGGTTTAAAGAAACACACAGATTTAATTATAACAATTAAATCCTTGTTGAGGATAAAAACCACAAAGGAAAAAAAGACCGCAATCTCTTACCTCAACGGATGATTGAATATTTTTCACAGAAGAAGGAACTTCGCAGAAGAACGTCACGGGAGAAGAATCGTCGGCGTCGCGGTACACGGCGTCGCGTCGTCGATCTCTGAGGGTTCGGCGTTCTTCGTCGCCTTTCGTCGAAGGCTAGCGTTCTTCCCGTTCTTCTCATTCTTCGCGTTCTTTGTGTTCTTCGCGAAGGAGGATGGAGGACTTAAAGTTTCTATCAAATCATTTCAACGAACAATCCTCAAGAAAGGTGTGTTGGTCTTAATTTATTAACATGCCAACGGTTTGAAAACAGGTTAAGAAACGAACATTTTAATTCATAGAATTAATTTCAACAAATTAACCACCCAATTAATCAGGTCGTTAAGAATTTAGAAAACGCGTCAGTTGACTTTCGTTTAATAGGGGTTTTCGCGGGTGCGTTACTTAGCGGAAAAGAAACGGTGGGGCTCGTGCGGGCCCCACCTCAAAAATATCCTACCAAGAGGGTATGATATTTTTGGGTTCCACCCTATCCACTTCAACTCATCTTAAGCAGCTTTAAGTTGCTTTTAAGCGGCTTAAGTGAAATAAAATAAAGTTTGTCGTACCACATTATTTTATTTCTTAACTTAAAGCCCAAAAATTAAAAACCACACCTGAGACAATGCAACTCCGGAAGAGGCGTTTCTAAGAAAATACCGGCGGTGAAATTCCATCGGTACCCTCAGAATTAGATTCTGAGCACCGGTTCAAAAGTTATAAAAACCCGCTTGTTCGTTCACTTAATGTACCCGATCCAAACATTGAAAAAAAATGATTCCGGGAACACCGAGCGTCGGAATCAGGTTCCGTCAGAAACTGCGTTCTTGTAAAATTCCAAAGAAAATTAAGAAAAAAATTTCCATGAAATTTACGGGTCTTTACATCACTCCCACCTCAGGACTTTACGTCCCTGTAAAGATACATCATAAGCTAGGGAAACAAATGTGGGTACTGAGCACGAATCTGAGCCTCCCACTCCCAAGTGCTCTCCTGGAGGTTTCTATGCTGCCCTCTGATGCGCACTAAAGGAAGCGATCGTCCACGAAGGACCCGCTTCTATCGATCCTCGATCTCCACCGGGACCTCTGAAAATGTCTCCCCATTATCAACGTCTAGCTCCCCATGGTCAATGATGTGCGTCGGGTCGTGCACGTATCTCCTCAGCTGAGATACGTGGAAGACGTCGTGCACCCAGTGCAACTGAGGTGGTAGAGCCAGGCGATAAGCCACCTCGCCAATCCTGCTGAGGACCTGGAATAGTTCGATGAAGTGTGGAGACAACTTGCCGCCTCGGCCAAATCTTCGTAATCCACGTCGAGGTGAGACACGCAAGAAGACGTGGTCGCCATCCTTGAACTCTAGTGGCCTCCGCCTCCTATTAGCGTAAGACTTCTGCCAACTCTGAGCTGTCCTCATCTGCTCCTGGATGACCTGGACCTTCTCTGTCATGGCGCAGACCATCTCTGGTCCCACATGTGCTGACTCCCCAGGGTCTGTCCAGCACAAAGCAGATCTGCAAGGTATGCCGTACAACGCCTCGTATGGTGCCATCCCGATGGTGGAGTGGTAACTATTATTGTATGCAAACTCCACCAAGGGTAGGTGGTCCTCCTAGCTGTGACCAAAGTTGAGGACACATGCGCGGAGCATGTCCTCGAGAGTCTGAATGGTCCTCTCCGTCTGACCATCCATCTGAGGGTGAAAGGCGGTTCTCAGACGTAGCTGCGTCCCGAATGCCTCCTACAACCCCTTCAAAAGCCGGGAAGTAAAGCGATCATCTCGATCAGAGACGTTAGATGATGGCACACCGTGAAGATGTACAATCTCCTGAACGTAGAGACGCCCTAAGCTCTCCACTGAGCCCTGCTCTCTGATGGGTAAGAAGTGAGCTGACTTGGTGAGTCAGTCGACAATCATCCAGATGGATTCGTGAACTCTAGAAGTGTGTGAAAGTCCAGTCACGAAGTCCATAGATATGTTGTCCCACTTCCACTCCGGGACCTCTAAGGGATATACCAAGCCTGCTGGTACCTGATGCTCTACCTTCACTTGCTGGCAGATGAGGCATCGTGAAACGAACTCTGCCACAGCCTTCTTCATCCCTGGCCACCAGTGCTGTCGTCTGAGGTCCTGGTACATCTTCGCCACTCCAGGATGTACCTCTAAAGGAGAAGTGTGAAGCTCTCTCAGTACCTCCTCTTGTAAAGCGACTGGTACCAAGGTACGTCCTTTGAAAAGGATGTCGTGCTCTGCTCCAAAAGAGAAGCCATCAGGTGCCCGTCCTGAGGATATCTGTCCACGCCGCGTCTCACAGTCGGCGTCCCCTCGCTGTGCCTCTCCAACCCGCTACAGTAGTGGAGAAGTGACTGTGAGAGACTGAAGGAAGGCTGCTCCATCACTATCCGCAAAGGATATCTGCAAAGTGGCTAGCTGCTTTGTCTCCTCCTCAAGTAGCTGAATGCCCGTCCTCCTGCTGAGAGCATCGACTACCACATTCCCCTTCCCAGGAGTATAGACTATCTCAAAGTCATAGTCCTGGAGGAACTCGACCCATCGCCGCTGTCTCAGGTTCAGGTACTTCTACGAGAAGATGTACATGATACTCTGATGGACAGAAAAGACTGTAAAGCGCTCGCCCATCAGGTAGTGTCGCCATGTCTTCAGGGTGAAGACCACTACTGCTAACTCCAGGTCATGGGTAGCATAATTCTGCTCATGAAGCCTCAACTGACATGATCCATAGGCAATCACTGCCTGCTCCTGCATCAGGACATATCCGAGTCTGGTCCCTAATGCATCGCAGTAGACTACGTACCCTACTCCCTCCTTAGGCAACCTCAAGATAGGTGCGCTGGTCAATCTCTGTCTCAGCTTCTGGAAGCTCTGCTGACATCTGTCTGACCACAAAAAGGGTTTCCCCTTCTTCGTCAAAGCTGAGAGTGGTGCCTCAACTCTGGAGAAGTCTGGCACAAATCTCCGATAGTATCCGGCTAGTCCCAAGAAACTCCGCACCTCCGTCACACTCCTGGGTGGCTCCCAAGCTAGCACAGCCTCGATCTTTGCAAGATCCACTACAACTCCCACCTCAGAGATGATGTGTCCCAAGAAGTGGAACTCACGTATCCAGAACTGATACTTCGAGAGTTTTCCATAAAGCTGGTGCTCTTGTAGTGTGTCTAGTACAACCTGTAAGTGGTAGGTGTGCTCCTCCTCAATCGTCGATGAAGACTACGAAAAATTGATCGAGGTATGGCTAAAAGATCCTATTCATGAGGCCCGTGAACACTGCTGGAGCATTGGTTATGCCGAATGGAATAACCAAGAACTCATAGTGGCCATACCGACATCCGAAGGTCATCTTCTGCACGTCCTCATCTCGAACTCTAAGCTGATGATAGCTTGACCTGAGGTCTATCTTTGAGAACCACCATGCTCCCTTGAGCTAATCGAAGAGGTCATCATTCCTCGGTAGCGGATACTTGTTATTTACTGTCACCTGGTTCAGCCGACAATAGTCGACATAAAGGTGCAAGCTCCTGTCCGCCTTCTTAGCGAACAATATCAGGGAAGCCCAGGGTGAAACACTAGGTCGGATGAACCCCTTGCCCTTCAAGTCCTCCAACTGTACCCGTAGCTCTCGAAGCTCAGCGGGGGCCATCCGATATGCTGGAGTGGATATCGGGGCTGTCCCGGGGTACATATCAATATAAAAGTATACCTCTCTGTGAGGAGGTAGTCCTGGAATGTCGTCGGGAAAGACATCCGCATACTGATCCACCACTGCAGGAAAACTAGGACTCCGCACGTCAACTGCTCCTAGGATGAGGCTAGCCAACTAATGAGTGATGGGCTGTCCTCTCCTCTGCAGAAGTCCATCATGTGCTACGAAGGCTCCCTTCTAGCCGGTGAAGGTGAACCTGCTCCCATCGGTGCGTACACATCGCACCTTGCGCCTAATACAGTCAATCTGTGCATGGACTGTAGATAACCAATCCATGCCCAAGATGACATCGTAAGGCCTCGACGCTGCTACAAGAAGATCCCAGCCGAAGCTCTCACCTTCTAGAGTAAGCTCACAATGCTGGCACCAGTGTGTAATCGTCGAGTCTGCTCCCGTAGGAGTCTCTAGCCGTAAGGATCGAGCCAACGGCTCTGTCAGAATCTTCGAGCTCTGAACAAGGGAAGCAGCTATAAAAGAGTGACTCAATCGTGTGTCTATAAGAACTACAAAAAGGGTATAATAGACACATATCGTACCTCGAATCATCTCGGGCGCGCCGTTGTCGTAGGCCTCCGCTGCCTGGAGCTGTGCCTGTCTCTGCCCGCTAGCTCCCTGTGGTCGGGGTAGACCTCCTGGTGGTGGTGGTGGTAGAGACTCAAAGCATCGCCCACCACCTACTGCTCGTCCAGCTCCTCTGCCTCGTCCGCCTCCTCCCTGCGGACTACCACGCTCGACCCTATGCCTCTGCCTGGGTGGACCCTCAACTGTCTGCTGCTCCTCGGCACGATGGGTTGGGCAGTCCCGAGCCATGTGACCCTGTCCGCCGCATGTGTAGCACTGCCAGCCTCTCGAAAGACTGGCTCCACGCTGTGTGCCCCGCACTACTGAGCCAGTGTCCTGAGGCCGTCTGCGTGAGGGTCTGGTCTACCTAGACCCCTGAGTCATCCATCGACTTCCTGCTGCGGAAGAATCTTCTACGTGCCGCCCTGCGGTAGGTCGTGCCGCTGGAGAAGTTTCAGCAAGAAAGCTCTCGATCAAAAGGGCTCGATCCAGTACTCTTGCCTGAGTTGGAATGCTGAAAGAGATCAGCGATGCCCTGATCTCATGTCTCAATCCCTGATCAAAGGTCCGGGCCCGGAAGAATGGGTCCCGTACCATGTCGGTCGAGTAGCGCGAGAGATCGGTAAATCTCGCTGAGTACGGGGCGACCGTCAAGCTGCCCTGCCGCAGATGAAGAAGCTCCTAGATGCGCACCGCACGGAGGGTGGCTGGGACGAACTCCGAGTGGAAGAGGCTCTCAAAGTCCTTCCAGAGAAGAGATGCCTCATCGTGCACCTGGAGCATCAAGCTCCACCATCGGCCCACTGCCGCGTGCAGTAGGCTCGCTGTGAGGATCACCATGAGGTTTGCTGGTGTCCTCACTAGCCTGAAAACTTGTACAACTGCCTCCAGCCAGTCCTCGGCTGCCTGGGGGTCCGTCTCCCCGCGGAACCTAGGTGGTCGCTGGTGCTGGAACTCGTGCAGTGCACTAAGGCGACGTGCATCGTCAGCGGCTGGGGCTGGAAGCATCGGTGGCTCGGCGGGTAGGGGTACCGTCGGTGCCTCAGCTGTCAAAGGGCCCTGTACCGAGGCCTCGTCGCTCGGTGGGCTGTCGTCACATACAACTCTTGGAACCCTAACTGGCTGCAATCATGGGGCCATCCTAAAAAGTAACAGGTGCGCCATGGTCAGAACAGTATACCTGGTGAGCTGACATAAAGTAATCACAAAGAAAACTTGTAACACACATGTAATCAATGTTTTCGTGCATTAAGTCGGAAATCAGAAGTCCGGGTCCTGGTGTACGGATACGTCGGGCGCCGCACCAACACTGGGCTCCCTGGACTGATAACCACACTCAATACGCTTAACACTATTGCTTCACATAGAATAAAGATCAGAGTCTGCGGTAGAACCGAACTCCTCTGATACCAATTGTGACAACCGGGTCCCGGTGACAGCACAACTACCCCGCCTTAACATGGCCGTCGGGTCCTGGCCTACTGGGTACCCCCATTTGCCCCCGCAGACATGTGAGGCCCACCCCAGTGTCCACCCACGTGCCCGAATGGGTCATCTGACTAATTATTTTCCCCACAAGCCAACACATTTCCTTTCCAGTGTGTTTTTTCCTCACTCACACACACCATGAGAAACTTCCCAGGAGGTCACCCATCCTGATCACTACTCCTGGCCAAGCACGCTTAACTGTGGAGTTCTAATCAAATAGGCTTACGAAAAGGATGGTGCACCTTATTGACATGAGTCATCTCATTTAGTCATTTAACCCTTTATCATTTGGGGGTGTTACATGGTAGTCACGGCACGGGCCCCAAGGACGGGTCATGAAAAATTGGTATCAGAGGAGGAACCCAACCTTAAGTGCGATGCACTGCCTGGGTTGAGATGTAGGGCCCACAATGAGGACGTTGTACTCTTGGGGGGGGGGGGTTAATGTAACACCCCCAAATGATAAAGGGTTAAATGACTAAATGAGATGACTCATGTCAACAAGGTGCACCTTCCTTTTCGTGAGCATGTCTGATTAGAACTCCACAGTTAAGCGTGCTTGGCTTGAAGTAGTGATCAGGATGGGTGACCTCTTGGGAAGTTTCTCCGGGTGTGTGTGAGTGAGGACAAAACATACTGGAAAGGACATGTGTTGGCTTGTGGGGACAATCATTAGTCTGATGACCCGTTCGGGCACGTGGGTGGACCCTGAGGTGGGACCCACGTGTCTGCGGGGGCAACTGGGGGTACCCGGTAGGCCAGGACCCAACGACCATGTTAAGGTGGGGTAGCTGTGCTGTCACCGGGACCCGGTTGTCACTTATTATCCATGATGGAATGGAGGTCCTATCAAACTATAGCTACGACATTCCCACAATCAATAGAGGGAGAAGGAGGTTGAGCCGTGGATGTGGATGAAAATTACGGGGGTATAGTCTCCAAAATCTCCAAAACAGTATCTTGGATTGTAGAAAAAGTTGAACTCATCTCTTCTATAATACAAATCTGGGATTTCATCTCACTGACCAAATGTCTATTTTCATTCACAACCTATTGAATCCTAAAATGAATTTTGGGCTAGATATAAAATATAACCAAATCAAAGAGGTAGATAGAATAATCTTCACTAAGCTGGGCAAATAGAGGATCCAGAGATCCAAGATATCAACTAAAATTTGAAATAAACTGCTCTCTAAAAGCTTCCAAATCATCTCTGGTAACATAATCTGAAGAAAGAAAAGAAGTAGAAGGTAGAGGTTAAAAAAATCTAACAAGAATAGTAATAATAGCCTCGATATGATATGATCTAGAAACAGAAGAATTAGAAGTAAAATCATTAAACTCCCCAACTTCATCAATATGCTCCACCAGATATCCCTTTGTATATGATACATCGAAAACTGAAATAGCAGGTCCACTATGCTCTGGTGGACTACTATGATCATCATCACTGTTACCATCTTCATTTGACTCCATTTAATGAATTACAAGAAACATAGAACAAAAATAAGGATCCCCCTTGGATGCAGCTCTATCCTCAGCTGATGTAGAAGGATTATTTATACTAACAGTTCTCGTGATGGATGAACTTAGGGATTCCCTACTCCTCAATAGATATCCTTGGCTAATCTCTAGTAGAAGAAACATCATCGCCTGGATTAACTAAAACTGGTCTCTCCACTCTCATGGATATATTTATAAATGATCCAATATGAGAATGATGATGTGAATGATTTCTCTCAACACCATAAAAAAACATCATCATCATCATGTACTGAGTCATGAGGTCCATCGTTGTCATCTCTATTTATAGAACCATATAAGACTTCAACAAATTATTTATATGTTTATAAAGAACTCTAAATATATTCTTCTCCTAACACTTCAATCTTCACTTCTTATCATTCACTCAAGATACTTTCTCTAGAATGGAGTAAAATAGGTGGACTTGCAGATCCATTAGAAGAAATTTGGATTTTTGAATGTTCGAGACCACTTCCCAATTCAAAAAAGTATTAACTTACTATTCTTCAACTTCATCTTCCATTTAATCATACAAATAAAGTACTATATGTTTTGTGTCCAAGATAGGGTCAAAAGTATCCTTAGGTATTATTGGATGCTCAAAATGATCAAAATAATTATAATAATTTTCATTATCCTCAACCAAATTCTTCATTATTTTATTGGTATTTTTACTTAAATATAAAATACCAAATTTTACCACATCTTATTCTTCCTCATAAACTAAAAACTTATCTTATAATATAGATGATATAAGATCAAGATAAATCATTGAATTCGATCTAGAAGAGGAATTACAAATCTTCATCATATGCACCATAAGATATCTGAAAAAAATTAATTTAATAACCTATTTTCATAAGCAATAAAATATAAATGTCTTAATAACACATTTTTCTAAAACCCCTTTTGCTGGTATATAAAATATGTTGAAGGAACTTGAATATAATTATAAATTTACCATCCAACTCTATATAAGTCAATATTCTCACCAACCAATTCCGAGTTAGTTCCAAGAGTGCATCCTAATAAAGAAACATCTTAATGTTACTTGGTATAGATCCTTGATACACATAAAAAACACTTTGGTGAGGTACAATGATACATCTATCCCATTATCTTGAAGAAAAGATAAAATATTTTCCATCTAGAATACTTTTAATGACATGTTTTTTCTCAATAAATTTGTACTATGCATATTGGTAAAACTAATAAATGAACCTAAAATAAAAAGGTCTACCATTCCTTGAGAACCATCTATCCTTCCATGGTTCTGAATCACCTTGAGCACTAATGAATTTATTGACATCGTCTATTCCTCATCCAATTCATTCTTTGTAAAAACCATATAGTTTTCAAGTGGGGTTTTTTCAGTTTGAATACAACTTAGATTGATTCTCCATTATATTTCTTTAGAGGTCATGATCCTTCAGGAGACAATGCAATGGTGTTATTAACTCTCACCATTACAATGAATCAATAAAAGAAAGTGCATGAATAATTTTGATGGTCGGAAGATAAGGGAAGTCAAAATATATCTAAGGGTAGGAATGAGAGAGAGAGTGAACCCAATTGGATTTATGTTAGAATTTATAATTTGGGGATTGAAAATCTTAAAATATAATAAAATATAAATTAATAAATAAAACAATAATTTTAACACCAAAAATAAGAATGATAGAAAAAATAAAAATAGAGGCTTGATCAGTAGATTCCCAATGGTGGATCTCTCCAATAGTTGATCACTAATGGTGGATCATTAATGGTGGATCACACAATGGTGGATCCCCCGTCATTAGTTGACTAAATAGTGGATCACCAACATGTGATCACCAATGGTGGATAAAAATGGTGGATCTCTAATAGTGGATCATCCAATGGTGGATTTCCAAAAGTGGATCACCAATAGTGGATCAACAATGATGGATCTTCCAAGATAAAATATTAAATAAAATTTACCATTACTAGTCCATGTTTTATATAGTTAAATTTCTTAAAATTCAATGGTTTTTTAAGCATATCATCTAGATGATGTTCATTTCCTATGAAATCAAGATTTATATAACATTTTTGGAAATAATCCTTCAATAAGTGATGTCTTACGTCAATAGGATTTGTCCTAGAATGAGTTATAGGATTATTGGAAATATTTATTTCATTTATGTTGTCATAATTTATAGGTACATGTCTAAATTGATATGCATAATCTAGGAAAGTGTGTTACATCCAAAAATATTGTTCACAACAACTTTAAGAAACTATCTACTCAACTTCAATAGTGGTGAGTGAAATTTTTTTCTTTTTACTACACCATGATAATAGTTATTTTACCAAAAATGACATGTTACATAGTTTCTTTTTCTATCTAAATTATATCCACAAGAATTTTCAATGAATAACCCACTAAATCAAGTGGTTTTCCTCTTAGATTGAAAAATACTAAATTGGTTTTATAGTTGAGGTATTTCAAGATATTTTTAACAGTAATAAAATGATAAACTTTGGGATTTTATTGAATACAATTACATATACACACTAAACATAATATCTAGATGGATATGATTTAAGTACATAAAAATTATTATTATACTTATATAACTAGTTTGATTTACTGAATTTCTAGTTTCATCATGATCCAGCCTACATGTTATACTCATGGGAGTATGACTAATGTTTTTCAATCCAAAATAAAATATTTTATTAAGTATTTAGTGTACTTACTTTGATTTAGAATAAATCAATATTTATTTTGAAAATTTTTGAAACTAATAAAGAATTTATGTTCACCCATTAAACTCATTTCAAATTCACTTTGCATCATTTTTTTGGGAAATTAGTACACAAATAATTTTTTGAAGACCCAAAACTAATATCATAAACATAGAATTTATCCAATAAAACATACTTTAAAATTATTTTTTTAAATATAGTTATATTATCTATTAATTTTTTATAATATTAAGAAATTAGAAAAGTGATGGTCTTATCATACCACGCTCTGGGAGATTATTTTAAAACATATAAAGCATTAGTTAACTTAAAAACATGACTTGGAAAATGAGGTTTTTGAAATAAAAGGGGATGTTCTCCTAAACCATCCTAAAATATATTTCCATTTAATAAAGAACACCTGAAATCCATTTAATATAGATTGAAATCCAAATGTACTACATAATAAATCCGTATTCTAATGGCATCAAGTCTAGATACTGGTGAAAGGTTTTCCACATAGCTAATAATCTATTCTTGAATATACCTATGCACAACCAATCTATATTTATTTCTGACTATAGTCTCTAACTCATCAAAATTGTTTTTAAACACCCACTTAGTGAAAATAGTTAAAGTGTACTTCAGTCTATCGATTAGTTCCCAAACTATATTAATTTAAAACTAATTATGTTCTTCTTTTATTTCCACCACCCAACATTCATCATTAATTGCATCATTTTTGTTCTTAGGTACATGTTGTGACAATAATGCTTAATGTTCAACATTAATTTTATGAGATGATATCATTTGTGTTCCTCTATCTATATCTCTGAATAAATCATCTAGAGGATTTTATCTATGAGTCCTAACTTTTGGGGAAATTTAGGGATATTAAATTCATTGCCATATATAGGTTTAGGTTTGTGTTCAGGTTGTTCCTTAGAACTGGACAATTTTTATAGTTGTTTCACAGAAATGTTATAAGGTTTGGAATTTATATTCATATTTAAAAGTTTATCTTCAAGGACTTCTAAAGGGGTCTTAGGCTCATTTGGATATATTTTATCAAATTTTACATGAAACTATTATTCTAAAATATTTTTTATTTTATTAAACACACAATATTATTTACTAGATGTTGAATAACTTAAGAAAATTACTTCATCACTCTTGGAATAATTTCTTTTAAGATTATCCTAAGTGTAAAATATAAATCCATTTCAACCAAAATCAATAATGTAATTAACTTTTGGCTTCATACCATTCTCTAATTAATAATAATTTTTATTTAAGAGTGGTATAATTAAAACTATATTAATTATATAAAAATTTGTATTCACAACATATGCTCAAAAATAAATAGGTATGTAATACTCATTTAACATGTTTTGAAAAAACTCTTAAAGATTTATATTTATCCTTACCACTACACCATCCTAATGTGGGGTAATAGGAGAAGAAACATTATTATTATAGCAATTATTTGAGAAAAGAGACTCAAAATCATTATTTTCAATCTAATGGACATAATGACTAATTAAGGTATTAATTCTATGTCCACTAATATTTTCTAATTATTTTTCATACTAGTTAAATTAAGAACAAGCTTCAATTTTTTGTGCTAGAAATAATAGCCAAGTATATCTATAAAATTCATCTATAATAACATAAACATAGTGCCTCCAATTTAATATAGAAACTATAAATGTTGAAAATATGTCCATGTGAAACAACTCTAAGGGTTGAGAAGTAGAAACTTATTTCCTAGTTTTGAATGATATTTTGTGGTGTTCCCCTTTTAGACCCAGTTCACAGAATTTATCATTTGGGAATTATATTTTAGGTAGATCCTTGACTAACCCTTTCTTACTTAGCTTCCGAATTTAATGAATATTGGAATGGAATATTATCATATTCCGACACCGATATTATTTTTGAATGGCACTTAGAGTGTTTTTTAAGAGATAAAGAATCTAAAAAATAATATAAACATTATCATTTCTTAAAGTAGAAAAAACCAATTAATTTTTAAAGTAAAAAATTTGAATAAATTAATTTCAAAAATAACATGAAAACCATCATCATAGAGTTGGGATATTCTCAAGAGATTATATTTTAATCTATATACAAATGAAACATTAGAAATTAAAATAGTATCTTCATTACCAGTTTGATCGAGACAGATAATTGTATCCTTTTACATTGTTAATAAAAGTGAAATTTCCACCATCCACCATGATAATGTTATTAAAAATTGAATAGCCTCTATTCATGTGTCTGGAACCATCACTATCCAAATACCAATGATTCTTACTGGATTATTGCAATAATGTTTCCAACAATAAAAATTTTAAACAAAAAATTACTTTTGTACCCAAATATTCTTGGGTCCATAAATGTTAGTAATAAAATATTTAGAAATCTGTAATTGTTTAACATATTTACTATTATACGATTTTAAAATTTTAGATATAAATACGTTTTTAGGTCTATAAGAGTAAAAAATAGTAGAAAAACTAAAGGAATTTGAACTAGAAACAAAATTATTTTTAATGATTCTTCTATGTTCAGGTTGATAGCCAATTCTAGTAGTGTATTAGAGAGTAGTATACATTCCAATAATTTGGGTAAGATTATTTCAACCATTTTTAAATATTTTAAAATATTTTTTTAGTTTCTCATTAGATAATTTTAATTCATTTTTATCATTTAACATTTGGGAATTTTTCTCATTTTCAAAACTATGATCAGTTTTAAAACTACCAGTCAAGGCACACTGCTTCTTTAAATTATTATATATATCATTAATATCATTGAAAGTATCTTCCAACATATTAGAGTATCCAAAAATTTATTCATTATACATTTTTTAATCACTATTTTTATCTTCTAAAGAATAAAAAATATGAATAAGAGAAGTATAATAATTATTAAGTACTTTAGATGTGTTTTCCATAAAACACATATTGGCTCTATCATGGTTATCATCCTATGTTGAGACTGAATCACTCGAAATATCTTCTAAATAACTCAAGGACTCATTCATGTAGTTCTTTTATATATTTTCTTGATTATTTAATTTATTCATTAATATTAGATTAGGTCAGTCAAATTTCACTTGACCTTTCCTTTTACACTCATAGTAGATTATTTTATTTACAATATCATCCATTTTACAATTACTTCTCTAATTTACTATATTGTCATATTTTCATTTATAAATGGGTTTCCTAAAGAACATAATCATTTTATATAACTTTTTGAATCTTTTGGAGAAATTGGAAATTCTTCATCACTATTGGTAGATGAATCCTCACCGCTGGATCTGTATTCTAGGAATTTCTCCTTTTGTTTTGAAGCATAAGAATTTAAGGCTACAAATATCCACTTTGAATCATCCTCATATCCTCTGTTCACTTATCATTTTTCCTCATACATCATAATATTTCCTATTATCTTCTTAAATGAAAACATGCTAAAATCATTTGACTTTCTAATTAAGACTGAGGTTCCTCTCCATCTATCTGGTAGACACCTCAACAGGTGAATCACTTGATCTATTTCAATAATTGTTTTCCCTAGTGAATCAATTGTATTCAAAATCTCATTAATCTTGAGAAACAGATCATAAATAATTTCATCATGATTCATTATAAAAGTATCATATTTAATAGTATAATTATTTAACTTCATTTATTTGACATTAAATGTCCACTCATGAGAAACATATAAAGTGTTCAAAATTATAAAAGTAGTAGTACACACATATATTCTATTGAATTAATCATCACCCAAAGCATAATATAAACAAATCCTTACTTTAAAATTATTATCATATGCAATTTTTGTATCATTACTAGAATTAGCTCTTAAAGTTTTTCATTTCTCATATTCATCTTGAATTACTATCCATATTTCAAAAACCATAATTAAAAGTGAATTTTCATTATAATTTTCCAATGATCATAATTTTTGAAATAAAAATAAGGAGGTATATTGGTAGAAGATCCCTCTTTTCTATTATTATCCATAAATTTTTTTTGAAATAAAAAATAATTACAATTTTTAAAAGACAACTAAACAATATTTGAAATGATATTTATAAAATAATTAATACCAAATGTTTTTCGGAGTGAGTAACTAAAGAGGGGGATGAATTGAGTACTGAATAAAATTTCTATGAAAATATGTTAAAATATTACCAAAAATATTTAAAAACACCCAATTAATAAAAAATAGTAGATTAATATTAGTCTTTCCTCTAGAAATAATTGTCAATGCATGATTAGGAATCAGTTAAAATAATATTTAAAATCAATCTATCCTTTTAAATCAATTTAATTAATCAAATATTTTATACAAACATAGGTTAATACTAACTATCAAAGTATAAATTATGTTTACAGATTTAAAAACAACTGTAGTTTTATCTTTGAAATAGAAAAAAAACTCAATCACACAATAGAATATAACGAGGGGTTTAGTCTCAAATAGAGACTTTATCCACTCCACTTGAAAAACACCTACTTCGAAGTAGATTATTATAGAAATATCATATCAACAACCTAGAGTAGGTATACACAGAATACTTCATAGGCTCTCTAGGATCAAATCCTCTTCCATTGTCATACATGGGAAGAAATACACCAAATTCTACAAAGGACCTCTTCATAGTATTTTTGGGTATACATGTATAATAAATACGGGAGAGTGTGTCTCGAACACTCTAGATGAAGCATAGGATTTAGCATGTTAAAATATATAGAGAAATGTAGCACATTTATCAAATACAAGTAGAAAAATAGATAAAAAATAAGTAGAGATGAAATATGTGGTGATCATCATTCTTAAATGCATCAGATTCTTAGGGTCCTTATATTTGACTTGGTGAGGAGTTGAAAAAGTGTATTTTAAATTACAGAAAAATAGAGTTTCATGGAGTTCAGTTTTTATTTCTTAGATGCTCTAGAAAAATATTTAATTATCCATTGATTCATTGTCTGAAATGTTCTTGATCTTATCTGTATTCTGTTATTTTACACTCGCACGTATACATTATATGAGAGGCCATCCTTTTTACCACACATCTATCCACATTAGAAAAAATTTGGAATATATAGCTCTCCAGGTCCAATTATCCGTTGATGAATAATAATAAATATTTCCTTGATCCTCACATTGAGCCAAAAACTAGGAAACATCTGAATTATTCTTCAATGAATCTATGGGGTGTTGTAGGAATAATTATTAACAATACCACATGATATTGTCTAGAACATGGGTCAAGTGGTAACACATACAATAGAAGAACATGTTATGGATTAGATTTCCATTTATTATTTTTGGATCTTTTATAGATTATTTTCAAGACCAGGTATTGAGATGACATGTGATTCTGCAGCCTCATGTGTCCGGAATAAATTTTTTAAATATATTAAAAATATTAAATATCACGTGCACATCAGTTTCCTTAAAAAATAGAATAATTTATAATCTGAGGACCATATTATAAATATGATGTCACAGTTATGTTTAAAGAATGGGTTTTACTATAATAGTGACATAAAATTTGTTGGCATAGAGCATTTATAGAAAATTCTACATGGACATGGATTATGAATAAATTAATAAAATTAATTTATTTAATCCACTAATATGTAATGACCTAAGGATTATCTATTTAATCACCCTTATGAAAAAGTTTTAGGGTTAGATACATAACATTGAAAATTATTGGAGAGCCGTTGGAGAGCATTGAAGTAGATTCTGTCAGAGAATGATGACTAGATCAAAGATTGATAACTAGTGTGAGAAAAAAATGAGATGATCTCAACAAACATAACGACATAGAACAATTTCTCATCAATAATATATTCGAACTGAGGTATGAAATTTATTTTTATTGGATTCATTCTCTGTCATCCTTTTCTATGATGATCGTGAATCAATCAACCAGCAGATTGATCTGCGGGTCGTGCATATTAGAGGATGGATTAGTTTTATTCTTGGAATTGGGGAATTTCATTGTGATTGTTTGATTATCCCTTTATTTATCATTTTAACAACAAAAAATCGGGGTCAAAAAGAACATTGGTCAAGGTCCATTCATCATGGATATTATCTGTGTATTTCTTTCCCATTTTTCATTCATCATGAGTGATTTTCTTATCCAATAGTTTTGTGAACTCTAAAGAATCAAATGTTATGCACCCATGTCTTGGAACAAAATTTTAATATCATCAATCTAGACTCGACATGACATGAAAATGGTGTGATTATGGAATTGGAAGTGGATCAGATGGTACAAATACATGATTTTTTTTCTTCAGTGCACAATAAAGAACAATTTTTTAAGGCATTTTATGAATAGATTTGATGGAAATATTTCAATGATTCAATGACAGAAAGGATCAACAGAAAACACTCCTTGGCTCTTTCACGGTACATGTCCAGATTGGTTGCCATAGAAGCAAATAAGGTATAAGATTATAGATTTGGAATGCTAGAAATTTCCATTATATACGACATGTACAACAGGGATACATGCCTTGTTTGACCCTTCTAGCAACAAAAAGGGTTTTAGAAGGGAGTTAAGTTTCACACAATATGTGAACATATAACATGATGTTTAGTCCCCATTTTATTATATTGGAATGTACCTCAAAAGGTACATGGGAATGACTTTAGGTACATGGCCACATGCATGCCATGTACCCATACTTAGTCATGTCCAACTTGGTGGTACACTAGATAAGCCATGTACTGACACACAAGTAGAAGTACACAATCAACAAAACTCTATATACATATGCATGGAGATGAGCATAGTTTGTTTTACATAGGAAAAACTTGAGGTTAAAAGAGCATGCCATGTACTTCTAGTACATTCCATGTATTCCTTCAAAGTAGTACATTCCATGTATTCCTTCAAAGTTGACTGGAATCCCTTATTCTCTTTATCTTGGGAAATATTTTTTTAGGGTGTGTTCTCTATATCCTTTCCCCTCAGGGTATGTTTGGAAGACCTTCCTAAAAATTTTATGGTGATCCATTTTGAAAGAAATATTAGATAGAGTTGTTGGAATTTCTATGTGGCATAGAGTGAGATCCTCCAACATCTTTATGCCCTAGGTGGATTTCTTGGTATAATCATGACAAAACGTATGTGGGTGACGATCCTATACCATGAAATATAATCATGATTGAGTTGTTATACACCATGGTCTTGGGAGTGATCCTAATAAATGTATAGTATCTCTTCATACTTTGATTTTATACTTATAATGGAGAATCCCATTGAGAAATACCTCTCAAGTGAACATCATAAGTACTTTTTTACTGGCGGAGTGTGTTCTCCTAGATGAGTGCTTCATGGATCCTTTGATTTGAAATCCTAAATTGGACTTATGAAAGTGAATTTACCTTTAGAATACATTGCTTTATTGATTATATCTGAATATTATTTATATATATGTTATAGACATATTATTATGTATACATTACTATTATTCTTTTGTTATATGCTTTTTGGTTTCAAGGTGTGGTATTGGGCATTGTTATAATCACCCATTCATGTGATTTTCCCACACGTGTCATATCTTGTGCAGGTGATTGTCCTTTTGATATATTCCTAGATGGACTGGGACTATATAGTTCTTAGTTATAAAAGATAGATAGATCTATGTTCTTACAGTACCATGATAGTAGTTCCCATCTTCAGATTCAGGTTGGGATTTTTTTTCAGAGTCTTTATGGTGGGATTGTATTCAGACTAGGACCATACATTTCTTAGTTATAAAGAATAGATCAATGTGTGTTCCTATGGTATCATGATAGTAGTTCCCATCTTCAGATTCAGGTTGGTCTTGTTTTGTAGACTCTTTATGGTGGGATAGTATTTGACCATATTTAATTTACTTCCTATCAAACTATGGTCATGTGATTAGATGTATTAATTAATGGTTTTTTTGTTTTACATTTCAGCACTGCATGGGCTTGGAGATGTGTGTCTGTACACATGTACTTAGTCTAAGGCCTACAATGTTAGTGATATGCCTACTCGGTGATAGTCGCCATCCCCTGGCCAATTGGAGACATTATTGGGGAGTCACAGAAAGTGTCCCATTTGGATTGGTCATGATAATATGGTATTAGAGTATTCATTTATACATTTTTACAAGAGTTTGTGAGTTTGGTTTATTGAAAAAATTTTATGTGATTCGAGTTTTACTTTCACATCGGGGACTCCAGTTTTGGTGTGACGGTCAATGTATCTATACACCAGGACTCTGATCACCTTCTTTTTGGCTAGGTACATAAGAAAAATTATTTCAATGAAATCAATGGTACATTTATTATATAGGAATGGGTTGTGGTTTCAATTCCATTCTTGAGTCATATCTCTCGAAATACTCATTGACTACAGTACATCTTGTTTACTTTTGTTGAAATAGTTGGTGCCCTAGACCCAACTATGCATTACTTTTTGTTACCATATCACATGTACAGTTAGTTATACATGATGTAACATTACCATTATAGTGTAGAATTTATTGCGTCCACTATAATAATGGTAATTTCCAAATATTAATTGGCGTGTCGAGAGGTTATAGCATATCCCAGGCTATAATGAGAACATCAAGATACTATGACATTGGTCTTCAATATATGTTCTATAGTATAGATACATCTTACTAACTAAACACCGTAGATGTTTGACTATCAGGTGTCGGGGGCTCATAAGCATTGAGACTTCTTCTCACGAAGTTCTCACTTAGTGATCTCTAGTAGTCAGATCATGAGGATAGACCCGTCGATAGGAACACCACTTGTTTTGGCTGTCATTGGTCATTCCTATCTACAGACATGTGTATTGGTCTCCTAAATTGAGATCATTACCGGTGTGTACTATTTGATTGCGTACTTTGATGCAAGTCAAAAACCATGGTATTGAAATCGTAGTGGGGAAGCTTGTGTTGGGTGCATCGTTGGTGGTATGACATTGGTTGAATGGTTCGAAAAAGATTTGTTTCTTCCAATTTTAGGAAGTTGTATATCTCATGCCTAGTTGATCAGGATGGTGCGGACTTCATAGGTCTTTGGCCAAGGTAGTACAAAGTTTAATCCATCTTGAAAGATCAATAAATAATAAATCAAGAAAATAACAATGACACAAGTGTGCGTCCTACTTTAGGATATTTTTAATGATAAATAGATTATACTACAAAGTCAGTGTTCGTAGGTTGGTAGTTTTTGTTATTACTATCCTTATCTCTTTAGAGTCCAAGATGGTCTTATAAAATCTGCTCTTGGTCTGTGTATTTTATTCACTGCTATTGATATAAGGGCCTAGAGGGTTACACACAACAGCGTATTCAAGAATCCACCCTATTCAATTGAATAAGTATATGGACATAGTGGGCACTGCCACATGGTCCGAGTGTTTTCCTAGTTATCGATCACCAAAAGAGTTAAATAAATTCATTAATATTAATGTTATAAATATTTGGGATTTAATTTATTTAATGTATTTACAATTTTAGTAAACACGAGATAATATTAATCGAACAAATATTATTTTAATATTCAAGGTTCATTTAATATTAGGTAGAAAAGTGAGTCAAGTTAAATAGCTAAAATTTTATCACGAAATATATTATATATATATTACAAGTATCTGATAAAATAATAAATAAAATTGACACAGTTTATCTTGTCAAAATTATTTATTTAGTGGACGTTGAAATAAATAGGGGTTGGGAAACCCTACTGGGTATTTGTCAACGTCACTATAAATATATGAAGAGGACCTCTCTAACATGTGGCCATTACACTATTCACTCATTCATGGAATGAAAATTGAGAGCCTATATCTCCTCCCACTTCCTAGAGAGAGAAACTATTGATCCCAGGGTTCAGATCAAGATCTTCCTCAAGCATCAAAGGAATCTCGATGCAGCAATCGTCGGGATGTAGAAAGCATCATCATAATGCCACGCTAGCACCCAGATTTTGACGATCGATGTTCTATTGGTTTTAAAGTGCATGTGGATGATCTAGATGGATCCTGCTATGGATTATTCAAGCAGCGATCACTAGCGACAAGTTACAGTCAAGCATGCCATGAGATCTGGAACAATACTTATTCTATTTATGTTTTGTTATCTAAAAAATGTATATAAGATCCTTGGACCTCTTTGGGGTTCAGATCATTGGATTTGACAAGTATCTTCGATCCACCGATGAAAATTTTAAAATCCCCAGCCACCACCTTCAACAGCAGCCCCCATAACCTTTTAGTGGTATCAGAGGGATCATGTACATTTTTAGATCCAAATAAAATTAATTTTTAAAAAATTTTGTAGAGGGTTCATTGATGATCCCAACGGTTCAAATCGCACAGTGATCTGATGCTGAATGATCATGTTATGATCAATTTAAATTTTTAGATTGGATCAAATTTGCGATTTGATCTTAGGTATTATGTTTTATTCATTCCAAAGAACTGATCAAGTTTAGATTGGTTCATGAAATATAATTAAAATTGTTCAAATTATAAATTTTTTCAAATTTTCTAATTTATATAATAATTATATAGTTATAATAATATTTATGTTATTAAAATAATAATATAATAATAATAAATTATTATCTTATTATAATAATTCTATTATTATTATTTGAAAAAGTCTTTGTCGTCTTTTAGAAATTTTTGGGTGTGGAAACCTTTTTCTTGGTATACGTGACTCCAAAAAAAGGGAGAAGGGGAGGAAGACTTCCAAGGAGGTATTAAATAGAAAAAACTCCCCACCAAAATCGGGCGGGGTCTGACTTTTTGGAAAAGAAAAAAACACAAAAAATCCTAAATAAAAAACCAAAGGGACTGGGCGGCGCCTAAAAAATGGTGGAGGGATCCCTACAGACCCCTGGGCCATCCCCACCTCGGTGTTACCCTAAGGGCGCCACCCTCTGTAGCAGCAACAATGTAGGGGCCTCCACCTCCCTCGATGGTCTTCCTTCGTATGACTTAAGGCAGAGGAGCTACGACCCGCAGCACCGCCACACTGGTAGGCAACATCCCCAGCGTCCTGCTTTCCCATCAGCCGCCTCCCATCCTAGCTACAGCACCCAACCGCCACTGGGTCCACCTCAAGCCACTGTGCTGGTCTCCCTACCATCGCGCCCCAGAAGCAGGCACGAGACTCCCCATCATCGACTCCTAATCCATGGCCAGACGATCCGTCCTCCTCCTTGTCCGATGCAGCCCCATCGTCGATCCGCACATGCAGCGCTACATTCAGCCTCCATTCCAGCCAACTCCCAAGCACCACACCATCATGTCTTCCTTGGTGCACTAGGAGTATGATCCAGGGTCTCCTTCCTCCGCTAGAAGGACGCATGCTGCACCTCCAAGCACCTTCCACGAGACACCCCTCATTGCCCCACTAAGTTAGAACTGCCTAGAGCACGCAGTGAGCTATCGTGCTTTGGCCAGACTGTCGCTGCACTGTCTGGCCCCTTATAGGTTGCCTGCATGGAGGTACCCTTTTGTCTGTAAGTCTTTCCACAGGACCAAATTGGTCTCAAAATAGTCCGGACGGACCTTCCCAACCCAGAACGGGTTTGGGTGGATCGGTTCGGCCCAGTTTTGACATGCATGGCCTGGCATGGCCCTATGCGGGTTTGGACCGACCCGTACATGCCCCACAATATTGTTTCAAGGGACTGACCAACATAAATTAATAAAAAATAATTAATTTAATTTTAGTATCTAAATTAAATTAATTAAAATTAATTTTGTAATCTTTTTTTAATACCCGATCATTTAATTTTATTTAAATTTTCAATTAAATAAAATTAATAATTTAATTTCATTTTCGTATAAAAACTAAATTAATTAGAATACTGATAATTAATAAAATTATTTGAATTTATTAATTCATTAATTTAATTAAATAAACCCTCGTACTTATTTAATGTATTTTAATTTTATCATGAATTATTACACACATTCTGGTCTTGAGCACTGACCTGTGTATGTTGCCTTTTATTTAATTAATTATTTTAATTGCGTGCGATGATTATAATTAATTAACTAAGGGTCTATGTATTGTCTTTTTCGGTTAACATGTATAAGGTAATGCACGCCCAATTTACATGATGTAGATTTATTCCCCTAGTCCTTCTTATCTGTGCGTGAGTATTATTGTACTTCAGACGATGATGGTGAACGAAGTAGACGTCGCCAAGACATGGAGGTACTCTAAGACGTGACGTGGACCTTGCTAGGACAAGGCAATGCTACAGAAGAGACACAAACATACGAAGTAAGGGCCAGCTGCATTATGAGTCAAGCATCATAACAAGTACAATTCCCTTAGGTCTTTTAGATACTCAAGACCAGTCGGGTAGTAGTTTAACTTTAAGAATTTATTTATTATTTTATTCATTTTAGAATAGTGGGAAAATAAATAAAATAATAAATAATAAAATGCATAAATATGTGGTTCATATTTTTCTATTAAAGTTCAATTGTGAGCGTGGAAAAATAGAAGAACAAGTTTAATAGAAATGGATTACATTCTTCGATAGAAACCAATAAAAACCTCAAAAAATATTATGTCACAACAACCTTCCGTCATTTAAGTTTTAACAAAACTAGGTGTCTGAGGTGCCTGTCAAACCATATCTGAGGATGCCTCTTACTACCAGGTAGTTCTTATTAAAGTGGTGGGTTGACTTAATTAAAATTTCATCAAATAAATAGCTATATATAGCTTGTTTTAATTTTAGAGGCAAGCATTGAGTAAAGAAAGTAATGATTTTAGAAGTTGGGACTTCACTCAATAGATCAAGGAACTGCGAGTTAGTGCAGTTGGCCATCCAAAATACTACCTTTGACCCTCTGAGTTGTGGTGTAGACACTGATTATAGACTACGAGGGAGGTTCAGGGATCCTTGCCACTAGAATACTCAAGAGTATTCTGATTCTAGTACAGAGGGTTTCAAGAAATCATAAAATAAGTAGGAGACATTTAATGATTGAATTAATCAGTTATGTGTAAATAGGTAATCAGCATAAAAGTACAATCTCCTAAAGTTTATTTTTGTAGGAAAATGACAAGTAATACCATAATAAAACTGCGATAAATATTGTACAAAGTTAATGTCCAAAAAATTACAAAATTCCAAGTGTAGTATAGGTGCTTGCGAACATTACTACCATAATGGAAATTCAAAGTGCTTGTGTCCCAACCTGTTAAGCCACCTCAACAAGCAAGGGTGTAAATGCTTATAGGATACTCATGAATTAAGCATATGATGGTTAAGTTATAATTATATCATCAACTTATGATTTTAGTTACGGCTGCTACATCATGACATGGACGATGTTACATGTATTCTCTTCTCTAGGAAGTTTCCATGTAGAAAGTGAATCATGATTTGAATGTGATGATTGTACTCAGATTGTGTAAAGTTAAAGACAGTTCACAATATTTCCTATCATCCCATTCTTATATCTTTTACATCCAATTACTCTAGTTTCGTTTAAGGATACAAATGAATGATATAGAGTAAGCACTTCATTACCTTTAAGGTAAAATTATCCAAGTGATAAGAATATCAAAGGTAGAACAACCTTTTGTTATTATGGAGAATATGATGAAATATATGACAGAAAGGCTAATGGAACATTACTCCAAAGGCACCTTCATCATGTACTTCAAAGAAAAGTGGTAGGTTACTTAATAGTAGGTTATTTTCATCAAATATTAGAAATAAATTTAAGGAAGTTTAAAAATGAAATAGACTAAAATACTGGAAGGAAGTAACCACTTCTCGTTCAGTTAATATTCATTAAATAAATGTATTGTTTTCTCACATACTTCTTGGGTATTAAAATACAATTTTCTTTACATATATATGTATTGAAATATAGTAACCAAGTAAGTAGAGAAACATTACTAGGAGTAAGGTGTCTTCTCCAAGCAGCTAAGAAAGGGTGATTCCTAGGTCAGAGATGAGAAACACATAACATCAAATTGCAAAGTAATTGACTCAAAATGAACAAGTTATTGAGTATAAACAAAAACATTTATCTCATGTCCCCATTTGGACATTATGAGACATTATTCCTTGTTTTGGAATGAATGTTGTTTGTGGTAACATACTAAACAGATAGTTCACTACTACTTGAATCAAAGGCAATACATGATGAATATAAAATGTATGACCTACCCAGTTGTTGAAATATATTTCTTTATCAAGTAAAACTAAACATGGATGTCAAGAATATACCCAGTATGGTATTTAGTCTTGGCACAGCTAAACACCTTTGG
This sequence comes from Viscum album, assembly GCA_963277665.1. Classification (NCBI taxonomy): domain Eukaryota; kingdom Viridiplantae; phylum Streptophyta; class Magnoliopsida; order Santalales; family Viscaceae; genus Viscum; species Viscum album. The sequence goes on along the minus strand of OY728162.1, from coordinate 209,349,734 downwards.
TATTATTGACATTATAAATTTAGATAAAGAAACATTTATAAATAAAGGTATGCCATAAAGATTCCGAGTTTAGTTCAAAAAGAGAGTGCGAACCATTCCAAAGGAAATATAGAGGTAAATATACTTCATAAAATTCATTTAATCTATTAAGGAATGAAATAGTGAAGTATATTTATGGTCATAAGATATGAGTTGCTTTATATCAGAATGCTAAAGAATATCTTGACTACACAATCATCGATCATGATAATGTAGCATGGATTAATTCCTAAATGCATATTACCATATCTATATAATGACATTGATGTTCATAAGGTGGATCGATGATGAGTCTTACATATTAACATTAATCAAGAAACATGAAGCCTGGAGAAATTCCTAAACACATATTTTACACATTAAAGTCATGATGTAAGTTGTATCAATGTTACAACTTGCCATAACATCCATCATATTTCAGAAACAAATGTACTTTGCAAATAAAAACATAATTCCATAACCAATATGCCAACTCAAATGAAAAATTTATATCATACGAGTCGTAGTATGATGAAAATACATTACTTCATAGGACATGTGTTAGGATGGAAAGAGTTTGTTATGATATAAACAAACTTGCATTTAGTTAAACACATGGTGCATCTAAGTAATTATCCTAAAAATTTCTTATGATATTACATAAATCCCTAAGATATAAAAGTTGTAGTAAATTATTGTACTAAATTTCTATAAGGGTACACATATATTAGAGATAGTGGGAAAACAATTTACTTGGGATTAGTCAATGCCAGAGATGAAAAAATGGTTGGAATTGGAACAAGTTCCACAAGTACACGTGTAATAGGAATGTTCCAGTGACACATACTGCATAGGAAGGATGAAACCATGATAATTGAATTATATTCACCACGATCGGTGATAGATTATTCATTAAGAATAATAAATCCTAATATTAAAAACTATATGGCAATAAGTTAATGTTGAAAAATTTACAATTTAATAATAGATCCCATGCATCAAATTGCAAAGGGGATTATAAATTGAATACTACAGTGGGTATTAAAATAGGAATATACATGGATCGTACAAGACTAGTACCAATACGGATAAATTGGTTATACCAAGTTGGTATTCCTAAATCCATTAGAATTTTACTTTTTATAGATAACTTATAAGATCATTATATTGGTCATTGGATGTCATAATCATATTTTGTGGAAGGTGTCTATACAACGCAACCAGAAAGGGATGATGATAGCATCTAATTCCAATGAACGTTGCAAGTTACGGAAATCTTGTTCTGGATTAAATTAAGCAACGAGATCTTATATCATTCATTTCAAATGAATATTTTCTTTGTGTCTACAAAATATTAGTGGGAGCGCTAATGTTTTCCATGTAAAATACGTTCATAAACATATAGAAGACAGATCTTGATCTTATAGTTAGATAAGATCTGTAAAAAAGAAATTCTCCATTGATTGACTTAAAGTAGGAACCTAAATTATAGGTAACTGGATATATCTAAATAGATCTAATCATTTCTTGGACCTAATCAATCGTACATAAAGTGACATTGTTTTGAAAAAATAAAAGTTGAAACAATTCATGTTCAGAATTGTTGCCAATGTCACAAGGCTTAATCTCTCTAGGCTGACTTGTTTAGAAAATGGGAAGAGATTAATGTTGTGAATTGAGTTCCATATGCTTCAATAATGGATCAATCACATATTCCATAATATGTATAGTAATTGTTATTTCCAAGATATACATTATTTAAAGAAAATATCAATTATATCTAGGATCACTACAAGTGATGCAGTCAGAACTATCATCTTGTACATTGAAAAGTAAAAAATTATATGTGTCTGGTATGTGGAGAATAAGGTTTACTGATTTTTTTGAGACAAAAAATGAGTAATCCTTAGTCAAATTTGATCTAATATTGCAGTTAGGATAAGCAAATAAGTGAGTCAAGATCATAAAAGCAAGTGATATCCATACCTACAAATACGGAGTACGTTGCATCTTCTAAGGAAGATAAGAAGAAGTTATCAGTCACAATGATTTGTTATAGTTCTTGGATTCACACATAGTGAGAAAAGTAGTATCATAATGTAAATTATGACATTCTTACTAGCCAAGTTGTCAAGCTATGCCAATGGACAAAAGTGATATACTCAGAGATACCTTATCTTGATAATTTTTACTCAACGAGATGAGTTCACATACAACAGATATTCCACTTGACAAAAACTTGGTAGGCCCAGTAATTAAAGTCATTACTCAGAAGAAGCATGATCTTTATCAAGTGAGTAGATAACAGGTTTTGTTAGCAAGTTAAATCTAGTGAAAGTGGGAGTGTTTAAATAGTGTGTTCCCTAGACCCAAGTATAAAGTAATTTTGGTTACCATATCATGTGTACAGTTAGTTATACATGATGTAATATTACCATTATAGTGTAGAATGTTCTCCGTCCACTATGATTTTGGTAATTTCCAAAGATTAATTTTTGCGTCGAGAGTTTATAGAAGATCCAATGCTATAATGCGAACCTCGAGATACCATGACATTAATATTAAATATAGGTTCTATAGTCTAGATACATCTTACTGACTGGACATAGTATATTTTTGACTATCAGGTGCTGGAAGCTCATAAGCATTGAGACTTCTTCTCATGACGTTCGCACTTGGTGATATCTAGTAGTGAGATCATGAGGATAGACCTACCAATAGAAACACCACTTGTTTTGGGTCTTATTAGTCATTCCTATCTATGAACATGTGTATTGGTCTCCTGAATTGAGATCATTACCAGTGTGTACCATTTGATTTCATACTTTAAAGCATGGAAAAAACCATGGTATTGAAATTGTGGCAAGGTATCTTGTGTTAGGTGAGTCATTGGTAGTATGAAATTAGTTGAATGGTCAAGAAATGATTTGTAACTTCAAAGTTTAGGAATTTATATATCTCATCCCTGGTTTATTAGGATGGTGCTACCTTCATAAGTCTATTTCCAAACTAGTACAAAGGTAAACCCATCTGGATAGATCAACAAATAATAAAGTAAGAAAAGAAAGATGAAACAAGCGTGCGTCCTGCTTTATGATTTTTTAATGACAAAGAGATTATATTACATAATCAGAATTTGTAGGTTGTTTGTCATTCCTATGACCATACTTATCTCTTTAGGAGATGTTATGGGTTTCTAGATTCCGCTCTTGGTTTGTGTATTTTTTCACTGCTATCGAGATAAGGTCCTAGAGGGTCACACACAGTAGCATATTCAAGAATCCACCCTATTTAGTTAAATAATTATATAAACATAGTGGGCTCCGCCAAGGGTTCCAAGTGTTGTCCAAGTTATTGATCACCAAAAGTGTTATGTAAATTCATTAATATTCATGTTATGAATATTTGGGATTGAATTTATTTAATGTATTTACAAGTTTAATAAATACCAGATAATATTAATCGAACAAATATTATTTTAATATCTAAGGCTTGTTTAATATTAAGTGGGAAAAAATCGAGTTAAATGGCTAAGATTTTATCACGTATTATTATATATATATATTACAAGTATGTGATAAAATAAAAAATAATATTAATGTAGTTTAGCTCAAAAAAATTATTTATTTAGCGGAGATTGAAATAAATGGGGGCTGTGGAACCCAACCAGGTATTTATGAATGTCACTATAAATATAGGAGTAAGATCTCTCTCATGTGTGGCCATTACACTATTCACTCTCCATGGAATGAAAATTGAGAACCTCTCTCTCCTCCCGCTTCCTAGAGAGAGAAGCTGTTGATCCAAGAGTTCAGATCAAGATCTTCCTTAAGAATCAAAGGAATCTCGATACGTTGATCTTTGGGACATCAAAAGCATCATTAGATCACCTGGCTAGCACCCGAAGATTGAAGATCGACTTTCTAGAGGGTTTTGAAGCACATGTGGATGATCTAGAGGGATCCTGCTATGGATTCTTCAAGAAGTGATCACCAGTGAAACGTTGCAAGTGAGCGCACCTTCCGATTTGGAATGGTACGTATTCTATTTATGTTTTTTGATCTAATAATTTAAGTGATATCCTTATACCTCTTCAGGGATTGAATCGTCGGCATCGAAAAGTACCATTGATCCGCCGACAAAAAATTTTAAATCCTTGGCCCACCGACTTCCTCTACGGGCCCTGGAACCTTTCCACTTTCAGGATGCCTCTGCGATGCATGCAGCTTGGATTAAACCTCATGATCATGAGGATGATCACCTACCTAATAAGGCTTCAATACATAGAAAATTTCTATAGGTGTTACCTCTAGGTGGTTCACTAGCTATACCTCCACCTATAGAGCATTATATAGTACCCACAATATCAGTGGATGAGGCGCGATGGAAAAGCGCCCTTCACGTGTTTCAGCAACATAGAATCCACAAGTTCTAAGTATATCCCAACCTATAGAATACTGAGGACTATCTTGAGTGGGTGAAATAATTTTTCCATTTGTCTGGGACTCCAATAGATCGGATGGTCGTGCTGAAGGTGAGACATTTACATGGCTTAGTGGGACAGTTGTTGCATTTGGTGACCCAACCATATGATGAGGCAACTATATAATGGTAATTGTTTGACAACCATTTTAGAGAGTATTTTACTCCTACAATGCTAAGGGTTGGGCTTATCCCCGAAATTCTATAGCACTAAATGGGTAGAAAAATAGTATTCAAGTATTCATCAAGGTTCCCCAACCTCTCTGGGTACTCGATGAACATGGTTCAAGATTAGTTCATTCAGTATGGAACCTTTTAGAGAGGGATATTTATTGACATAAAAGAAATATTTATACCTCTAGGAATTCCTACCCTTGCTGGGGTGTTAGATCAAGCTTTGGTGGTTAAGGGTTTCATGGCCGAGCAGGCGCATATAGTGGTTGTCTGCAGTGTGACCAGACTCTTGGTGTTAAGAGTTTATGTTGGGATCTCTTTATAGAAGCAATGAGACCTTAAGAAATCATCATAGGTATGAAATGGTTATCCATAGTTAATGCCCAGACTGACTTTTTCAAGGAGAGGATATAGTGTGTCTGCATTGATGGGACTAGGTTATTATTTTGTGGGTGGAAAAAAAATCTTGGAAGTGTTGTATGGACTCATTCATAGGAGGGTGAAACCGATTACTCATTAGTTGGATATAATTTCCCTTGGTGAAGTGGATTTTATGATTGTTTTTATTTTCTTGCATTGGTGGCGGAGTATGAGGGAGTATTTCTTGAAGACCTTCCAAGCTTACCTCCCCATCGAGAGAAATAATTATTCATTGTTAAACACCCCAGGATGACCCCAAAATTTGAAGCATCATATCTGATGGCTCCTAAAAATCATTGTGGATGAGGATGGAGTTGGAAGAATTGTAACGGAAGGGATTTGTTAGACCTAGTTTTTCACCTTGGGCAGCCCCGATTTTTTCCACCAAGAAGGCAAACTAGATTTTGAGGTAATGTGTACACTATTAATTCTTGAACCAAGTGAAAGTGAAGAACATGTATCCACTACTAACGATCAAATACCTATTTGATTAGTTGATAGGGGAAAGATGGTTCTCAAAGGTTGACCTCAGGTCAGACTATCATCATTTGTGAGTAAGGGATAAGGATATATTGAAGAAGACGTTTATATATCTCTACAGTCACTATAAATAATTTGTTATGACCTTTGGTGTGAAAAATATTCAATAATTTCCATGGGACTCATAAACCAGATCTTTTAGCCTTTCATAGATATATTTTCCATAGTCTCCATTGATGGAATCATTATGTCCTCAGAATCCAAGGGGGAGAAAATGAGACACTTGAGGGTGGTTTCAGATGTACTCCAAGATAACTAGATTTAAAATAATCTCTTCAAGTGACAGTTATGGTTACAAGAGGTCCACATTATAGGGAATGTTATCTTAGTTGATGGTGTGGTAGTGGACCCAGTTAAGTTCAATGAAATGTTATATTGGGAGCCACCCAAGAGCATGATAGAGGTATGAATATTGCTTGGGTTTGAATAAAATTAATAAAGATTCCTACTTGATCTATATACAATATAATCTCCCATGATAACTTTGAACTGAAATTTGTAGACTTTCATGTTGATAGAGAGGTTCTAGTAAGATTTTCAAGAGTTTATGATGAGATTGGTAGGTCCTCCCATCACAATATTACAAGTGGAGGATGTCTGGTATGTAGTACTCTATGATGAATCAAGAACTAAGCTTGGTTATATTGTTATGTTGAGATATGACATGATTTTATATGGTTTTATTTATTTGAGACCATAGGAGTTAGACTACATGACCCACAATATCAGGTTAGCAATAATAGTATTCCCAAAAAAGATGTGGCAACACTACCTGATTGGAGATCAATTTATCATCTATGATGGCTACAAGAGATTCAATTATATCTTCTATCTGAAGTATATCAATGTGAGGAAGATGAGATGGCTAGAGTTACAATGGTATCTTGGATTTGAGATTGTTTATACTTATGAGATGGGGATCATGGGAAAAGAATCTATAATTAGTAGATCTTGTCTACAGTTGCTGAATGTGGTGTCAGAGTAGTTGTCCTTGTTGTAGTTATCCTTTGTGGATGGAGATGGAGTCGGAACCATCCAACAGATAGTTGTTACTCATACACATTTGAAGTGATTTAGGGTGGCATAGATTGGGGATACCTATTATGAGGCACTACATACTCAGATATCTATAGGAAAAGATCCTGATAATTTTTTTGAAGGTGGGGAACACGTCATTAATTTTAGAGGACAAACGATGGTACCAACGACATTGTGAGAGGAGGTTCTGAGATACTTTTCTATATCTACTTATGCAGCATATATAGCTATGGAAAAGATGTACCATGAAATCTAATGTTAGTTTTTGTGGCTAAGGATGAATAATGAAGTTGTATATTGTGTCTCTCTATGCCTTACTTGTCAAAAAGTGAAGGCTCAACACCATGTTCCAACAAGTTTAGATTAACCCCATTAGGTGATAGAGTGGAAGTGGGATGAGATATCCATGGACTTTATTAGAATTATGCCAAGTATGTATAAGATACAAAATTCCATCTAGATGATCATACATAGACTCACCAAGTCATACCACTTTTTAGCTATTCGATAATAAAGAAAAGTACAGAGGTTGAGAAGCCTCTAAATACAAGGCACAATAAAAATCGATGGAGTTCCAGTGACGATCGTTTATGATTATGATTATTTCTTAATATCCATTCTATGTAAGAGATTGCATGAGGTGGTTGGTACTCATTTATGCTTGAGAACAATACTTTACCCCCAAAATAATGGCTAAATTGGGAAAACCATTCAGGTTCTGGTGGTCATGTTGTGAGATTTCATGTTGGACTTTGGCCATTATTGGGGGGATCACCTACCACTGGTGAATTTTCCATAAAACAAAAACTACTATTACACTATTAGTATGACACCATTCGTGGATTTTTATGGGTGACCTTACATGACACCACTTTATTAGACTGACCTTGGAGTGTGGTCACTTATGGGACCATAGTTGGTGTGAACCACCACCAAGAAGGTGAAGATCATCTAAGAGTAGATGAGAATTGTACAGATCTGTCCGAAGTCTTATGCAGATATAATATGAAGGCTTCTGGAGTTAGATGAGGGAGACCATGTGTTACTACGAGTTTCAACTCTATAAGGATTATAGAGATATGGTCAGGGTAGAAAGCTATCTTTAGGATTAATTATCCCTTTCCTGATACAACGTAGAGTGGAAAGGTAAAATACCTCTTAGATTTACCACCACAGTTAGACCGGGTACACGATGTATTCAACATGTTTCATCTAAGGAGGTAAGTGCAAGAACCATCACACGTTATCAACATGGGTGAGCTGGACATTAAGAATTGAGATACCTTTGATGATTTCCCAATAGTGACCTAGGATCGGATGGAGAGGAACATTAATGTGAGAGAAATTATTTTAGTGGGTGTATAGTGGTAGGAAAATAATATTCAGGGGAGAAAATAGGAGTGGGAGTCTCAGAATCATTCTCAATACCCACATCTATTTCTATAGAAACGTTTTTTGGATTTCAGGATGTAAATAACCAAGGTGGGGAAAGTTTAATGGCTCGTATTTTCTAGGTTTTGTTTTTGTATTTTTTATTGATTATTTTCGAGACTAGGAACTGAGAAAACGTGTGATTCCAAGAACTAATATACTCAGAATAAATGTTTGAAATATATTAAAAATACTAAATATCACGTGTGAACAGTTTTCTTAAATAAGTTGAATTGTAATGCCATGAAAATCTAAAGTAGGAACACTATATTTGATAGCATGAATGACACATGACACCATGTACATAAGGGAATATAATCTTCCGATTATTAATAATATATTTAATATTTTAAATAAATTCAATATAATTTATATATTTCAATTCACGCAGCACTGAGTTAGCATGCAAAAAATGCAATAATGAGTTTCTTCAATGGCTCGCGTTACATGTAAGACCGAGTTTTAACAAACAAAAATATATTATTTAAAATAATATGATTTAATATACTATTATTTAATAAAATAAGATATAATAGACTAGATTTTATAAATAACATTAAATATATTATAATAATTATGGTTTCAACTAGTTTAAAATGAATTCATTGGGTACAAATTAGTGAATATAAAAACCAATTGAATATAAAGTGAGTATTTTTAAAGAAAACTATTTTTATGACCACCAAGCTATTTTACCATAATAAATTAAATTAATTACACTTATTGATTGATATTAATGATATATATATATAATATTTAATAAAATATTTTTAATAATAATTCAATAGATTCTATAGACATATGATAAGAATAAACTCAATATTACACATAAAAAACCTATATTTTATTGAGGAACTTTTACCACCTTTTAATAGTGAAACAATTTTAAATAAAATTATTTATGTATATATAAATTTAATATGTAAAAATAAACATCATCCTTTAAATAGAAACACAAAACATAGGTTTGGGTAATTTTTTTATTTTTATATGATGAATCATTTTGAATGAATAGTAAAAAATTGATATTTAATTTAAATATTTTTTTCCATCTAATTTATTTATAAGGTGAAATTATTATTTTAATTGGTTTTAAAGCTTAATTATAAAATATTTTTATCAATTAATTTAATTTATATCATTTTTATCAATTTCACATTGAAATTGACTATAACAATATAGCAATCCTTCCAACGTTTTTACATTAAAAACCAACATTGTTGTCGTATCTGCAGGATTAAATTTAAATTAATTTCTACTACTTTTGTTATAGAAATTTTGAAAATGGATTTCTTATATGGAATCAGAATAATATATAATCTTTAATAAGTTCAAATTAGTTTTTGACCAGAAATATTAGGGAATGTAATTAAAATTAATTACAATGATTAAGCTAAATTTAAGCTTAATAAGAGACTAAACCTTTATCATAGGGGACAAAATGACCTAAAAACTTATCCAAGAGACACTTTTTGAAAATATTTAGACCATATCTCAATGTTTTTCGAAATTGGACCATTATTGTTGCCACTTTCAATGTTAAATAAATGTATGAAATTCCTTTTTCAAAATATTACAGGAGTGACACACCTCCTCCACTATAAAAGGCCACCACTTCTTCCAATTTATCAAACTTATCTAGTCACATTGGATTAAAAAAGATCTGAAAAAATATATACTAAAAATACCTAACTTAATCATATAATCCTCACCTTGGTTAGGAAGCAATCCAATGAAGCCCTCTGGTGAAAACAAAAGGAGTTACCCGATTAAGAGGTAACATCATTCCTTAAGATCTCTAGTGTTATTTCCTTTCTCCACTACTCCAATTCTCATGGTTACATGTTTATATATATATATATATAATAATAAATATACTATAATGATGTTATGATAATGTGTATACCTAAACTTTCACACACTTCCATCTAATGGGTAACAAACGTACTGTTTACATCTACGACAAACTACCGCCTTATGAAATGATGATTGTCCTATTTTCTTTTACCGCCTCTCATCGTTCCCATTATTATGGAAACTATATTTGTATATGATATTAACGATATTTATTATTCCTTAAATCTTTATTAATTATTTTATAAAACATATTTTTTATACTTTCCATTTTGTGTAAAAACGATAACATCGTTTGTTGAAGTGTGAACTACTGCCCCTCAAAGCGATGTGATTTATTCACACAATACATGGAATGTATAAAATATTATTTTAATTAAAAATATGATACATAAAAAATATATATTATATTTAATTAATAATTACCTACCTGAAAATATAATATATAATTTTCTTTATCACCTTTTCACACTTAAAATGTGATAACGTTGTTTTTGGATGTGTATACTACCACCTCCTCGACAGGATGAGATTCCTTTTACATCATAAGAATTATATATATAAGTATATAGGATTAAATAATATGAGATTTATGATATCAATATAATTTTGGACTATCTAATTATACTTACCTCTTTCCACTGTGATCATTGAAAAATGAGAAAGTTACCCATGCGTGTGTATGACCTACAGTCTCAATGATTGTAAAGTTGGTTCATTTTTCCTAACCACATTTAATGATTTGTTTTATAAGTGTAATTGAGGTATAAATATAATAATTATTTCATTATTATTATTATATATATATATATATTATAAAATGAACCCTTAGACTATAGTTGAACTACTAATGTTGTTTTTGACACATAAATCGAATTTGGACAAAACAACTGATGTAAACATAAATGTTTTACGTAGTTGTATAAAAAATTGTAATAACTGAAATAAAAGTAATTATAAACATAAAATAGGTTCTAATGAATGTAAATAATTAACATAAGTTTGATATAAAATAAGTTAAAGGATGTTCACCCAAAAGGAAACACAAGGTAAAGTATTTCGTATCAAATTACACTCCATTGAGACTTATTTGTTGTTATGGAACTAGTATATTTTAAATGGTGTATATACTAACTATTTAAATGAAATATCATGAATACCATAACTATAATAATATCATTACTTTCATTTAATTTTATTCCTTTATGAGACTTATTATTTAAAATGCTTCGAAGTGGCAAGGGACACCTTGTAATTTTTAAAGCTTATTTTCCTAAAAATAATACTAATAATATTTCAATTGTATTTCCATTTAAGGTTATTAAATGAAAATTTTTAACTAAATCCTTTTATTTACCTCTAGTTATTAATGAAAAATTTCATGTATTTGTACCATTTTTACACTCTTTGGTACTCAAAATGTTTTACCAATGTTTTTAAGAAATACAGACTTTTTTTCTTTTTAATCAGAGAACCCGTTTACTTATAAAACCCATGTTTTATTAAAATGTTGTAAAAAATGTTTTTAAAATGATTTGGTAAATATATTTTTACCTTTTTTGTATTTTACAATTGTTTTCAATGGAATTATTTTGTCTCATTCCAAATAAGGTGTTTTCTAACCCTTTTTACCCTGTAAAAGGAATGTTTCTTTTTTTACCTCATATGACATGTTCAAAAATATATCCGACGTAGTTTCTCAAAAGTATTCCTTGAAAGTTTAAATGGATTATTCTTATTAAAAATGTTTTGGAAATATATTTTAAATATAAAATTACTTTCAAATGGGTTAAAAAATGTTTTTTTCCTCAAGAATATTTTTGAATTTCTTATTTTATTTCATCAAGGACAACATCCTTATATTTTGAATCCAGATGGGAGATGTTTTATTAATACCATACTTATCCTTCTAGTGGATGGTTTTCAATTTATTTGGGCAAGTATAATATTCAAATTCACATGTTTAATCCCTTTTAGTCCCCTTGAAATATTAAATTTCCTATAATCATTAAACATTAAATTTAACCTAGGTATCCATATTATTTTTCATGGATATGATCATTGACTATACCATATACCATTTTCATATGGTGTTTATTAGAATGTTATTTGATTATTTAAGGAAATATTGAAAAATTTGTATCTTCAATTCCATACATATATTTTATAAGGTCAATTGTTGTCTTGATTATTCGATATATGAGGAATTACATGGACATTAATGACATGGGTGGGGTTTGGTTATATATATCCCATTGATGCAAAAGTATTCTCATTGGACGAGTCAATTGGATGGCCACATATGATGGGTTTTTTAGCCGATATTGAAACTGTCTTGTGAAAGGTCTTGACAATACTGGTTCCATGTATCTCCGAAACATAGAATCCAATAATTAATAAATTTTATCATTTATTTTTAGTTATTATACATCCATGTGATTTTGCATTGAAATATATATGAATACATTTAATTTTTAGTTATTTATATAGAATGTGTTTCAGTTTCATAACTAGATATATTTTTTCCCACATATAGTTATTTTAATGGAATGTGTTTTTGGTTATTACCTTTCCGTATTTTTTATGCCCTTCCATTCAATTTATTGATTACATGGAATTTTCATCTAGTTATTTACCGTACCATATTTACTATTATCATGGGTTCATTATTGATTACACTATATTTTTTTCCTTATTGAGCATTTGAGATCATAATTATTTTTTCTTTCCCCAGTAATCCTAGAATCATACTATGAAAGATATGTATGGATTTACTAGATGTAATAAAGTTATCCTATAAGTTTTTTATTTACATATAATAAAAAATATGTCGTAATTAGTGTAGTCGTTTTTAATACAAGACTCTTTTATGTATATGGTTTACCAAACCTACTAAACTCTCAGTCCATTGGGATTTGATTCATTGTAATCATGCCAATGCAATTGATACCAGACACCGGCTTCAGTCTACCTGGGTTTGGTTTAATACATTTGGTATTAAAGAAAGTTTAGTAGAAACATTGGGAACAAGATTTAGGAAAACATGGATTAGAGAACATAAACCTAAGGTATAATTTGAGGATAATTATATAATAATGTCCAATAATTTTGGTATCATAGAGATTATGTGGGTATTCGAAGAAATACATCCCTATATGGATACCACAAGTGGAAATGGTTCTCGAACATATGTACCTAGTAGTAAAAAATATGACAAGGTGTGTCAAGCCTAACTCATCATAACCCAATACATGAAAATGGGCCTTACAATACAAATGGTTTGACACTCCTAAGGGATACACTTCAAATAATTCACATTTTTCATTACAATTCATTATGAAGAATTTTAATAGATGACGACAATGGATAAAAAAGGTTAAACCTAAGGTGTTTTAGATTGATGATAAAGTGTCATGATTAGAAATAATACAAATGATATTTTGAAAAATATTTATAAAAATGAAGTACCTATGTCAAAAATAAATGTATGAAGTATTAATGTTTTGAGATTATATTAAAAACCTTATTTAAAATGATACTTAGAGATTAATCTTATTTCAAGTATTTTTAACATATTTATTTTATAAATTATACTAATTTTGTTTTATAAATGGGCGACCTATATTCTGGGTGACAACCAATCAAGTACAGTAAGGCCATAGGTCTTGAACCCATGACTGAAGGATGATAATGGTTTCATGACAACCATTCACCTACACAATGTCCTGACTAATTTTTCATGGTTTTTTATAAAAAAAGTTGATGAAAAAATAATATTTATGAACCTATAGTTTTTCTTTTTAGGTTTGGAGATTATTGTACAAAAAATATTGAATTTTTAGAATAGTTAGAGAAAAATAGTTATACTCTTCATTCTTTTATAGAAATTATGAACCATTAAATGGAAATTTTTGTGCTTCAGAAATCAAAGTTAATTTTTGGATATCTATTTTTTAAGTAATGGATGAATTTGAAATTTATAAAAGAACAACCAATAGATGAAATAATGTTTATATAAATATATAAATTAAGTATATTTACTTATATTCTTAGTTAGTAAAATAATTACCCAACATTAAGAATATGACTTATAAATAAAATGTTGTCATAATACCTTAATTTCTATTAGACCAATGGTTTTATAAATAATATTAGATTTATTACATTCAGTCCATCATATTTATATTGATGATTCAATTTTTTTGTGATTTTTGACCACAATCACTCCCTATAAATATTTAAACTTTTCCTATAAGTATGTATATCTATTTTACACTAATATTCTCATACTTAGAGACCTAGTTATATGTTTTTCCATGCGACCTTTGTACTTACCATTATCTCTTTTATAGAGGATTCTTTATAAACCCTTATCATGAAGTGGAATTTAAACATAGAAAATATCAGAAAATCTATCACCAAGATTGAGTTTAAATTGTGAGGGCGCAGGGTGGGGAGAATGTAACATCCCAAAAATCAAAAGTAGGAACATTGTATTCAATAGAGTGTATGGAACATGAAAAAAATGTGTAAGGGAATATAATATCCAAATAATTTATAATATGGTTAGTATTTTAAATAAATTAGATATAATTTATAACTTAAAATTCATGTGACACTGAGATAGCATGCAAAACATGAAACAACATGTTTCTTCAATGGCTTGCATTACATGAAAGACCGAGTTTTAGTGAACAATAATATATTATTTAAAATATCATTATTTAATATAAAAAGATATAATAAACTATAGTTTATGAATTTTATTAACCAACTTATTAAAATTATTGTTTACTATAACATAAAATGAATTCAGTGGTTACAAATTAATGAATATAAGAACCAATTGAATAGAAAACGAGAATTTTTTTATAAAACTATTTTTATGCCCACAAAAGTATTTTCCCCTAATAAATTAAATTTATTATAATTCGTTAGTGACATTAATGTAATTTTAATATATATTATATATTCAATAATCTTTTTAATAAGAGTATAATAGATTCTATAGAAATAAAATAAGAATAAACTCAATATTACACATAAAAACATATATTTTTATTAAGGAAATTTTACTACCTTTTAATGGAGAAAAATTTTTAAATACAATTTTTAACCCATTTATAAATATAATATTTCAAAATATACTTCACAATTGAATGTGAAACAGAAAAATTAATTTAGTTAATTTTTTGGTATTTTTCTATGAAGATTCAATTTTTAATGAATAATAAAAAATACTAAAATTTAATTCAAAAATACTTTTTCATCTAATTTATTTATAAGGATAAATTATAATTAGAATTTTTTTAAAGTATAATTAGATAATATTTTTATCAAATAATCCAATTTAGGTTATTGGAATCAATTTTAATTTGAAATTGATTATACAAACATTGAAAACCTTCAGACATTTTTACTTTAAAAACCTGCATTGTCATCCAATCAACGACATTAAATTTAGATTATCTTATGTCAGTTATGTGATTGGAATTTGGAAAATTTGATTCCATATTTGCAATTAGAATAATTTATAATTTATAAGAATTTAAAAATTATTTTTGACCAATAATATTAGTGAATATAATTAAAATTTATTACAATGATTAATGTAAAATTAATCTTAATAAGAGAGTAAATCATAATCTTAAGGGACCAAATGACCTATAAAATTATCCAACAGCTAATGTATGTCTATATTTAGATTATATCGGAGCTTGTATTTAAATTGGGACATTATTAGTGCCACTTTTAATATGAAAAACATGTATGTGATTCCTTTTTCAAAATATTTCAAGATTGCCACTCCTCGTCCACTATAAAAAGGACTCATCTCCTCCGACATCCTCACACCTTTCAAAACACATTGGATCGACCAGGATCTTATGCAATATCTCCTCAAAATCAATAAAATCTCATAAAATCTTCTCATTGGGTAGGAAGATATCCAAGTAACCCCTTTGGTGGAAACAATAAGGAGTTACCCAATAAAGAGGTAACTTCTTTCCTTAAGCTCTCTATTGTTATTTCCTTTCTCCACTCCCCAAATTATCCTTCTAGAATATTTATATAATAAAACCAGTATAATAAATATACATGGATGTTTTTATGCTCAGGAATTTACATACATTTGAACACATTTCTATCTAATGGGTAGCAGACATATTGTTTACGTGTACAACGATTTAACGCCTCACGAAATGATGATTGTTTATTTTTCCTTTACCACCTATAATAGTGGAGATTATTATATAAACTATATTTATATATGATATATATGATATTTATTATACCTTTAAGCTTCATTAATTCTTTTATAAGTCATATCTTTATACTTTCCAGTCTGTGTGAAAACAATAAAATCATTTGTGGAAGTGTGGACTACCGCCCCCTCAAAGCGACATGATTCATTCACACTATAGATGGAATGTATAAATGATGGTTTTAATTTAATAAATAGGGTATAAAAATATATATATTATATTAGTGACATAATTATATTCCTATAAATATAATATATAATTTTCATTATTACCCTTTCTTACACTTAAAAAGTCATAACGTCATTTGTGGACATATGGACTACCACATCCTTGACATTATATGATTTATTTTACATCCCAAGAATTCTATATATAAGTATAAATGATTAAAAATATGATATTTGTGATGTAATTTGAATTATGATAATATCTAATGATACTTACATTCTTTCCACAATGATCATTGAAAAATGAGAACGTTACTCATCTATACGTCCAACCTACCGTCTCCGTGATTGTAATGATAGATCATTTTTCATAACCACATTTAATGATTGGTTTTCAAAGTATAAATATTGTATATATATGATAATTATGTCCTGATTATTAGTCTGAAGATATTATACAGTTACCCCTTTGAATATAGTTTACCTACCGAATTTGTTTTTGACACATAAAATGTATTTAGTCAAAACAACCGATATAAAAATAACTGGTAATATAGATATATAAAACACAATAATAAGTGAAATAAACAAAATAATAATTGAAATAAAAGAAAACATAATCATTAAAAAGGTTATTAATCAAGTAAATATCAAAAGTTTATTATATAGGATATTAAAGGATGGTCACCCAGAAGAAAACCCAAGGTAAGATATTTTGTTTCAATTTACATTCCATTGAGACTTTTTTTGTTGTTATACACCATGTTTATTATACATAGTGTATATAATACCCTTTTACATGATATATTCTTAATATAATTACTCTCATGATATTATAACTTTTATTGAATTTTATTCCTTCATGAGGATTATGATTTAAAATGTTTCAAAGTGATGTGGGACACATTGGAATGATTAAATATTATTTTACTAAAAAATAATATTAATAGTCATTCAATGGTATTTACACTTTATGAAATTAATTGACAATTTTTAAGAAAATAATTTTATTCTCCTATGATTATTCATTACCATTTTCATGCATTTTTACCATTTTTCACTCATTGGTACTCAAAATGTTTTAAAAATGTTTTTAATAAAACCTAACTTCATTCCTATATTTAGTTGGAGAATTTATTATCTCATTAAAACCATTTTTATCGAAATGTTTTCAAAAATGTTATTAAAATGACGTTATAAATACATTTCTACCCTTTTTTTCTTTTACCAATGTTTTCAAATGAATATCCTTGTTTGTTTTTGAAAACACATTTTTCTAACCCTTTTTACCCTAAAAAATGAATGTTTCTATTTACCTCTTATGACATGTATGAATTTAGCTGCCATAATTTCTATGAATCATCCATGTAATTTTATAAAATGTTTTTCTAATGAATTTTTTTAAAAAGTATTTTAAAAACAAAAATATTGTCAAGTAGTTTTTCAAAATAAAAGGTTATTTTCCTCAAATTTTTTTGATTTTATTGAATTATTTAATCGAAAAAAAATATATTTTTAATATAATTGGGATATTTTGTGTTGATACCATCCTTATGCTTCCTCTGGATGGATTTTGAATGATTTGGATAAGGGTAATATTCACATTCACTTCCTTGATCCATTTTAGCCCCTTGAAATATTCAATTTTCTAGGATCATTTGATATTGAATTTTCTCTAAGTATCCATATCATTTTTCTGTGGATATGTTCATTTCAAAAAGCATATAAAAATTTTAATAGGTTTTTTTACTTCATATGTTATTTTATTATTTGGTAAAATATTGATAAATCTGTATCTTATATTCCATACAGATATTTGATAAGGCACAACATGAAGTTGTTTATTCAATATATGAAGAATTATTTAGAAAATTTTGATATCGGTGGGGCCTAATTATTGATATCCCCTCTATGCATTGGTAGTCTCACATGATGATTCATTTGGCTAGCTACCTTAAATGGGTTTTTACCCAATAGCTAAACTGTCTTATCAAAGGTCTTGATGGTACTGGTTCCATGTACCTCGTAAACATGGAATCCAATATTTAAGAACTCCCCTCATTTAGTTTTAGTTATTATTAATCCATGATATTTTTCATCGACATATCTATGGATACATTTAAATTTTAGTTATTTTGATGGCATGTGTTTCAGTTTCTTATTTAGACATATTTATTTTTCCTTATCTAGTTATTTGAATGGAATGTGTTTCTAGTTATTCCCTTTACATATTTTTTAAAAACATCCAAACGGTTTATTGATTACATGGAATGTGTGTTAAATTATTTACCATTCCTTATTCACTATTCTCATTGATTCATTATTACTTCTGCTGTATTTTTACCTTTGTGGGCATTTGATATCACCCTTATATTATTTCTTTCCCTAGGAATCCAAGAAGCATAATATAAAATATATGAAGGGATTTAATAGATAGAATAAAGTCATCCTCAAAGTTTTTTATTTAGAAATAAGGAAAAATGTTGAAATTAGTGTACTCATTTGTAATATAGAACTCATTTATCTATCTTGTTTACTAAGACTACAAAACAATCAGTTCTTCAGGATGAGATTCCTTGTAATAATTCCAATGTAATTTATATAAGACAGTAGATTTGGGATATTTGGGATTGGGTCGCTAAATGAATAACATATAAATGAGATCTAAAATCATAAATATGAGGGAATCATTGAGTTCAGAGCATGACCTTTACCCTAGGCTTGACATACCATTTTTCAGCATGGAGCTTTTGTTGAAAAGTTGTTGTGGGTAAGGATGGTGAAAAAATTAATAAAATAATTTTATTTATTTTTTTATGATGCAATAAACTAAGGATTCTCTATTTAATAATCATTATAGAAAATTTGAAGGGTTAGCTGCATAACCCAAAAAAAACATTAGAGAGATGATGGAGATCATTGAATGAGATTCTGTTGGCTGAAATTGACCCGATCGAAGATCGGAAACTAGTGAAAAATTGAATCAAATGATATCATTAATAATTATGGATCAACTCCATTATTCCTTAGTCATCGATCTGAATTGAGGTAAGATGTTTTTTTGGATTTTATTCATTCCCCGTTGTCTATTTCTATGATGAATGTGAGTCAATCAAACAAAATATTGATCTGTGGGTCATACATATTGCATGATGGTTTAGTTTTATTCAGAAATTTTGGAATTCTTTTGTGAATATTTGATTATATATTTATTAATCTATTTAGAAGAATTAAATTGAGCTTTATACAAACATTGGTAGAGGTAAATTACTCAAGGATGTTCTTTGTGGATTTATTTCCAATTTCTTATTCATCACAACTAAATTTCTTGGACTGAATTTTAATGAAATCTAAATAATCAAATTTCACGCACCCATTTATTGGTGCAATGAAAAAATGTCATAGATTTGAGATCAGTTTGTTGTGATAGTGGTGTGATGATGAAATTTATAGTAGATCAGATGATGTATATACCTAGTTTTTTTCTTCCAAACACAATGAAGAAAAACATTTGAAGGTGTTTTCAAAACATATTTCATGGTTGGATTTATATAATTGGAATATGGAAAGGCCCAACCAACGATACCCCTTGGTTCTGGTATGAGGAAAATCTAGATTTTTTTTCATATAAGAAGAGAAGATTCACAATTTTAGATATAGAAATATGGGATTTTATAATCGAAACAGTGCGTAGTATGGGGAGACACACCATGTGGGACCCTTATAGTGGTGGAAAGGGTTTCAGAAGGGAGTTAAGTATCACACGACACGTGACCTTTTCACACAGAATGTGGTCCCATTTTTGTTATCTGAAAATGTACCTCAGAGGGAACACAATAACTAGATGAGGTACATATCCATAGGCATGTCGTGTACCCCTTTTCGGACATGGCCAACTTGGTGGAACATGGGTTAATCCCTGTACTGACACATAGGTACAAGTACATGGGCAACAATATGTCATGTAATTCTCTGCAGACATAGGAAAAATCCTTTTTACATGGGTAGGACCTAGGTCCAATGAAGTATGCCATGTACTCACAGTAAAAACCATGTACTCATTTGGATATGGATTAAAGCAATTATTTTATCTATCTTGAACATGTTTAATTTAGGGTCTGTTCCCAATTACATTTTTCCTATGGGTTAGTTTGGAATCATGTGCTAGACATAGAATGGTGATCACTTCTGTATTAATTATCGGATAGATTTGTTTTAATCCATCCATGAGGCATAAATTAAGATCCTTTATCATCTTCATGACCTAGGCTGAGTTCTTAGTATCGTCATGACCAACACTACATGCGCACTGATCCTATACTTTGTGGGTTAATCAAGATTTAATTTTTGGTATATCCCATTTTCTTGGGAGTTATTTTCATATGTGTATCATATCTCTTCATACTTTTAGCATAAACTTCTATTGGAGAGACCCAATGATCACTACTTATTATATGGACATAATCAGTTCTATTTGATTTATGGAGTGTGTTCTCCTAGATGAGTGATTAGTGGATGCTTTGATATGGAATCCTTGGTAGGAATTATGGTTGTGACTTTACCTGTAGATTGTGTGTCTTTACTGAGTATATCTAGATATTCTTGTTATATGTGGTATAGAAATATAACTCTATGTAGATATGACTATTATTATTTTATTATATGCTTTTTGGTTTTAGGGTGTCATACTGGGTATTTTTATACTCACACCTACACAGGTTTTCACCGCACGTGTCGTGTCTTGTGTAAATGATTTACCTTTTGATAGATTCCTAGATGAAATAGGACAAGATAGTTTTTAGTGATACCAAATAGATTGAGGTGTGTTCTTGTGGAACATTAACAATAGTCCCCAATTTTTGATTCATGCTGGAATTGTGTTTAGACTCTTTATGGAGGGTGTGTATTTGGACATGTATACTTTACTTTACTTCATATAATATTCGGGTTGTGGGATTAGATGTATTCATGAATGGTTTATTTTAGGTGTCTTACATTTCAGAATTTTATGTGTATTGATATGTGTGCATGTGCACATGTAATTAGGCTAAGTCCTACCATGTTAGTGATGTTCCCACTTGGTGCTAGTCTTCATCACCTAGTATATTGGAGGTTAGTTTGGGGAGTTGAGAAATGGGCCCCATATGGATAGTTCATGATAGAACACACTAGTGGTAGAAAAACCCAACATTATCACATACCATCAGTATCACTTCTTACAATAGTTAATCTGGAGGTAGCATAAATTTGAGGGTATCATGACTCTAATAATTGAATGCTTTGAACTAACGGTGGAACATGTATGATGGTAGAACACCTGGAGTATAATAAATTATTTTAGAACAAATATAGAGGTAGTATATAAATACGATGAACATTTTAACTAACAATATCACATTTATAGCGATAGAATATCTAGTGGTATTAGAATTGAATGAGTGGTGGCATATGTCTGGCGTTAGCAGGTATGGAGGTAGAATAATTGAAATAATGGTGGATGGTTTATATACTTATACAAGTATTATTACAAAATTATATACTATCATAAAACTTTAATCTCATTAGAAACATAATAATCAGGATTTGTGAGCATTAAAATAAGGAGGTGACAACAATTACCTCAATGATTGGTGTTTTGAGATGTGCTTGAAGGATGAGATCATGTACATGAATTTTCATCTGTTCGTACTAACCTACATCAAGGTGGTTGATAAGGTGGATATGTTAGTGGAGGAAATTTATTGTAGGATAATTAATAGTGGTGTTCCTTAAGTGGGTGGTACCTATAGGTATTCTTCAGGATAGAAGAGGAAGCTATATAAACATAATTGGGGCAACAAATTGAATTCTCATTAGCCATTAGGTACAACACCATTGGTTTCTTGAGTGTGTAATATGGTGGTCTATTATCTATTTGTGAAGTATGGTTTTAACACCCCCAAAAATTTAGTATAAAATAATAACTATATTGATAGATTTATTAATATTAAACACTAAGCATTAAGATAACAATGATTTAAGATATAAGTATTATTATTTAAACTTGACTGTTATAACTTAGTTGTTGAATTAGAGGATATGTATATGAGTAACCTAATTATGAAATGTATGTATAATTCTCTTACTTAATAATAATTTATTAATTTAATCATAGTGAATAAGTACTCATTTTTTATAAAAGTTATTTTACGCTTCCACAATAGATTATATTTAAAAACGTGTTTTATTTATTTTTGTGAGAAAATATCTTAATCAATTTATAAATGTTTTATAAAATATATTTTATAAAATGGATATATTTTTTAAATCCAAAATTTTAAATTATTATTTTTTAAATTATATTAATTTCTTGTAAAGAATAAATTTTCATTGAATAGAGGAAAATACCAATTTTATAGAAAACCATCTTCTCCATTAAAATATTTAAAAAGTCTCATTTTATTTTGAATTTATTTTCAAATTTAATTACATCATTTTTATTAAACATAATGGAATTAATTTCATTGAAATATACACTATCCTTAATTATTTATAAAAACATTTTTATACTTAAAAGTTTATTTTTTCTAGAAAACCATATTTCTTCAATTTTGTGATTTTATTTTTTAAAATTAATTTTTACCACTTATATGGAAATAATTTTATAAAATGGACTCAATATTTGGAATTATAAAGTCTATAGTTTTTAAATTGGCCAACTTTACGTTTTCTCATTATGTATATTAGTTGTGGTAAATGTTTTCCACCTCTGTAAGGGTGAAATGATTATAACAAGGGTAAAACTATGATATAAGGCTTGCAAATCATCTATACCCATGAATATATTTCACTTCATGATTTTTATTTCACTAACCCACTTAAATATTAAAAAACATTTCATTTTTTTCCATTAGTATTTGATAAATACATTTGTTATAATATATATAAAGGAAAATTCCAAAATGTCACTCTCTTGATTTAAATTTATCTTAGGTGTTCACACAGTGATAAGAATATATCATTAATGAATAATTTTTTTAAATAATTAATTTAATTTTATAATGTTAATTTATTTTTATTGTTTAGTTTTGATATAATTACCTTAAATTATTACACAACAACAATACAATGCTTATTAAAGTAGTAGAAAAATCTATGTAAAATATTTAAAAAAATAAAAAGTATTATTTGTTTGGATAAATTATGGTCTCACAAGAATTTTATTTTTGAAAATAATGTATAATTATATATAAAAGAGTTTATATTTTAATTCCATAACTTTATTGACATGTTGAATGTCCAAATATGTGAATATTTTTCAAAATTACTTTAATTTTATTTTATATTAAATAATATATTTTAAATGATTTTAATTTAATAAAAATATTTTAAATAAGTCAATATGGATGGGATATAGTAAAAAATATCACCCTTTGATCATTTTCGTTTCAATTTTTATATTATAAATAATGTTATAACCCTTTAGTATTGAACAATTTATAACCATAGTAAAGGTTAAAATTGGTAAATGATGGGGTTAAACTAAAAGTTAATGTTAAAAATGCCTCATAAACCTATCCAAATTTTATCAGTTAAAGGAATTTTAACCTTAAGATACCTTTGCTTCAAAATTTTGTCTACTTGGTAATAAATTAACATGAAAAAATATTTATTATATTTTAATAATTTAATTATTTTCATGTGTGTCATTTCCTTCAAGAAAAAGGACACCACCTCTCAATTAATATTAACACCCCATTGATCCACATATCTTGAACAAAAAATTATAAATACACTTCTCAACAAACTTATTCAAATCATGGTGGTGTTGGTATCCTCAAAATACTATCCATAGGGTTCTTAATGAGGGTTATAATGGTGTATATTCAAAGAGGAGGTAATCAAAATAACAAATAATTTTCATTTTAATACTTATTCTCCCTCTTACAATTCTATGCTTAACATTCCAATATAATAACATTAATATCTTCCATATACTGAGATGTTATTATGTTAATGGCATAACCATATTTATTTACTTTTTCTATCACATTTACAAATAAATATTTATATAAATGAATTTAATAAAAATTTATGATATTTATGAGATTTTTACGATTCTATAAGGTTGAGTTTTTATTTACTTTTATTTCATTCCATCCATTAAAAAATGGAAACATCACTCATTTATATGTATGGACTACAATCTTGTTGAAGTGATGTAATTAATTTATCATCACCAATTTATATGAATAATTATAAAATTATATATAATGATTACATATTATACTCATTACATGGTAAATATTCAATAGATGATGGAACCATGATCAATGTATAAGGGCCAAGAATGTTGAACTAAAACTTACATGAAAATTGAAACAATTAAAGCCCATAAATAATGATTTTAATAAATAATTATTAATAAATGGTTGTTGAGATTTTATAATTAGATCATATAGGATATTAAAATTACGTATATGGTTCTACAATATAAGTATAATAAATTTAAATTTATTATAAGAGGTTAGAGTGTTTAAGAAGCCTGTTATACCTGACTTAAGAGTTTCTTATCTCAATTTTATTTTTATAAGATATATGTCATAGTTAATACTTGTTTCATTTATATGGTGTCTATAATTCCAATTAATGTCATTTATAATTATTTTCATGAAACTTATATCTATTGTAAAATCTATACAAGGTTCTCTCTTTCACTTGGTTTTGATTAAGATATTACCAAATTTGTAAGTGTTATTTGTCTAAATACTATTTCATTGAGACATGTTTTATGTTATGCACCTGTTTTATTTTATGAGGTGTAAATAATTATCAGTTTACATGTTATATAAATAATATAATTATTTTTATGATATTTAATGTTTCTTTTAAAGTTATTATTTCAAAGGGCGTATTATTTAAAAGTTACCAAAATGGTATGGGTTTTACATTACAATATCATTTTCACGAGGATTGCTTTTGCATAAATTATTGATGATGATGTTACATGATATTTCCATACCAAATATTATTTATTTTATTCTAATATGGTTATTTATTGAGATTAAATGTTTTTATTTTATATTTCTCTCACTAAGTATAAAAATTCTAAATGAATATTTTAATGGAAAACTGACTTTATTTATCTCTTCGGTTAGGAATGTTTTTGTTACATGAATATATTTTATATAAAATTTTTTCGATAAGGTTTTTTCTATAATATAAAAAATATTTATTAAATTAATTTTTACCAATTTTTAAATTTATAATGAAGTTTTTAAAAATAATTTTTGTATCATTTTTAGAACGAGGTAATTTTTCACTTTTTATTGAAAATGTGAAAGGAATATTTGTTTTAACGTACATAGTGGGAATAAATTTTCTAACCATAATTAATTATTTGTTTTTAATATTACCTTTCAATTTTTTAATGTTGTTTTCAATTAAAATTAATCATTTGTATTTTGGAAATTTTTGAAATTTTAAATAATTTATTTCAAAATAAAAAAAGTATTTTTCTTTAAGTAACATTATAATGATATTTTAAAGAAATTTTTCATCTATGATAACATCATTTTATGCTAATTATACATTAATGGGGATATGATCCAATGATAAAATCCTACCTATTTTAATGCAAGGTTTATTGTTATTATGAGGAGACGTTTATGAGACCTATTTATTTTCCACGGGTTATGTTATGATGATAAGATGAATGATATATAATCTTTTGGAAGACTTAGGAATAAATTATGATTATGTGATTAGTGGGCCAAAAAATATATATCCCTCCAACCGGTTTGTTACATATATAGGTTTTTTTAGCATTAAGGGTTCATATTATGTTATCCCCTGACTAAATAAGGATACACATAAGGTTATCCAGATCCAAAAAGAGTGGAAATTAGAGGTTACACCAAGCCCACAAGAGGGTAAATAAGAATTTATCCCATGAATGAAGTCGATATATCAGTGGTTATAAAAATCCTAAATTTTGATTAATATATTTGTGTGTATCCATTACATAATATTTCTATGAATATGATTATGCCATAATTTATTCCACTCCTTTATGAAATGTTCTTATGCCGCTGTTATGCTTCAATGGATTGTGTTCTTTGATTACTTTAGGATTCATGTCCTATAAACTACCAAATTTTTTTAGAGGACTAATGATTATGATTTATAAATTTTTAGGTATGATTTTATTTTATTAGTCTCATATTGTTATACACTTATTCTCAAGTTATGTATTCAAATGATCATTGAATTATATCCACCTTTTTACCCTTATTATTATATGATCTCATCCATTATAATGTTTTCTATTCCCTAGTATATGAATAATTGTTTAAAATATGTTATTCTTGATAAGGTTAATTGACATGAAAAAATTATTAGGAGATGTTGTATATTTTTTATGAACTAGTTTTTTATGTATCTATGTTTCTAAAAACCCTAAACATCTATGGTTTTGGAATGAATCGTAATGATATGAAATTAATATTCATCTAAAATGATGTAATATTTATGTATGAAATGTTAAGGTCACTATAGATAAATTCACAACAAGGTATAGTTATTTTTTAAAAATAGGATGAGGAAGATTTAGTGAAACCCTTATGATAAGCCTATGTATAGAAGAATATCACATGTTATAGTAAAAAAAGGAGTGTGATTTTCCTAGAACAAAATACATAAATAGATACTAGAAAGTGGATGTAGATTATAGATATATGCACCTAGGAGTAATAAATCTAAATGCGGTGTATCAGGTATTAACTTGATTGTCACCGGTACATGATGAGAGGGACTTTTGTTGCACACATAGATAAAAACTATTATGAAATTTTACTGGATTAATTAACATTTCTATTAAAAACCACTATGATGTATTTTAATATATAATGACAATTAATTACTGTGTTTTAAACCAATGCTTCATTGATAAAGAGAAATGTGTCATGATTTAGACGTCCTATAAATTATTCTTATAAAATATATGATTTATCACTATGATTATTTTTTATCACACTATGGTTTTTTAGTGAATGAATATAATGTGGAAGAATAATGAAAACGCTGATTGTGATAAGAAATATATTGATTTTCATCATGAGAAACCAAATGAAATGGTTTCTAGAATGTGAAACCATGTGTTAATTATTAACCAACTATCTCAATGTATGATTTAAAAACTGAACATAGGTGAGTTTACAAAATGAACCAAATAAATAAAAAATGGTGTTTCATGAAGACCATAGAGGAAATAAGATTTAACTTTCTACTAGTTTTGAATGTTGGAAGAAGAACCAAGGTAAATGTTACAAATGAATGGGAAAATGTTTTATATATGGAAAATAAGAGAATAAAGAATACAATCTCTAGGTAAAACAACATTTCAATAGATGGAAATAAATTACATCCTATGGTACCATTTAATGTTTAATTTATTATGTGTGGGGAATGTTGGAATTATTTGATTAAATTCTTTAATATAAGGGTTAACTCCTAGAATAATCATGGGCCTATGATATTACAATAATTAAAGTGGAATGATTAAATCGTTTATGTATTATGATTTTTGAATTATATTATAGATGTGATTTATTAATGATATTATACTTATAAGAATCATAAATTATCTAAATATTGTTTCGTACTAGTTTTCTTTAATGATTTTCAATTGTATGTTGACTATTTATGATAAATTAGAAATGTTATTTAATGATAAGGTTATATTTCTAAAAAATAAATGATTGGGGGATAAATAAAACTTAATAAATAATTAATGTTGAGAATATAATGTTTTTTGGGGTAAAATTTGATTTACATTGATAAATTTAATGGGATAATATTAATGAACTTTTAATTAATTAGTTATTTGATGAGAAATTGATTTATGTTTTCATTAATAAAGTTTAATACATTTTTATATTGATGAAATATATTCATAGTCTATTTTTTTATTTATGGAATATTGATATTGTTAATTTTTTTAAGAATTTATATTTTCATTGAGTTTTTATAGTGATTTATGTTATTTTAGGAAAATATTAGCATGTTTTAAGAGCATATATGATCATATTATTCACCTATTTGGTGCATGACATTATTAGTTATTTTTTATTATTTTGGGATAAAATTTAAGTTGATTTTATAAATTTAGTAACCTTATTTATAATTTTTTTGCATCATAAATTTTATCAGACATATTTTTTATGAGTCTTAAAGTTAATTACTTTTGGAGTGGTTTAAGTATAACTTTGGTATTTATTGTCAATGTTTTAGAGATTAATATATTATTTCATTATATGAAGATTTATACATATTGGTAAACTTGAGATAACCAATATTTTGGTAAATATGTTGAGGTAAATGGAATGTATTTTCATTCTTTTTTTGAATATTATGATCCATTAAAAGTTAATTTTAGTGCTTGAAGCACAAAAAATTCATATTGAATATTCATTTCTTGGAGTAATAGTTGATGTGGAAATTGATAAAAGTACAAAAAATGATAAAATTATGATTTTTAAATGGAAATAATTCAATTAAATATATTTTTTCATGTTCAATATCATGATTCTAAAATAATTCCTCAAATTTAGGAAAATTATTTTGAAATAAAAATTTTATTATTTTATCTTCGTTTTTTGATGAAAGTGTTGTCTTTTCAACCCTCAATGATTTATAGTTTTTGGTTATTAAAATTTTTATGAACATGTTCTATATCAATATCACTTAGTCCATTGAAATTATTTTTCCCATTCATATCAGAGAATATGATTATTTGTTATTTCAGGAATCTTATATGTTTCTTACCCCCAATTCAATAGAAGATTTATTATCCATTTAAAAGATGTGGG
The DNA here is from genome assembly GCA_963277665.1 of Viscum album. Classification (NCBI taxonomy): domain Eukaryota; kingdom Viridiplantae; phylum Streptophyta; class Magnoliopsida; order Santalales; family Viscaceae; genus Viscum; species Viscum album. Next base: position 209,320,499 of record OY728162.1, on the reverse strand, counting down.
TTTTCAAAAAAAATTATTTTAAAATAACAAAACATTGAAGAAAAAAAATAAAATTGACTTAATGGGGGAGAAGTCACACCCTGAAAATCTATTTTAAAAAGAAAAATATTTCCTATAACTTTCTTAACCTGAAACTCAGATCTTTAAGTGAATAACGATATACTATAGAAATATTATTATTTAAATGTGATTGTTATAACCTAGGTATTGAATTTTTTGATATGAATATGATAAAATAAATTATGATATATATATATATATAATGGTCCCAAAAAATATTTTTTTGATTAATCCTCAAAAAATAAGTGCTGAATTTTTAGTAAATTCATTTTATGCTTCAAAAATGGATTTTATTTATTTTTCAGAGAAAATATTTTAATGAATTTCAGAATATTTTACAAAATATATTTTATAAAATTGATATGATTTTTAAAATTTTAAATAAAAAAGAAACTTAAGGTGAAATGTTTTGAATTTTCGGAAGAGATTAGATTTTCAGTGAATACATAAAAAATATCGATTTAGAAGAAGAAGTAATTTTCCATTCAAATAGTTAAAAATTAAGGTTTTTTTAATTCATTTTAAATTTTAATTAGTTTATTTTTCTTATAAATAACCCAATTAAGGTCATTTTAATCAAAATTAAGTTTATTTTTTGTTTAAAAACATGTTTATACTTAAAAGCACATTTTTATGGAAAATAGTTTTGTCATCAATTTTGATGGATTAATTTTTAAAAATTAATTTATGAAAATATTGGGATTGAATATGATAAAATGGATTCAATATTTTAAATCATAATGTCAAAATTTGGAAAATTGGTCAAATTTACTTTTGGTCATTATGAATAGTAACTATGGTAAATATTTTTCCCCATTGTAATGGTAAAGCTGGTAGAACAAGGTTTAAACAATGAGATAAAGATTAAAAAGATTCTATACACATTCATATATTTCATTTCATGAGATTAATTTTTACAACCCCATTAAGATCTTTTTAAATATGTAATTCTTGTGGAATTAGTCTTTGATAGACCTTTGTTATATTTTAAGAAAAAGAAAATTCTAAAATGTTAGTCCCTTTCTTTTAATTTATATTATGTGAAAACATATGGATAATAAGATGTTACTATTGAATATAAAGGTTTATTTATAAAATAAATAATTTTTTTATGTTAATTGATTTTTAATTTTTTGTGATGGTATAATTACCTTAAATACTTACACAGTAATGACATAGTTCTTGGTAATGAAGTAGAAATATCAAAGTAAATGATTTTATAAAATATAAAATGTAATATTTTTTAGATCAATTTTTATCTAACATTATTTTTTTAGTTAATAAAAATATATAGTTTTTTTGAGAGATTTTATATTTGAACTCCATACCTATATTGGTGTCATTGATTTCAAAATACGTGAAGTGTTCTTAATATTACTTTAATGGTATTTTATGTTAAATAGTACATTATTAAATTATTTTAATATCATAAATATATTCAAAGATGAAAATGTGGATGGGATGTGTTCTAAAATTTCACCCCTTTTCCTTTTTAATATTTTTTTACATTAGAAGTAAATTTAAAACCCTTTATTATTATAAACCTTGTTACCACGATTGAAGATAAAAATTTTTAATGAAAGGGTTAAATCAAAAGATAAGGTTTAAAATTCCATATAAACCAATCCAAAATTTATTTTTTGAAGGGATTTCAACCTTACCCTTTATTATATTTCAAATTTTTGAAACACGGTTTCACTTTCTCATATAAAATAATTTATTATATTTAAGTATTTTATGTAATTATTTTTGTGTAATTTCATTCAGAATAAACGGAAACTACCTCTACTCTATTATTCACACCACCTAGAGAAACTTAGATCAACCAAACCTTTTAAAACCCTGTTATAAATATCATTTCCAGGTTTTATAGGTGATGTTTTCCTTAAAAGACCATACCTAGGATAAATAACAAGAGACCCAAAATGGGTTCTTCATAGTGGAGGTAATCATCTTAATTGACCATTTTTTATTTTAATTATTCTTCTACCTCATTCAATCCTATCCAAATCATTATAATATAATTATTCTAATGGATCGAAGGACATATATTATTTTATTTCTAGATAATACAATTTATTAATGGTTTGATTGGGAAACCATACATTGCTCGAAAGAACAGCAGCATAAGGCCCTTACATAGCCCGTAGGCCCAGTGACACAAGGATGGTACATGACCCAGAGGTTGAATCCTAATACCCCAAACTAAATCAATCACTTTTACTTGTCTTCTATATCCATAAATTCAATATTCAGTATTGAATTCACATCCATGGTTAGTCTTCACTTCCTCCCATGTCCGAGGTTTTTGGCCGGTGTGTGCGTGCCACACCTCGACAGAGCCTCAATGTACAGCAATCATTAGGTTTTTCCTTGGTCCTTATGCTTCTCCATCAGTTAGGAATGCTCCAACATGAATTCTTGGAACAATATTTATGGGAGTCTAGTCCCAAATATCCTAAAATTAGTTTGACTAACATCCTATGGTGGCTTGGAGTAACGATGTTCCTAAGGCTTATGGTGGGCTGAAGGCCCTATGGCCTTAAGAACCAAATATGTGGTTCATTGGAAAAATTCAGGGGAAGAGATACACTAATACAATACTTTCTACCATAAATGCTATAATAACTACTATAAATACAACTATATTAACTTATAGAATCCAGCCATACCCAAATTTTAACAATACCATTTTGGATTCCAAGTAAGAGCCTCTACCAAAAAACTACATTGGCATCTCCCATTTAATGAGAAGTTATTATGTTAATTAAATAACCTTATTCATCTCCTTTTTCCATCACCGCCTCACATGGATATTTATAATGTTTGATTTAATAAAAATATATTATATTTATGATATTATTATGGTTTTTCAACGGTTAATTATTATTTACATTTATTTAGTTCTATCCAATGAAAAATGGAAACATCACTCATTCGTACATATAGATTATCATCTCTATGAAGTGATGTAATCCATTTTTCATCACCAATTAAATAAATATTTATAAATGTGTATATAATTAATACATATGATACTCAATAAATTATAAAATTTTAAATATGATGAAACCATGATCAATGTACGAGGACCGGAATTCCAAACCAAGACTTACATAAAAACAAAAATGTTGATAGTTATAAATGACAATTTTAATAGAAAATTATTAATAAATGTGTGATGAAATTTCATTATTGGACCATATATAATCATTTATATGTTTCTATTTTAGATTAATAATAAATTAAAAATTATTATATATGATAATAGAGTGTTTATGGGGAAATAAATATTTAAGGTAAGGTGTTCCAATCTCACTTTTAACACTGTGAGAAATATTACATATTCACCTCTAGGTGATTTAATAATAAAAAATGAGTCTTCGACCCTAACCTATAAAAAAACATATTCCACTCATTATTTATTTGTGTGGTATATACTACTCATGAATGTATTTTATGATGATTTAAATTAAATTTATGGAGATTTAGAAATCCATATATGGTTCTATTTTTCATGAGGTTTTGATTCAGATATCACAAAGTTATAAGGGCTCTTCATCTCAATATTGTTTCATTGAGGTAAGTTTTATGTTATGCACCAATATTATTTATTGAGGTGTAAATACTACCCTTATAGAATGTTTTATCATGATTCTTTCTCTTGAAACTATTATTTATTTTATTATAATTAATTTATTTATATGGATTACATGTTTTCCTTTTATTTTTATCTCTCTACATACTCAAATTTCTGGAAGAATGTATTTAAGGAAAATATACATTATTTATCTCTTTTACCAGGAATATTTATCTTCTATGTCCATATTTTTATTAAAATGTTTTTAAAATTTTCTTCAAATTTTTAATAAATCCACTTTTACCAAGGATCAAATTTTTCTGAAAATGTTTAAAATGGTTATTCTTGTCATTTTCTGAATGATGTACTTTTTTTATTTTAGGAAAACCTGAAAGAAATCATTATTTTGAAAAACACCGCATGAAAAAATTTTCTCACTGTCACGACTTCTATTATATTTGAAGATTTTATTTTAATTTTACTTTTATCTTTTCAAATAAAAGTTTATCCTTCATGTTTTGGAAATTTTTAGATTATAAATAAGTGATTTCAATATGAAACTGATATTTTCCTCATGATACATTCTTATGGTATTTTAATTCCATTTTCCATATATGATAACATAATTTGAATTTTTTTATAATTTACTAGATATATTATCTATTTTTATCATAATTATTCTTTCTATATATGGTTTAGTATTATTATGATGATATTTGTTTGAAAATATCTATTTTCTTTGGGTTATTATATGATGATATGATGAATGTTTTATGATCTTGTGGCATACTTTTGAATATAATATTATTATATTGCTGGTGGTCTTGGAATTATATATACCTATAATTAAATGGGTAAATATTAATGTTCTATGAGATCAAAGGGTATATATGAAGTTATCCCAAGACCATAATAGGTTACAAAGTGAGGAGATCCGAAGATAAAAAGAGGAAACATGAGTGGTTATACCAAGCCCAAAAAAGGGTATATAAGAGGTCATCCAATGATTGAACCAGATATGTGGGTGATTATCCTAATTATAAAACAAAATGAATGTATTTTTTAGTCACCCTAGAAAAACATTTATTTGATTATGATTATTCCATACTTATGACACTCTTTTATGACATTATATTATTACAATGTTATGCTCTAATGGATCATATTCTTTGAATCCTTCGGGATTCATGTCATATGAACTTACAAGATTTATTTGATGACTCATGATTTTGATATATGAATTATTGAGAAAGATTTTATATAGTTATGATCTTTTTATAAGGCCATTATGATCATGTTATGTTTTCAAATGATCGTTGAATGATATGTCCCATGTTTACCCTTATTGAGAATATGAGATCACCATTTATTATTTTTTCAATTCACTTGGATATAAAGAATCGTTTTAAGTATATTATTCCTAATAAGTTTACTAGATGAGAAATACTTTGTGGGAGATGATGTAAATTTTTATGAGCTAGTTTTTATGTATACATATCTCTAAAAACACTAAATCTATATATTTATGGAGTGATCATAATGATATGTAATTAATATTCATATAAAATTATGTTATATTTATATATTAAATGTCAGGGTCACTATACTGGTTATACTAGGAATGGATTCCTAGATTATCCATTTAAGTGCCACCATCGTGAGAATTCAGGTCATATTTGGTGCCTCTGTGAGGATCTACATAGGGGAGTGTGTTGGTTTCACATTATCAAAGGGTTATAATGTATGAAAAGATGCTTCTGATGGTGAAGTACATTGACTTTAATGAAAATGGGATTCTCATTATGATAGGAGGGCTCAGGGTGAGCCCGAGTCATAACAACTTCGTACAGAACATGTCATACAAGAAGACTATAACTACCATATTTTTTATAATTAAATAAATATAGTGTTCTATGGTTTCATATTAACATAGAACTGAACACAAGACAAATATAGACCTTCCTATGACAACAATATAATTATAAGATACAAACTGTAGTGATATAATTATGAAATATATATAAATGAATCTATATATATATAAGAATAAAATAAAATAAAATTCACCTTAAACATCAAACTCAATTAGTAAAAATGAGAAACTAATAAAATATATTTTTATACATAAAATGTATTGAAAAATAGTTATTTTTATATGTTTGCAATATTTTCTATTAGCACTAATTTTAAAGAATAATTAATATACCAAAAAATGATCCCCTATAACAAAACTATTTTTTTGGATATTTTATGATTTTAAAGTCAAATTTATTAAATTTAGTATATTAATTTGAAAAAACTAAAATAATTTTTCGATTTAACATTTCTATATTATCTTAATATGATTTTTTTTAATTTTTCTATAATAATCAGGGTTTAGGTGAAAATTGTAAAATAACATTTTTGAAAATGTCATGGATTTTGTTACATCACTTAGATATAAGAATAAACAAAAACTTAGGAAACCTTTTTATTGATTATATATTTTACTTTAAAAATATCATGTTTGAATTACAAACCTATATTTGATATTTTATAACATAAGAAATATTTTATAAAAAATTATTTTATATACATTTTATATTAGTATTTTAAAATTATATTCTATCAATTTAATAAAATAAAGTGGGGTTTAAATTTAAAATCAGTGGGTAAAAACTAACTAAAAAGGAAACACTATTTTTCAGCACACATATTATGTTAGCTTGGGTAAATATTAATAGCCCTTTTAAAATGATTATTTATTATAGATTAATAGTTGTGTAAATAATTTTTTTAAAAGTCAATTGATATATTTTAAATTAAAACTGTAAAAAAAATTAATCTTATATAAAAATTAATTAACCTTAATTTAATTATTAATCAGTATTAAATAAGATTATGAAACCTTAATGATTAAAAATAAATTTTTATAGAAAAACATTTTTTGCACACTATATTTATTTATTTGAAAGTTAATTTTCTCCTATTAAGAATTTGAATTAGGATAAATGAATCCTAAATTCAGATTAATCACATTGATATTTGGAAATAAGGGTAATATTATATTTGTTGTGATAAAATAATTAACATTATTAACATTTTATTAAGAGTAATAAGTCTTTAAATGACTAATATAAGGTGGATCAAATTTTCCAACATTGAAATGAACTTTATACCTTTTATAAGAATTTTATGCTAAAAAATATTACATAGATTTCCTAACATACTTTATTCACCTGAACTACCTAACTTTCATGGATTTCATTGTTACCCTTTACATACCATTATTTTAAAAAGAAAAGTCCCTTATCCTCACTTATAAAAGGGGGATCACTTCAAGACTTTGAAAACTTTAATCCCATTTAAAAATTTCCTTAAACACCTACCCAAATTTACCCTCCTTTATGTACTTTAAACTACCTAGTTACCCTGGTCAAAAAATATTTTCCTAATTCTCTAAAATCTAATGCCTTCACCATGATAATGGTCAAGGTGTCAACATTGGTGTCAAATCCTTATTATATTTAATTTCCTATAATTTCATTATAAAATAACCATATACATATTATAGTAAATAAATAATCATAATTATAGTGTTTATATGTTAATATAATAAATTTATAAACAATATTTATTGTCTTCTATGTAATAATAAAATCAAGAAACATCATTTGTGATTGTGCATATATTACTAACTCCACATAGCTATACTTTCTGTTTTTAATCACAACCTCTCATTTATGGTATTAATTATGGTATTATAGAATAAATATGATATATATAATTTATTTATGGATCATAAATTATCTCTTACTATCCACCACCCCTATCATTCATTGAGTTAAAGAAACACTAATCATCCATCATGTAGACTACTGCCTCCAAGAAGAATCAAATTTTCATTTTTCTATCAATTTTAAAGTTTTTATCCCAAAATAATTATATATGGTTTATACATACATATTTTTTTTAAAATGATGTCATTGTTATTATTTTAAAAATGTATTATGTGAAAAAACACCTCCTTAACAATACTTAACAATCGAGTTAAATCATGTACAAGATTGGATCATTTTGAATACTTACTGGAACAATGCTATAAAATTATATAATGAATTATTATGAAAATTTATTTATGGTATAATATGTAATAAATATGCCAAAAATTATTTATTTGGTTTTGGATTATATACACATATATTTATCTCATTAATTAAGAAAAACTTCATCATAGGTAGAAAATCACTGAAAAAATTGTTTGTTGTCCATTTGATGTTCTAGGATATATGATAATGTTCTCATTAAAATATATTTAATTATAATATATAATTATAATCCATACATTACAGAAAAATTAATAAAATTTTAATGATGATTTATATAATAATAATAAACAGTTACCCTGCTTCTACATAACTACTTCAAAAGGTCTAAACTGTAAACTTCTGATGTGGTAAATAGGTAAAAACTAAGCAATTTATATATTGATAATGATTATAAATTAAAATTATAAGTATTATTAGGTATGAATATTTTTATAAAATAGTATATTATGATATTTATTTTCTTACAGGACGTTATAGAACGTCCAACTAGGTAGATAATGAATGTAAGGTTTTCTTAATCTTAAATTTGAGTCCCTGGAGATATGTTTATTTTTTAAACATTGTTTAATTTTTATGGTGTAAATACTACAGAATTTCCATTTTTAATCCTTATATTATTATATTTCATAATTTAAAATGATTTATTCCATGTTCATTCAATCTTGGTGTTATGATTCAAAAGATACAAAGGCTGCAAGGGTTTCATATCAAAACATCCTTCTTTGAGGCACATGTTATTTTATGTACCTAAATTATTTTAAATGGTATGTATACTAAAATATTTATATTTAATATAATATATTATCCTTATTCAGGGTATTATAACTTCAACCTCAAGTTTTCTCTATTTCAATCTATTTTTATTAATGCATTTCTTATGTCGTAAGGGTTCCCATCTCAAATTTATTTCTTTGAGAAATGTTTTGTATTATAAAATTAATTCCATTTTTGTGGTGTATATACTAAAAATTTGATATATTATATCACTAATTACATTTTATAAATTATAATTTATGTCAAATTTTAAGCTATATATTTCATGATTATTTGATATGAATACTCATAATGTTGTAAGTGTTTTTTGGGAATCAATTATTTTACTTGGGTCATAATAAGTTATTTTGTAAATTATCTTTAATGACTGATCTTTTCTAACATATAATGATTTTAGAATGTATTTAAAAATTATTTTTTTAAGAAAATAATTTTTCACAAAAAAATTATTCTTCGTCCAGGGTTATAAAATTTCATTAAAATTTATTTTTGTTAAGAATAATTCCCATTTTTTTAAATGGAATTTTCTTCCTTGTATATATTTTTACTTCCCACTAATATTAACCTTTTTGAAACTCACTTTTTATTTTTCTAAAGTGATTATTTTATTCCACCAAATTACTTTTAAATTTATTTTTCTGTTATTATTATAATGATATTGTTTTAAAAAAAAGTTTTTTCAAAATGTTTAAAAGGTTTTTATAACCATTCAAATAAGAGGATATATCATCAAATGCACATTTTTTGGATAACAATTTTGTGTTTTTCAAGGATCCATTATCAAATACTATTTTATAAATATTTAAGGTTATAATTTTTTTTCACCTACCAATTTTTAAAACATCATATCTTTTCAAGTATTCATTGTTAATTATTCTTTGAAAATTAAAATTATTCAATTCATTTTCAGTTATATTTTTCTTCCAAGGTTTAGATCTCATGAAGCGATATTTTGAAATTCATTTATATCTCATTATTTTGTGATTCATTTTGAAAAATGATATTTTTATAACCTATGATTTATTAAGTTCATGTTATGTGATAAGATTATAAAACCCATTATTTTTCTATGAGTTATTTATAATATGATGATGATTGATTTTAAGTGGAATACATATGTATAGATGATGACGGGTGGGGTCTTATATCACCCTCAAATTCATTTTTTAAAGATTATGTCTCATGATATAGTTAGACATGGAAATAATAATTTTGTTCACATAGGAATATGATTGATCGATATGCTCACATTTTTAGGTGTGGAGATAATAAGTTTGTTCACATAATCCTAGGTATAATGATTTTTCTCACACATTTTTTCCTATTCTTATATTGGGGAAACACTTTTAAGTTCATTATATATTTATGAAATACTTTAAATTTTTAAACAATGTTATAATAAATTTTAAAGATATATTTCATTTCCATGAAATTCCATGTTTAAAAGATTATGAATTATTTTTATATTATTATACACTTTTATATCATCCTCACATGTTATATGACTACTAAGATGTTTTTTGAGAACATTCATATCTTAGATACTTAATTAATGATATTTTTAAGATAATATGTTACTCTACCATGTATTTTGATTGTCATATAATGTTTTTTGATCATTTATTATGATATCTATTTCTCCCTCATGTTTCCATTAATGTTATTATAGGTTTTCCATTACTTTTCATTTGAGATCCCCCATTCTTATGTTTAAAATCCCCATGTTATGAATATGGTTATATTACCTGATATATGTATAAAAGTGTCTATAGGAGCATGATTATGGAGAAACGATCACATGTGTAGTAAAATAATACATTTATGTTGCTAATTTCAAGGACACTAAACCTTTCCTTGGTCAGTGTAAATGTTTTAATATAAATAATTTAAAACATGATATTACCATATTATTTATTTCATGGTTATATTGTGTGTCTATAATTAGAACCTAAGGATAATTTAGTTATTTTAGAGATTAATTTGGCGATTTAAGTTATTTTTGGAGATTATTTTAGTAAACGTTTATTTGGGATATAGAAACTTAGTGAAGACCCTATAGATGAGCCTATATACAGGATAACATCCTCAAATATTGGTCAAGTCCTGGGTGGATCGTTTTCCCTAGAAATACATACCTTTATAGATAATACAAGCGGATGTGGCTTTGACACAGACACACCGAGGGGTAATCACCCAAAAAATGTTGGTTGAGAATTGAGCCATTCATCACCTTGATGCATGAAGAGCGGGACTATGACTATACACATGGTTTTATATTCCCTAGGGATATGATTTGGTTGATCACTTTCTCATTACGAACCTCTATAAAGGAGTGATTTCATAGTTTTTTCAGGTAATTATATTGAGAAATATAATATAACCAAACATAATATAACCTATGTATAAATATGATTGATATAGGTTATAAAAAATTAAATAAAACCAAAATGGTAATATAAAAGAAAAAAATACGTTTTATGGTAGAACTCCTTTTATGATTATGATAATTACCCTATATTGTTAATGTTTTTTCACTCATGTATGCCCTTTTTGGTTTTTGTAATGGATGGAATTGGAAGGAACCATGTTATCCTTGAATGTGAAGGATTATGTAATGATTACATCAATAATAAACCAATTTTAATGGTTTATAGACTAAATGTTTTAGTGATTATTCCAAACCATTTATCGTGAAATATGTTTAACCAAGTAACCCCAGTTAAAATACTAAGTGCAAAAAATAAGATGAGAATAGAGGCTCAATAAATTTCATTAAATAAAGGTGATGAAAGAATGAATATTAAACCACATATATGTTACAAAAGTTGGATGAACGAGTAATTAAATCTAAAAAATGGGAAAGGAAGTTGATTTACATATGGTAGAGGAGGCTATCAAGCAACAAAAAGTTAAGGGAAAATTAAGTGTTTAGTTAACATGAAGAATGACTTTAAAAATCATCCAAGGGAACCAATAAAAGTTTAATGTCTTATTTGAAGAACACTCATACATTAACCATGTTAATCCCCTCACCAAATTGTTGCTGAAGATGTTAAGAATCCACAACTTCAAAGACCTAGGGAGTAAGGAAGATCATATGCAATGACTATCTATGAAGTGGAGAATAGTAATTAGGTGTTCACTTACCCTACAAACCAAATTAGTGGATGTATTCTGGTTCTATAAACTCTATTATACATAGGATACATTCCAATAATATCAGCTCACCTTCATCGTTATTTTTTATTTTAATGAAAAAATTAGTGGAATGATTATTATATTCTTGGAAGTAAACATTATTCAAATCATAATATCCTCCTCTAAAAAACTGATTTAATTTTTAAAATAGAATGGAAATCATCGCTTTGATTACATATTAATTTCTAAAAAATAAAAAAACATTCTATTTCAACTATGACCATATATTAGTCCACAGATAACAATGAATTATATAAGAATAAACAAAATCCATGAAATGGGCCATAATACCTAGTTATGATTAAATTTACTTAAAATGGTTAGGGAAAATATGTGTTTTATAGTCTTACCTATGATATTTAGGATCATATCTTGAGGATTTCAATATTATCACTACCTTTACATATTTCTACAAATAAATGATAATTAATATGAAAGGAAACAATTTATTTAATGGATGTAATGAACCAAAAATTTTCTTCATTAGTAAATAATCTGTTTTATGGTTTTCTCTATTATAAACACAGAAAGCCAAACCATTATAGACAATCATAATTTTTTTGTATAATTAGTATGAATAAACAATGGGAACAAAATTATAATATATATATATATAAATTAATATATATATATATATATAAATTAATATATATATATATATATTAATATATATATTTAAATCAAAATAAAATTCACCTTAAATAGAAAACCCAATTATTATAACTAAAAAATAGATAAAATGTATTTTTATATGAAAACTTTATTTTATAAATCTGAAATTTTTACATTTTTCATGTATTTATGAGTCGAAATAATTTTAGAAAAATATTTAAGAAACCAAATAATTATTCCCTACAATATTGTTTCCTGATATTTTATGATTTTATTATTAAAATTTTAAATTTTATAATGTTTTTCCAAAAAATTTGCATCATTTCTATATTTATCATGGTCATATTAGCTTTAGAAGGCTTGTTTATTTTCTTTCTAGAATAATGTAATTTTTGGTGAATAGTACCAAATGCCATTTTTGAAAATTTGATGGATTTTGCAACATAACATTGATATAAGAACAAAAAAACTTAAGAAACCTTTTTATTGACCAAATATATTTCTTTTAAGTAACAATATATATTTTAAAATATTATGATTGAATTACAATCCTAGAGTTTAAATTTCATAAAATAAGTAATATTTTATAGATAAATTATGATTTAAATATATTATAAATTAAAATTTTAAAATTAGTTTTTATCATTTAAATCAATTTAAATTGGTTTCAATTTAAAAAAATTGGGTCTAAAATATATAATTCAGGGAGATTTATTTTTAGGCATAAAGATTAATTTACCTTCGGTAAATATTAATTACCATAGTAAAACAAATTATATTTCAAAGAATAACAATTTTCTAAATATTGATAAATTTTAAAAATAAATGAATCATGTTTATATTAAAACTATAATAATATTATTAAACATATATAAAAATTAATTAACAATAATTTAATGTTTACTCAATGTTAAATTAGACTAAGAAGCGTTAAAAATTTAAATGATATTTTTCTAGAAATAGTTTTCAACACATTAAATGTTTTTATTTAAATGAAAATTTTCTCATATTTAGAAATTGAATTAGGATAAATTAAGAAACAATTTGGATTACTCACATTATAATTTGGTTCAAATAATTACCATGATTAATATTTAATTAAGAGTAATAAGTGTTTAAAACGCTACTCTATGGTGCCTAAAAGTTTTATAAATTAAAGATAAATCTAGAAAACATCAATTTTTTTAGGTTTTAATGTCTTAACAGCATGTATTTCCATCATTTAATCACCTAACTCACAAAAAATTCATACATTTTCCTCAATAAAACTTACATTCATTTTTTCCATGGTATAACCCATCATATTCACTTATAAAAGGAGGATCACATCCACCATTTCAATACTCCACTTATATTTATAAAATCCTTTAAACCCTAATTTTATTAATATCCATGATTTTATTTTAATTACCCAGTTCCCATGGTTAGAAAAAATTGACCTAAGTTCCTCAAATCTAAGGCATTCATCAAGGGAAAGTCTAAGGTCTCAATGTATGTATCACATATTTCATAACTTTTCATTATTATTTATTAAAATATAAACCAATGATAATTATAGTATAAAAACAAAATAATAATAATTGGTGTGTTTAGATGTTATTATAATAATGTAAAATCCATTATTTATTATCTTACATATAATAATAAACACAAGAAACATTGTTAGTGTGTGTGCATCAATTACTGCCTCAATGAAGCGACACTTTCAATTTTTCTTCACAACCTCTCATGGATGATAATAATAGTGTAATTGATTAATAAGTATGATTTATAAATTGTATTTTTGTTCATAAGATGATCACTTAATATCCACATTCACCCCCTCATCCATTAAGTAATGGAAGCGTAAATCGTGTGTTGTGCAGAATACCACCTCCATTATAAATAATGTTTTATTCTTATAGTTTTTCATTATATATCCAATAATATTTAAATATGATTAAAAATAATAAAAATATCGAAATAATATCATTATGATACTATTACTATTACATTATGTCAAAATAAACACCGCCTTAACCATACTCACCAATCAAGTTAAAGTGTGTTAAATGTTCGGTTGGTTTGACCACCTACTTGAATAATACTATGAAATAATATCATGGATGATTATTAAAACATATTTTATGGTATAATAAGAAATAAAAATATAAATAATGTTATTTTTTTCTGTAAAGGAAACATCTATATTAAACTCACTAATTAAGAAAACACACTCCATAGGTTGAAAATCACTGGAAAAAATGTTCTTTTTCACTTTTATCTTCTAGGATAAAGTCTAAAGTAATCATGGAAGGAAGTTTAAATAGTATAAATAATTTTAATTAATAAATTATAGTGAAAATAATTAACTTTTATTGACTAAATTTGGAATAATAATGAACACTGACACTTCTCCTACGAATCCACTGCAAATGGTCAAAACATTAAAGACCAACTATGGAAAATAAGAAAAAGTAACTAATATAAAAATAGATAATGAATATAAATGAAGAAAATAAATACTTTTATGGATTTATACAGTTCTAACATATTATTAATATATTTATGTTTATTTTATAAGAGGATCTAGTGCATTCAACTAAGCATAGAAACAAGGTAAGGGTTTCTATGACTCAAATTTTAATCCCTTAAGACATGTTTTTTATACACCCTATTTCATTTTTACTAGGTAAATAATCCTAAATTTTAAATATTTATCATGATATCATAATATTTCATGGTTTGTAATATTTTATTACATATTTATTCTCCTTGGAGTTTTTATTCAAAGTATGCTAAGGCTATAATATTTTTGATTCAAAACATCATTCCTTGAGAAACATGTTCGTTTTTGCACCTAATTACATTTAAATGGTATGTATAATAACAATTTTATATTTAATATCATATTTAATATCATATATTGTTATTATTTATTGTGTTTTAACATTGAAATCAATATATCTCTCTTTCATCTACTTTTTTTATGAAATTTTTATTCCTTAATGTTTTTCATCTAAATTTTATCATTTTGAGACATGTTCGGTATTATACACATAATTCCATTAATGTGGTCTATATATTTACAATTTGAGATATGATACAATTCATTACCTTTTATTTAGTGTTACTTAAGTTCAATATGAGTTTATCTCTTTCATGAGGATTTTATTTAAATAATCCTCAAGCTGTACGTGGTTTTTGTGACTCAATTATCTTCCTTAGGACATAATAACTCATTTGTGTCTATTATAATTAATTATTGATATAAATAAGCAATGATAATTTATTGATATTTTTAAACATTTTTTACTAGGTAAATGATGTTTTATATAATTTTATTATTTCTAAATGGTTTTAATGTTTTGAAAAATGATTTTTACTATGAAGGATTCCCATTAATTTTAGTATATTTTTATTCCATGTCCATTTATTTATTCTCACCACATATTTAAATTTTGGAAACTCAATTTGTATTTATATCAAGTGATTATTTTATTCCACTTAATTTCTTTTAAATATAATTTTAATCAATATTTTAATGATGTGGGTTTTCAATAAGGTTATTCAAAAATGTTCAAAAGGGTTTTCTATTATTTTAGAATTTGTGGTTTTATCATTCACTTCACATTTTATTTTGATAAAAATTATGTTCTTTTAAAAATTAAAAGTTTTCAATTTTTAATTACATCCCCTTTTTAAAAACTTTTTTTCTTTTGAAGTATTTTTCATTAAGTATTATTTTAATTGTAAATGCATTCAATATATTTTCACATATATTTTTCCTCCATGATTTATATCTCATGATGGAATGTCATGAAAATCCTTTATATATTATTATGTTTTTATAACTATTGAAAAGTAATATTTTGATATCCTGTGATTTCCGAATTTTAGGTTACATGATAAATTTAATAAATCTATTCTTTTTTCTATGGGTTATTTAAGATATGAAGATGATTGATTTTAATTAGCACACATATGTATGGAAGATTATAACCTTGGTCCTATATCACTATACAATCAATTAGTTTAATATTATATCTCATGATATAGTCAGGAGTATACATAATGAATTTTTTCCACAAACATGGGTATAATGGGTTTGCTCATATTTTTTTGGTATATAAATAATGATTTTCTTCACGTAGAGCATGGGCATAATTATTTTTCACACTTCTATTTTATAATAATTATGGTTCTGTCACACATTCAGGTTGATTATCAACTTATACTACATTTTCCTATTGTTAAACATGTTATAATATGTCTTAAATTTTCATTTCATTTCCTTGTAATTCTATTTTTTCAATATTAATGATCTATTTTCAAAGCATTCCCCAATTTTATATCATGATCACATGTTATATGACTATTGAGAAGTTTTTTGAACCAGGTAATATCTTCTATGCTTACTTAATGATATTTTTAACATTTTATGTTACTCTATATTGTTTTAAAATTATCATGTATTTTATTTTTATCATTTCTTATGATATATATATATATAACTCCCTCACGATTTCCTTCATGTTATGACATGTTCTACCATATTGAGGGTTTTATCTCATCCCATTTTTATGTTCTCAATACCAAGGACATGATGATGTTTATTTCATGTGAGAGATATATAAAAGTGTTTATTGGAGCCTGATTATAGGTAAATGTTTAGAAGTGTTATAAAATAATATGTTTATATAGTTAACTTCCAAAGAACTAATCCATTCTATCCTTGGTGTGTATGACTATTATGAGATGTATTATTTAAAAAGTGAGGTTATTGTATAATTTAATCCATATTTATCTTGGGTATCTAGAACGACTCTAAATTTGGTCCATCCACTATTATAGGTATGGTGTTCATTTCTTCTTATATCTAATCTATTTTATTTGATATGGGTGATTCCCCTTATTTTATGTTATTAGAGTTTCTTGATTCCTTTGGTATGTAATAAGAGATGATTCCATTTTTGAATCATTTACTTCTCTCACTGGGTTCAAGGAAGGATAACATTTTTATCTTCCCATAGTTTTATTTTTTGTTCTCTTATGTGGAAGTCATTCTCTATTTATGTATATTGGGATTGGACATCTTTGACCACAACATCGACATTAACAAGTTTATTAACTTCAAAGATCAAATTGATTGCTATAGACCCTAGGTTTATTTTCTATCTCCATGTGGGAGAACTCACATATTCTTGGGTGAGTGGGATCTATGATCATGGGTGAGTGGGATCTATGATCATAGAAGGAATCCCTCATTTATTTAGAGATAAGAATAATCTCATTCCATTTTTCAAAGTTGTTCTTTGATACCTTAGAGAATAGTTTAGGGTTTATCTTCCAGTGGTTGTGGATTAGTACACTAATAAGTTTTCAAAAACAATTCTATGATGCTACCAAAGTAATAGTTCAAGTTAATTATTGATATTATCCTTGGGATGAACCAAATTTTATTTACATATAATTGGATCACTCCAACTAAGATGAGATAACTAAAATACCAACTCGAGGACCTTGAGAGAAAGTGATTTATTTGTCTGATCATTTAACCATGGGCCTGGACAATTATAATTGAAAATAATTTATATGGAGGCCTCTAAATTTTAATATATTAAAATAATTTCAATTTATTGATCATAATGAATAAAAAACTATTTCCAAGAATTGATGAGATTTTTTATTAAATCAATGTTGCTTGTTTGTTTTCAATGATTAATCTAATATTATTGTACAATCAGTTCAATACATAGGTGGTGTATATACATAAGACCTCCTTTTTGAAACAGAATAAAATATATTTGTATTTTTTCTTTTCATTCATCCTCACCAATGATCCTACGGTCTTGATAACCTTGATGAACCGAATCTTTCATCAGTTTTTGGACCCCTTCATAGTCATGTTTACTGAGGACATATGTGTGTATTCCATGAAGGAGGAGGGACAGACATACCATTTTTTGGTTGATTTGTGAATATTAAGAGTGCAAAATATATATTCTAAGACATCCAAATTTTATTTTTGGATTCAATAGGTGATGTTATTAGCCCATTTGATTCTGAGAGAGGAGTTTCTTTGGATCATGAGATGGTTTGAGAATTTATGTATTTGGAACAGACCAAGAATGTGTTTGAAATCAAAATGGTTTTGGGTTTACATAGGTATTAAATATTCTTATTTATAGAATTATCTACGTCATATTATCCCTTGATGTATTTGAATAGGAATCGGGTGATGTTTGAGTGGAGTGAGAAGTCTCGTCATTATTTTGAGGAATTACAAGCCTCTTTGACATCAGTGCTAATCTTGATTCTTATTTAGTATGAGAAATCATTTGATGTATATTGTTATTCCTATGGTGTCGGGTTGGGATGTATACTGATTTACGATGACTATGTGGTGACATATGGATCACAAAAACTTTACCCACTTGAGCATTATTATATCACCCAAAACTTAGAGTTGGAAGACATATTATACACATTAATGGATTATTATCATTACATCTCTAGGAATAATTTTATAATCAATTAGGATAATATAAGTTTAAATTTCATTTATAACTAGAGGTAAATAAAACATGGGAAGATATACTGGGTTGAGAATCTTCATACTTTTGATTTAGGAATTTATTATAAACATGATTTGGGGAACTTTTTCACTAATTCTCTAAGTTGAAATTTTCCCATGTAGGCTATTTGAGAATCAATGGATGAGTTAGGGTTGTTGGTTTTTTTTGTTGATATGAGTTTGGAGGTGCATTAGGATTGGTAGAAGGGGTTCTGGACTAGTGTTCATGTCACACACTCTCTTTTTTTTGATCTGATTAGGAATGAGAAGTTATACAACCATATGTTCCAATAGATTAGAAGTACATTAAATAGTGGAGAGACCTGATGTGATTAGTCTCATTTACATGATAGTTCTATCCTCTATAGAAATTGGCTAGGGGTTCCTATAGTCTAGAATTCGAAGGTGATGAATAATGAGCATCATTAAAGTAGGGTAATGCACCATGGTTATACTAAGATATTTTATATATTAAGGAGATAAAATTGTTGTCCTAGGATGAGGAAACTAGTTATATATTTCATTTCTCAATGCACATGCTTTTAGAGAATCAAATCTAAGAACTAAAGAATAACTAGTTTGTTCTAGTATCTTCCTCTTACCATGTCGAAGTGGGATGAAATATTAATGAAATTCTTAGTCTAACTACTATATAATCAGACCGGGAAGGATGATATATCGGTTATTTTAGACCAATTGATGAAATAAACCCATTTTAATCCCATTAGAGAGTCTATGAATGAAGAGGATCTTGGGAACCGACATTTATGAGAGGTTTTTAGCCTTTATGGAGTTCCCTTAAGGATAGTTTCTGAGCAGGTTAATAGTTTACTTATTATCTCTTATGGGAATCAATTAATCCATTGGAAACATGCGGAGGTTGAGAAAAACATAATACCCAGAGATGGATGAAAATTATTAGGGAACCATCTAGACTCTCAAGGGTAGCTTCTATCATACATTATTTATTTTAGGGGTTTGTGGAAAAGTCGATTATCATTGGTCATGTTTTATTATAATAAAATTTATTAGTAATATATGGGGATGGCCAAATTTTAGATGTCATATGGGAGGTTTTTTCAATCATATTCATGTTGGCTGGAGGTGGGTGTGCATTCCATATTTAGAATGTGACTCATCTAGCAGATAACAGAGAAAGTATAGTTGATTCTGAAAAGGTTGGTGATAGCTCAGAGTCACCAAATGTTATATTTTTTTCAATGAAATTTCATGTTTGTGTTTTAGGTAAGTGATTAGGTGTATATTTTAGTACCTATTCCACTAGGAAACCATCTCTTGGGAAATTAAGGGAAACTCACATCATGATATGTTAATCTGCCCTAGATTGTAGAGACTCTTGCAAAACTAGGAAATTTATTGAAATTTTCACCTAAAATAACCATAATTCATGATGTATTTCAAGTATCCCATTTAAAAAGACACTCTCCAGACCCATATCATTTGGTATAGTGGAAATAGTTGGAGGTGTAACCTTATGACACCATTATAAAGAAGCCTGAACATATATTGTTTTGTTAGAACAAGGTGATACATGGTAAATATATCACATTGTTCCATGTGCATTAGTAGTGTGATAGAGAAAAACATGAGATATAGGATATGAAATACTCTTTTGGGATTAATGGACTCACTTATATTTTTAGGTGGATGCTTGTGGAATTTATGAGTAAAACAATTGGCATGGTTTGGAGGTTTGTGACACCCACTGGGTCACTAGTATGTAGTATTTGAGTTTTTATACATCTTTTTATTCATTTATAGAGTTCTTGAGAGCTGGGGGTTGGAAATATTATTTTTGGGGAAGATAGAACCCGATACATGAATGCCACACAGTATGTCTAACCATGTTAAAAACAATAAAAGATGGATATTTTGGGGGATAGAGTTTTTTTTTTCATATTTTGAGCATGATTTTTCAAACCATGTGAGTTTTATAAGGACTTGTGTAGCTTGTTAGTAGAGAGAAATTAGAACTTTCCTTGTTGGTTAATGGTTTTCCTGGCTATGTGGTCAAACCATGTGAGTTTCCCATGTCATTAAAAATATAGATTTTTACCATGATTCCCTTGTGGGGTTGTAAGAATTTTTCCCCCTTTTCCCTCCCATCACATGTACAACTTTATCTCCATGCTTGGAATCTTCCTCATCTTTATTTTGGGTGGATTTTCCATGGATACCTGGTGTTTTGGATTGAGGTAAACTCTTCCTTAAGGATTTATTCAACATTCCCCACTCTATTTATCTATTTCACTATTTTTTATTTCCTTGAAAGGTGAAACACATTGATGGTGATACATATGAATTTATTGTTGTTAAATGTATGTTTTATTTTATTTTTTATAGTTTAGGTGTGTGAGGACTCTACCTTCCACAATCTAGTTGTTTTTATTAAAGTCAATGATGCTGGAATTGATTCTAAGTTAAGTATCTCTATTTAAGGGGTTTTATATATAT
Organism: Viscum album; assembly: GCA_963277665.1. NCBI lineage: Eukaryota > Viridiplantae > Streptophyta > Magnoliopsida > Santalales > Viscaceae > Viscum > Viscum album. The sequence goes on along the minus strand of OY728162.1, from coordinate 209,299,156 downwards.
AACCATTGAATTATTTATCTCCATTGGTTTTTTGTTTATTTAATTTCCTTGGAATTTATTTATTCTGTATTTTTATTCCTTGTTTGATGTGATTCATGGGTTGAGTTTGAAATTTTATGTTTAAAGTTGATCCCCTAAAAGGACGTCAGTTTTAATGCGCCACATGTATTTTTCAAAACGGACCAGAGATATTTTATAGTTTCAAATGGATATCTAAATCGGTTTTAGAATTTTTTTACCTTGATAAAGATGTTTTATTTAAATTATTAAATTTATTTACGGAATTTTATTTTTAAATGTATTTTATAAATTGAACTTGTGATGTCATTATGTTTGGAATTTAGAATCACATGGGATACCTAGTGAGTGAGGTTGTTTTGACCAAGGGATTGAGAGATCCACTAGGGATGAAGACCTAGAGAGATTACATTGTGTTAACAAAATGTATGAGAGAGATACTGGTTATTGGTATTAGTAAATACCAAGAGAGATTCCATTTTTTGTTCATGCTTAGCAATCTAACAAATTATGGTTTAGAATTACTCACAGTAAAACCATATAGTTCGAGCCCATGGTGAAAATTAATTATTCCCTGTTCATTTATATTCTCTATTTAATTATTTTAGTTCCTTTTTTTATATTGATATCTTCTGTTATACCTATTAACTAATATTTGGTTATATGGTGATGTTTATTCTTAAACAATTGTTATTCCTAGTCTGGGTTAGGTTGAGAATGATTTTTAAGTGGATTTTATATCATTAATTTATCCATGTTAATTATTGTTTTGGAAATAGGCTTTGTATAAGGGAAACTAGTTGGATTTAAAAGGATTTATTTAAAAGTGAAATGTTTAGAATGTCAATTTGTTTGGTAAATGCGTTTTCAAATATGGATTCATTGGTTTTTATGGTTATAAATCCTTAAAAAGATTTACGATGGTATCCTACAATTATTTTTGCCTCACACACTACATATTCTATTAGGAATATGTAGAAATTTTTTCATTACATAGTTAAAGGAAAGGTCATGATGTGTTTCAATGGATATCATTGATTACCAATATTCTAGGTTACTTTTATAGATGATATATGTACTCTTTAGGTTAGACCATGAGGAGCTATTTTTCGTTTTTTATCATTTAGATGTATGTATTGGCCATTTAGTGCATGATCCTTGTTTTAGGTTTTGAGATTATGACTAAGGAAATCATATTTATGTCTTGTGTATACCATGATATGTAGGATCATGTGATATTGTTTATTGTATCCATTTTTAGTCATTAACGCATTACTAGGTTCTCATGTTAATATCTGTTGAATTTGAGTATGTTGACATAGAGATACAATTCCATGGATGGGTTATGTTAATTTACCATGGGTGAAACCAATTATTCATCTTGTTCAAACACTTTTTACAAGCCCGTGGTGATTAGGAAAAAGCTTCGGGTCCTATGGTGTGATGGATTAGGTGAAGAGTCAGGTTTCCCAAAGATTGTTCTCTATAAACTATGATACAATAATCACAAATATTTTTTAAATAAACAAATCTATTTCTATTTGACAAATTTATCTTATCATGTGAAGTAAACGCATAATTAAGTTGTTTCTTCTCACATTTAACTATAACCCCTCACTTATGACCCTCTATCGATTAAAAATATTGGAATATTATTCCAAAAAATATATGTCCATATTCCAAAACCTAAAAAAACACTAACATATGCCAATAAATATTGTTTTTTCAATTTGGATTCAACCAGTGCATATTTTCCAGATTTTGGACCTTGCTTTTTTTGGATTAAATAATATATTTTGGGCTATAATTTTTTTTACTCTTCATAGACATTATGACTTCCACCTTTGACTTATTGGTGAGTTCTCCCATTCTTACAAACAAAAATTTGTTCAAATATTTCTTTTTGTGATGCACTACTTTAAACATACATTTTGTCTCACCTTATTTTTTTTTGAACATGGGTAGAATGTTTTAATGAAAATATAGTATAGGAATCCCAATGAAGTATCGTGATATTTTTTACACTGATTTCTAGATGTTTATAAGTTATATTCTAGAATTAAGTACTTGAGAAAAAAAATCTTCTTCCAACAAATTGGGTGTTTTTAGGTACAAATGTTTCAAAATTTCCCAAATTTTCTCCATGTTGTAAACCCTTTATACAAAGAGAATTCTAATCAACCAAAATATGAGTAATTCTTATCTGCTGATAAATTTTGATCTTTTATAATTGCTATCATGCATATTATACATTTTTATTAGCGATCTATTGATTTTTTCACACATTTTTATTGCACATATAACTGATCATATATGAAATTAAAAATGACATTGTGATGATTTTATAATGCATGTAATAGTTCTGTAACAACATCCATAAACACATCATTCACAATAATTTTTAATTTTTCAACAATCAAATAAAGTTTATAATTGAAAAGTAAAAATGTTTATCTATTATCATTATCTAGTTTAGAGAGAGTGGTATATATTCTAACTTTTTAGATAATGCTTCATCCATATAACTAAATTCCTTCCATAGATATGATTAATAATAAAATAGTTCCTCAATAAAATTTAGTATGTAAGTTACAACATCAATATGAATATTCTTTAAATAATTTCCAACATAAGATTATAAGTCTCCAATAGTTTTGAATGAATAATTCTCTTCATACTCTCCATAGAATGTACCAAAAATATCAAAAGGATATTTTAAAAAAAAATTATATATATGTTAACTTACAAATTTAATCAATTTACATATGTTTTAGATCCTTCTCTTTCTTCATATCTTCCTTGCCTTCCTTTTACTTTTATTATTTATATTGTTAAAAATGTTTCCTAAATTATTTTAGAATTTCATTGTATTTTCTCCACTTGTATAATCCTGAGGATCATGTTTTATTGATTTCATATCTTGAATCAAAATCTAATTTGAGTGTTTGTGATCTTTAAATCCTTTAAGGAAAAATATGGTATCATTATAATTCTTAATTATGATCATAAATATATAATTTAATTTATTCTCTTTTGAAATTATAATACATCAAAATGGTATTTTCCATCATTCATATCATTCATTATCCTCATAGAAATATGGGATCTAGTATCATTAGGTATTCATGATGTTTTGAACATGTTGGGTAAGTTTTGGAATTATTTAAAATGTTAGGATGTATGATTCTTGTGGTTCCCTCTATGTCTCGCCAAGGTTCGGCCTCGCCTTCAGGTTCTCTTTTGGTCCCTCAACCTTCTAGATGTAACCCAACCTCCTCTCCATGCATGTTTCCAGGATCCTCGTCTGAGTGCTCGCACTTTCCATAATAGCAGCAGTTGAGAGGTGCGTTTCTGGATTTCCATGTGAGAGTGACCAATGGCCTGGTCCCCCCGGCTTGGTGGTTCTCAAGTTCACCCTTGGCCCCCCAGTACAAATTATTCCCCTCCCCTCGGGGAGGTCGGTGTCCAAGAGGCATACCCTATTCTGGTGGAGCTCCTGGAAGTCCCTAGGATGTTGTCCTTTGAAACTCCAAGTGCCCGAGGGAAATCTTCTGATGATCATCCGCGTACGGAGGCCAAATCCTAGGCCAGTATAAGAGATTGTGTTTTCACTGATCCTTCTGAGGATTGGGGCTCTGTGGGGGAGGTGACTCCGGCCCGGGCAGCTAAGGTGGTGGGTGGGTTCTCCTCGAAGGCCCCACAGTCTCCACCTCGTCCAGCTCCAGCCTTCCCGAACTCGAGCTTAGGAGTGTACACCAGGTAGATGAAGAGGAAACTTCATGAGGGGGAGAGCTCCTCTGTTTCGACTTAATTGACCATAGGTCCTGGGGCCAATTCTAGGATATGTCTTTTTTAATGTTTCCTTTAATAATCTGGAATGCCCGTGGGATTAGGGTGAGGGTAAATACTGATTTCTTTTTATCGGAATTTAGGAACCAGAAAGCCAAGATGGTGGCGATCATCGAACACAAGCATGACTGTGTCAAGATCCAAGAGTTCACTCGTAAGCTCAAAATGCATGTGTCCATGCATACAGCTCTAACCAACAACCATATATGGCTGGTCTGGAAAAGGGAAGTCTCAGTGGAGCCGAGGCATGATAGGGATCAACACATTACGATGAAGGTATCGAGTGGTGGAGAAGAGTTATATATTTTCATGATTTATGGTAGTTGTGACGCACGGAGGAGGGAGGCATTGTGGCCTGAGCTCAACAGGTTCGACTAAGTGGCCCATCCATGGGTGGTGGGAGGGGACTTCAAAATTATTATTCAACCAGATGAGAGGAAGGGGTGGGGTGATTTTGTGAGGTTGGAAAGTACGTCGTTTGTGCATTTCGCGGTGGGGAAGGGGTTAATGGACCTGGGCTATACCGGAGATCCATTTAACTAGTGCAACAACCGAAGGGGTGGAAGACGAAGTAGGAGTAGGTTGGACTGGTGCTTGGACAATGTCTACACCATATGCAATTATCCGAATGTGAAGGTGAACCACCTAACATGGAGTATCTCTGATCATTCATCGCTTCTGTTGAATCCTTCCAGGACATAAGTCACACAAGAGAATTTCGAGTTCTCCAACCTATGGGGAGTAACCCGAAATATCATCAAATGGTCAAGAGAAGATGGGGATAGCCTCCTGGGTGTCATGCATGGGTGGTCATCCACCACAAGTTGAGATTCTTAAATAAAGAACTCTTGGTGTGGGAAAATTCCTGTCCTCCCCTAGACCAGGAGCTGGCGGCGTTAAAACATGACATCCAAAGCCTGGAGGTCAGGCTTGAGGAGAGTTGGGATGAAGGTAGTTTTAGGAAACTATCAGAGTTGAAGAGTTCATTTTAGGTGTTGGTTCTCTCACAAGAGTGACAGGCGAGGGATCATTCTAGGGTCAAGTGGTTGAAGGAAGGAGACAAGAACACCACATACTTCCATGCATGCATTCGAGAGAGGTTGCGTGTTGTGAAACCCAATCTCGCGATGGAGGATGGATCATTTTCGAATGATGCGGATGTGGTTAGGGTTCTGGCATGGACGTTATTTAAATATCTCTTTACAGGTGAAAATGTGAACATGCCTCAAGGGTAACCTTCGGGGGAGGCCAAGCTTTCGGAAGGGATTTCGAATACTATCTCGGCGCAGGAGAATGCCCTGTTGGAAGGCATACCAGATGAAGGAGAGGTGCATGAGTTAGTGTGGAACTTCAACCCTGATAGTGTGGCAGGTCCCAAAGGGTTTCCGGGCTCCTTATATCATGGCTCTTGGGAGGAGGATAAAAGAGACCTTATTTCCACGATACATGATTTCTTCCACGGGGGAGGCCTTCCACAGATGGTGTCTACGACTACACTCTCCCACCTGCCAAAGATTAATGATCCTTACTCCCTCTCCCAGTACCGTCCTATGAGCATGTGTAATTTACCATACAAGGTCCTCGTGAGAATTCTCAATAGGTGGATGGAAAAACTCCTTCCCCGATGGATATCCTTGGAACAACAAGGCTTTATCAATGGTCAATCAATCCAGGGAGTTGTGGAAATTACACAGGGGATGTTAAGAGATATAAATACCCCATCCTGAGGTTCCAATTTAGAAATAAAGCTAGACATGAATAAGGCATATGACAAGATGGAATATGGCTTCATAAACAGAGTTCTTGCGATGATGGGAGTATCGATCTGGGCCTACAATATTATTTTCAGGTGTGTGTGTTCACCATGGATGGAAGTGTCGTTTATGGGGAGAACACAAGATTCTTCAAAACCATTCATGGACGTTAGAAAGGTGATCCTCTCTCCCCAAGCTTATTTATTATCATGCAGAATACTCTTAGCAGGATGATCAGCAAAGGCGTTTGTGAGGGATCCATCAGGACATACTGGAAGAAGTTCAGCCTCCCCCCAGTGTCGCATTTTATGTTTGCAGACGATTCCATAGTTTCTTGAATGCCGGGTGGAGGTCCCTTCAGGTGCTGAACCGAATCCTCGCATAATACTGTGGGGTGGAGTGGACAACTCATTAACAGGGAGATGAGAAAATTCTATATTCTTGTCTCATGCAATCCATGAATAGTGGCCCTGATGGGTAGCGTGCTGGGAATGGGGAGAGGATCATTCTCCATGGATTACCTTGGTGTCCCTATCTCGACAGGTCGGGTGTGAAACAGGGACTTCGACAAAGTGGTGAACAGAAATTCGGTTCGCATCCTGAACTAAAAAAATCACTTTCTCTCTTTCAGAGGATGGATCAAACTAGCGAATAGTGTTCTCTCAGCAATCCCTTTACATTCCCTGGCCTCCACGTGTGTTCCGAAGGGATTCATCAGGTCTATCAACATGATTCTTGCGTGCTTCATATGGGACGTGTCAGGCGAGGGAAAGAGATAGTGGGTGTCGTGGGGCAAGATGGGTCGGCCCTTTTGTTAAGAGGGAATTAATGTCAAGAGTATGGAGGAGATGATAAACTTCATGCGTGCGAATCTTGAATGGGAGTCCATTAAATATGGCACCTTATGGGGAAGTAGATGTCTCATAAATATAAGGACGATTCGGTTTATGGGTCTGCTAGGGGGACGACGTTATGGACCTCGGTGTTCAACATCATTCTGACTCTCATACCTCTCTCATGATGGATAGTCATAGAAGGGAGCATCCTGTTCTGGAACCACAACTGGTTGGGTGAAGTACTGGGCTACCAAGGATGCCCGACCCCCTCAATATCCTTCAGGGAGGCAATTTCATATCCCTTGTTCTACAGGTCGGCCCTGGACGCCTCTCAGCAAGAAACATTCGACTTTGTGATTATGAACTCTAATCAAGATAGATGCGTCTATATACCTTCCATTTCAGGGAGGTTCACCACCAAATATTTCTTTAGGGCGAATGGCATTCAGGGGAAAAGTGACTAGTGGAATAGCATGGCCTGGTGGAACAAGAATCCGAAAAAACTCAACTTCCTTACCTCGAGGATACATAATAAAGTTATCCCCTTCAATGACCATATTAAACGGATCAGAATCAATCTTGTGTCTTGTTTCCAATGCTGCAGGAACAAAAGTTAAGAAACCATGAATCACATATTTTTTGAAGGAGAATGGGCACAGTACTTTTGGAGGTTTTTTGGTGTACAATTAGGATAACAAGCACAAGGGGGTAATGTGGAGCTTTTTATGGGGCGCTAGTTCCAGGAGGCTATAGTGTCGGTGGAGGAGTCCAAGGTGTGAGACACTATATTCAACACGGTCTACCTATGCTTATGGAATGCCAAGAACCAGGCTAGATATAAGGGGAGAAGCACCACTAGTCGATCTATGGTGGCCAGTACCCGGTGCATACTGATCAACGTGTTTGGCGCCTCGGGTATAAAGAGAGATATGTCATCAATGCATGTGCTGCAAAATCCTCTGAAGAGGTCCACCCAAAATAGTGGGGAAGAGCAGGGAAGTTAGATTCATTGGATCCCCCCAAGCGATGGGCTGAAGCTTAATACTGACAGATCCTATGTCTTGGGTGACATGATGGGAGGTGGCGTTGTTCGGGACTCTAGAGGGAGTCTAGTGATGGCCTTCTCAGCTCACTATGGCAGCGATTCTTCAATACGGGTAGAAGCTATGGTGGTTCTTACAGGACTATCCTTATGTAGCCTCAAGGGCATCTCCATTACCCATATGGAAACAGACTCTTTGATTACCCATGATGCTCTTCTTGGTAGAGGCACCATACCCTGGTCTATCATCTATACAATTAGAATGTGTAAGTCACTCCTTAACAACAAAGTCAGTATTTCACACACGTGGTGAGAGGGGAACAAAGTGGCAGACTATATGGCATCTATTGGGGTTCCAGGTATGCAGGTGACATGTCTTACTAATTTTTCCGTTATGAAACAAGAGGGGGTGAACCTTATTCAGGGAGATTCCCTTGGTCTCTATTATTTCTAACCTCCATGATACGGGTTGTTTGTGTGGGTGACCCTTCAAGGGCCCCCTCCCCCCCTTTGTTTTTCATGAAAAAAAATTTTTAACGTTGGATGGTAAAACATATTTCATTTGATTTTGATTGTAAAAAATTTCAAAATTAATAAAAAATAAAATTTATAAATTTATACCTCGAAGTTTGATCTTTTAATTCAAAGTCATATAGTGCTCTAAAGTCATACAATCATTTTAATGTAATAATATATGAAATGTGTTTTTTTGAAATACTTCAATGATATATGTTATGGATCATATTTATCTATTTTATAACATCAAAAAATATATTATTTAAAAATTTAATAGTAAATGAAGATATGAGTCATACACTGCTAAATGTCACATTAACTAAAAACCAAATTAACAAATAGGGAAAAATTTCAATTTTATTAATTTATATAGTATTTATAGATTTTATAAAAAGTAAACCAAAATATCATCATCTCATCATCAAACATCTCAAATAATTTTAATCCTTAATTGAAATGTATTCTAATTGTAGAAAACTCAGTATTCAAATATATTAAGTATTAGATAGGTACTCTATTTCCATTCTTCTATATTTCATTCAACTATCTTTAGAAAATATTAATAAGAACTTTTAAAATTATATTCATCTTGATTTATAATTTTATAATAACAAATTTCTCATGTTGTACTCAGAATATTGAATTTGTGGGAATTCCCAAATGTATAGACAACACTCCTCACTTAGAACATGTTTATAACATGAAGACTATCACAAGTAATCATATGATTTCTAGGACTGCACACATAACATCTTGTTTTCATGGGCCAAAGACATAATATCCAACTTTTCCTTTGAATTTAAATTTATACACCATGGAATCTAACTTCAATATGCCTTAACCATAGATATAGGAAGACATCATGTATTTCATTGGGTGTATTGTTCTTCTATCACTGACTAACACATGCTCATTGAAAACATATATATCATCATGCTTCATTGAAAACAAATACAATCACACACCAAAGGGTACATTAATTTCCAAATTTGTTTTAAGATCCTATAGACTTCATAAGGTGAACACTAGACTACATGAAGTGATTATATATCTTCATAAGGTGAAGTATGATTTTCATAAACATAGTTTGAATAAATTTAATGTGGAACATGAGGTTTTAAATGTGAATGATAGAGGAGTGTGATGTGTTAATCACCTTACAAAGTGATAAATATATGAATATTGAAAATTATTGGAAATAAAATGAGAGTTCCAGGGTTTATAAGGTAAATCATAAATTTTATAATGTGATAATGTGACTTCAAAAGCTTAATCTACATCAATGTTTTTTATAAGATATATGGAATGAATAATTCTAAAGAAAATTAAATCACAAAATACATGAACTATTATTAAGTATAATAAACATCACAAATTATTTGGTATTCAGGATATATGATTTATAAATTGATCTTTAGACTATGAAAAAGAATATAAAGAAAAAATAAATTCTATGAAAACATAAAATGAATAAATTCAAGAATAAATGATTCTTGAAATTAATTTGGATATGCCTAGAGTATTTTACAATGATTTAAATATAAAAAATGGGGATGAAATTCTTATTAATAATTTATGTGATCAAGTTGTGATGTTTTTGATCCATTAAAAACCAAGTAGTTTCTTAAACAATATTTTTATATATTTCTATGACTATAAAGAATATGATCCACATCGTAACCATATTTCTTTTGTATGATTTTTATACATGTGGGTAGATTGATTTATTATGGATATTTTTAGTTATATTATGTATAAAAATTATTAGATTTGATGATGAAATAAGTGATGAATTTATTTATCTAGGAACAAATAAGAATAAAGTTATAAGAAAAAGAAAATGGTATTTTCAAAACGATAGTAGATATTATAAGTTAATGAGAAGGAATATTAAAATATTGTGGGAGTATACCCACATGAGGTATTTGAGGAAAATGAGATGGAGGATCATGGAAATGATATTTTAAAATTTTCCTATATTTAATATAATGAAAATATATTCCCATGTTTTTAGAATATAAAATGTGAGAATAATAAAGAGAAAAAAACATTAAAGGAGAGTGTGAGAAGAAAAATAATACATTACAATTCTTTGAAGAAGTAGAGTAGTATATGTTTAAAAGAATAAAAATCAAAAAAAAATTTAATAGCCCTGTATCAATGACTCGTAGAAGAATAAAGTATGAGGAGGATAAATAGGTACATTATACAAATCCTATGATACTTAGTATGAAAATATATGAAATACTAAGAAGGAAAAAAGGTGGAAGAAGAAAAATAATTGATATACTATGAAATTCATACAATAGATTAGATCATTCATTGGTAGTTGAAGTCCTTATTTTTTTTGATTGATGACCAATGACTTAGATCATGAATAAGGTCAGGTTTCTTGGAATCAATGAGATACATAGTTTTATTCACTCTAGTGTACTATAATAACAAAATCAATGATTATATATTGATGGGGGATATATATTCATATGATGTAGTGATATCATAATATTGATTAGAGATATTATTCATCAGATTAGAAGACTTTTTATAAGGATAAAGAGAGCTATTATAATGCAACCACATGATATGAATACATTGGTATACTATATATGTATATATGAGAAGCATAATTGGATGTTGTGTTTGTATGGGATTCACCTTGGGTACAAGATAATAAATGTCCACACCACTTATAATTGAAGATTATTTAAACATTTTTAAACATTAATAATAGTTAATATTGTATTTTCAAAATACTGTAAGATAAAACTTATAAGTTATAGTGGTGTTTTTTAAAAAATACACTTAAATATTTGTTGAAACTAAAAAGATAAACAATTTGAGTCCTCATGATTCCTTGACCCCTTCTACCTGAATTCTTCTCCACAAATTCCTAACCCCCTTTCCCCCACTCCCCAAGCTATCAATATCAATTCATCGCCCCTGAGCCCTCAAATCCATTTCCTTCACCCACTCCTCAATTCCCTCCACCTAGAGCTCACACATTCCCCTTGATTTTCTCCCTATATTCTCTTTCATAGAATCCCTCTCCTCACTATCCCCATTTTCATCATTTATCATCATAATTTATGGATAGCTACTCACTTTACAGGTCGAATAAAGGTAAAATATCTTCCATATTTTATTTGAATGTGTGTCCAAAACTCTTATAATGAATGATGTATTTGATTGGTTATTTATTTGATAAGAAATGGAATATACTTATTCATATTATTCTACTTAATATACTGATTAATCCACAAGATTGTGAAAAATTATTTCATCATATATCAAGAGACTTGAAAATTAATTTTATTAAATTTAATGACCAGATAAATTATTATAGTCATTTTTGGAAATTTATATATACTACACATCATATAAAATATAGTTTCTTATGCATAGGTGTTCGAGAGTCTCAAATAGATTGTTAATCGTCATATTTAGAATGGGATATAGACATAATAAATCAATAATCTCCCACTTATTGTAACACCCTAGGTAAATAAAGAGTATGACATTTTCACATTTATCCATATTTGTGAATAAAATATTAATATGACTTTAAAGGGGACGCTATGCTCGATGGCGTACCCAACACGCAACAACGAGTTTCTTGGGAATCTTACGTTACAGTCTAATAATAAAATAATATTATTTTAAATAGTAGTTAACGCCTAGCCATTGTAATGGCGGGAATGAACAGAACTAACTACAAAATGATTATATATTTTTGTCAAATATTTTCACTTTTTACAATAAATGTTAGAGGATTAAAAATGTGAATGAATCCAATTTTAAGCGTAAACATTCTAATATTCTTTAAAATGTCGATTAACTGCTTTTTGATGGCTAACCTCTTTTAAATCCACTTTTGGACAATTTTATGTGTTATATTTTACAAAATAAAATTCTTCTTTAGAATCGGGACATTAAAATTTACTTTGTGTAAATTTTTGGTTTTTTTCTGAAAAAGTTCAATTTTTAAAGAATAGTGAAAAATGTTGTATTTTAATTCAAAACCTCTTTTTAATCTAATTTATTTATATGATTATATTATCATTTGAATTGGTTTTAAAGTGAAATTAGAATATATTTTTACCATTTAATCCAATATTTCTCATTGGAATTAATTTCACTTTGAAATCAGACTTAAACTAGTGTCAATCTTTTGATACATTTTGTTTCATAAAAACACACTATTTGTTTTGACAGCAGGAATTAATTATTAAATTAATTAATGAAACTTATTTGTTTTGAATTTTTTAAAATAGAAATCAATTTTGAATTCGGAATATCAAATATAGCTCAGGGTGAAGTTTTGGTTTTTTCTGGAAAACTTCAATTTTTGATGAAAAGTGAAACCACTAAGTGGTACTTAAGAAACTGATTTTTCCATTTAAATGAAAATTTTCCACCTTTGTGTTTTTAATTTCAAAAATCTGACATACATGGTTGTAATTAAGAAGTAAAATGTGGTTCAATAGGATTAAAATAATTTTTTAGTGAATAGTAACTTATTAAGTTTTTAATCGCGATTAGAGGTAATTAGTGTAGTTTAAGGTAAGAATAATGTTTTAATAAAATGAAATGACCTAGACACATGTCCTACCCTCATTGGATGAGTCATGGCCGACCAATAAAATCCATGGGATAACTTGGGGACCCCATGGTGCCACTTTGGTTGGAAAATGACATAAATACCTTTTTATTTAATGTTAAAGTAAAAATAACACAAACATGAGATGTTTTACTAAAACAATTTTTACATTGGGTGATACAAGCCATATTTATTACTATAAATAATAATTGGAAAGCTAAATAGATTTCCTACATCATAGTATTTTTTTCATTATTTTTTAGACATTAAATAAATTATATTATTTATGACATCATGATGATGCAACGATGACCTCATTATTTAACGATTTAAATAAAATGGAATGATAATGTAAAATATAAGACCTACACATGTCCAAAACCTATTAGATGGGTGGATTTCAAACCCTTATAACCTTAGAATCTAATTATATCAATGTGGGACCTTTTAAATCTGAAACTAATTTTAAAATAAAGGAACATTTCTTTACTTTCCAAGGGTGCCCCTCCTCTCCTCTTATAAAAGGACCCCAGCTCTACCTCCTTACCCACACTTACAAAGCATTTTTCTCGGACAAACTCTGCCCATTTTGTCTCTCCACATCCCTCTCTAACTCCTTGAAGCCTCAATTTGGGAAGAAGTCTTCCCAAGGAAGCCTTTGAGCTCAAACCAAAGGGAGTTACCCGATTTTAAGGTAATGTCTTCACTTGAGTCCTTTTGTTTTACTTTGATTCTCCAACCCCCTAATCTCTTTTTTTCATTTATTTTTTAACAACTATAGTATCTTCAATATACTAGGATGTTGTTATAAGAAGGATTCAAGCTACACTTACACACACCTTCGTCTAATGGTTAAAGAACATATTGTTTCTGTGGTTGGCGATTTTCTGCCTCACGAAACGATGATTGTTCAATATTCTTTTAACACCTTTAAAGGTGGCCATTATGATGTCACTGTATTTTATATATGATATATATGGTGTTTATGTTTACTATATGCCTTTGTATTTTATATTTAAAACATAACTGTATTCTTTTCATGTTTTGTAAATGCGATAATTTCATATGAGGAAGTGTGGACTACCGCCCCCTCAAGTGATGTGACTCGTACATGCAATACATGGAATGTATAAAGAATGAAATTAATGAACATATGTGACCTATATAACATATATATTATACTGTAATTATAATATATATATATATATCATTTATTTTTAATTAAATTAATATGAAAAAAATGAAAGTAGCGTTCATACGTACGTACGGCCTACCGTCTCCATGAACGATGCTTTTCATTTTTTATCTCCAAATGATATGGAATAGTATAAAATGAATATGTACTGGATATATATGATATTTTAATCATTAATACTATTCTGGAAATTATTTACTTATAACTACATGGGCAATCATTTTTCAAACAAGTTCATTTTTGACTCATTTACCAAACATCGGCAAAAACGTCTGATATGAACTAACCTTATTAAACAATTATTATAACATTATAATATGTGATATGAACTGAAAAATAATATTTATTGGAGGTCCTTAGGCAATTATAAATTGACCAAAGTTTATTATTTAGGAATATAAAGAAACGAACAAGACAAGTCGGACTTGAGGTAAGGGATCCTACTCCTCTCTTTCTTCTTAAGTACACTCTTTTATGTCATTCCTTTTAATGATAATCTTTCTTGTTATTGGGATGTTATTTTATATTAATATTAATGTAAACTTTTTGTTAATATGATTAGAGAGCATATTATCTCTCATCAATCCATTTTGGAAGTTTTGAGTGGCGTCGTTAGGCTGCCGAATTTTCGTAAGAGATCTAACCTCTCTCTTTATTTTTAAGTACTCTCCATTATGTAACTTATTTTAAGCTCCTATTTGTTATGTTGGGGGATGTTCTTTTATATTCCTCTTTCTATAAACTTTGTGTTAATATTATGAGAGACCCTATTTTCTCTCATCAATCCATTTTGGAAGTTTTAGGTGGCGCCGTTAGGCTGCCGAGTTTTCGTAAGGGATTTTTCATATCACTTTTATTCCCGTGAGATTTATGCTACATTTTCCACAATTTCCTTTGAGTGGTGTATGTACTGCCCATTATTTTACTCATTGTGTAATATACTTTCATTTATGAGTATTTACATCAATGTTGTATTGTCCTTCTTTCACGAGGTGCATGTCTCGAAAGATACCCATGTCGGTAAGGGAACCTTTCACCCTCCTCTTTTTAAAAGACTTCTTTTGTTATGTCTTTTAATTCACATAGTATTATGTTGGGATATGTTCTTCTATATCCTTATTAATGTAAATTTTATGTCCAAGTGATGAGATACCCTTTTTATCTCTCATCAACTCTTTTTCTGAATTTTGAAGTGACGCCGTTAGGCTGTCGAATTTTTGCAAGGGAACTTCGTAACCCAATTTTGATTATTTGGGATAAACTTGTACACCTTGAATATGTTGTTCTATGATTATGTGTGAATTTACTATAATTGTTTTACACTTAATACCCACTTATATTTCGTGTATTCGTTTTTCACACATAATTATGTAACTGATTTATCCTTAATCCAAGGATACCGTCTTTGTATGGGACTTCGTCTCAATCTCTTTTCATTGAGGTATATTTTGTTTTATACACAACTTTCTTTTATACGGTGTATAAACCCCTTTGACTTTTACGTTTGTTCAAAATGAATCTTTTTTATATGAAGCGTTTACTAAACGACAAAAGGGAATGTTTTTGTCATACCTATGCAGCGACAACGACTTCTCCACCGCCGTGACCATTATTTGAGTTTCGGCTTCCTATACAAGCCATACCTTCTTTTTAAAAGAAAAATAAATACCATGTTTTACTTTTCTTTAATTTTGTTATTGAAAATGGTTTTCATAATGTTTTTATACCAATGTGTTGTATTGATATCTTGTTATTGAAAGGTGGAAATGTTATGTTTCCTTTATGCATGTTTTATGTGATAAGATTATGTTATGGTTCTTGGGCATTGTTATGAAGATGAGTGGTTCCGTGATAAACTAAGGGCGGGTGAGCCCGATATAGCTCTCCAATGCATTGGGTAATGCGAAGGAGTGAAACGTTAAGGTTTCTCCGAAGAGATTTAGGGAATATACTATGGTGGGTATTCCAAACGTAACCAAGAGGGTTACTCCCTACATAAGAATGTTATGAATGCCTCAAGTTACATTTTATGTCTTATGATTTCTATGATTTATTCATGATTTGATGAGGTATGTTAAAGTGCCAATGTTTTGTGGGTAAAGTATGATTTCATTCTTATGTATATATGAACTCATGTTTCCTTTCCATATTTTTATAACCCTTACTGAGCTTTTTATGCTCATCCAAAGTTTTTTTGAAATGTTTTCCACAGGTCAATGGAAAGGTACATGTTATGATGATAGTGTCAAGGAAGTTTCAAGAAAGAATACATGCTTTATTTTTTAAATATGTTTCCGTTGATGGGAAAAAAATGAATACTATCTTTTATGTAACCACTTTGTTTAAATGCGGAATGTAATGCAAGTTTTATGATATAATTCTCTAAAACTCTAAACCTGAAAAGATCCTCAATGTGTAATCTTGTAATAACTCAAGATTAAGTAAGTTTTAAGGCTGGGCCCTTATAGTTGGTATCAGAGGTTGGTTTAGACAACTTTAGGGATTATGAGTTTTTGTTAGACACATGATTAGTCCCTATATCTATTATTTCAGTTAAATCCTTGTTTTATAACTTTTTTCAGGTCAAGTAAAGTCGGTTACGAATGGAAGGAGAAGGATCTCATATGACATTCCTATCTATTCCTGATGACATGCTTGCAATAATTATTTCAAAGTCATGTTCGGATGATTGTGAAACTTTTTCTAGCATACAACTCACTTGCAAGCAGTTGTTTAAGATATCAAACACCTCCACCATACCTCATTATCATCGTGGATCATGGGTTGTTTTTAGACAGATACTATTTTCACGATATTCTCATATTTTCAAGAAAGGTAAATATTATCAAGGTATTTTCAAATATTTTACCTTATCACAAAAATTTGAAGCATATTATGATTTTAAAAATGGTGCTGAGAAAGGAGACCCTTATGCAACCTATTTATATTTGATTTTAAAATATAGTCTCTCAGAACATACTTATGGTATTTTAAAAGGACCAATAATAGAAAGTTTCCACTCAAATTCTGTCCGACTATTTTATAGAAATCATGTTTTATCAGATGTTTTGGAATTATATGTCATACATGATTATTTTCCAAAACTGTTTTTCTGTGAACACCCATATGACCCATGTTTTACAAGGTGTATTTGGATGGAGGAAGAAAATTATTTTGAAAGATCTCTAAATCATTGTTGTAATGCATGTGACTTCTACCTTCGTGAGCAAGATGACGATAAAACCGAGTGGACGCCATGATCAAGGTATGATGTTATTCATTTTGGGAATCGTTTTATTTTATCTTATGGTGGTGAAATAAGACTTCAAGAATTAAGATGTTGAGATCGTAACGAATTTGGATGAAAATGAGAGGTATAAGGAAACTATTGAGGTTAAAACATGTTAGTGTTATTTTTGATGTTTTATAAAAAGGACAACACGCAGACTATGTGACAACCCGTCGTGTCGGACAAAGCTGCGGGAATCAAACCCACAACCAAAGTGTGACTGGTATTTATCGCCTACCACTGGACTACGGGAAGTCCCTGGTTAGTTTAACTGATTATTTTTAGTTAGATGATTTTATGAATTAAGGGTAAGTTGATTTTGGGTTATCTATAGAAATTTATTAACCTATCATGGAGGATATGTGATTAGGTTAATTACTTTTCAATATGAGACATTAAGAGCAAATGATGTTGTTTGGAGATAAATGTTACGATTTAACATGGAAGACTATGTGACTAAATCCTTCAAATATTTGGGTTTCAATCTTAGTTTGGTTTACTTTGAAGAATTTTATGGAAAAATTGTTTATCGGATGGTCCTCGTTGAACTTTGGGTTTTGATAGACAAAATTTTGGAGATTAAGAATAGATTTACTTTTTATAAAGGGTTATCCTTTTCTGGATTATCTGATCATGTACTAGCCTTTTTGGTTTTTGGTTTTGGTTAAAGTCTAAAGACATGGGAAGTATATAGTTCTCTTTTGTGGATTAGGTGATTCTCTAGAAGTTGATTATAGTACTCTTAATGTGAATAAGTCTTCCTAAATACTCGTCTTTTAGAGAAAATATGAGTTTGTGTAAGGAATCTAATAAAAGTTAAAATTCAACATGATAAGTGATTATGTTTCTTTATGAATAAATTCCTCAATAAAAAGTAACTTAAAACAAAAATGTTGTCTATTAACTTTTCCTACTGGGGAATCGAATACCGTTTAACCCATCACAAGTTTGTGATTTTCTTGTGGTTAACTTTCTCCTAAACATGATTTCTATCACTCTCTATCAGAACATGACCCTATGTTTTCTCCTCCATGTCCATGTTTTCCTACATGGAGTCTTAGTATGGGTTATCTCGGGTGACCTCTGTACTTATCTTTCTTTATTTTAAAGTGATTGTTTTACCGACTCTTGTTCCGATGTGGGACTTTCAAAGATGTTTCCAAGCTCAATTTTAAAATTACGAGGACGTAATTCCCAAAAGGGGGGAATGATGTAACACCCCAGGTAAATAAAATGTATGAGATTTTCACATTTATCCATATTTGGGAATAAAATATTAATATGACTTTAAAGGGGACGCTATGCTCGATGGCGTACCAACACGCAACAATGAGTTTCTTGGGAATCTTACATTGCACTCTAATAATAAGATAATATTATTTTAAATCATAGTTAACGCCTAGCCGTTGTAATGGTGGGAATGAATAGAACTAACTACAAAATTATTATATATGTTTGTCAAAAAATTTCACTTTTTACAATAAATGTTAGAGGATTAAAAATGCGAATGAATCCAATTTTAAGCGGAAACATTCTAATATTCTTTAAAAGGTTGATTATCCTCCTTTTGATGGCAAACCTATTTTAAATCCACTTCTTGACAATTTTATGTATTATATTTGACAAAATAAAATTCATCTCTAGAATCGGGACATCAAAATTTACTTTGTGTAAATTTTGGGTATTTTTCCGAAAAAGTTCAATTTTTAATGAATAGTTGTTGTATTTTAATTCAAAACCTCTTTTTCATCAAATTTATTTATATGGTTATATTATCTTTTGAAATTGTTTTAAAGTGAAATTAGAATATATTTTTACCATTTAATCCAATAGTGGTCATTGGAATTAATTTCACTTTGAAATTGGACTTAAAATAGTGTCAATCATTTGATACATTTTGTTTCATAAAAACACGCTATTTATTTTGACAGCGGGAATTAATTATTAAATTAATAATGAAACTTATATGTTTTGAATTTTGTAAAATAGAAATCATTTTTGAATTTGGAATATCAAATATAGATTAGGGTGAAGTTTTTGTTTTTTCTGGAAAACTTCAATTTTTGATGAATAGTGAAACCACTAAGTGGTACTTAAGAAACTGATTTTTCTGTTTAAATGATATTTTTCCACCTTTTTGTTTTTGAATTTAAAAAATCCAACATACATGGTTGTAATTAAGAAGTAAAATGTGGTTCAATGGGATTAAAATAATTTTTTAGTGAATAGTAACTTATTAAGTTTTTAATCGCGATTAGAGGTAATTAGTGTAGTTTAAGGTAAGATTAATGTTTTAATAAAATGAAATGACCTAGAAACATGTCCTACCCTCATTTGATGAGTCATGTACTACCCAGAAAATCCATGGGTCAACTTGGGGACCCCATGGAGCCACTTTGGTTGGAAAATGACATAAATACCTTTTTATTTAATGTTAAAGTAAAAATGACACAAACATGAGATGTTTTACTAAAATAATTTTTACATTGAGTTATAAAAGTCATATTTTTGACTATAAATAATCATTGGAAAGATAAAAAGATTTCCTACATCATAGTAGTTTTTTATAAATTTTTAGACATTAAATAAAACAAATTATTTATGACATCATGATGATGCATCGATGACCTCATTATTTAACGATTTTAATAAAATGGAAAGATAATGTAAAATATAAGATCTAAACATGTCCAAAACCTATTGGACATGTGGATTTAGAACCCTTATAACCTTATCCCTGAATTATATCAATGTGGGACCTTTTAAATCCGAAAATCATTTTAAAATTAAGGATAATTTCTTTACTTTCCAAGGGTGCCCCTCCTCTCCTCTTATAAAAGGCCCCACCTCTACCTCCTTAACCACACTTCCAAAGCCTTTGGAACGGCCAAACCCTGCCCATTTTGTCTCTCCACATCCCTCTATAACTCCTTGAATCCTCAATTTGGGCATAAGTCTTCCCAAGGAAGCCTTTGAGCTCAAACTAAAGGGAGTTACCCGATTTTAAGGTAATGTCTTCAGTTGAGTCCTTTTGTTTTACTTTGCTTCTCCAACCCCCTAATCTCTTTTTATTCATTTATTTTGTAACAAATATAGTATCTTAAGTATAATAGGTTGTTTTTATAAGAATTATTCTAGCTACACTTACACACACCTTCGTCTAATGGTTAAAGAACATATTGTTTCTGTGGTTGGCAATTTTCTGCCTCACGAAATGATGATTGTTCAATATTCTTTTAACACCGTTAAAGGTGGCCATTATGATGTCACTGTATTTTATATATGATATATATGGTATTTATGTTTACTATATGCTTCTGTATTTTATATTTAAAACATACCTTTATTCTTTTCATGTTGTGTAAATGCGATAATTTCATATGAGGAAGTGTGGACTACCGCCCCCTCAAGTGATGTGACTCGTACATGCAATACATGGATTGTATAAAGAATGAAATTAATGAACATATGTGACCTATATAACATATATATTATACTGGAATTAATATATATATATATATCATTTATTTTTAATTCCATTAATATGAAAAAAATTGAAGTAGCGTTCATGCGTACGTACGGCCTGGCGTCTCCATGAACGGTGCTTTTCGTTTTTTATCTCCAAATGATATGGAATAGTATAAAATGAATATGTACTAGATATATATGATATTTTAATAATTATTACTATTCTGGAAATTATTTACTTATAACTACATGGGAAATCATTTTTCAAACAAGTTCATTTTTGACTCATTTACCAAACATCGACAAAAACGTCTGATATGAACTAACCTTATTAAACAATTATTATAACATTATAATATGTGATATGAACTGAATAATAATATTTAAATTAGGTCCTTAGGAAATTATAAATTGACCAATGTTTATTATTCAAGAATATAAATAAACGAACAAGACATGTTGGACTTGAGGTAAGGGATCCTACTCCTCTCTTTCTTCTTAAGTACACTCTTTTATGTCATTCCTTTTAAAGCTCATCTTTCTTGTTATTGGTATGTTTTTTATATTACTCATACTGTAAACTTTTTGTTAATATGATGAGAGACCCTATTCTCTCTCATCAATCCATTTTGGTTGTTTTGAGTGGCGCCGTTAGGCTGGCGAATTTTCGTAAGAGATCTAACCTCTCTCTTTCTTTTTAAGTACTCTCCTTTATGCCACTTCTTTTAAGCTCCTCTTTGTTATGTTGGGGGATGTTCTTTTATATTCCTATTTCTGTAAACTTTGTGTTAATATGATGAGAGACCCTATTTTCTCTCATCAATCCATTTTGGAAGTTTTAAGTGGCGTCGTTAGGCTACCGAGTTTTCGTAAGGGATTTTTCATATCACTTTTATTCCCATGAGATTTATGCTACATTTGCCACAATTTCCTTTTAGTGGTGTATGTACTGCCCATTGTTTTACTCATTGTGTAATATACTTTCATTTATGAGTATTTACATCAATGTTGTATTGTCCTTCTTTCACGAGGTGCATGTCTCAAAAGATACCCATGTCAGTAAGGGAACCTTTCACCCTCCTCTTTTTAAAAGACTTCTTTTGTTATGTCTTTTAAGTCAAATAATATTATGTTGTGATATGTTCTTATATATCCTTATTGATGTAAATTTTATGTCCAAGTGATGAGATACCATTTTTATCTCTCATCAACTCTTTTTTTGAATTTTGAAGTGACGCTGTTAGGCTGTCGAATTTTTGCAAGGGATCTTCGTAACCCAATTTTGATTCTTTGGGATAAACTTGTACACCTTGAATATGTCGTTCTATGATTATGTGTGAATTTACTCTGATTTTTTTACACTTAATAACCACTTATATTTCGTGTATTCTTTTGTCACACATAATTATGTGACTGATTTATCCTTAATCCAAGGATACCGTCTTTGTATGGGACTTCGTCTCAATCTCCTTTCATTGAGGCATATTTTGTTTTATACACAACTTTCTTTTATATGGTGTATAAACCCCTTTGACTTTTACGTTTATTCAAAAGTAATCTTTTTTATACAAAGCGTTTACTAAACGACAAAAGGGAATGTTTTTGTCATACGTATGCGGCGACAATGACTTCTCCACCGCCGTGACCATTATTTGAGCTTCGGCTTCCTCTACAAGCCATACATTCTTTTTAAAAGAAAAATAAATACCATTTTTTACTTTTCATTAATTTTGGTATTGGAAATGGTTTTCATAATGTTTTTATACCGATGTGTTGTATTGATATCTTGTTATTGAAAGGTGGAAATGTTATGTTTCCTTTATGTATGTTTTATGTGATAGGATTATGTTATGGTTCTTGGGGATTGTTATGAAGACGGGTGGTTCCATGATAAACTATGGGCGGGTGAGCCTGATATATCTCTCCAATGCATTGGGTAACGCGAAGGAGTGAAACGTTAAGGTTTCTCTGAAGATATTTAGGGAATATACTATGGTGGGTATTCCAAACGTAACCAAGAGGGTTACTCCCTATATAAGAATGTTATGAATGCCTCATGTTACCTTTTATGTCTTATGATTTCTATGATTTATTCATGATTTGATGAGGTATGTTAAAGTGCCAATGTTTTATGTGTAAAGTATGATTTCATTATTATGTATATATGAACTCATGTTTCCTTTCCATATTTTTATAACCCTTACTGAGCTTTTTATGCTCATCCCAAGTTTTTTTGTAATGTTTTTCACAGGTCAAGGGAAAGGTACATGTTATGATGATAGTGTCATGGAAGTGTCAAGAAAGAATCAATGCTTTATTTTTTAAATATGTTTCCGTTTATGGGAAAAAATGAATACTATCTTTTATGTAACCACTTTGTTTAAATGTGGAATGTAATGCAAGTTTTATGATCTAATTCTCTAAAACTCTAAACCTGAAAAGATCCTTAATGTGTAATCTTGTAATAACTCAAGATTAAGTAAGGTTTAAGGCTAGGGCCTTATAGTTATTATGACAAAAATTATTGATCGTGGTATGTTTTTAGTTATTTTGGGTTTTTATATCATTTAAACAGAGAAGGAATACACAACTTTTAATGTTTTTAATACGAGGTGTGAGAATGTTTTACATAAGAATAATGTTTTTATCATTGGATAATACCAATTTGGTGATTCTAGAAATTGAAAAAAATATCTCAATGTAATTTATCACCCCATAATATTATTAGAAAAAAAATTAAGGAAGTCTTAAAGATATAATTTAAAAATGAAGTATTTTTTAATGAAAACCCTAATATTTCAAAAATGTTCTAATCATCGAAAAAATGCCTGGTGAAAATGATTTTTTTATTGGGAAACTATTATTTATAGAAGAGTTACTCTATTTGAGATTAATGATTATGAGTAAAAAAAAATTATTGTTGTTGTGGTTTTTTATATAAAAATATTTTTGTTATTTATAATTAATATTAAAAAAAATGAAAGAATAATTAAAATTTGTATTTTTATAACAAATAAACAAATGATTTATGTTTACATTTTTAATTGATATATTTGGATTTTATTTCTATACAATCAAATTTTAATGAAAAAATAAAACATTCAAATAGTTTATTTATTAATACATAAAAAATATTACTATTTTTTTACCTTTCTAGTTATAATTTTTTTACTTTGAAATATAATTTAATTTAGTAATTTTTAAAAATTTATAATAATATTTTTTATGATAATATATATGATTTTTAATGATTTATGTTTTCAAAAATAACTGAATAAGGGAAACACATCATTTAAAATTACATAAAATTTGTTTTATTTTATTTTTTTCAACATATTTTGAGGCTATTTTAATATTAAAATTTTATTTTATTTATGAAAGTGTATGAAATTGGTGATATATTGATAATATCTAAATCAATTTACCTATTAACAAACCTCTGTATGCTAAGGGTTCAGAGGAGTTTTTATATTTTTTAATTATCAATTGATCCATTGATTGGAGAATAATATGTTTGTGTCTTAAATGTAAATTTAGAAGATGATAGGGGAGAAGTGAAGTATATAACCACTTGATATTGAATCAATTACCAACTCAACATGTGTGTTGAATTCAACCTTGAGAATTGAATATTATAGAAATTTTGAGCATCGGTGTTAGTCAATAGAATATGCATGAAACAACCTTGAGTACGGGTAATGAAATGTTGATCCTTATAAATGATGATTTCAATATTACATGAAACAATAATCAGCATCAAAAAATATTGGTTAAATAAGGTAGGGATTATATAAATATAACTTGAATAATAATATTTTTAGGACCTTGGGACTTTCATATCAAGATTGGGACTTATTAGCAGATTGTCTATGGGGTGATACATAGACTGATTATAGAGGTAATTTTATTGAGAAGACACATTCATTATTAAGGATGTAAATAAAGAGTTATATGGAGGATGTTCAATATACTCAAAATATTCTTTTATACTCAAGATGTACCATATCAAATTCCTATGTAGAATTTCAAATAAATCAATTTCCATAATACTATAATTATTTCATGATGCATTTACTGAACATAAGATCCCAAAGTATTTTTATAACATGAATAATGTTACTAACAAGCCTGGCCTCAATAACACTGAAATAAATTCTTTTTCAAATGATTTTATTCTTTATTTGGGAGAGGAATCAAATAGAAAAGAGTAAATTTATATATATATATAGGAGGAAGTTAATCAATAATGTTTTTTGTTTAAATCAATCTACTACTACGAAGAAGAAAAAATAAAGAAAAATCATGAATATTTATTACGTTATTTCTCTTTCAATCCATGATTTAAAAGATTATTCATGTCATTAAAAACTACATAGACCATGAAGTGGAATTCTACATATGATCACAATGATTGGTTAATTCAACATTGAAGAGATTTAAAATCAAGGAATTCATTCAATTCATGAAATCTATATTTTTTTTATCTAATCATAAAAATATTCAATGAGGATTGTATATTTAAGGATTTAACCCATTCAGGATATGGATCACCAGTTATTTCATTTTGGTGGTTGTTATGAACCCTTACAATCTTCCTCCATGGAAGTGCATGAAAAAAATTCACTAAACCTTTTATTGATTATTCCTAAAAATTAATTCAAGGAAATGATATTGATATATACTTGTATCCTCTAATTATATAATTTCAAGAGTTATAGAGAAAAATTGTTGAGATATATAATGTAGCTACTATGGAAATAATAAAAATTAATGCTTCTCTAATGTGGACCATTAATGGATTTTCTAAACATAAGAACTTATCTAGTATAAACACTTTCTTAAATTTTACTTATCTCGACTATAACATTGATTTTAAACCCGATTGACCACCTTAAAGTTAAAAATAGTACTTCTTGTGTCAATATAGATTACTAGATGTATCTCATATATTTATACTCAAAAAGTAAAAATTCATTGTATTCATTGATCATAAACCACATAAGAAGTTACTAAAAGGTTCTAAAATATTGAAAGACCTAGTAAATTTTGATGGAGAATATGTGAATTTTCATCATTTTATTGATAATGGGAATCAAGTTCAAAGTATGTCATTATTTTAAATCTGAAGAAAATAGTGGAATAGAAAAATTATATTTTTCAAACATATATATTGGAAATTTAATTTATTTTCGCATATTTTTGATGTTATGCATATTGGGAATAATGTTTCTGATAATTTTACCATCTTAGTAGTTAAGGAGGATATAAAATTGAAGGACCTTCTCAATAATAAAAAGAGATTAGAATAAATTAATATAATACATTATCTATAGCTAGATAAGAATAGAAACTATATTTAAATAGTTTTTTCATTAAAAAATAAGGTGAACTGTATATTACTTGAAATTTTAAAACATGCAGATGTACCTAATGGTTATTCAAGTAACATACCAAGGTGTATTGACTTAAAGAATCAGATTTAATAGTGATTTTGAATTCAAGATTGACTAATTCTATAGAAAAAGTTAAAACATTTATCATTGAATATAACATTACCTAAAAGGGTAAATGTTGTTATACATAAAATTATAATCATTCATCTGAAAACTATGTGAGAAAAATTTACCACCATTGGAGATTTAAAATCTTTACAAATGTTTTTTAATGACATTTTTATAGTGGAGATTATCTTTCTTCTATCATTTTTATTATCGTGATGCATTTGACAGTGAATTTTTTCCAGGAAACTAATTTAGGATGCCCCATACCTTATCAATTGATGTATCAAATTGCGAGGTACATTATTTATAAGCTTTTATTTTTATGTAAGCCATTATTTAAATTTTGTTAAATACATAAATATGTTTGGTTCATTATGTTTTACAGATACCTCAATCATTTTAAATAATATATAAAAAAATCCCAAATTGAAGGCTATATTTATGATGTTTTTTAATTTGAGAAGTTCCTTACATTTTTTCTTAGATACATGGGTGATATTGAGACAAGATTCAATGATGTTGTAAATATTGACAACATCTCAACTCAATATCAAATACATAATAATTCAAAAAAAAATTCATAATATTGAAAGATAGTTTTGAGGATCTCAAATACAACATTGAAATAATTAGATTTAAATCAAGAAAATAGATATTGGATACTAAATAGTTAGATTTTAGATCCATTAATTTAATATCAAATATACAAAAAAATATAGATGCATAATATTATGAACATGAAATGAGGAAAATATAAAAAAAATATTAATAAATATTTTCTAGAAAAAATTACTTGTTTTTTAAGTTCATAAATACTATAATAAATGTAGTTATTAATTATGTTGTTATGTATATTATATAAATAAAATAATTTATATTACATGTTTAAACTAGGAATATCGATACTAGAGCTGAATTGTCAAAATATTTGATGTTTTTGGCTTGTGGTCTTAAAAGGAGGCTAGGAAATTCAATGATAACATTGTAAATTGAGTGAAATTTCATACAACAAACTATGAGGAGGTATTAAAAATATATAATATTAGTATATTTAAATTTTCCAAATTTTGATACTATAGAAAGTTGACTGATACTGTATAATTAAAATACTGGAGTCATTTTTCAGAAATTTTATTCAAATTTATGTTGGTTAATTTTATCAGGGTTATTAAAATATATTCCTTGCAATTAACATCTTTTAACATCTCTTTCTTGATAAATTCCATTGATCATTAATCACATGTTCCTTATATCATCAAATCAAAATACAAAATGGTATATTATATGGAAGATGCCATGGTTTAAGGGTGGAGTGTAGTTGTTCACATGAAAAAAATAATTATATGATATGGGTGATGAATTGGATGATTTACTATCTAAAATTTAATCCCATTAATGGAAATAACATGATTTATTTTTCCATAATGATATTGATAATATTCGTCTTGCAGGGGTGGATGATGTAGAATAAGTAATGATGGATCATTATAATATTATGATTGAAGGATAAAATGATTTTATGTCTAGTTATCCATTAACGTATCAATTAACTATGTATTATATTATGCATTTCCCTTATTGTGCATCTGTTATAATATTTAAAAAAAATTATGCATTACTTATTTAATTTTGAAAAAGTAAATGTTATAATTTTTCATCTAAAGTCATTCATTAATATAACTATGTATTATGTTTTTCATTATTATTATCATTCATCTTTTTATCATTTGTTAATTTATTTTTCTCTATGAATTATTTAATTTTGAAAAATTAAATGCTATAATTATTTTTATGTATATTTATCTATTGAATTATCAACAACCTATGTATTGTGTTTTTTATTTTTAGTACTGTTCATATGTTATCATTTTTATATAAATTTTTATGAGTAAATTTTTTATTTGTAAAAAGTAAAATGATATACTTGTTTCATAATATATTTTCTAAAGTGGGTTTTACATGTTTAAATAATAGGAATAAAGAATAAATATTGATTCATATAAAGGAGTCAATTTCCACATGATGTACCCATTTCCATCTAGACATCGTCCGCATTTCTTGATGATCCCTTGCCTATTATATATAGGACCCCCAATTACTCAAGCATGATTCCACCTTACATTCTCCCTAAGATCCCTCCCTAATGCATCTATTATGTCCTCTATCTCCATCATGATTGTTTTTTACACACTACCAACTGATTCACCTAGTTATTCATAAAACCTTCACGTATTGAGGAAAAAAGTGGTAACTAAAATTCCTTCATTAGGTTACTTTATGTTCGAAGTT
This sequence comes from Viscum album, assembly GCA_963277665.1. Classification (NCBI taxonomy): domain Eukaryota; kingdom Viridiplantae; phylum Streptophyta; class Magnoliopsida; order Santalales; family Viscaceae; genus Viscum; species Viscum album. The sequence goes on along the minus strand of OY728162.1, from coordinate 209,270,802 downwards.
ATAGGTACACAATTTAATGTGAAAAAATTATTTTGTTTTTTACTAATAACATAATTTTTATAATAGATAAAAGTAATAATTCTACAGAGAAAAATATTAATGGTTCTTATGTATGTTATTTGAGTGTATGGAAGATATTAGTCCCATTTTATTGTTTTGGGTTCCCAATAGAAGATCATGTAGGAATATTTTGGCCAATATTGCGCTAATTGGTGTTTAATCCCTTTAAAATTCCCATTGAATATTATAACTAAAGATATAATCCACTATATTAGAATAATGATGAATTTTATTCATATATAATGGAAATTTTAATACATTATACCTCAATTTAATGACATTTTTTAATTATATTTTAATACATTAAATGATTGTATTTTTTCATATGTCCTTCCTCTTTTTTATACATGATGATATCACATGTAAGAAGAAAATTAAAAAAAATTGGGTAAGAAATGGAAATGTTTTAAATATAGATTGTAAAATGTGTTCACTGATATGTTTTTTACAGCTTAGTAGATATATGATAAGGCACCTGAAGGTTTACCTCAAGATAAGTTTAATTTTGTTTGTTTATAGTCATCAACATGGAAACCATATTGAATTGAATAATATATTAATTTATTAATATCATTTTAAATCTATACATTCATATGAAAATAGTATGAAATTTAACGCATTATTATTAAATTATGAATTATTTATTTTAGTATGTATCAATAAAAAATATATTGATAAAATTAAAGTAAATAATCCCTTTCAAAATTTTTTCAAAGAGTTTTTTAGAAATAGTCCCATTATAGTAATATTTACATCTGTAACAATATTTAAATGATAATATTGGGTGTTTCATATATTAAAATATTTATTAATTTATTTCTAATATATTCATATAAGTTAGGTAAAAAAGTCTCTCAGATTGATTTTTGGTTATATGTCTATATGAAATATGATGAGAGTTAGGTGAATGATCCAGCCAAAGACCTTAGGGTATGAATTTATTTTTCAATATAAAGTTTTTCAAAAACATATTAATAACATAATAGATTTATAATCCATGAATAATTTATATAATCCAATAAAAATTAATTTTAATAAAATTAATAATTATAAATTAAAAATATATATAATTTTGGAAGTCAAATTTTAAAATTTGGGAACACTAAAATCCAAATTGATTTTCACCCCCAGAGTTTTTATACCATCATAGGTATTCATGGATGTTATAAGAATCTGAAAATTTTATTTTAATAATAATATATGTAAAATAAAATAGCTAAATTTTAACAAACCAAGATTTTAAATGTTTTTTAATTGAAATAAAGTTGAAGTATTCAATAGCTTAAATTATATGAAAACTTGAGTCTAAATGAACTGTGATATAGTAAAACGTTGTATCCTAATCACTAAACTTTCATGTGAGAATACTATTAAAAACATTATGAATTTTTTTTAATGTTTTTAAATAGTAAAAATGTATTTTTTTAATATATAATATATAAGTATTCAGTTTTCAATGATGTCACTATTGCTTAAAAAATATGTTTTCTTCAAAAATGTTTTTATCAATTTTTTTACACATGAATATTATAATTAATTTATACAATTTTAAAAAAAAAATACCTTAATATAATTTTTTATATCATCATGTCAATATTATCTGAGGGTTAATGTACATTAATTTTCAAAAAATATTTATTTTTTAGTGAATAGTGAAAAATACTGTTTTTTGTAAAAACTCTCATTTCCTTTCATATAAAAGTTCTATTATGTATAGAGTTATATATTAATGTGATATAAGCATCCTTTTATTTGAAAAAATATATTTAAAATAATAATAAAAATCATTATACTTTATTTCAGTATAAGTATATTTTTTTTCTTAAAATTACATTTTTCTAAACATAATTTATATTTGAGAAATGTGTTTTTAGATAAATAAATAAAATTAATATGTATTGATTAATGGTTTCAATTAAATATAAATATTATATAGTAAATAATATATTTTAACAATAATTTTATTATTTTTAAAACGATATTAATTTAAGTAAGTTATATTTAATGCTTAAAAATTCATTCTTCTAAAACAGGTTTTTTTACGGGTTGCATATTTATTTTAAATAAAATTAATTCACTTATTTAAATTTAATCTAATAAAATGGATTTCACATTTTAAACAAATATAATTAATGTAATCATATAGGGTAAAATTAATTTTTTGTTCTAGTGAATAGTAATAATAGTAAATTTTGTAACTGAGGTTGAGGTGAAAACGGTTTTACTAGTGGGGGGTGTTAATCTCATAGAAAACTGTAGTATTTACACCTAAACCTATAAAATTATTATTTTTTGAATATATTTCAAACTTATATTACGCTAAATTCAAATACATGGCTATTTGGAACCAACTGTTTCTGGAAATTTTCTTTATATCATTAAAATCTTTAAAGAAATTCCATTTGTGTCCCTCTCATCACTTATAAAAGGGAACTGGTTTTTATCCATTATTCATAAAATTGTGGACTTCTAGATTATAAAATACCTACAAAAAAATCCTATATTACGTTATATAAAACAATATCTTACTGTATTCCCCTAATACCTATCCTTCAAGTTGTAAGGAGGTAGTCAAAGGAGGTCTCTCAAAGAAGAGGTATAGATCTTAACCATGATCTATCAATTTTATTTCTTCTTTTACTTAATATAAGAAATGTTTATCCAAAAAAAGTTAATTTCTTATAATAAATATAATTATATGTTATTAGGATTATGTAATAACCATTTTCCACCCCTTATCCATTAAATGGTAAATAATAGCATTGATCATTTGTACATGTGGACTACCTCCTCCATGTAGCGATACAATTCAATTCCCATCACCATATTTCATGGGTGGTTATAATTATGTATTTAATATTTATATATTTAATTTATGATATTATTATTATTTTTCAATTATAAGGTCATATCTAACTTATTATCTTCTGATCCATTAGAAAATGACAATGTTGCTCGTGCGTACGTGTGGACTACCACCTCCACGAAGCGATGTGATTAATTTAAATTTCCATTTTACCTGGATGGTAATAAGGATAAATTTAAGGAATATATAATATATAATAATTATTTTTGAAAGTTTAATTTTAATTAAACACTATTTCATTCCCTCCATCGAAAGGTGGAAACCATCACCTGTGCGTAGGTATGGACTACCATCTCTATGTAGTGATGTAATTCATTTTTCATAAATGATTTATAATAATGGTTATAAATATGTTTATCATGAATATATATGATATTTATATCCTGATTTAAATTTTTGATATGGATGATCCATGATCAGTGTTCAAGGACCATAACTACCAAACAAAAACGTGTTTGAAAAATGATGTTGTTAACATCTAAAATGAAGACTTTAATAAAGAATTATTGATAAATGAGTGTTGAAATTATATAAGTGAATGTTATATGAAATAATATGTATTAATATTATTCAATTAAAAAAATTATAATAAATATAAATTTATTATACATGAGTTTAGGGAACTTATGAATCAATTTGGATAAAAGGTAATGGTTCTTCGTCTCAATTTTATTTCATTGAGACATGTTTGATGTTAAACACCTATTATATTTTATAAGGTGTATCTAATTCCCCATTAATAGGACGTATAAATAATATAATTATGTTTATGTTATTAAAAATTTCATTTTGTGTTATTTCATTCGTGGGGTTGTGATTCAAAAGATACCATAATGGTAAGGGATTTGCGTTATAATTTAATTTTTTATCGGGATTTTATATACTTTTATATATGATGATTAAATTAAATGATATATCTCAAAAAATTGTATTTATTTTATTTTCTTATTCTTATTTCTATAGATTAAATTTTTTACCTTTAATTTTCCTATAGTTAAGTACTCAAGAGTCTGAATGAATGTTTTTTATGGAAAACTGACTTTATTTCCCTCTTTGATTAAGAGTATTTTCTTCCATGTCAATATTTTTACTAAATTATTTCAAATAATTATTTTAATACTATCTAAATACTCATTAAATTAATGTTACAAAAGTCTTGATTTCTATAATTTTGATTTAAATTAAACTTCCTATAAATTTTGGAACCTCGTACTTCTAAATTTTTACTAAAAATGTTAAAGTAATTTGTTATGTTTTAACATAAAATGCATGAAAAAATTCCCCACCAACCTGAATATAGTATTTTTAGTACATCCATTATAAGTTTCATTTTTTTATCTTGAAATAAAAGGTTTTATTTAGTAATCTTGGACATTTTTATATTCTAAATAGGTTATTACAAATGAAAATTTTATTTTCCTCAAGAAATAGTCTTATGGTATTTTAAAATATTTTATATTAATAAGAAAATCCATTGATGTTTCTTATGATATTTTGGGTATATGAAATTTTTTTATTATATTTATTATTTATCTATGTGGTTTATTATTATTATGACAAAATGTTTATAAAATACATATCCTTCCTACATGTTTTGATTTAATGATATGATGATTGTTTTATTATCATGCAGAACCCATATATATGGTTTTCATTATATGATGGGTGGAAATAGAATTGTATATCCCTCTAATTCATTGGTTAAATATGGATATATCATAAGAAAATAAGAACTGGAATGGGGAGAGAACCAAATTCCAAAAGGGACATTTTCTAGTATGATAGTCTTGGGAGTGAACATTTACATAGGAAATGATGGAATGAGGAGTGAACAAAATCCACTATGATAGTCTTAGAAATTATCCTTTACTAAGTAATTTTTTTCTATATTTATGTATATTCCAAAAGCTTATGTCTTATCTTTAATATATTTTCTCATGGATAAGGATGTTTATTGATTATTCCTAAATCTTATGTTTTATGTCATTTAATTGATAAAATTTTATGTCATGCTTCATGATTATGATCTATGAATTGATGGGTGAGATTTTATAGTGTTAATATTATATCCATATACATATAATCTTATATTATACTCACTTATGATCATTGATTGATATCTACTATGTTTACCATTACTAAGAAAATGAGATAACCCTTTCTTATGTTTCCATTCCCCAGGTTATAAAGAAATGATTTATGTTTGTTGTGTTTAATAAGGGTATTAGTTGTGAATAACAAAATAAGAAATGATGTATATCATTTATATAAAATAAATTTATATATCCTTGTTTCCAAAGAACCAAACCTATAAATTTAAGGAATTTAATGTATTGTTATATAATTAATATTCATATCTTTATATGTAATATTTATGTATGAAAAGTTTTTTGGTTGCAATAGTTGGTATCAAATAACGATTAAGTTACTTTTGGGAACTAGGAAGGGGAAATATAGTAAGAACACTTAGGATAAGACTAAATATTTGAGAACATCCTATGTTATTTTAAATTATGGAGTGTGGTTTTTCTTAATAATATATGTCCTTATCTGTATAAAATAATTTGGCATGGTTTTGAAGTAGATGATTCTAGGGGCAATAACCGTGAAAATAGTCTATCATGTATATCTCAGCCAAAATTTAGGTACATGGTGTATGTGATATTAATAAGAACATAGTTTGACACTCTCAAGGGATTTTAGTAGATTAATTTAAATTATTTTGATAATACATTAATAATGATTTGAATAGATATTTACTATATAAAAACTAGTTTAGACCTCAGGTTTCATTGATTTAATAGAATTGTCATGATTTAGACATCATGTGAATTATTTTTATGATTAATCAATCTAATTAATTATTCTTGATAGTTATGATAACCATTTTTGTTTTAATAAATTATTAAAGATATAATATTAATTTTGATGTGGGGAAAATTAAATAATTATATTGAAGTATCTTATTTATGTTTAGTTATATGAATCCCTTTGTACTATGAAAATTATCTTGGAATTGTAATTCTTATCATTATTGATTAGATATTTAATTATAAATTACAACACTATATGGAATGAAAATAACACATAAAGTCAAATAATCCTTCCCAATTGATGTTCTTGAAAATTGTATTCTTTAAAGTCTATATTTTCATTCCTCTAGAATAATTTTATTTGTTTTTAGGCATAGAATGGATTTATTTTAATAAATAACATACCGCTTGTCAAGGAAGGTAAGTGGAAATGGATATTCTGAACCAAACTATTATTATATATCAATGTTAGTATAAATATTAAATTACAATGGAAATTACATCCATTGAATTAATCTTGATTCCCATTCGATGTGGGCATTTATCTTAGATGCTTGGAGATAAACTCAACATCAAAGACATTCAATTTTTTGGGAATTTCTTGACTCCTTTTTTAATATTAACTTAAAATTCCTATAATTCATGAAATCATGTTTCAAAAAAACTCATACCCAGTTTTAAACCATTTTTTAAGACTCCATATAGAATGTCCCTTATTGAGTTATAGGAATTAAAGAAGAAACTCTAAGAGAATCATGATAATGGATTCATTCATCAAAGTGTGTAACCATGTGGTGAAAATATTTTTTTTTAAAATATGGATTAATAAGACTTAGAATTTATTATCTAAAACATAACAAGATCAACAAAAATAATAACTATCATTTCCCTTGAATTGATGTTTTTTTATCAATTATGAGGAGTTCAATATTTTTCTAAGATTGATATTCAATCTAGATACTATCAGTTGAGGTTCAAAAGTGAAGGCATACCTAATAAAATATTCTATTTGATGATTATTTTATAGTAATTCCATTCTTTCATACTAATTCCCCTACTATATTCATGTATTTAGTGGATAAAGACTTCTGAGCTTACCTTGATCCATTTTTGGTGGTCCTTAAAAATGATATTTTTAAATATTCTAAGATAATTTAATTGCATGAATATCACATGAGGATTGTGCTGGAGACCTTAAGGAAGGAGAATCTCTATTAAAAATTTATCAAGTGTGATTTTTTGCTATAGAATGTCTCATTTTTTGTGTCTTGTAATCTTAGGTGAAGGTATATTAGTGGATCCATCATAGATAGAAGTTATTGAATATTTATACAAACCAATAAAAATGATTGATATCTATAGTTTTCAAGGATTTTATCGATATTATCAATTTTTTTAAAACTATTTATCATGGATATCTAATCCCTTCACCCTGTTAACTCATAAGGGAGTTAAGTTTCATTAGATGGATGAATACGAAGAAAATTTCAAGGAACTGATGATAATGTTGTGTAGTGAACCTGTGAACACACTACCCTATAGAGGATAATGGTTTTTTATTTATATAGTTGTATTGAATATGGGAAAAGGTTATTTTATTATAATTAATTATATGGTTTTAGATTATGGATCATGTTAGAAAATGTTTCATGAGAAAAATTATGTGAATCTTTATTTAGAGTTCGAAGTGGTAATATTTTTATTAAATATATAGAGGAATTATATTTTTCAAGAATGGTATGACATATATACATATTATAAAAGTTTAAAGTATATATTCACCCAGTATGTGATAAATATGAACTAGAGAATGTGGTTGGATTTGATTAATGATTATGACTAATAAATTCAATACCACCCTAAGAAATTGAACAAGGTGGTTGGTGATTTGATTTAAAAGGATATTTCTAACATGTATATAATGAGGATAAATATGAATGTAATATGAATGTATTTTTAATGGATTAAATTTAAATCATTAAGTCATAAGATAATTATTATCTTACTTCAACGAGTGTTCAATAATTTATCCATGTGAATATTAAAGTGTTATAAAACAGGGATGTGGAGATTAAAATAAGTTGAAATGTTTTCCTAGGTTCAAAATTGATTGTGATATAATGATAAGTTTCATGAACCGAATATGAGTATCATAAATACCATAGTTTAATAAATACCAATTGGAAGAAGATCACACCTCATAATTCTTTATCCAATCTGGATGTACGAAGATGTATAGGGATTTGGAAGATTATTTATGGGGGGAAAACCTAAAGAGATATATTATAGTGTTTGAATCTCTATTATTAGTATGTCAGGAATTTAAGGATGAGAAACATAATTTTAAGAAAATTTTATAACTATTACCCTTACTAGAATAAAAATTGGAAAATAATACCATGGATTATATCTTTGGACTCCCCAAAATGTCAAAGGACCATAATGCTATTTGGGTTTTAGCCGACCTCCATATGAATTTAGAACACTTTATTAATATCAAATAAGAGTTATATTTTGGTCATCTTTATATAATTTATATTATGGATTTGGTATTTTTTATGGAGTACCACATTCTATTCTATCTGATCAGGATTTGATGTTTACATTGAAGTTCCTGATAATTCATCAGTGAGATGCAAATATAAAGTTATTTTTCTATAAATATTGTCATCCTCAGATAGATGGTCTTTATTATATGACCATTAAAGCCATATAGGGTATGTTGAGATATTTTTCTCCAGATATCAAAGGTGGTCACGATCAAAAACTTCCTCTAGTTAAGTTTTCTTTTAATAATTACTTTCACTCAAGAATTCATATTCCTCCTCATAATTAAATCTATGGAAAGATGTGTAAATATATAATATTAAAGGAATAATATAGATAAAAAGTATATTAGGAACTGATATAGATATGGAAATATAAGATAATTATAGATCCATTCAACGACATCTTAAAGAATCTCATATTTGATCGAAGAATTATGCTGAAAATTATCGATATATTTATTAATTTGATGTTAGTGATAAGGTATTACTATTAATTTATCCATGGAAGATAGTTATGTGATTTATAAAGAAGGGAAAGATGAGTTCTAGGTATATTTTTCCCTTTGATATTATTGAATTTATTGGGATGGTTTCTTATCATTGAGAACTCACACTGATCTTCTCTCAAGTACACTTATCTCTCATATGGATGTACATACCTGATATTTCTCATGTACATAACATATAGGCTATAAAACAGAATAATGATAATTTATATGAATAGAAACTATTATTAATATTTGGATCATAGACATAAAATTCTATTAAACAAACTACTCACATGGTTAATGTTCATTTGACAAATAAAAAATTTGTGGAGGCTAATTAGGAACCTGATGATGTGATGACACAAATATATCCTCATTTATTTTTTATTAGAGAGGTGGAATTCATAGGGTGAAATTAAAATTTTAGGGTGGTATAATGTAACACCCAACCTTCAGGCTAAATAAATATGAATTACTTGATAATCTACTTTACACCCAACCTCGAGTCTAAATAATCCATGGTATATTAAATTTTTATAATCGAGTCGTTAAATTGGAAGGTATGAATAGTAATAATAAAATTATTAAAACTATGTATATATATTAAATAGTTCAAATTTATTGATTAATTCATAATAAATAAGTAATCAATTTTTAGTAAATTCATTTTATGCTTCAAAAATATGTTTTATTAAAAAAAATTAATTTTTTTCTTGTGAAAATTATAAATTATTTATACAATTAATAAAAATTTTATTTTTTATATAATATCAATATTTATATAACCATTTTATTATTATATTAGGGTTAATTTTTAGTTTTTTTATAAAAATATTTATTTTTCAGTGAATAGAGAAAAATACCATTTTTTGTAAAAACTGTCATTTATTTTCAAGTAATATTAAATTTATGTTTTTAATTTAATATTTATGTAAGATATGTCTCCTTAAATAATAAATATTATAATTTTTTTACATTATAATCATTATTATACAAGATTATGGTATATATTTTTTTAACTAAAAATCAATATCTTTAAAAACTCTTTTTCTGTTCACAATATGTTTTATATTAATAAATTATATATTTATTAATTTATTTAATTAGATGTATAGGTTATATATTCTTTCATATAATTTAAAAATTATTTTATGGTGGTTATAAGGATGTTAATATAAGTAAATTATTTTTATGCTTAAAGATGCATACTTCTAAAATGGGTTTTCATTACCAGTTTCATTCATATTTTAAATTAAATTCCACCACTTATAGAAAAATAATCTAGATAAATGTATTAAATAATTTTAATCATCATAATTCATATAATATTATATGTTTAACGTAATTTTTTTAATAGTTAATTGTAAAAAAAGTAAAATTTTGTTATCATATTTAAGGTTAAAATATGTTTACCATGGGTTAATCCAAGATATAAGGGCATGATTGCCACAAAAAAAACAATAAAATTATTACTGGTTGAATATATTTAAACATTATATTATCCTACCTTCTAATACATATCCATTTAGTTCCATTTTCCCATTAATGTGACCTTATATCACATAAATATTTCAAGAAATTCTACCAGTGTCTCTCGCCAAACGTATAAATGGAACCACTTAACTGCTCATATTTAGGCTATTAGAGCATTATATATCAAAATATATTTGATAAAAAAACCTTACTATATTATTTATATTAATTTTATATCTTTTATTCTTATTCTAAAAACAATTATTGAGGTCTTAAGGAGTAAGCCAAAGGATATCCCTCAAAGAAGAGGTATAGATCTTAACCAAGAACTTTCAATTTTATTTCTTCACACACTTCATTTAAAATTTTGGTATATTTCAAAACATGTTCTATTATGTATCATAGATGTATTGATATTTCTTATGTTTATTTAAAAACCATATTCCACCACTTATATAAAAAATGGGAAATTAAAGTATGTCTTATGAGTATGTGTGGACTACCACCTCCATGCGGTGATATGATTCAATTTCCATCACCATCATTCATGGGTTGTTTTAATGATATATTTAATGTATATATAATATATTTTTTGTAACACCCCAAGCTTCCACGGTATTCTTTCCTTTGAATAATACAGTAGCATGTGTTGTACGCAACTTCGAGTTCTAACACACACACCACAACCAATCAAACTAGCAGTTATGAATAGTAATACCCACTTTTTGAAATTTTATAAATTTTATCTTTCAAAATGGACTTAATTTTTGTATTCATAAAATCGAAATTATCCTAGGGTGAAATTTTGGTATTTTTCTGAAAACTTTCAATTTTTGATGAATAGTGAAAAAACAATGAGTTATAGTTTAAAACCGAATTTTTATTTAAATTATTCTTTATTTTTTTTAAATTTAATTAAGGTAAAAATAGATACATAATACCTATATAAGTTCAATGTAATTCATTAGAGTTAGTTTAGAATGATTATAGATATATAAAAATTTTATTAAACTTTTCACCGTCTTTTACCCACCTCCTAGGAGAATTTGGAAATTCACATAAAACTTAATTTTACTGCTTCTGTCAGTGGAATTTTGAAAATTTGAGAGACATGGTTAATATGAAGGAGTAAAATATGGTTCATTGAGATGAAAATAATTTTTGGTGAATAGTAACTTTTTACTTTTATTTACCACGGTTAAAAGTAAACAGGGTAATTAAGGATAAAAATGATATTAATATTACCCTAACACATGTCCTAATTCTATTGGACAAGTGTATCTTCACCAAAAACAACCTTAGGAATAAAATATTATCATTTAGGTCCACTTGGATTAGATTAGGACATTTATTATTATTTAATTCAAAGAAGAGTTAAAAGAGTTAAAATCAAAGTTTATTTAATAAAAAAATTTAATATAGGGTTATACATAAGATAAATTCGATTTTAAAAATTAATTATAAAGATAAAAATATTTCCTACATAATGGTATTTTTTTTATAATTTTTAGACATTAAATAATTTAATTTATTTGTGACACAATGGTGATCCACTAATTACCTAATTAATGAAATATTAAAATAATTGATATTATAAATATCAAAAGAAATGTAATTTGAGACTTTTTATGAATTACACTAATTTTCTAGGTTAACATGACATATTAGGATAGATTATATAAATTTTTTCGAAGTAATAATTCTGTTATAAATTTATCAAAAACAAAATACCCAATAGTGTTAAAATTGACATAAAAGTGTTTTTAAAACAAATATTATACTATTAATTTATATTCAATTCTTAAAAATCTAAGGTTTGTCCAATTTACTTATATCATGATATTTGTATCATTAATGGACCACTTGGGGGTCTCTTGGAGGTATATAGTAAGTTTGTTAACTATATAATATAAAAATACAAAGTGACATGGTAAGTGTCAAAATAATTAACTAAGAGTTAAAACTAAAAGATAAGGTTAATATAATTACCCAAACCTATCTAAATTATATTGGTTGAGTGGTTTTCAACCCATCCCCACTTTAACTTTTAAATAATAAACTTTGGAGCCATTAGAAACCGAATATGAATTTTTTATAAAATAATATTTCTAGCTTTTCCAAAGGTGCCCCTCACCCCTCTTACAAAAGGGCACTCCCCCTTCTCACTAATTCCCACATTAAAAGCCTTTTGGCTCGGCCAACCCCTTCCAAAATACTCTCTCAAATTCCCTCACTACAACCTAGAGTCCTTAGTGTGATCAGAATGCCAAACTAAGGATCCCTTTTGATCAAATCAAAAGGAAGAACCCGAAGAAGAGGTAATGTTTTCATCACCCTCTTTCAAGTTCCCTTCTTCTTCAACTTCTTATTTATTAGTTATTCCCATTCTAAAATAATAAATCCAGTATATTATATATACTGTGATGTTATTATAAATATGGTACAACTATATTCAGTATTCTATCCATCCTTCGAATGACATGTCACCATACGTGCATACGTACGGCTTACCGTCTCCACGTCGTGGTGTAATTGTTATTCAATAAATTATTATTTGGATGGGTATAATAATGATGTGTAATTCATGTAAATAATAAATATAACAAGATAATTATTCTGTATATATTATATAACATCCAATTATATATTATTTTAATATCAAAAGAATGATATTGTCGCTCGTACGTACGTACGGACTACCGTATCCACGAACGCAATGAGATTCATTCTCCATCATATCCATTCAAGTATAATTATCATTTGATGATTTAAAAATAATGTTTAAGGACTTGATATCATTATGAATATGAATAATATACAACATATCCATGACAATCAGGACTTATGTAATAAAACATATAAAAGAAAACGATTAAGTTAACACCGGAAACGATGATAATACTAAGATATTATTAACAAATCAATGTTAAAAGATCATATATGATATCATATTAATTTATATGATTATTGTATAATTTAATAACAATTATTTCATCATTATACAGGAGGTTAGCCTACCCTCAACTAAGTAAAAGTACAAGGTAAGGGTTTATTTCCCAATCTCTTCATTATCCGAGGTTGTTTATACGTAATAATCTACTGGGACTTCTTTATCATCCACATCCATGTTTCTTAAAAATGTATTTCAAAACATATTTACTGTTTACTAGAATATGGGTTAAAGTCATGTATACCCTTGTTTTACTTTTATAATTGGTTTATAAAGGAATCTTTCTGTCGTTTTCTAAACAAGGTCCTTTTTAACCTTTTCGACAGAATTAAGGTAAGAATGTCATTTTTAACTTATACGGCGGGTGCAGCTATTTTCTGCCATTACAAAATCATCAAATCTTCCCTTAGAAGCTTATAAGTATATTTTCAAAATAAAGGTTTTATATAAAATTATATGACTTTTAAATGATTTCAATCAAAAGATATATTTCTCTCAAATATATGAAAATCCAGTGCAAATGTATACATATTTAACGTAAACTTAAAAATGTTTTCAGAAAACCCGACTCTCGAGTGTGGTAGATAGGAAGGGATTGGGCGTGGACCCATCATGGCCTGTAATTAGTCGAGCAATCTCAGAATTAGTTATTTTGTTTTGAGAAGCTTGCATAATGTTTTGAGAAAAACACTGGAGTCTATTTGAGTAATTTTAAACGTAAGTATCTTCTAAAAAATTGAATCGGTAGGTCTCATGAGACAAACTAGTGTCTTGGCACAAATCCTTGACAAAATCTTATTTGTAGTCTTGGCATGAGGCGTTGGATATGTGGTTATGATAGTCTGGCATTATGCATTCCATCATTATGAAAGTGGTTGTTGATATTTCATGTGATTATTCGACTAGTAGAATATCCATGTGAATAAGTAAATGGAATTATTTCATTTTATATTTGCCATATTATTCTAAAGTTCAAGTTTAAAAGGATTTTGTTTTATTTATACATTTCCTTAAATGTTTATGCTTATTTATGAAAGTTTCTGCTATATTGTTATCCTTACTGAGCATCTGAGGTAACCCCTTTCAATGTTTTATTTTTCCCAGGATGTGAAAAAGTATTTTATGAATGACCTACAGGGACAGTATGATGGGATATGAAAAAAATATGTTGTTGTAGTATTTTTTGAGTTTACGATGTAATGTAAGACTTATGAATATATCTAGTGTTTTTAAGACTACTAAACTAATCAGTCTTTTGAGACTTGATCTTTCTTGTGATCATGCCAATGTTATGTAATAATGCACCGACTCTGGGTAACTGGGTTCAGGGCGTTTCAGTTGGTATTAGAGGAAGTTTAGTATAAACCTTGGAAGCTAGATTTAGATAAACTCTGATTAGAGCACATAGATTTAAGATGGACTTTGAGGATTATTATAGAAGAACTTCCTATAATTTTGGTATTGTATACATTTTGTGAGTTTACCGAGCAATACATCCCTGTCTGGATACGAGCAGGTAGAGGCAGCTCTGGAACAGATGTACCTAGGGGTAAAACCCGAAAACACCGCTTTGAACTAGACTCAAACGTGAACTGGTGCACCACAACGGGCCTTGCTACACTCTTGGTTACGATACTCTCGGGGGATATGCTTAGAATAACTCTCATTTTCTTTACAAATCATTATGAAGGTTTTATGAGTATATACATCCTCAGAGAATTTTTTTATGATTATGGATTATATCCATAAATAGTTCAATTTATGTTAAGTGTTTTATAAGTATGGAATTATGTATTTTGATTCATAAACTGATCTTGATTATGCCATTGTTTAGAAATGGCGCCTAGTGGAAGAAATGGCAACTGTATCAATGCACGCACTCCATGTAGGGATTTCCCTCCTACTCAAGATAATTATAGTGGAGCTGGTGATGCAACTGGTGCTGATCAACTAATCACCATACTGGGACAACTTACTCAGTTTATGAATAATAACCTTACCCATATGAATCACCTTGATCCACAGCATGGAGGATCAATGTTAGATCGCTTCATGAGGTAGAAACCACCAACATTCAATGGGATTAAAAATACATTAAAATATGAGAAATGGATAAGTTCCCTAGAGAAAATATTTCAGGCTTTGGGGAGTAGTGAAAGGGAAAAAGTTGTCATGGCAATTTATCACCTCACTGAAGATGCTGATCAATGGTGGTCATTGATTCAAAACATGAAGGAAGATGATGAAGTATCAAATATGGAATGGAGGGAGCTCAAAGATCTGTTTTTAGATAAATAATTTCCTCATGACCATCGAGCAGATATGGAAAGGCAATTTCTGATTCTGAGACAAAAGTAGGATGATAATGTCGCAAAGTATGAGGCTAACTTTACGAGGTTATCAAGGTATGCTAGAGATTTTATACGTAACCCAAGAAGTAATATTGATCATTTCTTTGATGGTTTAAAAAAATTTATCCGTCGAGCATTAGTCTCACAATCCTTCTCGTCGTACGAAGACATTGTCTCATGTGATATCAAGATAGAAAAGTAACTCTCTAAGTCTTATGACTTTAAAGTAAAGCAAGAGAAGAAGAGATCTGCTGATAAATCTTGGAATGAAAATAATGGGAAGAAGGGAAAGTTTGAATATCCATCATGTGGTAAATGTGGAAAAAAACCTTGGTACTTTCTCAAAAGGAATGGGAGTCTGTTACAAGTGTGGTGAAAAAGGCCACCAACTTCATCATTACAAGGGGAAGAAGGAAGCTACCAATGTCCAATGCTACAATTGCAGGGAGATGGGACATTATGAAAATGAATGTCCTAAGCGTCAAGGGAACATACCAAAGAAAAGTCCAAGGGATCAAGGCCAAGGTTATGCTATCACTACTGCTGAGGTAGAAGCTCCGAAAGATGCGGTGGCAGGTAATTTAATGGTTTCCTCAAGTTTAGAAAATGCATTATTTGATTTTAGATCATTGCATTATTTTATATCTTCCCAGTTTTTTAAGAAAATTATATATTTCCAATTTTATTTAACAAGGGGGTTGTTAGTTAAAACTCCTAAGGGAAGTATCATTGCATCAAAGTTTTGTGAATCACTCCCCATTAGAGTACATAAATGTTCTTTATCTACTGATCTCATCATCATAACTATGATTGAGTTTGATACAATCCTTGATATGGATTGGATTTCAGACTATGATGCAAAGATTTATTGTAAGAGGAAGGAGGTTGAGATTTTTGATGATGATGATAAGGAACACCTTATATTTAGAGCATAATCGTCACCACCTAATTCTTATCTAGATCTACCCCCAGTAGCTCAACTAAATTCAATTATTGGGGAGGAAGAGAATGAAATGACTGTGGGTGAGGAAATGAATGTTCAAAGAGAGGATGTACCTGTTGTGAAACAATATGTAGACGTGTTTCCAGAAGATTGAACTGGACATACTCCAGAATGAGAAGTTGAGTTTTCCATTGATTTAATTCCTGGATCAAGGCCTATATCGAAGACCCCTTATAGAATGGACACTATAGAATTAGTTGAACTAAAGAAACAACTAGAGTAATTGAGTAATAAGGGATTTATTCACCCTAGTGTTTCTCCATGGGGAGCCCCTGTTCTTTTTGTTAGAAAGAAAGATGGTTCTATGAGGTTGTGTATCGACTACAGGGAGATCAATGCTATAACAATAAAGAACAAGTATCCCCTACCTCGAATTGATGATTTATTTGACCAAATGTATGGAGCTCAATACTTTTCAAAGATTGAACTTTGATCTGGATAACATCAGTTGTGTGTGAATAAGGAAGACATTCCAAAGATAACATTTCTAACAAGGTACGAGCATTACGAGTTTATGGTAATTCCTTTTGGGCTGACTAATGCACCCTCTCTATTCATAGATCTAATGAATAGAGTTTTCAAGGAATATCTTGATGATTTTGTGTTGGTATTTATTGATGATATCTTGGTATACTCCAAACGCTATGAAGATCATGAAAATCACTTGCTCATTATCCTGAAGACTCTGAGAAGACATGAATTATATAGGAAGTTTAGCAAGTGTGAATTCTGGCTTCAAGAGATTTCTTTTCTTGGCCATATTGTCTCTAAAGATGGAATCTCTGTTGATCCTTCTAAGACCAAGGCAATCTAATAATGGCCAGCACCTACGTGTATAACTGAGTTATGCCGTTTTATTGGTTTAGTAGGTTATTATCGACGTTTCATCCAGAATTTTGCCCGATTGGCTAACACATTAACAAAGCTCACACGTAAGGGGGTTAAATTTGTTTGGACACAATAGTGTGAAGAATGTTTTGAAGAACTTAAGAGAATATTTATCAATGCTATTATATTGACTCTACCATCGGGGAATGATGGGTACATTATTTATAGTGACACATCGATGAAAGGACTTGGTTGTGTTCTTATGCAGAATGATAGGGTTATTTCCTACGCATCACGACAGTTGAAAATTAATGAACAAAACTATCCAACTAATGATCTCGAGTTAGCAGCTGTGATATTTGCTTTGAAGATATTGAGAGACTACCTCTATGGTGAAAATTGTGATATTTATACTGATCACAAGAGTTTGAAGTATATTTTCTCACAAAAAGAACTCAACATGAGGCAAAGGAGATGGCTTTAATTACTCAAGGATTATGATTGTATGATACACTACCACCCGGGGAAGGAAAATAAGGTGGCATATGCTTTGAGCAGAAAAGATCATGGAGTTTTGAACAATATGAGAATTGAAAGGGATTCAATTTTCATGGATCTAGTTAAGATGGACATGGGAATAACCATGGAAGGTGAAAAATCCGTGCTTTTTCAAATGGTTTCCAAACCATCTTTAATATAAAGGATTAAGATTTCTCAGACCAATGATGAAGAATTTCAAAAGAAGATTAAAGCTGTGAATGATGGTAGATTGAGAGACTTTGTGTATGAAGAATGAATTTTGAAATTTGGGAATAGACTTTTTGTTCCCAATATACCTGATCTAAAAAGGGAATTGTTGGATGATGCTCATAGTTCTAATTTCTCTATACACCCAGGGAGCACCAAAATGTATAGAGACTTGAAGGAACATTTTTGGTGGGACAACATGAAGAGGGAGATTGCTGATTTTGTGTCAATATGTATGGTTTGTCAACAAGTGAAATATGGAAGGCAACAACCTGGAGGAGTCATGCAACCACTTCCCATACCAGAGTGGAAATGGGAAAATATTACGATGGACTTTGTCATGGGGCTACCAAAGACTCCTAGAAGGAACGATGCAATATGGGTTATTGTTGATCGTCTTACCAAGTCAGCACATTTTCTTGCTATAAGAGAAGATCTACCACTGGAACATCTAGCAAGACTATATATTAATGAAGTGGTGAGACTTCATGGAGTACCCCTATCGATTTATTATGATCAAAATCCCCATCTTACTTCAAGATTCTGGAAGAGTCTTCAGAAATCCTTGGATACTGAACTTCAATTGAGCACTGCCTACCACCCTCAAATAGATGGAAAATTAGAATGGACTATTCAGACCTTAGAAGACATGTTGAGATCCTCCTCTCTTGACTTTCAGGGTATGTGGGATCAATATTTACCTCTAGTATAATTTTTCTATAACAATAGCTTCCATTCGAGTATTCAGATGGCACCATATGAAGAGTTATACGGAAAGAGATGTCTCACACCAACCTGTTGGGATGACGTTGGCAAAAGAAAACTTGTAGGACCAGAACTAGTGGAGGAAATGATGGAAAAGGTAGAGGTAATCCAAAACCACATCAAAGCAGCTCAAAGTAGGCAGAAGAGCTATGCTGAAAACCGAGGAATGGATTTGGAATTTCAGGTGGGAGATCATGTTTTTTTGAAGGTATCTCCATGGAAGGGAGTTATACATTTTGGAAAGAAAGGTAAATTGAGTCCCAGGTACATCGGTCCTTTAGAAATTCTATAAAGAATTGGGGCTGTAGCTTATCGTTTGGCAATGTCTCCATGTCTCTCCAAAGTTCACGATGTGTTCCACGTATCACTGTTGAGGAAATACATGACTAACCCAACGCATGTACTCACCTATGAGGAATTAGAACTGGAACCCGATCTATCTTATTGCGAAGAGCCCATCAGGATTATTGATATGAGAGAACAAGTACTATGAAACTGGATGACTCTTCTAGTAAAAGTTTTGTGGAGAAACCATAAGATGGAATAGGCAACGTGGGAACCCGAGGAACTTATGATGAAGAACCACCCGAGTTTTTTCATGCGGTAGTATTATAGAAATTTCAAGGATGAAATTATTTGAAGTAGGGGAGAATTTAACACCCCAAGATTCCACGTTATGCTTTCCTTTGAATAATACAGTAGCGTGTGTTGTACGCAACTTTGAGTTCTAACACACACACCACAACCAATTAAACTAGCCATTATGAATAGTAATACCCACTGAGTTATAGTTTAAAACCGAATTTTTATTTAAATAATTATTTATTTTATTTAAATTTAATTATGGTCAAAATAGATACATAATACCTATATAAGTTCAATGTAATTCATTGGAGTTAGTTTAGAATGATTATAGATATATAAAAAGTTTATTGAACTTTTCACCGTCTTTTACCCACCTCCTAGGAGAATTTGGAAATTCACATAAAACTTAATTTTACCGCTTCTGTGACTGGAATTTCAAAAATCATAGAGACACAGTTAATATCAATGAGTAAAATGTTGTTTATTGAGAAGAAAATAGTTTTTGGTGAATAGTAACTTTTTACTTTTATTTACCACGGTTAAAAGTAAATAGGGCAATTGAGGGTAAAAATGATATTGATATTACCATAACACATGTCCTAATTCTATTGGACAAGTGTATCTCTACCAATAACAACCTTAGGAATAATATATTATCATTTAGGTCCACTAGGATTAGATTAGGACATTTATTATTATTTAATTCAAAGAAGAGTTAAAAGAGTTAAAGTCAAAGTTTATTTACTAAAACATTTTTAATATAGGGTTATACATAATATAAATTCGATTTTAAATATTCATTAGAAAGATAAAAATATTTCCTACATAATGGTATCTTATTTATAATTTTAAGACATTAAATAATTTAATTTATATATGACACAATGGTTATGCAGTAATTACCTAATTAATGAAATATTAAAATAATTGATATTATAAATATCAAAATAAATGTAATTTGAGACTTTTTATGAAATTCCATTAATTTTATGGGTTAATAGAACATATTAGGATTGATTATATAAATTGTTTTCGAAGTATTAATGCTGTTATGAATTTATCAAAAACAAAATACCCAATAGTGTCAAAATTGACATAAAAGACTTTTTAAAACAAATATTATATTATTAATTTATATTCAATTCCTAAAAATCTAAGGTTTGGCCAAGAGACTTATATCATGATAGGTGTATCATTAATGGACCACTTGGTGGGTCACTTGGAAGTATATAGTAAGTTTATTAACTATATAATATAAAAATACAAAGTGACATGGTAAGTGTCAAACTAATTAACTAAGAGTTAAAACTAAAATATAAGATTAATATAACAACCCAAACCTGTCTAAAATCTATTGGTTGAGTGGTTTTCGACCCATCCCTACTTTAAACTTTAAATAATCTCCTTTGGATCCATTAGAAACCGAATATTAATTTATTATAAAAAAATATTTCTAGCTTTTCCAAAGGTGCCCCTCACCCCTCTTATAAAATGGAACTCCCCCTTCTCACTAATTCACAAATTAAAAGCCTTTTGGATTGGCCAAAACCTGCCCAAATACTCTCTCAAATTACCTCACTACAACCTAGAGGCCTTATTTTGATCATAAAGCCAACCTAAGGAGCCCTTTTGATCAAATCAAAAGGAATAACCCGAAGAAGAGGTAATGTTTTCACCACCCTCTTTCAAGTTCTTTTCTTCTTCAACTTCTTCTTTATTTGTTATTCCCCTTATAAAATAATAACTCCAGTATATTTTGTATACTGTGATGTTATTATAAATATGGTACAGCCATATTCATTATTCTATCCATCCTTTGAATGACATGTCACCATACGTGCATACGTACGGCTTACCGTCTCCACGTTGTGGTGTAATTGTTATTCAATAAATTATTATTTGGATGGGTATAATAATGATGTATAATTCATGTAAATAATAAATAAAACATGATAATGATTCTTTATATATGATATACCATCCAATTATATATTATTTTAATATCAAAATAATGATATTGCCGCCCGTGCGTACGTACGGACTACCGTCTCCACAAACTCGATGAGATTCATTCTCCATCGTATCCATTCAAGTATAATTATCATTTGATGATTTAAAAATAATGTTTAAGGACATGATATCATTCTGTATATGAATAAGATACAACCTATCCATGAAAAACATGGCTTACGTAACAAAACATATAAAAGAAAATGAGCAAGTTAACACCCGAAACGACGATAATACTAAGATATTATTAACAAATCAATGTTAAAAGATCATATATGATATCATATTAATATATATGATTATTGTATAATTTAATAACAATTATTTCACCATTATACAGGAGGTTAACCTACCCTCAACCAAAGAAAATTACAAGGTAAGGGATTATTTTGCAATCTCTTCATTATCCGAGGTTGTTTATACGTAATAATCTATTAGGATTTCTTTATCATCCACATCCATGTCTCATAAAAATGTATTTCAAAACATTTTTACTATTTACTAGAATATGGGTTAACGTCATTTATACCCCTGGTTGACGTTTATAAGTGGTTTATAAAAGAATATTTCCGTCGTTTTCCAAAGAAGGTCCTTTTTATCCTTTTCGACCGAATTAAGGTAAGAATGTCTTTTTTAACTTATACGATGGGTGCGTCTATTTTCCGCCATTACAAAATCGTCGAAGCTTCCCTTACAAGCTTATAAGTATATTTTCAAAATAAAGGTTTTCTATATAATTATATGACTTTTAAATGATTTCAAACAAAATATATATTTCTCTCAAATATATGAAAATCCAGTGCAAATGTATACATATTTAACGCAAGCTTAAAAATGTTTTCAGAATACCAGACTCTCGAGTGTGGTAGAAAGGAAGGGATTGGGCGTGGACCCATCATGACCTGTAATTAGTCGAGCATTCTCAGAATTAGTTATTTTTTTTCAGAAGCTTGCATAATGTTTTCAGAAAAATACTGGAGTCTATTTGAGAAATTTTAAACGTAAGTATCTTCTAAAACAATTGCATCAGAAGGTCTCATGAGACAAACTAGTGTCTTGGGATAGGGCCTTGACAAAATCTTATTTTTAGTCTTGGCATGAGGCCTTGGCTATGTGGTTATGATAGTCTGGAATTATGCATTCCATCATTATGAAAGTGGTTATTGATATTGTATGTGATTATTCGACTAGTAGAATATTCATGTGAATAAGTAAATGGCATTATTTCATTTTATATTTTCCATATTATGATGAAGTTCAAGTTTAAAAGGATTTTGTTTTAGTTATACATTGCCTTAAATGTTTATACTTATTTATGAACGTTTCCGCTATATTATTATCCTTACTGAGCATCTGATCTCACCCCTTTCAATGTTTTATTTTTCCCAGGATGTGAAGAAGTAATTTATGAATGACCTATAGGGATAGTATGATGGGATATAAAGAAAAGATTTTGTTGTAGTTTTTTTTGAGTTTATGATGTAATGTAAGACTTATGAATATATCTAGTGTTTTCCAAGACTACTAAACTAATCATTCTTTTGAGACTTGATCTTTCTTGTGATCATGCCAATGTTATGTAATAATGCACCGACTCTGGGTAACTGGGGTCGGGGCGTTACATTTTTAACATAATTATTATTCTATAATTATATGTTATTATCTATCTTATTACCTTCTGATCCATTGGAAAACGATAATGTCATGCGTTCGTATGTGTGTACTACCACCTTCTTGAAGCGATGGGATTTATTTTTACATTTTAATTTTACATGGTTGGTAATAAGGATTAGTTTAATGAATATATATTTTCTTTCTTAAATAATAATTATTCTGAAAAGGTTAATTATCAATGATCTTACTTTTTTTTCTATCAGTCGAAATGTAGGAAAAATCACTTGTCTGTATATACAAATTATAGTCACCAAGTAGTGATGTAATTCAACATTCATCACCACTTAATATTAATGGTTATAAATATGAATATAATCAATATATATAATATTTATATCATAATTTAAATTCTATATATATATTATCCATGATCAAAGTTCAATGAACACAAATTTTGAACTTAAATGTATATGAAAAATAATGTTGTTTACACCAGAAATGGCGACATTAATAGATAATTATTAATAAATGGGTGTTGAAATGAAATAAGTGGATCATATTTCATATCATAAGTATGAATATTATTTTTTATAGAATTATAATAAATCTTAATTTATTCTATAGGAGGTTATAATTCTTACTATTCAAGTTGGACGTACGTTAAGAGTTCATTATATCAATTTTGTTTCATTGAGATACGTTTGATGTTACAAACCTATGTTCTTTTATATGGTGTAACAAAATACTCATTTATATATTTTTATCATGAATATACTTTTTTTCATTTCATTTCATGTTTCATTTTAACTTATTTCATTCATGGGTTATGATTCAAAAGTTAACACAACGATAAGGGTATTATGTTACAATCCCATTTTTTACTTGGATTATTTATTCTCAAATATCATATTTTCGAATTATGTGATATATCTACAAAAATATTATTCATTTTATTTTCCTAGGTTTATTTTAGAAAATTACATATTTTCCTCTTATTTTATTCTCTTTATATACTAAAGAGAGAGAAATGATACTTTTAATGAAAACTAACTTAAATTCTCTATTCGACCATGAATATTTTCTTCTAGGAAAATATTTTCTTTAAATTTTTTTAATAATGATTTAAATATTCTATAAATGTTCATTAACTATATTTTTACCCATGTTTAAATTTTTTTATATATTTAAAAAAAACATTTTATCATTTTCTAAAATCATTACTTTTGACTTCTTATTTAAAATGTGAAAGGAATTTGTTTCGTTATAACAAACACCACATAACAATATTCACCTAAATCATGAATACTATATTATTTAAATATTTATTTATAATTTTTATTTTTTAAATTAAAATATTTTCCATTATAATTTTTGAATTTTTTATATTCTAAATAGGTTATTTTAAATGAAAAACGTTTTCCCCCAACAAATGTTATAATGTTCTTATCAAGGATTTTTAATCTTTAAGTAAAGCCTTTGATTTTTATTATGATTCACAAGGAATATAATCCAATGATATCATATTTATTCTTTTTATATATGGTTTTTGATTATGATGATGAAATGTTTACAAAAACAGTATCCCTTCAATGGGTTAGGATTTAATGATATGATGAACGTTTTATGATTTTATAGAACACATATATATGGTTTTCAATTTTTGATGTGTTGGATCATAATTTTATATCCCTATAATGAATTGGGTAAACATTTATATCTCGTGAGAGAATCAAGATTGGGATGGTGAATGAACCAAGTTTAGTAAGGGATGTTTTCAAATATAATTATCTTGGGAGTGAATATCGACCAAGGAAATGATTGAATGGGGTGTGTACCAAATCTGATATGATAGTATTGATAGTGATCCCCGATTAAGTAAAGTATTTTTTATGATTATGTGTATTCCAAAAACTTATTTATTATGCTTACTATATTTTCTCATGGATCATGACTAATTATTGATGATTATTTACTCATATATCTTATGTGTTTTGATTGATAAAACATTATGTATTTTTTTGTGATTATAGTCTATGAATTTATTGGTATGATTTTATATTTTCAATATCATGTTGTCATAACATTAATCTTATCTTACTCTCACTTGTGATCATTTATTTATATATATTATTTTAACCTTTACTATGAATCTGAGCTCAAGATATCTTATGTTTTCCCTCCCCGGGTTATAGAGAATTATTTTAGGTTTTATTTGTCCAATATGGGTTATAGTTTTGAATAAAATAATTGGAAGTGATGTAGACCATTTATTTTTCAATTATATATTTAAAAATGTTCCTAAATAAATTAAAATTTTATATTTATGTCATGGTTTGTGATGTTATTAAATAAATATTACTCTATTGAAATGTGATTTTTATGTGTTAAATGTATTGGGTATATATAAAAACATATTTTTCCTTTAAATTAATAATCGTACAGAGTAAAATTTATTACATTATGATATTTCACTTGTCACTAGGTTTGGGTTTTTTATTAGTTTCAAATGGGCTATTATTAATTTTGAACCTATGATATATGTTGATGTGCACTAGAATATTTAATGTAATTTCATCCATGGAAAAACATTAAATTATTAAATTAATAATTATGGAGGTATATTAATATATTTCAATTTATTATGTTAAAACCAATCAAAACCATGTCGATTATTTTTTATTATTCATATTTGAGTGAGACCTATGTATTGTATCTTGAAAAGGGATTTAATTATATGTGCCTCTATTTTTTAACATTATCATATTTTCATTTATAGTATGGATTTATGGTGAAATGTTTTAAGATATGTAGATATCGATTATCTTATTCTTTATGTTAATATTCATTACTTTATATTTTAGTGATATTTGATTTATAGGTAAAAATAACAAAACTATGGGATGAAAATCCTTTGCACTCTTTATCAG
This sequence comes from Viscum album, assembly GCA_963277665.1. Lineage (NCBI taxonomy): Eukaryota > Viridiplantae > Streptophyta > Magnoliopsida > Santalales > Viscaceae > Viscum > Viscum album. Next base: position 209,244,773 of record OY728162.1, on the reverse strand, counting down.
TATCCCATGACTAGCTAATAGGTAAAGTCCTTAGGAAGGATCATCATAGTCATGTGCACAGGATGAGTTCTGGACCATTACCATATGAGTCTTTTAGAAGTTCACCAGGGAATGTGACAGAATCTATTTAAGGTTATATGTATTCTACCTCCCAGAAGCTCATAGAGAGTTTCTTATTATGTAAAAAAATTCAAGAAAAGGGGAACACAATTAAGGAATTGGGGACTCATATTAAAATGTAGGATGTGATGGTCATCACTTTTAAAAATTAATTAGTTTAATTATATAATAATATGACTAGACTTGTCCCATGTGACATTGCATAGATGGATAGTTTGAGTCAGCAGGTAAATGGAATGATTTCATAATCATTTAAAAAAAAAATAGTTGGGTTTAAGATGAAATTTAAATATATATGAATGATTAATTTTCAAACGAATGTTATAATGGTGTTGGGAGAAGGTATTGGAGATGAAGATAGGTATATAGATTGAAAAGGAGATAGAGATTATTGGGGATCATCACAAATCAATGATGAGGCATTATTTTGAACTCAGTTGTGATATCGTAAAACTAAAATATTTATTTTTAACTTATTTCATTAAAGTTGATATATATGAATTCATTTATATTTATTTATTTTTCATATAATGTTATAATTTACTCAAGTAACAAAAATTTATCTTTGATAATTATAATGAATTGATAAAAAAATGTTAATATATAGATATATGAATATAAATAATATCCCATTTTAAGTAAAATTATTCTTTTAATGTGAATATATTTGATAAAAGTTAATACTGAATATCATTGTAAAAATATTACTTACATGATATAAATATATAATATATAATATAAATGTTTAAAATAGTGTCATAAGCTTTTGTTTGAGAACCATTCTAAGAAAATATAATTTTAAAGTAAAATTTATTTAGAATGGTAGAAAGCTTTTGAATTATTCTCAAATAGCTTTAAAATATCTATCTTCTTGAGGAATAACTTAAATAAAAAATACTAGTACCCAAAAAAACTCAACCAAAAAATTCATATGTAAATCATAAAGAAAATATTTATATTATTAGAATCATTTTAGTATTTATGAATAAAAATATATAATTCTAATATGTTTTTTTATTTGAAAGAGTACATTTCATTTTATAATTAAACTATACTGGATTATTTTTCAATTATCTGGAATCATACTAGATTTTTTTATAACAATTTTGATAATTTTAATATGGATTTTATTTTTTGTATATGTAAAGTCTATAATTAGTTCTCCCAATATAATATTCAAACGTAATGAATTTTTTATTATTTATTTCTATGATAATTTAAAATATAATTATTTATGCCTAGTTTCATGTTTAATTATGACATAGTTATTGATTAATAAATAAAAAATAAATTATTTATATTCGATATATTTGATGGAAATTATAGAGAGTAAATATTTAAATCGTTATATATTTAGGGTTAAATGGTTATATTATGCTCAAATAAATTATGATGTGGATTGGTTATAACATATGATACTATATTCAATGTTTTTTATGCTATAATGGATATTGAAATGATGAAATTAAGTTTATATGATGATTAGTTTATTAAAGTGACCCATACTTTTCATACATAGATATTATATCTTAAAAGATTAATATTCATTCTATTTTACAAAAAAAATCTTTAGGACAGTAAAGGATTATTATATTTAGAAAATTGAATATATAAAAAACTATTTCATAGGTGAACTACAACATCACTCACTAAGATCTTTATACCTATAAAACCTCTTAGACATTTTATACATAATGGATTTCATATAACATGGGGAGAGGAAACATATGAAAGGGTGAGATTAGATGCTCATTTAGGGTAAATAAGGGAGATATCAACATAACATGAATAAACGGGTATGAGAATGCGAGAATAACATTTGAAATCCATACTCTGGATATCGTATATTTTAAACTTGAGTAATGGAATAAATACTTATAGTTTATGAGAGATAAATATTAAAGGAATAGAATAATATGACCCATAGAAGAATAACATTGGCATATGATATGGAATTATGTCGTACAAATACATATAAAACATATTTATTTAGTAATATACGATCATTTATAAAAATATTATAGGGGAGAGGGTTTGTAACGGCCCGAAATTGTGAATAAATCTTGTTTCCTAATTTCATGTGTTATTTTATTTTATTTTTATACTCAACAAAAATGTTTTATTTGATAAACATGACTATAATTAAAATGAGACCATTGGGTTCTGACTGTTATATGACCATCGGTCAATATGAACGCTGTGAACAAAATGTTTTGATTATTGTCTCTAAATACAAGTAATCTTGGTTAATTATTATAGAAAGTAGATTCGATGGCCTCACCTAGAAGTCTTGGACCGATCGAAGCCCATCTAATAGAACTTGGGAAGGAGGTAGCACCATTGGGCTTTGCTCTGGACCAAACCCAAGCCGAACTTCATCATGTGAAGCTAGAACGGAATCGCCTTCGCGAGAAGTTCAAACTGATAGAAATTACTACTCGGGCAATGTTGGTCGAGCCTCCCTCGGACTCTCTCACCTTAGCACACCTTACACTTAGGTCCTATGCTGGTGTGATAAGGGGCTATGTAAGAAGACCGTAACTGCCTTGTGTAATCCTTTGTTTTAAATAAAAATTGGGATTTCTTCTTATGATGATGTTTATGAATTTTCAAATGACCGGATAAATATAGTATGCATATTTTTTATGAATTTTAGAAAAAGGATGTTTTAAAAATGTTTATGTAAACCTTAAATATTTAAAAATGTGTAATGATTTTCAAAAAATGGTCTTCTACAATTATGTTCAATACAAAATTTGGAGTCTAATAAGATCAACATGATTTTTGATGAATAGTAAATTATGAATAGTGATTTTTTGATTAGGATTAGTAATATGACCAAATGGATTAGTAATCTCACTTAAAGAAAGTTTTAAAATAATCTAGGCACCTTGATTAAGTAATGTGATTCAATAAAATGGTTAAATAACGGTTTCATAAATTATTATTCAAGTATTAGTTTTTTTCAGGTGAATAGTGTTTTTTAATTAAAAATTAAATTAAAAATATTTAGAAAATTATTTTTATAAAATGGATTTCATTTTGAACTCAGAGCACCGATATTATGTTATGGTAATTTTTGGGGTTTTTTCTGAAAAAATGAATTTTCGGTGAATAGTGTATTTATTTAAAAAATAATATAAAAATATTTGGAAAATTATTTTTATAAAATGGAGTTCATTTTTGAAATCAGAGCATTGATATTTGATTAAGGTGAAATTTTGGGATCTTTCTGAGAAAGTTGAATTTTCAGTAAATAGTGAAAATACAGTTTTAGGTTTTCGGTATGTTTAATGACATCATAACTGTGTCATGATGATGTCATGAGATATTTTAAGGGTTGGTCGGCCAAGGGTGATGAATTATTGTTTTGGGGGCCCCATGTGGCCTAACTCCATGGTAAATGCCAAGGGATAGCACATGGGTTTGAGAAAAGCACCTGTGAGGTGTCCCTTGGCCATTAATGCCTTGTCCCCTCACTTTCCCTATAAATACCAAGCCCTCCTCTCATCCATTCGACTCCCCACTCTTACCCAACGAAGTTCTGGTCTCCTTACCTCCCAAGGAGTCCTACCAAGGTGCCCCCAAGCCCTCAAGGTCCCATCCTTTGAGGTTTAAGAGTTACATTTTAAGGTAAGGGATCTGACCCCTCTCTTTCTTTTCAAGTGATCTCTTTTATGTCATTCCTTTTATGCTCCATGTTCTTATGTTGGAGGATATTCTTTTATACTCCTCTTACTTCCCTTTTTATGTTCATATAATGAGAGGTCCCCTCTTACTCTCATTATTTCGTTTTATGAAGTTTTATGTGGCGCTGTTAGGCTGCCGAAATTTTTGTAACGGATTCTTTCTCTCTTCTCATTTTTCAAGATCTATTATCATGTAAAGTATTTCAAGTTCCTTTTTATTATGTTCGGGTATGATCTCTAAATTTATCATACTGATCTTTTATGATCATATGATGAGAGACCCCATTTTATCTCTTCAATTCAGTATTTTGATGTTTTAAGTGGCGTCGTTAGGCTGCCGAATTTTTATGTGGTTCTTCACCCTTCTCGTTTTGAAGTTCTACTTTCATGTAAATTCTTTCAAGTTCCTTTTTATTATGTTGGGGTATGATCTCTAAATTTATCATACTGATCTTTTATGATCATATGATGAGAGACCCCGTTTGATCTCGTCAATTCAGTATTTTGAGGTTTTAAGTGGCGCTGTTAGGCTGCCGAATTTTTAAGTGGTTCTTCACCCTTCTCGTTTTGAAGTTCTACTTTCATGTAAATTCTTTCAAGTTCCTTTTTGTTATGTTGGGGTATGATCTCTAAATTTATCATACTGATCTTTTATGATCATATGATTAGAGACCCCATTTGATCTCTTCAATTAAATATTTTTATGTTTTTAGTAGCGTTGTTAGGCTGCCGAATTTTTAAGTGGTTCTTCACCCTTCTCTTTTTCAAAGTTCTACTTTCATGTCAAGTCTTTCAAGTTCCTTTCTATTATTTTGGGGTATGATCTCTATATCTATCATACTGGACTCTTATGTTCATATGATGAGAGACCCTATTTGACCTTGTCAATTCATTTTTGTTGAAGTTTAAGTGGCGCCGTTAGGCTTCCGAATTTTTGAGGGATTCTTTCACCCTTCTCTTTTTCAAAGTTCTAATTTCATTTCATGTATTTCAAGTTCCTTTCTATTATTTTGGGGTATGATCTCTATATCTATAATACTGGACTCTTATGTTCATATGATGAGAGACCCTATTTGAACTTTCCAATTCATTTTTGTTGAAGTTTAAGTGACGCCGTTAGGCTGCCGAATTCTCACAAGAAAAATCTCATTTTTTGTCTTCCTTTAATATTCTTCATTTCATATGGTATATTTTCAAATTTCATTACCATGTTCTTAAATCCCTTATATTTTTTCCCTCTACTGTTTTATGGGTCATTTATGAATGTTTGACCCATGTCCCCTCTCTTTCAATGTTATCTAAAACCCCGAAACGTAGCCGTTATGCTGCAGGATTTTCGTCTCAAAATGCCTCTCTCTTTTCTCAAAATTATTTTATGTTATTAAGTGAATACTCAAAGATCTTATTTCTACAGGGTTATTCACATATATATCAAAATGTTTTATTTTAAATTCTGGGATTTACATACATGAAACCTGCTTTCCCTTTTCGTGGGTTTAAGGTGACATAAAGATCATGTCTTTAAAAGCATTTTTTAAAACGTTATGATGATGAAATGAAACACATTTATTTGAAGACTATGTTATCAAATCCTTCTTGTATTTGGGTTTCAATCTTAGTTTGGTTTATTTTAAGGAATTTTAAGGAATGGACTGTGATGAACTTTGGGTAGTACCATGGAACTTTGAAGATTTAAAAGTAGTTTCCATTCCTATGGGATTATTTCTTTTTGAAGAGTTGTTTACCTTACCCTTTCGGTTTTTGGGATAATGTTTAAAGATAAAAGAAATAGATAGTTAATATTTTGTGGATTATGTGATTCTCTAGAAGATGATTCTTGTGTTTTGATGAGACCAAGTAGTTTTGAATGCTCATAGTTTGGAGAAAAGATTAGTTTTGGGTAGAAACTTATTAAAGGATGAAACTCTACTTGAAGGTAGATATATTTCCTTATGTTGTTGTTCTATGTTGTAAATGAATTCCTCAAAGTTATGAAAAGGAACGTAAAACAAAAACGTTGTTGGTTTACGTTTCCTACTAGGTAATCAAAGACCGCTTGCACACATCATAATTTTGGGATTTTCTGGTGGTTAACTTCCTCTTAATAATGTTTTTTATCACTCTCCTTTAGGACATGACCCTTTGTTTTCTCCTCCATGTCCATGTTTCCTACATGGAATCCTAGTATGAGTAAACTCGGGTGGCCTTTGTACTTCCTTTTCTTTCTTTTAAAGTAATGGTGTCACTGACTCTTTTTCCGATGTGGGACTTTCAATGAAATTTCAAAACCCAATTTTTAAAATTGCGAGGACGCAATTTCTTAAGGGGGGAAGATTGTAACGGCTCGAAATTTTGAATAAATCTTGTTTCCTAATTTCATGTGTTATTTTATTTTATTTTTATACTCAACAAAAATGTTTTATTTGATAAACATGACTATAATTAAAATGAGACCATTGGGTTTGACTGTTATATGACCATCGGTCAATATGACCGCTGTAAACAAAATGTTTTGATTATTGTCTCTAAATACAAGTAATATTGGTTAATTATTATAGAAAGTAGATTCTATGGCCTCACCTAGTAGTCTTGGACCGATCGAAGCTTATCTAACAGAACTTGGGAAGGAGGTAGCACCATTGGGCGTTGCTCTGGACCAAACCCAAGCCAAACTTCATCATGTGAAGCTAGAACAGAATCGCCTTCGTGAGAAGTTCAAACTGATAGAAATTACTACTCCGGCAATGTTGGTCGAGCCTTCCTCGGACTCTCTCACCTTAGCACACCTTACACTTAGGTCCTATGCTGGTGTGATAAGGGGCTATGTAAGAAGACCGTAATTACCTTGTGTAATCCTTTGTTTTAAAAAAAAATTGGGATTTCTTCTTATGATGATGTTTATGAATTTTCAAATGATCGGATAAATATAGTATGCATATTCTTTATGAATTTTAGAAAAAGGATATTTTAAAAATGTTTAAGTAAACCTTAAATAATTAAAAATGTGTAATGATTTTCAAAAAATAGTCTTCCTCAATTATGTTCAGTACAAAATTTGGAGTCTAATAAGATCAACTTGACTTTTGATGAAAAGTAAATTATGAATAGTGATTTTATGATTAGGATTAGTAATATGACCAAATGGATTAGTAATCTCACTTAAAGAATGTTTTAAAATAATCTAGGCACCTTGATTAAGTAATGTGATTCAATAAAATGGTTAAATAACGGTTTCATAAACTATTATTCAAGTATTAGTTTTTTTCGGGTGAATATTGTTTTTTAATTAAAAATTAAATTAAAAATATTTAGAAAATTATTTTTATAAAATGGATTTCATTTTTGAACTCAGAGCACTGATATTATGTTATGGTAATTTTTGGGGTTTTTTCTAAAAAAATGAATTTTCGGTGAATAGTGTATTTATTTAAAAAATAAAATAAAAATATTTAGAAAAATATTTTTATAAAATGGAGTTCATTTTTGAAATCAGAGCATTTATATTTGATTAAGGTGAAATTTTGGGATCTTTCTGAGAAAGTTAAATTTTCAGTGAATAGTGAAAATACAGTTTTAGGTTTTCGGTATGTTTAATGACATCATAATTGTGTCATGATGATGTCAGGAGATATTTTAAGGGTTGGCCGGACAAAGGTGATGAATTACTGTTTTGGGGGCCCCATGTGGCCTAACTCCATGGCAAATTCCAAGGGATAGCACATGGGTTTGAGAAAAGCACATGTGAGGTGTCCCTTGGCCATTAATGCCTTGTCCCCTCACTTTCCCTATAAATACCAAGCCCTCCTATCATCCATTCGACTCCCCACTCTTCCCTAATGAAGTTCGGGTCTCATTACCTCCCAAGGAGTCCTCCTAAGGTGCCCCCAAGCCCTCAAGGTCCCATCCTTTGAGGTTTAAGAGTTACATTTTAAGGTAAGGGATCCGACCCCTCTCTTTCTTTTCAAGTGATCTCTTTTATGTCATTCCTTTTATGATCCATGTTCTTATGTTGGAGGATATTTTTTTATACTCCTCTTACTTACCTTTTTTATGTTCATATAATGAGAGATCCCCTCTTACTCTCATTATTTCGTTTTATGAAGTTTTAAGTGGCGTCGTTTGGCTGCCGAAATTTTTGTAACGGATTCTTTCTCCCTTCTCATTTTTCAAGATCTATTATCAGGTAAAGTATTTCAAGTTCCTTTTTATTATGTTGGGGTATGATCTCTAAATTTATCATACTGATCTTTTATGATCATATGATGAGAGACCCCATTTGATCTCTTCAATTCAGTATTTTGAAGTTTTAAGTGGTGTCGTTAGGCTGCAGAATTTTTAAGTGGTTCTTCACCCTTCTCGTTTTGAAGTTCTACTTTCATGTAAATTCTTTCAAGTTCCTTTTTATTATGTTGGGGTATGATCTCTAAATTTATCATACTTATGTTTTATGATCATATGATGAGAGACCCCATTTGATCTCTTCAATTCAGTATTTTGAAATTTTAAGTGGCGCCGTTAGGCTGCCGAATTTTTAAGTGGTTCTTCACCCTTCTCGTTTTGAAGTTCTACTTTCATGTAAATTCTTTCAAGTTCCTTTTTTTTATGTTGGGTTATGATCTCTAAATTTATCATACTGATTTTTTATGATCATAAGATGAGAGACCCCATTTGATCTCTTCAATTCAGTATTTTGAAGTTGTTAGTGGCGACGTTAAGCTGCCGAATTTTTAAGTGGTTTTCACCCTTCTCTTTTTCAAAGTTCTACTTTCATGTCAAGTCTTTCAAGTTCCTTTATATTATGTTGGGGTATGATCTCTATATCTATCATACTGGAATCTTATGTTCATATGATGAGAGACCCTATTTGACCTTGTCAATTCATTTTTTTTGAAGTTTAAGTGGCGCCGTTAGGCTGCCGAATTTTTGAGGGATTCTTTCACCCTTCTCTTTTACAAAGTTCTACTTTCATGTCAAGTATTTCAAGTTCCTTTCTATTATGTTGGGGTATGATCTCTATATCTATCATACTTGACTCTTATGTTCATATGATGAGAGACCCTGTTTGAACTTGCCAATTAATTTTTGTTGATGTTTAAGTGACGCCGTTAGGCTGCCGAATTCTCACAAGAGAAATCTCATTTTGTGTCTTCCTTTAATATTCTTCATTTCATATGGTATATTTTCAAATTTCATTACCCTGTTCTTAAATCCCTCATATTTTGTCCCTCTACTGTTTTATGGGTCATTTATGAATGTTTTACCCATGTCCCCTCTCTTTCAATGTTATCTAAAACCCCGAAATGTAGTCGTTATGCTGCAGGATTTTCGTCTCAAAATGCCTATCTCTTTTCTCAAAATTATTTTATGTTATTAAGTAAATACTCAAAGATATTATTTCTACAAGGGTATTCACATATATATAAAAATTTTCTATTTTAAATTCTGGGATTTACATACATGAAACCTTCTTTCCCTTTTCGTGGGTTTAAGGTGACATAAAGATCATGTCTTTAAAAGCAGTTTTTAAAACATTATGATGATGAAATGAAACCCATTTATTTTATGCTATATGGGCTGTTTATGAAATGATTGATGATGATATACGTGGATCACATTATAATAAAGGAAAATTTAAGGGTGCGCCCTGATAGCGCTCTAATGCATTGGGTAATGATGTAACCACTAGAGATTACAATTTAAGGGTGCGCCCTGATAGCGCCCCATTGCATTGGGTAATGATGTAACCACTAGAGATTACAATTTTCATGATATCTTGGTGAATAACCTTGGTAATTTTTTTAATGAAACCTTGGGGATGGACCTTGGTGATATGTTCATGATTGTCTATATTAAATGATGTAGCCACATCTTAAAGTTATGAAAAATGTTATTTTTATTATGATATGCCTCACGATTTCTTTCTCATGCCTTAAAGTTATTTTCATGGCCTTATTGAAGTATCTCAAGTTCAAATGTAAAATGTTTCTCTTGTTTCCATTACTGGGCCTTTTGCTCACCCTTCTTTTGATGTATGTCCCCAGGTTATGAGATGCAGTAATGAACCTAGGATGAACATGAGGAGAAGCCTTCAAGTGATTAAGAAGAATGTTTTATGTTTTCATATTTTAAGTTCCTGGTTTCTAAGACACTAAACCCTAAAGATCCTCAGTTTTTTAAAATTTAATGAAAGTTTATTTGATAAAAAGGTGGGATGTTATAGGGTTCACTCCCTAAACTATGATTGTATTCAAGGATAAAATTAAAGTGTATCATACTAGACAAATTATCTTAAAGAACATGGATCACCCCCATTATAGTCCAGTTTATCTAATGAGATATCAATGTTTAACAAATCCATTAGAAGTAAATATAATTTCTGGTAAATCCATAACATAATTAATATCATAAACACATGTTCTATAGGTTTATAAATCATTTATCACACTAGAACCCATGAAAATAAATGGGTTTCATAAACATTGCATCATAGTATAACCTCTGAAAATAAAGAGTTTTCATAATTATTTCATAAATTCATCATGAAATAACCTGTGGAAATAGAAAGAGTTTAAAAATAAATTATTTATCACAATCATAAACTATATAGAGAAAGAATATTTCTTGATTCATTGGATCATATCATCAGTAAATCTTAAGTAACATCAAATGATGTCATTGTAGATAGAAAATGATTTTAAAAGACCACATAGAACATTTATTTAGGAAAATATCCTTTCTAAATTGAAGTCAATTATTTTAAATATAAAAATATAAAAAATATTAAATAAAAAATATTATTTTAAAATAATCTTGGAAAATTTTAAATAAATATTTTTATCATTTATAATTGATGACAATGAGAAATATTGTTTGTGCTATACTTGTGAATACAATGATTACATTCACATTTACAATAAAAAATCAAAAGATAGTTGTTTGGAAAATGAAAAGAAGATTAATTTAATTTTAAAAAAAATGTAGAAAATGGGTAAAAATTAATTTAAAAAAATTATATTTTAAAAACCTTTATTTAGAACAATTTTTGAAAACATAGGAACAAAAGAGATTATTTTAAACAAAAAAGATAAATAAAGTACAATTTTCTCAAATTGTTTTTATGGAATATTGATTACATAAAGAGATTAAAATTAAATGAAAACATAAAATTTATATAAATAACCATATGATATGGAAATTCATGAGTTTATTGAGGTATATAACATAATATTTCATTATTTGAAGCATAATCATAAACAATCCTGATAACTGATAATATTGAAATAAAAAATGTTTACCACTATGTTAATGTTTGAATCATATGCACCATGAAATAAAGAACCTTATTTGGAAATTTAACTACCTGTAAAATTCCATATAATCATCACAAAATACATTCCTCCGAAGTATATGTTCCACACAAATGAAACAAATGGTTAATTTGGCATGTGTCCCACAAAAATAAAAGTGAGAAGAAAATCCCTTACCATTTTGATGACCATAGAATTATAAAAACAATGAAATAATTAAATTTAAAAAAATATATAATTAAGATAAATAAATTTATGATACAAAATGTGAAAGGGTATGCTTATACCCCTCATAAAAGTATATATGTACATAACATAACAGATGTCCCAATTATGATAATTTGAGATAAAAATCCCTTAGATCAAGTCTTGTATTTGTTTATAAACATTAAAATATCATTTATAATACATATAAGTCCATTATAAATAAATAAAATAAATATAATTATATTTATAATATCTTATTTTATTTACGTATTATGTTTTATAATATATTTATTAACAATTATTTTTTACAATAACAACTCTGGGTGATAATTGCTTCGTTTTTCATGCGTGTTTCAGTTTGGTAGTTTTTGTCCTTTTACAATGATTATGATTCCATTATATAAATAATTTTTATTCATGATATAATTATAATATATATTCATTATATCCTTGTTTATAATAATCTATAAATGTTATAGATAGGAAAATTAATTTCACCTTTCACAGAGATGTTAAGTCATACGTACACATGAACAATGTTTCCTTTTTCTCGAAAGATAGAATGAAAGAAAAAAATATTAATTCACCATTATAGAATAATTATAATATAACATATAACTTATATAATCTTTAAATATATCCTTCTTACCATCCATGTAAAAATAAAATTAAAAAAAATCACATCGCTTCATTGAGGCAGTAGTCCATACGTATACATGAGCGATGTTATCATTTTACAAAAGATTAAAATGGAAGAAGGTATAAGTGATATTATAATTTAAAATGTATAATTATGTTATAAATATAATATATATATTTTAAATACATAACTATATCCACTAGTTAATTGCAGTGATGTGAAATGAAATACAATGGTTTGCGAGGAGATGGTCTGTCGTACACACGATCGATGGTTTTGTTTCCCATTTGATGGAGGAGGAGATTGATATAGGATATTCCTTTAACATAATAAAATTTAAATTTATAGGATATAATTATGTTTTTATATATTCAAGAAATTAAAAAAAATAAGTAGTTTTAAGAAGAAATTTAAAAAATTTGTTAAGAATAATACATCGTATTCGAACAACTTCTTTTAGTTTTCACCCAAAGCATTCATAGAAGGGTTTAATAATAATATTATGTCCACTATGATTCAAGGATGGATTTAATTAATGTATATGCTAAATTATTTTCTGAACATAATGGTTCTTTATGTGTTTATTGGAGATGATTAGGGGTGTACTTTTATATGTGGGGGAGGAGACCTTCATGGAAATTACACGGAAATTCCCCAAAAGAATAAAAAAATATAACGAAATTCACACGAAAAATACTTCCAAATGATATTATAATAGAATTTGGGATATTATAAGGTATATATATTATTATAAAATAAGATTTTTACTAGTTTAATTGGTAATCTTACCCTTATCTCTTGGTTTTACCTCTGGTAAAACCATTTTAATAATAACCGTAATAATTAATTTTTGCAGTTTTCTCTATTCATTTTGACCAAAAATTAATATGAACATATTATATAATAATTATAATTATAATTATAAATATGGAATCAATTTTACCAAATCTAATTCACAGATGCGGGAAAATTCAATTTAAAACTAAACTCACAAACGTGACAAAAAAGTGGTTTTTAAAAGAAAAAGTTTTTATAAGAAAAAGAATATTTAATATTAAAATTAATCATGAAATTGATTCCAACAAAATAAATTAGACAAATAATAATATAATTTAACTAATATTAATTTTAAAAGTATCTTAAAATAAAATAGCACTTGTAAATTCTTCAAATGAAAAGGCAGTTTTTAATAAAAAGTAGTATTTTCACTATTCATTGAAAAATTAATCTTTTCATAAAATAATAAAATTTAATCCTTAAATAATTTTGATATTTCAATTCCAAAAATGAATTTAATTTTACCAAATAAATTTTTTATAAGTGAAAAAAAATAATTTTATTCTTTGTTTCACAGAAATCATTGAAAATCAATATTTTAGATGAAATGTATTTTCAAAATATATATAGTCTTTACCAAAAATTAATTACGTATTTTTTAGTATATATTATTTATATAAAACCATTACACTTAATTTTATGATTTTTTTTAATCCTATTAATACTTCCATGTTGAACATGGTTATAATGATCATGTTTAAGTAATAATATTAATAGTATATTATGGGTCGTTAATACTCAATGTTACGTGTAACAAAAAATATGAAATAAATTAAACTTCCTAAAATATAGTGGTGTTATATTTATTATATATTTTATAATGTGTTTTTAATTTTTTTTATTTTCTTTAATAGTTTTGAATACAGTGGATATAAATCTGTGTTAATTGGAATGTGTCATTTGACTATTGAGAAGTGCTATTGTATTATTTGTGATGTGAGTGGATTATGTGATTAATAAAAAATAATGGTCGATGTAAATAATATTGTTGTTACAGATGATAGATGTGTTTTATGATATTTTTGTTGAGTTTTTGTTTTTTTTGGGCCAGAAATAGAATGAATTTCATTTTTTTAAAACATTTATATATAGATGTAGTTTAAACTACCACTATATATGGTAAAATATAGTGGAATATTAAACTGAAGCTAAATATTATGTATTATAGTGGTGGTTATAAGTACTAACATATGATATTATATATTAAGTAGTGGTGTATGATGGAAAACAACCACCCATACCATAAAAACAACTTTATTTTATTTTAAAACACACTTGAGTAAAACCTATATGGAATTAATAAAAAGGAATAAAATTATTTCCTGAATCCATGTTTATTAGTGTTATTATGAAACTAACATAGAAACAATTTTTAGTAGTCTAAAAAACTTTTATTATTCAAATTTGGAGTAGTTTAATATTATATTACAATATTTATGTATGAGATAACCCTAAACACAATAAGGGAATAATCACCCATATCAGGGAATAAACTTTTATAAATACTATGTGATATCATTTAAAATATATTTTAATTAAATGTGGTATTTTATAAGAGATAAAAATAACTTATTGTATTAACAAAAAATAGAGTTTTGAATTTCAAGGTCAGTAAAATATTAGAGTAATAATTTGATTTTGATAAAACGTATCACACATGATTCAATCCCCACTCCGGTGATGACATTAATCCTCCATGAATAATAATTCGTATAAGATCACATGGTTTCCTCTGGTTAGAACTAAATTTTCTTACATATTTTGTTTTATGAGAGATATATGAAATTTATATTTTATGAGAGTAATGAAGAGACTCAAATGGAATATTAATTTTTTATTCCTGCTTCTAAAAAAATTAAATATTCCACTAGAACTATAAATAATATGAAAAAGAGAGAAGAAAATAAGACTTTAAATATTTAAAAATAGGAGAAGAATAATTATAACCTTAAGGTAGTCATCATGGTAAGTGTTATATAAAACTATTTGGTAATGTTTATTATGATGAATCAAAATAAATTTGTGATATAGATATGTTTAGTGAATCACTTAATGATATTTAATATGAAATTAAATATTATTTAAAGAAAATTTCTATTAATTTTTTCACATATTTATTTTTATACATCAAGAAGCTACATGATGAAAAAACATAAATATGGTCGGAAGCTGATGTAATGAAAGAATCATTGCCTAAAATTTCTTATAAGTACACCACTCATAAAAAAATGGTTGAGGAAAAGGAATAATCTATTTTAATTAATAATAAAATAGTTTCCCCAATTGAATAAGAATTAAAGAGATTTTTTAGGGAAATATATGGCTAAGAATATCTTTTTTAAGTGGTTTATTTGTTGGATAAATAATAAGAAGTATCAATTAATATCAAGGATGTTCAATTAAAGATTAGATAAAAAATGGTGAAAGAGAATCAAACATTTTAATGAGAGATGAATAAAATTCATGTAGATGATATTCCCAAGTTGATGAAATAATGTGAGAATATGGAGAAAAAACTTTAAGACTAGAAGAACTAAATGTATCTAAGATCATGGGAGTTAGAGGAAAATGTGATAAATTTATAAAACATCCAAGAAGAATATTCACAAATAGAATAAATGAGGAATTTTATAAAAATTGGTTATAATAGTAGTCTTTACTGAAAAAATTCTCATGTTGGTGGTAATAAGAGTTTGATATTATCTGGAGAAAAATAAACTACAAGACCTGGGAGGTGGTAATAAATTTTCTTAATACATTTATTTGGAATAATATATTTTTAAATACTATTGTAGTTTTAAATTAAAAAATGTGTAAATTATGGGTGAATAAAAACGTTTAAACCCCACCAAAATTTCAAGGTCAGATAAGAGAAACTATTATAAGAGAAACTATTCAAGACCAGACCAAAAGTGTGGTGTTTCTACCTGAAAATAACAAGTTATACAAGAAAAGAATCTCCCCATAGTACTCTAATATGAAAAATAAGGAGATTATTTTATATAAAATTAGGGATATTAGAGGGATGAAAACAATAATACTAAGTTTTTTTATAATATTTCAACATATGAATATCAGATAAGGCATGAACTTATGGAGATAATAGATAATGTAAATTAAATAAATATTTTATCGTTGAAAATTTCATATAAAAATAGTAATATGTCAACTAAGAATATATTTGACTACCTTGAAAATATTAATGAATATTGAAATAGTGGTAGTCATTTCTATGAAGAGTGCTAATATATAATAATCAATAAATATTAATTTTCTAAATATAGGACAAAACAACAATAGAAATTGAAATAAAGAAAATACGATTAATCTTCAATGAGAAGTAAACAAAATAAAGAAGATTATTCAACATAATACTCATAATAAATTAGTGAACATAGATAAAGAGGGTGTTATTCCTGAATAAATTATTTTTCTTCTATAGTAGGAGAGGATATATCATAGACCATTGTGATATTTTTATGAAAATCAAGGTTGAAAAGTAAAATATAGAATAAATAGTAGATATGATCAAAGAAAAAAAAGAATTATCTTAGTTGATTATATCCCTGAAGAATAACGTGAGATTTTTTTCTAAAAAGGGTAACTAAAATAGGGGAGAAATGTTTTTGGAAGGTGAAAACTATTAGTTCCTATAGATAAAAAGTTTTTTACTTGGAATCATAAATAATTGAAATTTTGAAATAATAAAAATAAAAAGATGATGAATCTTTGTTTCAAGAAAGTTGCAGTGAAAAGGAAAATATCACATAAGATAAAGGTTAAGAATGTGGATATGAAGTGACTAAAAATGTTACCAAACCTATTGTAATTATTTAAAAACATATAGAAAGTAAAATAAAATGACATTGATTTTATTCCCAAAGTGTTAGAACATATTCCATATTTGAAAAAGTTATAAAATAATAAGTCCATGTTACTCAAGGAACTCCAAAATTATAAAATCATTTGTGAAACTAGCATAATGAGTAATTAAAATTATGGAGCCGAAAAGGAAAGAGTTTATAGATCAAGATCCCAAACTCATCAATATTTATACAATTAAATTGTTTATAAAAATTCAACATACTCCCTAATATTTATAATAGTATTTCTTTTAAAGGGAATTGATAGTGATATGTTAAGGGGAGACCTGATAAAATTTTTAATTTCTAAAACATGATAAGAATTTATCCATTATGTGACAATAAAGTTTTTATCTCATTAAAAAATTTAAAACTTAATCATCTTAGTTGGTATCTGGTCTCAACTAATATCATTCATTCATTGAGATTATATCAAAAGTTAAAAAATAATCATGATCATGAGTGACATAATGAAACCCTTGAGGGGGATATGATTATGATGTTAAATTATATTCATTTTATGAATTTATAATTCTAGATAGGATACGAGAAAGATAAATTTTAAGGTATGTTGATAAATTTTTCCATATTTTTTGATTTATTCTCAATCCATTTATAAATAGGGAGTGATTATTAAACAAAAAATCTATTAGAAAGAGGGAAAATATACTTTAACTTGAATATTTTGGATTCTTTTATTTAGTTCAAGTGATGGTTAATGATATTTCGTGAAAATATATTCGCATATCTCATAAAAAGTGAGGTTAGAGTTTCTATCACATTATAGAAACTATATGGGAAACCATTTTAACAAGGTTAGTTAGTCTTTTTGTTCTATATTGGGATAGACTTGTAGACCTAGAGTAATTTAATTGATGGCTCATTACTAAGAATATTTTTATGCCACACATTAATCATATGTAGATTAATGATTCCTTTAATATGGGAGAAGTGAAAAAATAGATATCATAAAATGGGAGAAAAGATTAATATTACAATAATCATATAAAAATGATATTTCTGGGAAATATTCCCCACACGTCAAGAACATTTTATTTATTATAAATTGGGGGGGATAAAAAGGGAATTGATGAATAGACATTCATATGAATTTATTTGTTGAAATTAAATGGTATAGAAAAATTATCTAAATAAGAGAATGAAGAAACCAAAGGTTTGTGTTTGTTGATTTTCTTATCCATATGTGTTTTGAATTATCATTTCAATATGATTTGGGTGGTGGAGGAAGACACCAATGAAGGATATGAAGGTACTTCTCATTCAATAATGGTTAAAGGGGAGTGAATATAATTATTTATAAGTATCCTTTATATCTTATGATAGATAAGATAATATTTAGTCAAATTAAATGTGATATTTCTTTAAGAAGTACTATTTATTATTTACAATAGTGTTGTGGAGAAAGAAAAATTGGATACTGAACTGACTTCTGAATATCTTGTGAAGCCATGATTAGTGAAGAGAATGAATACTGTTCAATTATTTAAGTTGTTGGCTAAACAGTAAGATTTAGAACTAATATTGGTGATGCAAAATCTTAATGAGATATTTAGAATCTATCCCTATTTAAGTGTGCATGAATTCTACTATAATTAATGAATAAATTCACTTAGATTAATGTTTATAGAAGCTAAATTAAAGCTATATGATTTAATGAAATGAATTTATATTGAAAAATCTCAAAATAGAGTAATTTTATAATGTATGACTTTTAAATTAAAGATGTTGAATTTTTGAAATATTATGATAATACCCAAAGTTATTATATTTATTTTATAATTTTTGATTGGTTAATGAGAAGAATATAATTGACATAGATATTATTTGAAGAAATATATAATTTTTTAATTGAATTAGAAAATTATTGATGTTTACAAGACCCCTTTTACTTTGTAATATTTAAACTAACAAAGAAATGTAGAAAAATGGTAAAGTATTAACTTCTTATGGTTCATTATAAATTTCATAATTTAAAATTTTGATTTAATAATGTTTCTTCCTGAAACCATATTTTTATGTCATAAGTTCATAAAGTGATCTCCATGATTTTATAAGTTGAATTTCAGACTGCACAAGGTGAGTTTGGATCTTCATATGATGAACTATGAAGATTGTAAAGTGAACCATGAATAATATTAAGGTGACCCATGTGGGTTTTAAGGTTAAGGATAAATAAGAATAAGTTAACACTCAACTTATGAAGTGACATATATCTAAAAATTATAAAGGCTTGGGAATTTAAGGTTTGTTCTATACATTTTAAGGCAAACCTTAAAGTTTTTAATGTGATTTTATAACTTCATCTACTTATATATTTTTTTTGGAAATTTCTATAATGAATAATAATGAATTAAATTAACATATGTGATGCATTGATGATTCTTTAGTGGATTAAACATCACAAATTAATTGTTATTTAGAATTGATGAATGAGATCAAAAAAAGTTGGGGTTTATCCATATAATTAATAAATGAAATAAAAACTCCTTTTAAAGTCTTTTAGGATGGAATACATTCTTGGAATGAAGCCCATAAAATGCATAGACTAAATCCTATAAATTCAAAGACCAAGCTTACATTTCCCAAAGGACTAATGGCCAAAGGCTAAACATTCATCACGCTGATATCCCATTAAACCAATCAAACCCTATTAATCCTAGTGTTCCACCATTCATAGTGACCATCATTGGATTCTACAAAAAATACTCCATAGAATGGTAGATCTTCCATCTCCACTACAAGATGAATCCCACCAATATAATTCATTCTCATATTGATGATAAAGTGGTGTCAATATGAATGTACCTTCATCCTGAGTACCATTAGTATTTGAAGCCACAACCCTTGTGGTCGACACCTGCATAAGGCCAACTATATCAGTCATTGATGATATAATTTATATTTTCATTCAATAATATATTGATCACCTGCAGATATTCCACCATGATTTATTTACACCATAATCATATCCATCCATCACTATACTAACTCCCTTTAGTGAGGGTCCTTCTTCCATCAATGTCGGTCATCATATAATGATATCTTTGATGAGTACTTAGTCCCCCCATCTATATTAAGGAATATTTCACCAATTAATGAAAAACCATTTTCATCTTTTATCAACTCCAAACCATAAGACAACCTCAATTATGGAGTTTAGTTTATACCGATATACACAAAAAATATGAGACACGATACTATATGAAATTTATCATCACACTTTGCAAATTCCTAAACAATTCCTACATGCATGGAAATGGATAATCCTCATGGTGTTAAGAACTTCCAGTGGATAAGGAAGAGAAAACCTAGTCATAATCTTCCTTTGAGAGAGATCTTGAACATTAAATCTCCCTTTTGGTGGAATTTCAATCATAAGATTGCTTGATTGAGAAAAATAACTTTATATTGTGAAAAAGAAGATCGAAGTAGAAGAAAATTATTAGAAAACATAAAATGGAAATATTATACAATAAATTACTCCCAAAATAATATTTGATGATTCTTGGGATACTCTACCAAGAATTTAATATCAGAAATGGGGTTTCGAATGTTAATTTGAAATTAAGATATTAGGTTTTTAAGTTCTTTAATATTTAAAAAGAAATATAGGGATCATAATGAAATTTCATAGACTTTCATTACAATTGATAATATGAGACATGTTTTAATAATATTATTAAAGTATTATTAGTATAGAGATTATGTTACTAATTTATTACAAATATTTTTGGGATATTTTTTGAAAAAAATATCTCTTGATTTAAAGTAAAATGAAATGAATATTTTGTTTGCAATGATTAAATACATATAAATTGATAAGAATTAGAAGAAGGTATTCTTAGACATAAATTGGATATAATAAGTTAATGATAAGGAATATTCAGAGATCATGGGAGAATTTCCACATGGTGAAATTGAGGAAAATGAACTAATGGATAATGGAACATAAATTGTAAAATATTTTTAATATTTAATACATTTAAAATAAATTTTAGTGATCTATGAATATATAATTTTAGAAGAAAAAATATAAATATAATAACAAATTGAGTATAAGAATAAAAAAACTCAATACTTTTTTGAAGAAGTAGACCTCTCTATGTATCGATGGAGAAAACCCCGATTATATATTGATGGGTTAAATTAGCATCTTAAATTATAAAAAAGAAAATGAAAAGTATAAAATTGTAAATAGACTACATCCATGTGATTCCTAGTATTAATGAAGTCTAAAATAGTGACATAGAAACGGGGATAGAAGATGAAAATGAATTGTTAAGTTTATTAATCATATATCCACTATCATATTACTCTTTGGAAGTTTAATACCTTGATGTTTTTAAGTTAATACCACTATATTATATATTTTACAATGTCATATTTATTGATCTTAGGTAGACACTGTGTTTATTTCACTCTAGAGGATTATCACCAGGTAGTTGTAGACTGTATATTCAAGGAGGAGACAAGATCATATGATGCAATGGAATCTTATTTCTTATTATGGATATTGTAACACCCCAAACTTTCATGGTACGCTTCTCTTTGAATAATAAAATAGCTTGTGTTGTACGCAAATTTGAGTTCTAACACACCACTACCAATCAAACTATCCATTATAAATAGTAATACTCCCTTTTTGGAATTTTATAAATTTTATCTTTCAAAAGGGAATTCATTTTTGGATTCGGAGTATCAAAATTATCTTAGGGTGAATTTTTGGTATTTTTTCTAAAAACTTTTAATTTTTTATGAATAGTGAAAAACACTGAGTTATTGTATAAAACTATCTTTTTATTTAAATAATTATTTATTTTATTTAAGTTTATTTTAGGTCAAAATAGATACATAGTATCTATATATGTTCAATTTAATTCATTGGAGTCCGTTTATAATAATTTTAGATATATAAAACTTTTATTGAACTTTTTACCGTCTTTTACCCACCTCCTAGGAGCATTTTCAAATTAACGTAAAACCTAATTTCACTAATTATTTGAGTTTAATTTCAAAAATATTAGAGAAATGGTTGATATCAGTAAGTAAAATTTGGTTCAATGTGACGGAAATATTTTTCGGTGAATAGTAACTTTTGACTTTTATTTACCATAGTTAAAAGAAAATAGGGTAATTAAATGTAAAAATGATATTATTATTACCCTAAAACATATCATAATTATATTGGATAAGTTTAATTCGACCAAAAACAACCTTATGAATAAATCATTATCCTTTAGGTCTACTTGGATTAGATTAGGACATTTATTATTATTTAATTCAAAGATGAGTTAAAAGTGTTAAATTGAAAGTTTAATAACTAAACCATTTTAATATAGTGTTACACATAAGATAAAATTGACTATAAATATTAATTATAAATATAAAAATATTTCCTACATAATGGTATTTTATTTATATTTTTTAGACATTAAATAATTAAATTATTTATGACACAATGATGATGGAGTAATTACTTAATTAATGAGATAGTAAAATAATTGATATTATAAATATCAAAATAAATGTAATTTGAGACTTTTTATGCATTACAATAATTTTATAGGTTAATATTACATTTTAGGGTTGGTTAGATGAATTTTTTTCGAAGTAATAATGTTGTTATGAATTTAGAAAAATCAAAATACCAAATAGTGTCAAAATTGACATAAAAGAGTTTTTAAAACAAATATAATATTATTAATTGATATTTTATTCCTAAAAATATATGGTTCAAAAAAAGTACTTATATAATTATAGGTGTATCATTAATGAACCATTTGGGGTTCTCTTGGAAGTTTATAGTAAGTTTATTAACCATTTAATATAAAAATACAAAGAGACATGGTAAATGCCAAACTATTTAACTAAGAGTTAAATCTAAAAGATAAGGTTAATATAGTTACCCAAACCTGTATAAAACATATTTGTTAAGTTTTTTTAACAATGAAAACCTTATCCTTTAACTAATTCATTTTGGAGCCATTATAAACCTAAAATTATTTTATTATAAAATAATATTTCTAGCTTTTGGTAAGGTGCCCCTCACACCTCTTATAAAAGGGAACTTCCCTTTCTCTCTAATTCACACCTTAAAAGCCATTTGGGTTGGCCAAAATCTTCCCAAATACCCCATAAAATATCCTCCCATTTATCCTAGAGGACTTCATTTAGTCAGAATGCCAACCTAAAAATCCCTTTTGATCAAATCAAAAGGAAGAACCCGAAAAAGAGGTAAATATTTCATCTCCTCTTTCAAGTTCTTTTCTTCTTCCATTTCCTCTTTATTTTTTTCCACTATAAAATAATAACTACAGTATCTTCTATATACTTTTATGTTATTATAAATATTGTATAACCATATTCATTATTCTATCCATCCTTTGAATGGAATGTCACCATACGTGCGTATGTACGGCTTACCGCCTCCACGTCGTGGTGTAATTTTTATTCAATACATTATTATTTGGATGGGTATAATAATGATTTGTAATTTATGTAAATAATAAATATAACATGATAATTATTCTTTATATATGATATACCATCAAATTATATATTATTTTAATATCAAAATAATGATATTTTCGCTCGTGCGTACGTACGGATTACCGTCTCCACGAAAGCGATGAGATTCATTCCCCATCATATCCATTCAAGACTATTTTTAATTTGATGATTAAAAATAATGTTTAAATACTTAATATCATCCTGAATATGAATAATATACATTATATCCATAACAAACATTACTTATGTTATAAATCATATAAAGGAAAACGAATTAGTTAACACCCGAAACGACGATAATACTAAAATATTATTAACAATGAAATATTAGAAGATCATATATGATATCATATTAATGTATATAGTTATTGAATAATTTAGTAACAATTATTTAACCATTATAAAAGTGTTTAACCTACCCTCGACCAAGGAAATGTACAAGTTAAGGGTTAATTTTACAATCTCTTCATTATCCGATGTTATTTTTACGTAAGTATCTACTGGGGCCTCTTTATCATCCACGTCCATGCTTCTTACAAATGTATTTCAAAACATTTTTACTATTTACTAGACAATGGGTTAAATTTATTTATACCATTATTTACCTTATATGTTTTTAAAGGAATCTTTTCGTCGTTTTCCAAACAAGGTACTTTATTACCTTTTCGACAAAAATAAGGTAAGAATGTTTTTTAACTTATACGGCGGGTGAGGCTATTTTCTGCCGTTATAACATCATCGAATCTTCCCTTACAATTTTATAAGAATATTTTCAAAATAAATTCTTGCTTTTATAATTATATGACTTTTAAACGATTTAAAAATAGTAAGATATATCTCTCTAAAAAAGGTTTTTATTTCATCTATGTCAACATTCTTTGATTGATTTTAATCTTGTTTGAAGTTGATTTATTATGATACAAATCTACCATTTTGTATTGATGTTTTTGTGGTATGTTTGACTATGGATGTGTTATTTTTCTTCCATTCATGGTTTATGGATAACGTATTGACATTTCGTTTTCTAGTTTTAATATGAATTTTTTTATGTTTAAAACATTTCATATGAGGAATGCATTGGACTTAGTAAGTGACAGGGGGAGATCTCTATAGATCCTCGATGCATCGGTAGGTCTCAAGAAACAACTATACGTGGAATTAGCCAAGGCCTTTCTCAATTTTATTTATGGTTTTGTCCAAGGCCTTAATCATTTTTAGACATCTTGTCCTAGGCATGGACAAAAATTTTCACAATGTCCGGCATTATACATTCCTTCATTATGAAAATAATATTAATGGTTCATGTGGTAATTTTACTAGTATAATACCCATGATTTTGTTTTATTATTTCATTATTTACTCAACTCATATTCCTTCTATAGAAGTATTCAATTTTATTATTGGTAAAGTCATGTGGTTTCAATTTTTAACCATGCTTAATATTTATGTTATCTTCTGTTGTATTGCTTACCCTTACTGAGTGTTTGAGCTCACCCCTTTCTTAGGTTTCATTTTCCCATGATATGAAGAAGTTAGTTATGAGTGAATTGTAGGCATAATCTAGGAGTCTTGAATGTTTCTAATGGAATAAATTTGTGTTGTATTTCTTTTCAAGTTGTAAAGATGAACTTATGTGAGAATCCTGTTTCCAATAATATAAATTAATCGGTCTTTCGAGACATGATTTCATTATGATCATTCCAATTTATGTAATAATGAACCAACTCTAGGTAACTAGGGTCGGGGTGTTACATAAATTCTACAAGAGATTAAAGGACATGTTTTATGGTTTATGAGAGTTAGTATAATCCATTAGGATACTGTGAATATAGTGATATATTATGTATGTATGTGAATTATAATGGGATACTTTGTATGGGCATGATTCATTTTGGGTACATGATGATAACTACCCACACCACTTATAATCGATGATAAGATTATATTGGAAAATATATGTATCAAATGATCTCAAACATAGAAAGGATATAGTCCCCAAAATTGGGGATATACCTTGAAAGAATATATATTGACATCTTTATAACAACATTTTATGGAGTTATTTTGTGTTTTAAATGAAATAAACAGAACCACTTATATTAACTGTAAAATTTGATCAAATTCCATATGGAGTGAATGTTTATATGAAAAATTAGAATTTGTTAAAAATAGTAACACCTTATTCGCCCCCGTTAAGGAGACTACTTTGATCTAATGGGACTCACATGGCTTGTATTTAAAATTCCATAATTGTTGTATTAACCTCTCTAAATCCCTACTCATTATAAAACAACTGTTGAATTAGGTTAATAATTTCTATGAAATACACTATGATAGTGAAACACTACTTTATTTGAATTTACAAGGAATCATAAACCTCCCTAGATTCATCAGATTTACATGTATTTTCCTCTATATGAAAACACTACACTCTTTAGTGAGTGACACTATTTCAAATTCATTAAGATTTATTTCAGTTGAGATGATATTCATCACGAATTTTTTATACAATGTATTTTTGGAAAGTTCCTATAAAAATAGAATATATAATTATATATTATAAAAAAATTAAATAATCATTTTGAAATAATTTTATCCATTCTTATCTATATCTTTATCTCTTTGAAGCAATGAATTCGGTGGATCATAAGCCTTTACATCACAATAAAAACACTTAATAATCACTATCCCATAGTCTCTTTCCATTATTTTATTCTTTTTATATATCAATTAACCTGATAATTTTAATTTTAATTTATCATTATGATGATTCCATTCGTGAAATTTAAATTCCAGTTCAAATATAACTTCCACTTTTTGTCACAGAGACTGTTCCTTATTTCCTACCTAGATAATATTGCCAACTCTTGTCGTAGTTTCTACATATACCACTATAGTATTGGTTTAATTGATGCTGGGGAATTTTTCATTATCTCTCATTATTTTTTCTGATAAAATTTCACAAATATCATTTCTAGAATTTTAATTATATATTGATTCCCTTTTGTGAATTTATTAAATATGGTGAAATTTTAATTGGTGATTAATAAAAAGACAATCATCTTCATTTTATATCTATTGATCTCCTAGTTTTTTTCTAAAATATTTTCTATACTAAAATAAAATTTCATATTTTTTATTCTTAGTTACTATAAGATAACCACTTTTTCCTAACTTAGTAGCCATATTTCCAGTTCCCTTAAAATTTAGTCTTTCCTCATTGTTTGAATCCACCCCACTCCTTCCAAGATAATTTGGTGTGATTCTTCCTTCCTAAGTTATAGGTGTTTGATAATAGATCATTTCTCACGGGTCTCATCCATGAGATTCTCATGTATATAGATTTCTCTAATTGAGTGGGAGGTGAACCATGGGATAACATTTCATTATTTATGAAATAATTAGCATAATGGTCAAAAATACTACTATAATTTCATTACTCCATTATTCCTTGGTTATTAGATTCTAGGTGTTTAAATTGAATTTTCATATCATAAACTTAAGCATTTGAATCGTCTTTAACTGCCACTTCATTAATTGTGTCTCTTCTTCCTCAATTTTCATTTTGTTATTAATGGTCACTAAGTATGTTATATAAATTCTAGAGTTTATAATCTAATATATCACTATATTATACTTCTTATATATTTTTTAATAAGGTTGGTAACATTTCCCTCAACCAATCATAGAAAAATTACATCAAAAGAGAAGGAAATTACTGGTGTTGACAAAACTATTGGGAATAATCTTTGAATATTTCCCACGATTCATATAAGGCCTCTTTATTTGTTTTAAAAATGTAGAGAAAATGGTCCTTATATCCATAGTCATCTCTGTGGGATAAAATTTCAATATAATAAATTGAAAATATACCCCAATTTTGTGAATTAATTATCCTCTTATTTCAGCAGACATGCTCTTACTGGTCATTATAAAAATTAAGGAAAATAACTCATTTTGAGTTCAAATACACTCACTCTAAACAATTGGTAATAATTCCTTAGTAAAGGCTGGTGAATTCTATAAATGAAGGCCATTGAAAAATTTTATGTGTTTTAGGTTAGATTTTAATCTAAAAACTTCTTATACAATGTGTTATATTAATACATGTGGGATTTACGAAGACTTAATTGCATTTTAAATCACTTATCCATGGTACTCTATGATCATTTTGGATGATCACTACAGGAAATTGAGGTTCATATTTTCTCTTCTACCTTCTAGTATATTTAACTTCATCCATGTATTTTATTGTTTTATCTCTAATTATGTGAAAATGGCTTTATATCATTGGAATAATATGTATCATGTTTTCACATACATAGAAAGTGTGAATGCACATGATAAATTAGATAACTGTATATAAAAGTTTTCTAAAGTGTTAAATAAATTTAAATTTAGAATATTTAATAATGATATATCAAGAGTAATCCATATTTTTATATTTTCTATATAATATAAACCTAAAAATAAGATTGAATATATTTTCCTATATAATCAAGCTAGACATGATTGATATATAGTAGTGTAGTGTTGCTAAACTGACTCCCTAAAAAGTCATTGGGTGTTATAATAAATTAACAAGAGGTTACCCTAGGCAGTATCCATTAGGATAGAAAGAAAAATTTATAGATCATGAATTCTTATATGAGAATGTGAATGAGAAATTCTATGTTGTGAATTAAAGTATGTGAATGAGTAACATAGAGACAAGTAATAGAAAATTAATCAGTGGAAACAAGAACAATAGAAAAGAATATAAGGGTTTCTAAAACAATTGAGAATCAGTGGGGGTGTTGGGATTGGTTTTATTTCTCTATATCTCTTATGCATGAATTCCATAGTTATTCTCTAGTAAACTCACAATATATTTCCATGTGATATTCTGAGCCACTATGTTGATTATTAGTAGAATTACTTTCAATAAGGTTTCCTATTCTAATAATACTAATAGAATTGAGCTCATTATGGTTTGTGATTATTGTGTTCTTTATTCTCTCAGAATACTCTCAAGATTTGGAGAACTAAGTCCCTAATTTAAGTGAAATATTTTAGATTTCAACTCGCATTTCTTTGTCCAATATTTATTGTTCATCTAGTAGTTTATCATTATATAAAATAATCATTTATTGATGAAATATATAGTTAGAATCTAATTCATTCAGGATTTTAGAAAAAATACCCAAGTATAACTCTTCATAACTCCAATATGTTTTTATACACATATGATACTTCTATATAATCTTTACATAAAGAGTAATAAAAAAATTCCCAAATGTTGATCATAAGAAAACTTACTTAAGTAGCTAGGTATCCTCTTTCTTTGACTAACACTCTAGAAAATTTAAATCTCTATTATATCCTCCCCAAAAGTTTAACTTCATACTATATTCATTGGTTCTTTATAATGTACTTCTTCTACCTTTCAAAGACCATTCCATGTGGATTGGATAGTAATGCGACCTCTCCAAATGACTAAAAAATTTCATTTCCTTTCATTAACCCCTACTACCTTGCCAATATATATTGACTTATATATCCCTTTAATAATCTCCCATTTCATAAACTTCACATATAATTACCAGATATAGGTAGATAGAATTTTATTGGTATTTCCTTGGTCCATATATATCATTAATGTGATCCATGGGATAAATACCATAATTTATAGATCTAGATTTTTTCCATTAATTCCTTCCTAATTATTCATTTAGAGTTGTTTTGTAGTGTTTAGATTCACAAGAACCTTTTTGGGACATTTTCATACATTTTAGATTGAATTACAACATTTTGTAAAATTAGATCGCTAAGTATTTCTTGGATGTGATATATCCTATGATGTAGACTGTAATTATAGTGTATAATAAATATAGTCTCAAGCTGGTGGGATTTTGGTTATAATGAAAAACTAGTGTATCTTGCGTTGGTTCATGATATTGGATTTCATGAGAAAATATTAGTATACAAAATATCTCTACTTATCCCCCACACTATGTGATAATTGACGCAATCCAGATATGTTGACTTAGTGTC
Organism: Viscum album; assembly: GCA_963277665.1. NCBI lineage: Eukaryota > Viridiplantae > Streptophyta > Magnoliopsida > Santalales > Viscaceae > Viscum > Viscum album. The sequence goes on along the minus strand of OY728162.1, from coordinate 209,215,546 downwards.
AATTTAAAAGTAAGTATAGTCTTGTATTAATGAATGTGAAATGCCTTTTTATTCCTAGAATATTCTCTATATTTCATGAAATAACCTATTTTCCTTCCAATAATCTTGATCTCATGTTCTCCATATAATGTTCTCTATGATAAATGACTTGTGTTTTTTGTTACTCTATACTACCTATGTGACACCTTCTTAATTGATGGACCGAGACTATTTTTTGTCAAATAATATTACCATAATGTTCTTAAAGTAGCTTATGTTGTTGCCAATGTAGTATTTACCCTAAAATGTGAATTTAAGTGATATTTCTTCATCTTCAATTCATTATTATAAAACCTTCTCCCTTATACCCAGACATGTCCAAAAATCATTGAATCATCACCAAACCTATCAAAGAAAAATTTTATCGTTAATGAATTGAAATTAATTAAAATATATTTAATATTAAAATCTTGTCCCAAAAACTATAAGAATTATAAAAACAATCTTAATTATTTAAAATAATAAAAAACACATAAAATATGCTTAAAGACTATTCTAAATAAATTATATTTTAGTAAAACATAATGAACCAACAAGTAAAAAGGTTGATGTTTTTATACACCCAGTATTCATAAATTTATTTCATTCTTATCCCTATGGGGATCACTAAGGAACCCCAATATACTAGGGTCATTCCATTAGTAGATATTAATTGTAGTACCCAACCTTATCTACTTAAGGATTCATGCCTATATTTCAAATGGATTGCATGGGTGCCTCCCTCTTCTAAGTTTCCCACTTTAACTAAGTTTTCCACCTATTCCCTAGATACATCATTGAAATTTTCGTAACTCTTTAACCTAGATAAATCCCCGTAAGAGTTCATTTTTCAAGGCATATTCCACAACCACCTGATATATATGATTGAGTAGTTTTCTATATTCATATGGGATATAGAATAATGTATTCCATTAATAGTGGATCTCCCCTGGGGTTTTCTCCCTAAACAGTAATATCTTTAGAGTATTTTAAAAATGTATTCAATTTATAACAAGATACCTTCTCTTGAAGAATCAATTAAACTCTCTAAGGTTATCCTACCTAGTGTGCCTATTTTTTCTGAATTGTCGTTATGCTCACCAAATTACATTTTATAATCCCTAAGAATTTAATGATCTAGGGATGTAAATAGGATACAATTATGGTGTACATACCTCCACACAATTACTTGAGTAACCTATCAATTTATACTATAAATGGTTTCTCATGATTAGGGTTCACACCAAACCATTTCTAGGTACCATTCACTTAGTATCCCAACCCACATGACATTATGTTACAAGTAAATGATCTTAGTCATATGAACATATACTTCTACAAATTTAGTCCAGGATGCACGATGATAAAAGGAAAACCATCTCTCATGGTTGCATGATCTTAAAAGGCATCACATTGGTTCTTATCACATGAACATAAAAAGTAAAAAATGTATCTTTAAATGAAACCAAACAACAAGGGTTTTTATTTCTTCCTCTTATACATGTAGGAAGAACTTCTCATGGGCTTAACATCGAATCCAAAAAATATTATACCTTCTTGGATTATTAAAAATTCTAGATTATCTATCCATATGAATTTTATCTACAGGGTTGTTATTCAATGAGGGATGAAAAAGAACATCTATTACACTCTAACAAAAAATGTATGATATTAATCAATTTCCTTTTAAAAAATGTAACTAGTATTATTTATTGGATGGATTTCTGAGAAATGCGTAAAATATAAAATAGAGTACCACAATAGATAATAAGATTTATTATGGGATGAGTCAATGTCTTATCGTCTTTATTAAAATATTTATATACCAAAGAGGAAAAACCAAATGGGATCGTGGGAAACAACAATATCTCCAAAAATGGCGAACCCTAGGAAAACTTATTTACTTATGATAGAGATTCATTGACCATTCATTCTAATTTTTGACATTGTACTCATAGGTTCTTTGTTGATGTGTTCTTCCTAAATATCTAAAAGGTGTTCTCAATGAAAGTACCATAAGGTATTAGGATCCCTATTTAGGATGCTAAAAATAACGGGAGAACATGTATTGTTGTGAATTACTAACCAATGCCACCCTAAAAATATGTTGTATCCTCTATGACCATCACAACCACATACTCTTAAACAAATATTGTTATCCAATCAACACCTTTAGTGTTTAATGGTAAATTTCAGTGTGTGAGAGTACCATCATAATAGAATAATCCCTATTTTAGAGGTATCCCACCCCAATCTAGATAAAATAAAGCCACAAAAACTATTAATTCAATGAAAAGTCCTCATGGTGTAGATGAACCCAATTGAAACATTAAACCACATAGGGATATTATCCTCAATACAAGAAAATGTTTACCTTATATGTTTGTAGAGTCTAAGAAGGTATGTTCTTATTAGAAACCTTAGAATTTATTTGGACAAACCCAATTAAGAAAGGTATTTGTAATCACCAAATATCTCAAATCACTAATAAAAATGTTTTATAATCTCTAACCCCTACTATAAAAAACAAAATAGAAGGATGTCATCCTAGAGTAAATAAATTATTAAAAATTAGGAACAAGTTCACACCCTTGGTATTAATAACATTCCCATGTCCCAAAAATATATTATTAATGTATCCCAAGGGACGTTCCATATGATCATTACTAAGAAAACATAGACATTAATAAGGAAATATAGAGTGATTTATTAATAATAATGTTCACCAAAAAGGGAGAATACCAACCACGGTGGAGGTATTCCCTATATTGACATGTGAAAAAACACAGGAGATTCTCTAGAGAGAACCCATCACAGGGGTCTTACTTAAAAAATGTTAGTATCAACCTCAAAGGTCCTCTCAAAAGTTACTAGGAATAATAAATAACCACGGAGGTACTAACCATGTGATTAGTCTTAAAGATCCTCCTGAAGACAAAATAGTAAGCTGACAAGGAGGTTAGTCTATAAATCAATAGAAAAATATCTTAATTCCTTATCTATTCTATTTATCACGAATGTACACCCCATTATAAAAAATAGTTCCAGAGTGTATGTCCTCACCAAAATAAAGAACCATAAAATTTTAAAAATTTAGGTCCATCCCATGGAATTGTATACATATATCCTCCCAATGTTAGTAGTTAGAAAATATACAATCCTAAAGGTCCTTGTAAGGATAGTATTTTTAGAGGTTGTCCCAATGATGAAACACCTAATAAATATCGAGATCTTGTTTATGTGGACGATCAAGATGATTTTCATATCGGTCCTTCCTATGGTGTATCATTTGTAGGACCTCTCAATAACGAATAAAAATATTTACATTGAGGTTATCATCATGTCAATAAAATAATGAGTATTAACCAAGTAGTCCATCATCATGATGAATATTTTTTATGTAACCCATACGCCACATCGGTTTCGTATAAGGACCCAGCCTTAAAAAATTTCATATTTTTAGGTTTTATTTCAGGAATTCTATTTTCATACTTTTGAGGATCTTATCAGGATTATAGTTTTAGTGAATTAAGCCATATATTGTAAATAACAAAGTTATATATTTAAACATGCACACTTATACTCAGTATATATTTTACACACAATATAAATGTTTTAAATATAAAAAAAATTCTTTTTAAGAAACATCTTTATAGTATTTATATCAACTTCATCATTTTCCCTAGTCATTCATAAAACCTTTTGAAAAACATTTAAAAAGGGGGGAAGAGCAGAGAAATCATAGTAAGATAAATAAGAAGAACAAATTAGTTAGTTCATTAAAAAAATGAAAACCCATTAAAATATTACCTTTATAACAATATTCTTTTAGAATATTAAATAAACGATTTCCACATGAAAGATGGACACTTCTGTCTCAAATAAAAACTTTAAAACTGATAGTAAGAAAATAAAAAACCATTATAGTTCACTTAGAGCATTATATTCAAAACTCATGTAAGATATAACTAGAGCCTAGTTAAATACATAGGGTAAACATCACTAGTTAAATCCATACAAATTTCTATTTATGGTAAGAAATATTATCTAATATATTTTAGAGATATAGTGGGGAAAAATCATCATATAAGCTATATTAGGCCCATCCATATTATAAGATGTATCAAGAACACCTGTAATATAAGTTGTAATGTGGTTTTTAGTTATAGAAGCTACATTAGAATTAATTGTTCATAATACTAAATACCCATGTACCAGATTATTAATAAAACACTTTATGCTTACACCATTTCATCATAAAATCATCAAAAAACTATTATAAATGCATATGAAAATACCATTCGGGTATCAAAATAATCATTCATTTTAGAAAAACAAATTCAAAACTAAATATCTTGAAAAATGTAAATAGGGTTTTTTTGTTTAAGAAAACATTAAATACATTAATTTAATCCATAAATTAAATAATAATTGTTATATCAAAAGAAACATTGATGACGTATACATTAAAATAGATAATTTATTTTTTATTTTGTGAAGAAAATAAAATGGCACCATAAAAGATTATTTTAAAAACCATTATAAGAAATAGAAATAAAATTTACTTTATAATTAAATTATATCCATATAAACACATATAGAATTTGTTTTTAATATCATGGACATGGAAGATAGATATTTAGAAAAATAAACTCTAAAACATTAAAAATAAGGTTGCTATAATAAGTATCCATAATATAAAATAAAAAAAGATTAATTTTTAAAACATTGTAAATAAAGATAAATATTTTCAAATTTGACCTTTATAAATAATTGATTCATAAATAAGATTTTTTTTTAAAAATTTATAAGAACATGAACATGATATAAAATTATTTGTAAAGGAAACATTAAGATAGGATTTGAAAAATAAAAACCTTATCTTGAGTATGAATAATCATTTTAATTCTTTATATTCCTAAATAATAAACTGTTGTTATTTTTTACTTTATTAATAACCATTTTCATGTTACTTATTTCTTTTATTTCCATATTATAATAAATTACACAATCAATTAACCTCACATAAGATGTCATGATGATATTCGGCTCATATGTCCAAAATGAGTTTATTCGGCTGATAATAGAAAAAAAAGTAATTATTCAATCATTTATTGAATAATAATCATGACATAATTATAATTTTTAGATATATATTATTATTTAAAAATTAACCATGAAATATGATAAATAAAATTGATCTACATTAAAATCATGGAGGTAGTAGGTTGTACTTGCGCATGAGTAAAATTTCTATTTTTCAAAAATCATTATGGAAGGAGGTAAGTATTATTTTATATTTAAAGAATCATTATTATATAATAAATTTTATATTAATTATTTTTAGGAAAAAATATCTAATAGAATTTTCTCGGTGTTTTTGGTTGTGATTGTATTTTGTGAAAAATCCAGATGATCGTGAATGAGAATGGTTGGCATTTTTCAATGAATTTTTTTAAGGTGATGTAGTTTCCTAGTGTTGTCCAAATTTTTGGGCTTCAAAATCATCAGTTTATTTTTTGAAAAGGTAGATTTTATGCATAGGACTGAACATCATGAGGACTGTGAAGTGTTTCTTGAAGACCGCAAAAGGTAGTACACGAAACAATAAAGGAACTAAGAAAAATAAAGATTTATGAATAGAAGCGCTATGCAGATAGTGATTCATGGTATGCAGACCACATTGTGAAAGTGCTTCAAAGGACATTCAAAGTCCATGGGAGGAAAATGGTTTGTGAGAGGCAAACAGTTCATGAGAGGTATATTTTTTTCACAAAAGAGGCAGTGTTTCATTTGTAGAATCGGTTGGTGTAGAGGATCAAGGCGACATATAGACCATAGAGGGAAAAACAGTTCCTGGCGGTGTCTAGTATATAGTGAAAGCTGTACCACATCGAATAATTAAGTAAAGAATATTAGATAGATTTCCGGATTAGTTTTACAATATAAGGAGGGATAATCCCATCATTACTTAGAGGGGTTTTCATTAGAAAACATCTTTTCTCTGGGAATATTTCAACTAAGTCCAAAGTGGTTTTTGGGGAAAAAATTCCTTAAAGGAGAAGAGTTCACAAGGGAGGATTCCGCGAAGGGTGAGTTGGTTCATGGGAATAGTTTTTGAAAGGATATTTGAGGGGATCTATATCTCAAAAAGTAAAATAGTCTATATAATAAGAGATGGCCCATGGATGAAGGGTTGTTCAGTGGAGGAGGATTTGGCCTATAGAAGAAGAAGTCGTCAGCTTAAGGAGAGACGAATCGTGAAATATGAGGGAGTCCATGAAGGTGAGATGGTCCACAGAAGAGAAAAGAAGTTTATAGAGGAGAGATGGTCTTTGAAGTACACACACTATGTGGTACATTTCAGTTCATGGAGGAAGTAAGGTAATTTATTTAGGATTAAAGGAAATGAAAAAAGAAACTAACAGTTCATGAACGAAATTTCTGTAAACTAATAGAACGTAAAAAAATGGATATCATCTATGGGTGAAAAAGGCAGTTCAATAAAACAGCTACCTATAGTTGAGGATGCATGAATTCATGAAAATGAAGGGACCTACAAGTCCATAAACTGTGAGTGGATCTCTTGTAAGAGTAGTGAGAAATGTAAGCGGAAAATGACGATCTTTTCAACCCATAGTGATCCAGAGAATGAGAAATAAGGAGTGACCCTTGGGAATGTATTGCATTGTCTATAAATCTTGTAAATGAAGTCATCCTAAGAATATAAATGATCAAGACTGAATTTTTTTAATTGTAAGTAATCTTTATTGGATTTGGTACATCGAAACATCACTCTTGTATGCTCTTTAAACATTTCCTATTGAGGGTGAACCATGTAAAATTGCTATGTCATGTGCATGATTTAATTTTGATTCAAAAAATTTTATAGAAAAAAGAGAAAAGTGTGTTTTATTTAATGAAGAAAAAAGATATGATGGGGTAGTAGTTTTAATCTTTCATAACCCAATCCCCACCCCCTTGTAGGTTCATTGACCTAGTGAACCTAATAATTGATATTAGAGTCAAAGGTTGAAAGTAAGTGGTTCTCTCTTAGTAGAAGAAATTGAGGTGGTCAATCGCAAAGGGATTCTGATATTCAATGGTACCAATTTTCAATTATTGAAGAATAAAATGTATCACTACTTATGATCATTAGGAATGGATTTATTTACATCCTCTATGCATAGAATATCAGGAAATATTAAAAATGGTGCATTTTCAAAAGTTGATAAAATGGAATTGGATTCTGATTATAAAGGGATCAATGATTTAGGGGGATCCCTATCAAATTCAATTTATACGAATATGATGTGATGTAAAACATAACATGATATGTGGGAAACATTTTTTAATATTTATGAAGGTGAATCAAAAGTCCGAGATGAAAAGGTACAGGTTCTATGGAACAAGTATGAGGATAAAAAAAATAAACCCCAATGAGTCTATTCATGCATTCTTCGATAGGGTAAATGTTATTGTAGAATACATGAATGTTATTGGAGAAATTATGGATGATACAATGATAGTGAATCATTACTTGAGAAAACTTTCACCTCAATTCAATATAAAAGTTTCAATATTAGAAGATAAAGATCCAAAAGAGCTGACATTTGATTACTTACATAGTACTCTTGTCGCATATGAAATGAGAAATGATGATAATGATGTTTTGGAAAATGGAAAATATAAAGAAGTGTCACTAAATGCCATGAATAATCTCCCCATTGAATATGTACATGAATATGAAGAGAGAGATGAGGTGATTTCATTCCTTTCTAAAATATTAAAAGAGAAAATGAAAAGTTCAAGAGGAAACTCCCACTTGCATTATTTTAATATGGAAAGGCTGGACATCTGGAAGCAAGGCAACCCAATATTTTTTAAGAAGATTAAGTGGATAAAGTAAAAATTCCCATCAATAAATCTTTATCCTACATGAAAGGGAAGAAAAATTTAAAAAAAATTCCAAATGAAGAATCTTTTTACTAGAGAAGATGAAATTTCAAAATAATTTGAGATAGAATAATTGGAGGACTATAAAGATCATGAAGATGATTCTATGGTTTAAGTTGTTGGAAATTCTGTAAAAAAGAAAGAAAATTTCAGTGAAGAAGAATTAGTTGAAGGAAAAATTGGACTTCAGGCTGAATTAGAAGATGCACTTGAAGAGATAAACATTAAGAGACACCAAATAAAGAAATCCAGCAAAGTGGTTTGTGAGGAAAAAAATTATATGCAACAACATGAAGAAGAGAAGTTTTAGCTGAATTCATAAATCAAAAAATTTAAGTTCTCAATATAAAGAGCTAAGAAAAGGATGTTGAGTAAAATCTCAAAATTTAAGAATAGAGAAGAGAAATCGATAGTTTGACTATAATTGGAAACGATCAAATAAAGCGTATTGAATAACATGAAGAAGAAGTCATTGGTCTACAAAAAGGTGTAAATAATAAATAAAAATAGTTGAATCTCAGTACGTAATCATAAAATAAGATCATACATGAAACATAAAGGATAAATTTGGAGCATAATAGTCCAGAAGAACTGAAGAAATAGTTAAATCCAAATGATAAGGATGTTATGTGACTTGATCAAAAATAGAAATAAGTAACAGTTGAAGTTAGACAATAAGAACCCTCTCTGATGTTGATGATTGATTTCAGTATGAATCAGAATAACAAGATTCAATGATCCCAAGGGATAATCAACAGTGCAGTATTACCACCAGTAATAAACCCCGTGTGATTTTTCATTGTTGTGGAATGATGGGACACTCACAAAATTTCTGTTCTATAGAAAAGATATACTAAAGGGAAAACGACCATCATAGGTGGTAACACAGAGCTCAATTTTCTAGATCATCATTTTATGTTCATTGTTTTAGGTGTGGAGGATTTGGAAAGATGGAAAAATATTACTAATAAACAATACATAGGAATGTGATGAAACATACTGAATGTTTTTCTTAGAACCAGAAAAATGTATTGTCAAATAAGGTAAAAATTCAAAATTTATTTTCAACTCTTCAAGATGAATTTGATCCATCATATACTGAGGAAGATCAATATTATCATTCCATGTCAGGTACAAAGTTAAAAACATTGATCAAGAAGAAAATATCTGAGAAACCAGTGATTTAAAAAAATGTGTTTAAAGTAATAGATCATACTGGTACATGGATAATTGATAGTTGATGCACTTTCCATATGATATGAAATATGGATATGGTGACTAGAATCTGATATGATAGATATGGAATTGTAATATTTTATAATGATGAAGGCTTGAAAATTATTGCCTTTGGAAAAAAAGTTTGGGGGAAAATACATGAGATGAATATATGTATTTCTTGTTTAAGGTCTTAGTCACAATTTATGAAGTGTCAGTTAATTATGTGACTCAAGAAATGTCATAAGATTTTCCAATAAATTATGTGTCATCAAGGGAAATTACGGTGTTATTGTTTTATAGAGAAATTATACAAAAGGGAATCTCTACCTCGTGAGTGGATAAAGAGACATGTGCTTTCTATCCATGTAAGAAGAAAATAAGTTAAGGAATAAACGACTTAGACACATGATCAACACATCCTTGGAATATATGGTGAAATATGATGCTACTCGAGATCTTCCTAGATTATCACATTATCGTACCTATACATGTGATGCTTGTCAATAAGGGAAGATCATTCGAAAGACATATAACCCAAAAGAGCATATATAACACCCAAAGGATTTATAAATAAATATAATTTAACGCATAAAACAATGTGTCTCTAAATATTGAAACATTGTCTTAAGTATATAGTTATAAAGTAACTATTAAACATAATTTTTTCACTATGTTTTGAATTTTGAAAAATATACATACACATTTGCGGTCAGGAAGTTATTTAGGGTCTGATAGGACCATCATAATATTTGATGAATAGTAACACACATTATGAATAGTAACATAGGCATATGAATAGTAAAACTCCCTTATAAATAGTAATATGAATTTTTGAATAGTATATTCACCAATGTATAGAAACCTCTCCCATAAATGTATAATAAAATGGCATCTTATAAGTGACAATATGATCATTATATAAGTGTTGGTATTTTTGTAAGTAATACATATTTAATTAAAATTTTAAGATTACTTAAATAATATAAATGAAATTTTATTTTCATAAAATATAATCATAAATTACTTTCTTATGGTTATATGATAATTTTATGACACCTAAATTATTTTTCAAGATGTTATAAAATCAGTTATAGTTTTTTAAATTTTTATTTTTTGAATAAATTCTAATTTGATTTAAAAATTTAATTTCTCATATTTAGAAAAATATTTTGATAAAATAGATCTCATTTTTTGAATTTAAACATAAAAAAATATTTGGTGTTACTTTTTGGGATTTTTCTCAAATACTTGAATTTTTTGTGAATAGTGAAATTCGGTAATTTAGAAAATGTGCTGAAGAAATGAATTTCTGCATCATGCTTGAGTAATGGATGGCATAACTAAAAATTGGTTCGAACTCACATGAAATTTTAAAAAAAGTTTTTCACAATAATAAATACTATTCATAATCTTAATCAAAAATATTAAACTAATTATTAAAATAATGGAAAAACCTTCCTCTCCTCCACTATAAATACCACCCTCGCCCCCTCTTCCTCTCACACCTATCAAGATTTGATCATTTTATAAATTATTCCCAAAATTCTTAACATTAATATTCCCCATGTATTATACCTTCTAGTATCACCAAAATTCCAATACCAAAGGCTTTAAGGAGGATCTCAAGGAGAATAGATCAAGTGGTAAAAATCGTCTTTCATTTTCTATATTTTCATTTCAAATTTTTTTCTTCTATTTTACTCTCATCCCCTCCCATTATCCAAGAAACATGAAAGCTCCAGTATCATAGATATATACTAAAATTATATCATGTTTATGGAAAATTAATCAACTTTCTTCTTCTCCTCTTCCTCTTATTCTCAAAATAAAAACATCATCCGTGATGTGTTGATTTACCGACATCATAGACGATGTGTATTCAATTTACATTGATTCCATAAAATCTGGTCATAAAACCATTAAAATGGATGAATAATATTTAATTATAGATATTATATGACATTTATGTTCTGGAACCAGTGTTTATTCATACTATTAATTAATAAAATGAAAGTGGTTCATAATAACCATAATTTACCAAAATAAACTAACGATTATCAAAAATGATTGATCTAACGCTTCATAATCATAACGTATAACAAAAACTATTTATGGAATAATTTTATATTCTATAAATTTTTTAATAACATATAATTTCACTTCTAGATTTTCTATTCCATTCGATAGGGAAATCCTTTATGAACCAAAAAAGGAAATCATCTAAATAACGCACTCGACACAATGGAAAGAACAAAATGTTATAATATAATAGGTAGAATGATGTTATAAAATGATCATATATAGTGTTATAAAAATATTTATGAGTTTTAATGCATTAATTACACACTTTTAACCATTATAAAATAGGTTTAATCACTTTTTATGTAAGACAAACCTGAGGTAATGGAATTCTTAATCCAATTTTCATTATTTGGGTTAACCTTCTAATTTATTCGTAATGTGGTATTGAGATTATTTTTGTAATTAATTTTTTTTATATTATGTTTTATTATATGTATTTATAGTTTAGACACATATCCATTCCACTATATTTAATCTCACTCTAGTTATATTTGTAAGGGACATTCCTTTTAAAATCCATTTAAAAGTCTCTTTAATGAAATTCAAAAAGTTTGTTTTTATATATATGGAATGAGTGGTTTCTTCTGATTTAATGATTCATTATTACTATGATGTTTCAATTATATGTTGAAATAGTAATTTTTTATGAATATTGTTTCTTTATTACATGAATGTATTAAAAGTGATTTGTTTTACTAAAAAATGTATTTTGAAAATATAAATGTGTTTTTCTCAAGGGTTTAAATGGGTTATCAAGTGTTTTATTAAATACATTTTCCTTTGACATAGTTATGTTTGGTTGAGACTATTATATCTCATGATATTATGGGTTTATTCCCGTTATATCTCAAGATATGTTGGTTTCAACCCATTATAGTTCAAGATACGATGGGTGATCCCCATTATTTCTCTTTAATGCATTGGGTATTTCAGAGATGGAAGTTGACCAAATGGTTTTTCCACGTGTAAGTGTAACTTTAAGAGTCATATCATAAATATGTCCCAAGTAAACTACATGATGTTTCTATGCATGATAATGTCTTTTTATTAAATGGGTTTTATTAGGTTTGTATGTTATCACCTGACCAATGATTTGTTTTTGTATAACCCTTGCAGATCTTTTTGTACTCATAAAAAAAACTTAAATGTTTTTCATAGGTTATAAGAATTTTTATGAAAAATAAGGATGTCAAGTTAATTTTTTTGAATATTTTTCAAATAAATCATGTTTTATATAAAATGTTTTATATTTTGGGAGAAAATTATATTGTTTTAGTGGTATCCTCATATATGGTTCTAGGATTTTATATATGTTTTATATCTTAATAATCTAAATAATGAACCTAAAAATATCCCCAGGGTGTAAGAATGTATTTTCTTGTCTAAAACTCAAGAATATATATTTATTTAAGGTTGTGTCCTTATTGTTGGTATCATAGTATGGTTTAAATAACTCTTGGGGTTAGGATGATGTTAATAGAATACCACAAATGATTTTTATTTTGTGTTTAATTAGAAAATAATATAGAATTTAAATTTTACAATGTTTCTTCATCTATGTCATGTCTGTTAAGAATGGTTTTCCATATAAGAAACATGGAAGATGAAGTAGGAAGGAACTAAGAGGATGATACATGTCTGAATCTATATCCTGGAATGGTGGGAATCATAACTAGACAGTTTGTGACAACAATGGATCAGTTAGCTCAAATGATTAATGATGGTGGTATCCATGCTAGAGAGGACCCCGAAATACCACGAAGAAAAATGTCTTTTGTGGAGTATTTTATGAGGAAACATACCTCATCATTCAGTGGAACCACATATCCAGTTTTGATTGAAGTATAGATCTATTCTCTAGAAAAGATATTTGATATCATGGGATGTTCATAATTTTAGAATGTAATACTATCCATTTATAATTTTGAAGGTGAATCTAATCAATAGTGGTCTTTGGTTAAGAATAAAAGAGAAAGAAAATATCTTGATAGTCTGGAATGGGATGATTATAAGAGTATTTTCTGAAAAAATATTTCCCTTAAACTGTTTGACTCTGAATAGAGAAAAAATTATTGGAACTGATGCAGAAAATGATGATTCTATAGAATCTTATGAATCCAATATTACAAGACTGGCTAGGTACCTATCGTATTTTACTTGGGATATTGATTGAAAAATTAATAGATTTTACTCTGGTTTGATACCATTTTTTACGAAGATATTTGGATTCAAGAGAGTTTAAAAGCTTTGAGAAACTTATTCATTGTGATGAAAAGGTTGATATGGAGTTTCATGACATGTATATGCCTTTTGATGGTAAGAATAAGAAGTGATCAGGTTGGCATGAATTGGGTAATAATTAATCATATAAATATAGAGGAAAGAAAATCATTTCCCATTCTTGTGAAAAAGGTAGTAAAAAGCATCCTAGTGAATGTATTGTAAATTCTAGAAAATTATATTGATGTGGAATGTTTGGGAACATGTCTAATGAGTACAAGGGAAATGATCAAAAAATTAATGAGAAGCCAATGTTTAGATTATTTAACTATAAAGAACTGGGTTATTTTGCTAATGTGTGTCCAAAGCTAGTCACTCAAGCCGGAAATTAGCATGATTGGAAGCATAAGGGTGTGGAAAAATTCATTTAAACAACTTTAATATATGTTGAGACATAAAATGACGTGGTATTAGGTACATTTGTTATTTTTATAGATTTATAAATTGTGTTGTTCGACTTGTGGTCTACACATTCTTTTATTTCTATGAAATGTTTTGAAAAATTGGGAATTTAACCTCATGAAATGAAACAAAAAATCCTGGTAAAAATTCTGGAGAAAATATTGTGGAAAATGAAATTTTAATAATCAACCTATGTTTTTCTGTGGAAAGAGTTCACATGAAAACCTTTCTTTATTTCCTCTAGTAGAGTTTCATGTTATTCTGGGTATGGAATATCTTTCTTTTTATCATGCTTAGATATATTGTAGAGAAAAAGAAGTTATTTTTTAGAAATTGTTTTATTTTTTGTACAATAATGAACAAATAACATTAATAACATAACAAAATGATAATTAAATGATAAAATATGTAAATTAAATTTATATTTCTCATATTTTTGTAGATAAGGGAACTATCAAGATTAATGATGTTCTAGTGGTAAATGAATACATGGATGTTTTTCTAATGATTTTCCTAGTGTTATTGTTGATTAATAGTATGAGTTTACTATTGACTTAGTTCTTAATGATATGCCAATTTCTAAACCCCCTTATCAAATGGCTCAAATAGAAATTCTAGAATTAAAAAAAATAGTTTTAGGAATAATTGGACAAAGGCTTCATTCGACCCAAAACATTTCCATGAGGTTCTCCTATAATGATTGTTTAAAATAAATAAGGTTAAATGATACTTTTCATTTATTATAGAGCCTTTAATAACATTACTATTAAAAACAAGTATCATTTTCCTCATATCGATGATTTGTTTGATCAGCTCCTGGGAGCATAACATTTTTTAAAGGTTGGCCTGAGTTTAGGGTACCATTAGCTGAAAGTAAACGATGCATGTATCCTAAAGACTATGTTCTATACTAGATATGTTCATTATGATTTTTTAGTTATTCCATTTGGGTTAACTAATGCACCTATTGTATTCGGGGATATATTAATAAAATATTTCATGAGTTCTTTAATAAGTTTGTGGTTGTGTTTATTGATGAAATTATAGTATATTATAAAAGTAAGGAGGATAATGAAAAACATCTAAGGGTTGTTTTGAAAACCTTAAAAGAAAAATATACTATTTTGAAATTTTATCAAGTGTGAATTTTGGTTGCAAAAAATTTCTTCCCTTGTTCACATTGTTTTTAATGATGGAATTACGTTTGATGATGCTAAAAAAAAGTTGTTGAATAATGGTTAAGACCCAAAAATATTACTGAGATTCATAGTTTAATTGGTTTGGTAGTATATTACCAGAGGTTTGCTAAAAACTTTTCATGGTTATCTTTCCCACTAACTATGTTAAACAAAAAATGAGTTAAAATCATATGGACTAAAGATTATGATGATTGTTTTCTAGAATTGAAAGGAAGATAAGTGAATGCTCCCATTCAGAAACAACCTTCCAGAAGTGGCGAATTTTTTATCTATAGTGATACTTCATTGAGGGAACTTGGTTGTGTTCTGATGAATAATAACCTGGTATCTTCTTATTCTTCATGTCAATAGAAAAATCATGAGTTAAATTACTCTGCACATGATTTGGAATTAGCTTCTATTGTTTTTTTATTACAAATTTGTAGCCATTAACTGTATGAAGTAAAATATGAAATAGATACTCACCATAAAATTTTGAAGTATATATTTACTCAAAATTAATTAAACATGAGATATAGAAGATGATTGGAACTAATAAATGATTATGATCGAACTATTCATTACCATCCTGTAAATTCAAATAGAGTGCATGATGCATTAAGTCAGAAAAGTAATGATATATTAACCATAATACATTTATAATGAGTCCCTTTGTTGAATTATTTGATAAAATTTGGCTTTTATGTTTTTGGTGTAGTAAAATAATCTCTTTTGTTTCAAGTTTTTGTGTAGTCATCTCTATCTGACAGAATTAAGAAAGCACAGAAAAAAGATAATGAGTTACAGGAAAAGGTAAAATTGGTTAAAATTTATAAGTTTCAAAAATTTAACCTGGATAAGGATTTTGTTTTGAGGTTTGGGAAGAGATTATATGTTCCTTGTGATTCTTAGTTTAAGAAAGAATTTTTATTTGAATCTCACAGTTTTCCATTTTCAGTTCATCCTGGCAGTACAAATATGTAGAGAGATCTTTTAGAGTATTACTAGAGGGATGGCATAAAAAGAGATATTACTAATGTAACCATGAAATGTGTGACAAGTAAACATGTTAATTAAGTGTTATAATTATTGAAGGGTATGAATCAACCTTTACTAGATTTAGAGTGGAATTGAGGAAATATATCAATGGACTTTGTTGTGGGACTACTGAATACATCTTGAGGTAATAATAAAATATGGGTTATTATTGATCTTCAAACTAAATTTTCACATATCATTCCTATTAAACATACCTTGTCATTGGATAATATTTATCAAAAATACCTCAAATATATTTTAAGGTAACATGGATTTATTATTTCCATTTTATCTGACTGGGATCTTTGTTCCACTTCTATATTATGGAATGACCTTCAAATGTTGTTGGGCATAAAATTAAATTTTGGAACTACTTTTCATCCTCAATTTGATGGATATCTTGAGAGAATAGTTGAAACATTAGAGGATATTCTTCTTGTGACTTTAATGGACTACCAAGGAAGTTAGTATCATCACCTTTCTTTAGTTGAGTTTTCTTATAATAACATTTTTCATTCCAGTATATAGATGGAACCTTTTTAGGCATTGTATGGAAAATGGTGTCGAACTCTATAATTTTGGGATGATGTCAGGGAAAGAAAGTTTATGGGGCCATAATTAGTAGAGTAAGTGGTTTAAAAAGTTCATATGATTTAGCGATACATAAGGACAACTTAGATAAGTAATAAAAGATATGTAGATAATAGGGTAAAGGTACTTTATATGAGGTAGGTGATCGTGTTTTTCTTATAATCTCACCATATAAAAGTGTAATTTGTTTTGGTAAGAAAGTAAAGCTAAGTCCATGGTTCATTGGACCTTATCAAATCCTATATAATGTTAGACCCATTTCCTACCAAGTTTATTTGCCTCTGATTTTATCTTAGGTACACAATTTTTTTAATTATTTGATGTTGAGAAATTATATGCCAGATTTATCTCATGTTTTGAGCCCAAAAGATGTTCAACTGGAAGAGAACATTTCTTATGAAAAGAGACCTATTCATATTCATGATCATAGAGAGAAAGTATTTCAAAATAAGGTAATCTACCAGGTAAAGTGTTTGTGAAGAAACCACATGTTTGAAGAAGCAACATGGTAATCAGAAAATGCTATGAGGGAAAGGTACCCTCACTTGTTTAGTAAGTAAATAAAAATTGTAAGGATGCAATTTTCATAAGGGGGAGAGTGTAGAACTCCAAGTTTTTACAAATAAATTTAATTTAAAACATGAAAAATTGAATATATACATAATTACTCCTTGTTTTGAGGAGATAGTTAAAAACTAGTCTTTAAACAAATTGTTTATACTCATGTGTTTCGAATTTTCAAAACAGACGTACATGATTGCGATCAGTAAGTTATTTAGAGTCTGATAGGAAAAACATAATTTTTTCTGAATAGTAAAATACTCTTATGAATAGTAATTTATCCTTAGGAATAGTAATACGACCCTTATTAATAGTAAATTGGCCAAATTTAGATTATCATTACCCATAATTTTATAATAAAAATGCATCTTATAAGTGAAAAAATGATCATTATATAAGTGTAGGTTTTTTTGTAAGTCATAAATATCTAATTATAATTTTATGATTAATTAAATAATTTAAATGAAAGTATATTTTCATGAAATTTAACCATAAATTATTTTTAAGGTGTTATAAAATCAGTTACATTTTTTAAAATTTTATATTTTTGAATAAATTATGATTTTGATTAAAAACATAGAATTCTCATATTTGAAAAATTATTTTAATAAAATGGGGTTTATATTTTAATTCTACACATCAAAAAATGGTGGGGGTGTATTTTTAGGATTTCTCTAAAATACTTTAATTTTTTTTATGAATAGTGATATTCGATAATTTATGAAATGTGTTAAATAAATGAATTTCTGTATCATGATTGAGTAATGAATTATGTAAATGGAAATTGGTTTAAACTAAAATTAAATAATTTCTATTTTTGTCACTAAAATCAATACTATTCATAGTCTTGAGAAAAAAATATTAAACTAACTATTAAAATAATGGAAACACCCTCATCTCCATTATAAATAGAACCCTCACACCCTCTTCCTCTCACACCTCTCAAGCTTTGATAACTATCTAAATTCTGCCCAATATTCTTCCCAAGACTCTTCCCCACGTCCAATACCTTCTGGTATCACCAAAATTTCAATACTAAAGGCTTTAAGGAGGATCTCAAGGAGAATATATTAAGAGGTAAAACTCCTCTTTCATTTCCTTTTATTTTCATTTCAATTCTTTTTATTTTCTTTTACTCTCTTCCCCACCCCTTATCCAAGAGGCATGTAAGATATAGTATCATATATATACTTTAATTTTATCTTGTTTATGGAAATTCATAAACTTACTTCTTCTCCTCTCTTTCTTATTGTTAAAATAAAAACACCATCTGTGATGTGTCGATGTACCGTCATCATGGACGATGTGTTGTCATATTCCGTTACATGCTTAAAATATGTTCATAAACCCATTAATGTGGTTGCATAATGTTTTATTATACATAAAATATGATATATTATGTTCTTGATTTAGTGTTTAGGAATACTAATAATTAATAAAACAAAAGTGATGCATAATGATCAAAATTCACCAAAATAAACTAACGATTATTACTAATAATTTATCCAATGAATAAGAATCATGCCATATAACCAAAATAATTTATGGAGTAATTTAATATTTTGGAAACATTTTAATAATATCTCATTTCCCCTCTGGATTATTTCATCCATTCGACAAGGAAATCCATTACAATCCAACCATGGAAATCATGTGAAGAACACACTAGAAACAATGGAAAGAACAAAATTTTATAACTTAATGGGTGGAATAATGATATAAAATGATCATATAAGGTTTTATAAATATTTTATTCTTCTGTAATGTATTAATGAAACTCTTTTAACCATTATACATGATTTTTAATCACGTTATATGTAAGAATAACCTAAGGTAAAGGAATTATTAACCCAATTTCCATTCTTTTAAATAACCTTCTACTTCATTAATTATGTGGTATTTAGAAAATTTGTATGATTAATTTTTTTTATTATGCTTTATTATGTGTATTTACAGTGTATACACATATCCATTCCATTTTATTAATTCTCACACATATTATATCTATAAGGGACATTCCTTTTAAAATCCTACTAAAAGTCTATTTAATGAAAATAAAAAGGATTGTTTATATATATATATATATATGGAATGAGTGGTTTATATGGATTTTATGATTATTTATTAGTATGAGGTTTCCATTATATTTTGACAAATTAATTTTTTATGAATATTATTTCATTATTGTATGCATGTTTTAAAAGTGATTAGTTTTAACGAGAAAAGGGTATTTTGAAAATATGAATGTGTTTTTATTAAGGGTTTAAATCTGTTATCAAGTGTTTTATTCATGATATGTTCCCTGGAAATGATTATGTTGGGTTGGTCCCATTAGAGGTCAAACTATTATGGTTTTATCCCCATTATATCTCAAGATATGTTGGGTTGAACCCATTATATCTCAAGATATGACGGGTGATCCCCATTATAGCTCTCCAATGCATTGGGTACTCGGGAGATGGAAGTTGACCCAATGGTTATTCCATATGTAAGGGAGATTGTAATAGTTATATGGTAAATATATCCCAAGGAAAATACTTGATGTTTCTATGCATGTGATGAGTTTTTACGAAATTGGTTTGATTGGATTTTATGTTATCACTTGGATAATGATTTGTTTATGTATATCCCTTACTAAGATTTTTGTTCTAATCTTATGTTTTTTAAAATAATTTTCATATGATATAAGGATATGTAAGGGAAAGAACAAATTAAAATTAATTATTTTAAAGATTTTTCAAATAAATAAAGTTTTATTTCAAAAAAATTATATTTTGGAAGAAATGGATACTTTTTTAGTGGTATCTCCATGTATGTTTCTAGGATGTTATGTATGTTTTATGTTCTAATTCGCTAAAGATATAAACTAAAAAGAACCTAAATGTGTAAGAATGTGTGTTATTATCTAAAACTCAAGAATATGTAATGATTTAAGTTTGTGTCATTATATAAAAGATCAACAATATTGCTTGAGTTAGTGCATATTGATGTATGTGGACCAATTTCACCAAGGGAAATTGATGGGATAAGATAGTATGTTCTATTAATATGTGATTGTAGTAGGATGTAATGGGTTTCAATCACCACCCACAAATATGAGGTGTTCAGTAGCATAAAAACTTATCAAAGGGAAGTTTAGAATATGTTGGTTTGAAAAATCAGGAAGATATGAATAGATAATGGAACAAAGTTCACAAATAGACAAGTGGGTTATTATCTAAAGAAATATGGGATAAGTTATCATTTTTCAGGAGTAATAACTCTACAGTAGAATGGAGTAGTGGAGAGAAAAAACAGATTATCAACAACTTATTTAGAACAATGCTCATTAAGAAATACCATCTAGATTTTTTTTGGAATGAAGTAGTTATAAAATTAATCTACACATCTAATAGAGCTTTGTTATGTACATGATAAGAGAAGACTCTATATGAGGTATGGTATGGAAGGAAACCGTCATTGAAGTAAATTTGAGTCTTTGGAAGTATGTTTTTCATTCTCAATAAAGAGAAACACATTATGTTTGAATCCTATAGAGATTAAGGGATATTTATTATCTACTAAAAGAATATAAAATCATATAAATGATTCAGAAAGAAGCTAGGAAAGATAGATTAAATCCATGATGTAACTATAGAATAGAATGAGTAGAATCATCAGAAAATAAATTATCAGTCTCAGGAGGATCATTATGAATAGATATGTAGATCAAGAGATTCTCCAGTTCTAGAGTTTGACTTAGAAAAATATTTAGATAATGAAATGGATGGGCACAATTTAGTATCTACACAATGACGGAAGAGAAGGTCCAGAATTGATAGAAAAAACATAATTGAGGATTCGGTAGTACTGGAGAAGATAAGGAGGATTAAGACTCTATAAAATGCATTATACTTATCAAAGTTATAGCCTAAATGTTTTCGTTAAGTTGCTGGAGATGAGAATTGGGTTTAGTTTATGAATGAATTTCTTGACCAAATTTGGAAGAATAAAACATATGATATTGTTTAACAACCTATAGAAAAGATTTTCATTGGGAATAAATGGTCATTTCTCAACAAAATGGATGAATATAGTGTGGTAATTCAAAACAAATCATGACTAGTGTGAAAAGGGTACTCCCATATAGAGGTTATCAATGTGGATGGAACATTTTCACCTATTAAAAGGCTATAGGAAATTAGATTATTCTTTGACATAGCAGGGAAAAGAATGTTTAAGGTTTTCTAGATGGATTTCAAGTCAAAATTTCTTAATGTGGTTCTATTGGAAGATGTTTATATTGAGAATCTAGATGGGTTTCTCATTAATGAAGAAGAGAACACAGTTTTCAGTTGATGAAGGCATTATATAGTTTGAAGAAAGCAACTAGAGCATGGTATTCAAGGATAGATTAGTTTTTGATGAATCTTGGATTTCAGCGTGGTAGAGTTGATTACAATATCTATGTAAACAATAACAATAATCAAAGGATTATGGTTCTAGTTTATGTTGATGAAAAAGTATTTGGTAGATCTAATTAAGTTCAATGTATATATTTTTCCTAATTTATGAAAGGTGAGTTCAAAATGTCAATGATTGGTGAAATGATATTTTTATACAGTTTACACATGGCATAAGAAAATAATGGAACATTAAATTCACAATATAAATATGAAAAAGAATTTTTGAGAAGTTTTTGAACGTATAATTCCAAGGAGATGAAGACTCGAGTAGCTACCCTAATGAAACTATCTTGGGATAATGAAGGAAAAGAATTTAATTTCATAGAATATAGGTAGATCATTCCAAGCATGTTATACTTAATAATGGCATGACTAGATATCATTTCTTCCACATGTCAACTAGAATAGTGTCAATGTAATACTAAGGAAAACCACTTACCTGCAGTGAATGTAATACTTTAGTATATTAAGGGAATGATTGATTTTGGTTTGATGTACAATGAAAAATCTCAATAAGAGTTTTTGGGATATACATATACAGATTGGGCTGGAACAATAGTTGATAGAAATTCAACATCAGGTGGTGAATTTTTTCTTAGATGAATGTGTATTTCGTTTATTATAAATAATCATGATTTCATCTCATTGAACAATGCAGAAGCTGAATATATTATAGCTACTCAAGTATGAAAAAAAGTATTATAGATGAAGAATTATCTTGATGATAGGGGATTTGAAGTGAAATATTTGATCAAAATTCATTGTATTAATTAAAATTCTATAAATTAGTGAAAAAATATAGTCCATCACTCAAGGAAAAAATCACATTGAAATAAAATATCATTTTATCAAGGTAAAGGTGGAGAAAATAATTGTGAAGTTCGATTACGTGCCTATAGAAGTACAGGTTGTAGACATTATTACTAAGGGATTACCCAAAGAAGCATTTTAAAGGCATAGACTGGATTTATAATTTTAGTTGACTCCAAACACTTGAAAAATTGTGTATTTCAGACCCCCTCTCCTTGAGTTATGGTCTGTTATTTCATAATTTAATTATGTGTTTTATTTAACATATTGCAGACAAAAAAAAAGTCCTTTGGGATTAGTGAAAAGGGGGAGAAATTGTGGATTTAAAATGAGGAAAATGTCTTATTTAATACATGGGGAGAAGGTGACAGTGATAAGTAGTGAGATATGGGGTGAAATGAGATATGGGAAGTTTTAAATCTAATAATGCTAGAAGTGATAGATCAAAGATTATATATTATGAATGATAATGTTCATGATAAAATAAGATGGTTATTTTTGGAATGGAATGAAGCGATTCATTGATGAAATTTTCATTATAATCCCTCATGATGATCATTAACCATGTGGGATTAGAGTGTGTGCTGAGTGAATATTTTATCACTATGTTAATCACATGAATTGAATGATGAAAGTTGATGGAAGAAGCTTTATACTAATATCAAATTGTAAAGATTTGTCAAAACCCTAAAGGGGGGGATTGTTGGGAAAAATGCCTCAAGGAAACCTGTTGGTGTTTTTTTTGTGACATTGTTTTTTAACAAATCCATATGACCACAAATGAGTATTCTTGGTTTTTTCCAAAGCATGTTTTTAAGGTGATACAGTTTCCCAGTGTTTGCCAAATTTTAGGGCATCAAAATCAGGAGTTTGTTTTTGGAAAAGGAATATTTTCTCTATAGAAGCAAACAATACGCATATTAGGAAGTATATTTCATAGAATAAGAAAGGTTGTACAAAGAAAAATGGAGGAATTTTGGAAAAAGTAGATTTTCATATAGCAAAACTATTTGGATTATGAAGAATAATATGCAAACCACATAGGGAAAACAGTTCATGAGACATTCACAGTTCACGAGAGGAAAATTGATCATAGGAGGAAAATGATTCCCAGGTGGTGTGTCGATAGTAACTGAGAGGAAAATTTCATTTTTGGAATCAACCCTCGTTGAGGATCAAGGTGTTATGCAGACTGCGGAGGAAAAAATGGTTCGCAAAAGAGCTCAGTACACGGTGAAGGCTGTACCAAATCGAATGTTTAAGTAAGAAAGATTATCGAAATTTTAGAGTGTATTTTCCTATAAAAGGAGGGATAATACCATAATTACATAGAATTATTTTCATTAAAAAAATCTTTTATCTAGGAAGAATTCTACTATGTCTGAAATTATTCGCGGGGAAATAATTCCACGTAGGAAAAGTGTCAGTGAGGGAGGATTCTGTGAAGGGTGAGATGGTTTGTGGTAATAGTTTAGGAAATGAGTTTTTAGGGATCTATAGCTCGCAATGTAAAATATTTTATGGTAGTAGGGATAGTCCATGGAAGAATTTTTGGTCCATGGAAGAGGAGTTGGTCAATGGAAGAATTTGTGGTTTGCATAAGGGGAGACGATCCACAGAAGTAGAGGCAATCCATGGAGGAGAGATAATCCTTGGAAGAAAAAGTGGTTTTCAGAGGATATGTGATCTGTGAAGCACACATGCTACATGGTAGAGCACACTTCATATGGATTTAAGGAACTTTGAGGTGGATTCAATGATGTGTTAAAAATAACTAACAGTTCACGAAAGAAATTTTCACAAACTAAAATTACCCTGAAATGTGGATTTCATCTATGGGTGAAAAAGAGACTTCAACATATCATCTGCCTACAGATATGTGCATTCATGAAAATGAAGGAACATACATGTCTATAAACTTTGAATGGATACCTTCCAAGTGTATTGAGAAATGGAAAGGGAATATGGTGATCCGTTCAACTAGTAGTGATCCATAGAAAGAGACATAGGGAGTGACCCTTGGGAATGTAGTGAGTTGACCCTAAATATTGTAAAGGCAGTGAGCCTGGGTAAAAAAGTAATCTAACTCTAATCTTGTAATTGGTAGGGAAATTTAGTAGATTTGGTACATAGACGTATCACTATTGTGTGCTCCTTGGATGTAGCCCAGTAAGGGTGAACCAAGTGAATTTTTTTCCTGTGCATGATTTCATTTCTATTCACACATTTCTATGAGAGAAAGAGAGAAGTGTGTAATGAAATAAGGCATTAAGGGGTGCTAGTTTTAATCTGTCATACCCTAATTCACCCCCTCTCAGGGAATTTTACCTAGTATACCTAATTTTTTAAAAATAAACTTATATATACCATTCATGTAAGGAAGTGATGAAAAATGAATCACATCACTTCATGAAGGTGTTAATTTTTTTATGGTTGGGGCTGAAGCCTTATTTATTATTAAAGCAAAGTAAAGACCTCTTTAACTGGGTAGAGGGAGACCCATTACATATCCTGAAGGTCCAGTGGGAATTTATCCCATTACATGGCCCGTAGGCCCATTTTTTGGCCCAAAGCCCATTCTATGAATAGTACTACTACAGTACTTGTGCTGCTATAGTGCTGCACAGTACCCGCCGCTGCTACAGTACTCTGC
This sequence comes from Viscum album, assembly GCA_963277665.1. Taxonomy (NCBI): domain Eukaryota; kingdom Viridiplantae; phylum Streptophyta; class Magnoliopsida; order Santalales; family Viscaceae; genus Viscum; species Viscum album. Next base: position 209,190,314 of record OY728162.1, on the reverse strand, counting down.
CGCCACTATAGTGACCTGCCGCCGCTAAAGTGCCCGCTGTTTCTACAGTGCTGCCGCTGCTACAGTACTCTACAATACTACTACAGTACCTGCGCCCGATGGGTTTTGAACCCCCATTTTTCATGTAGAATTAAGGGGTGCTTACAAATAATCCAATGAAGGTGTTAATTCACGCACATGAACAAATGAAATTATCATTTTTAAATGAATGGAAAATGATAAAATATTTGATATATTAATTTTAAAGAATTAAAAATATGTCCTGAATATCATATATTTACATTAAATCCTTCCTTATAAACACATATTATAGGTGGTGATGGAAAAAAATTACATCATTTCATTAGGTGGTAGTCTTCTGTACACATGAATGAAAATTTTGTTTCCCATTTGATAGAAGAGGTGATTATATATAGATTTTTCCATTAAAAAAATAAAATCTTAGTATATGGAATATATTGATATTATTATTACATCTTGTTTGAATAATGTTTGATGGATATAGAGAAAGAAATAAAATGAAAACTTTTGGTTAAGAACCATACCTCTTCTTTGGACATGTTTTTAATGTTTACATAAAAATAATTTTAAGGTTTGTTTTATGATGAAACCAATGACTAAAGGATATGATGAGGGAATTAAGGAATTTATTTGCATATGTATTGGATGAACCAAAAAGAATTTAATATGTGATGAAAAGAGGTGGGTAGGTTCCCTATTATAAGTGAAGGGAGGTTCACTCTTGTAATTTCTTAAAATATTAAAGTAATAGAAATTATTTTTGGTGATAAAAAGGATCCAAATTGATATGATTCTAATAATATATAAGGCTCAATGAATAAAATCCTCTAATATTATTAAAGTGACAAGTCTTGCATGTTTACTATAATTGCATTCCTTGAATTGTGTTCCTCGGTCGAAGATGTAGTTGACTTTATATAAGAATGAGTCTAAATCCTCTCAACTAATAATATTTGGATAGTATTAGGTGATGTTTTCAGCCTTATATTTTTATTTCAACCCTCAATTAAACCTTTTGATAATTATCGTGATAATAAGGTTTTGAACACTTAGGGGTAAAAATAGTTACTATAAAAGAAAATTTGGATCATAAATGGACCATAGTTGATATTTTAATAAATATTTTAATAAAATGTATGAAGATATGATTTTTTTGAATTTTAAATCATTTAACAATAAGTGATTTATTATAAAATATCATTAATGTAATTTCTAGAATTATAAATTTTATTTGACATAAAAAACACAATAGTGGATGAATTAAAATCTAATCCTTTCACACATCCCAAAAATTTTGAATGCATCAATAAATGTTTTGGAAATTAATAATTCATTAAAATTATATCACTTTTTAAAAAATTAAAATCATTTTTTTCTAGTTATTCAATAAATAACATGTTATCATTACATACATTTTTAAGGGAATTATTTCATCACTATAAATTATAATTAAATTACCATGATAAAAAATAATTTATTATTGAAAATAAATTTTAGAAAAAAAATACATTTTTATCCTCATCACACAATATTATAGATAATAAAATAAAGGCAGTGATATTTTTCACTTTATCCTTTACCTAAATATTATAAATTTTAAATTCACAGACAAATGGAAAAATTTTGTATATTCGAACATTGGATGCTTATGGATAAAGTGAACTCATATAATAAAATAAAATAAAGTGTTAGTGTAACAAACCATCCTGTGGCGACCTAACATGTCCCCATGTCTTGCTCGCTATAAGGCCTCAAGTGTGTTTACTTGAACACCAGAGGATTTCGACCAGTGAAGATGTTCTAAAGCTAAAATGGGGATACTTTAATATATGGTCAGCATGTAATAAAATTGATAAATTACAAAAAAATATACCAAGATAAATATTAGAGTACATGTAATCGATGAACTAAAAAAAATGCATGCAATAATAAATGAAATTTAGAATACAATCATACTGAATCAAGCATGAAAAAAATAAAATAGTAGGTCACCAAATAGAATGAAAACTTATAAAAAGTTAACAAAATTGAATTCAATATAAAAATATTTCCTTCCAACATTGGGTTGAACCATATACTCGGTGTCCATGACACCCGAGCCACACCAGCCCAATCCCAAGACTACACACAAGTATCTCTACTCAATCCATCAACACTGGGATTAAAACCTATCCATCATGAATCCTATGATCCAAAATAAATTAAAAAATCATATACACATGCACCCCAAGGTTCACGTACATGGGGTGAGAAATAAATCTCAGTTGGCCACTCCCAATAGCGAACCTATAATATGTTATCATAACAAGTGCATGCAAAAATGATATAAAAACCTATCCAAAGATTAGTATTAATAGGTATATAGATAATAAACTACATAAACCAATGATGAATATAAAAAACAAAGAAAAAACCAACTACGACTTCTAGTCTGACACCTAAGGTAAATCTATGCCAACTCGGGCTGCAACCAGGGGACTTACAACACATGGCTCATTTAGCAACATGAAATTAGGAAAATCCGCTAGATCTAAAAATTATCTTTAAGATGTATATGAAAAAATTATTTAATACCAAAACCCAATGTATAAAAATGGGAATCTGTAAGAAAAGTGCATCTACCAAGCTCTCGGACTCTAATAACATGATCTAAACTGTGAATAAGAACATCTTAGTTAACAAAACTAGACGACCAGTCAGTCCCAAATGTCCAGAAAAAATAATCAGTCACTAGATATGGATCAATTAATATGTGAGAAATATACCTAAGTATGGGATAACACAATATCTATTTCCTTATGAGAAATTGAATTCCAGGATATAAAAAACACACTTAGTGATTTCCTCAACACATCATAAGGTCATAGCCACTCTAGCGAGGTTGCATAATCAACTACAGTGGGGTTACACAGATCCATATTTCCTATTACCTCCCTAAAACCATCTAACAAAAACTATCCAACCAAGGAGAGAACAAGATAAATAAATTTCCCAACACTTGATCCAAAATATCTTTCGTTTCCCCTCATCAAAATAAATATTTTGAGTAAAATCCATCTCAAACATCTTTGAAAAAGGCTAATCAAATGTGGGATGATCCAACCTCAAACCCACAATCCAAAAAGATAAATTAGAAAAGCCAGTAAAATATTGTCTAATAAAGAACATGGACTCTCCAGATTCCTTAGATATCCCCATCCAACAAAATATCCTCCATAAGTTCATAAAGTCCCTCCTCAATGCCAAACCAAAAATCAGGGCTCTCGTTGTCCCTAAGGCCACAAAAAAGTGACAATAACTTGGGAATCACCTTCCACACCAAATCTATTAGGCCACACCAACCAAATATCCTTAAAAAGAACAAATGAATTAACTAGAGTATAATACCTTACATGAAGTTCCTCTAGATCATCCAACGAATGATCCACACCAAATTTGAAAACAACCCAAATGACCAGGAGTTCACTCCAATTGATCCTTGATCAACAATGACCAACATGTAATTAAAAGAAAAGAATGCCTATAAGGTATTCCACAATTGTCCTCATGACCAACTCAAAAGTAGAACCCAATAAGGTATCCTTAGCACAACCCAAACCATGCCACATATGTATTCTCAACCCCCGACTACAACAACTATTGATCACTCAATCGTTAACTACCCACTAAGGTATTATCAATACCCCCTTAGACTAATCTCAAAATCATCTCAACAACTCCCATATGTAACCTTTTTCCTACAACATAAACCCAACCCATAGGCTCCAACAGTGTTGATCCTCGAGAATAGTACATAAAACCCAAATTCACTAAACTGGTGAAACTAGTCCCAACATGTAGGTACAAACTAGGATCTCATCATAGATACAATATAATCCCATATTCTAGGATCTGTCCAAAAGAACCTCAAATAGATCACCATATACCACTCTATATAGGCTGATAAATGAGCTCAAAACCCTCACCCAAATATCATTTCTCACAACCCAATCCTAAGAAGATTTTGGATACAAACCTTGATGAAATCCTAATAAAAATGATCACTCTTCCAAAACATCATCCATATGGAATATAAACATCAAAAATATTCCACTATCATGATATAAATATAAAAACACTCATAGACTACTCACAATTTTAATTCTATCTCAATAGAGAAAATAAGAAAAATAGGCCAGGGAAGGAAAATTACATAGCATGTACCCTAAAAGGTCCTCCCTAGATATGTTCCTTAGGACACTCAAAAAGAAATTTTCCAAAGTACATGTCATGTGAATCCAATTATATGATGTGTAACACCACATGAGAAGCTTCTCATGTACCTTAGTCCCACTCATCATGTACCCCCCAAGTACATAGTGTGTTCCCCTAGTACATGGGGTTCCCGACCATGTACCCCACATGTTCTAGACATGTATTCCTCTTGGCTATCTATTCCTAAATGGTGTGTATCCCATATAGGGGATATCCATGTATCCTACATGGATGCGTACCCCACGCGTACGGGGTATGGGAAGTACATGAACACAACTCAAGAAACTACACAACATATACTCTCAACTATATGCCATGTTGTCCTAAAAACATTTTCTTTCCCAAATAGGATGGATACATGACATGTGTTATCTAAACCACTTGTCATGTAGACAAGTATTAAAAAATATAAATACCCTCAAATAATATGAAATCCTACTTTCTAAGTATTTATACCTAGTTCAACCCGCATTAAGCCCACAATAACCCATGCATAGATTTAAAAACATAAAAAATTACTCAATAGAGACTTATGTTTGAAACACAAATACATTCATACCACTGTGCATAAACTTCTGAAGCATAATACCACATTTATTCCATGCATCCACTGAGCCTTGATTTACTTATGTAAAATCTCCCAAGTGTCACCCTATCCTATATCATCATATTCTATCCCTCTCCATATCTCAACTGAAATCCCAATAGGATTATCCCCATGGGTATACACAGTAAGCCTAAGGGGAGGATAGAATGGAATAAAGAAATAATGAAAAAGGAATAAAAAAATATAAGTAAAAATAAAATAAAATGGAATCGGGCTTTTCTGAGGTGATTGACGCAAGGTTATTCATCACCTAGAAACAACCCACCATTCTTGAGTCAACCACAGATATGGAATCTCAATCCAATTATCTATTTCAAAATATCACTAAATGAACATAAAGAAAAAAATAATATGTATTAAATTAAATATTTAATATTCCATGAAAATTAGAGCAACATATATTTTTATGAAAATCCTATCATAGGGAAAAAACCAATTCCAAAACTAATAGAGTTGTTGGAAAAAGTATCTAAGATCATATTATAGGATAATTTACCATTTTTTGTTTGAAACACTTCCAGGAAAAAAAAATAAAAATTTCCCTGATTTTCAAAACCCATGAAAAATTGAGGCATAAAAAACACCCACTAAAAATGCATCTCACCCATGAGAATCCTTATTGGTTTTCTGACAACCATGTTATCCCCCAAACACTATCTCTAATGATGCCATATAGATCATCCAAATGACTAGTCTTACAGTGTTCATAACTCTGTCCAAATATAAGAGACATTATCTAATGAAAAATCTAATGCTCCCCACTATAAGATTATCTTTATCATCCCCTAGCTTCTGAAATGAAAAACAACATGGGCCACAATATTTCTATCACCAAACACAATCGATAGACATGAAAAAATCACTCAAACCTTAGTTCCAGCACAAAAAAACAAAATAACCATGCTCAACAAACCACTAAAATGAGTCTCATGACCTCCAATATCCTATTGTTAACTCCCAACTATAAGGATTTCCATAATCCACTCCCAAAAGTGAATCATGACTCACACTCATGCATAAGAAGTACTCATTAAACTATAATAACATTCCTAGAATCACTGACTATGCTCTTCACATAGGTTAGTTCCAATAAATTCGAAAACTATTAACACTACCCTAAAAAACAAGGCATCTAACTCATTAAAAGATCATCCACACAACCAGCCTCCATTTTAGTTTTTATCCCAAGACATACGCATCAAACCATGCATCCATTGCGCTGCCAAAAGCATGAAAAAAACGATCAGTTCCATAGATCCAACCAAACCTAACCCTTCAGGATGCCCATAAGATAGTGCACACTCCAAACACTACACATCTCAAACAATATGAATCATTATGCATAACCAACTCATGGTGAAAGAATACATCAATGACCCCACCAAAGAAGAACAGACATGATGACCCAATCCTTTAGTGATTGCAGGAACACGGGCACCACCGCACATCCCAACAATCAAAACATGAAAAGAATAGATCCCTACAAACAAAAACAAACCTAGGAATATAATAGAACCAAAATATTCGTGAAACTCAATCATAATCTAATGATGTCTCTAGCGTACTTGCCCTCATCGAGCCACCCACTGCGCACTTAGAGCCCTTTACTGACCCACAGGGGTCCCCCTATATCTTTCATAGAAGGAACTACTTCTATATCATTAGAGATCATCTCAACATAATATCCACATGACTATTCATCAAAAGAAAATACACACATGCAATTCAGTTGATTATAATTCCACCAAGTACTTATATGAGAATGCACATTATGATACGTTGCTGACACTTTAAACTACTACACCTCTATCATCGGTAAAAGAATCTTAGATATTAAAATGTCAAGTGAATCTTACCATCTTAGAATGATACCTGAACATTGGAATTTTTTCCATGGATAAAGATCCCAAAACTTGAATAATCCCTATGTCCAAAAACTCAAGTGTATCATATTATGTGAAGTCACACAAACCTAAAAACAGAATCTAAGAACAAAAATCCAATGCCCTTGAAACGTTGACTTCATATAAGAAACAATTCTTGTGAAACACCAGTCTAATATAAATTACATATTAAGAAATAATACCAGGGAAACTATCTACCATCTCCATAAATCATAAAACTAGATATCTCTAATACTATTTTGTAATGAACCATCCCATAGCTACCTAACACATCACCCAATCTGGCTCACCAGAAGGCCTCAAGCATGCCTCCTCAGACACTAGAGGCATCTGACTAGTGGAAAGGGTATAAAGATATAATGGGAAGACTATACCCTCTGTACAGAGGGCAATAACAACAAAAATAACAAAAACATCTATAGATATATACATCATCGTATGTATAAAAATAAACCAAAACAAAATAATTATCTAATAAATGAAATGGATAATACAATCATAAATACCCAATCATTAAAAAAATAAAATATACGGTTGACCACTAGGATGATCTCATATTCAAACTAGACTAACTGAAAATAAATATAATAGGATATATTTCCAATAAAGATCCAAACGAAATACCTGTTCTCCATGAATATCGAGATACACCAGCCCGATCCTAAGACACCATAAGATAATCTATGCTCGATTGAGGAACAATGGGCATCAGTACCATCCATCATGAAACTTGTGATCCAATAAAAATGGAAAACTCATGTCTACATGCACATCAAGGATCATATACATGGTGAGAAATAAATCTCAATAGGCCACCTATATTGATGAATCTATAATATGGTATCATAATAAGCGTATGTACACATGATATACCCATAATATCCAAATAATAATAAGATATTTTATAAATAATATCAACTACGTAAAATAATGGGTAAAAATAAAAAGAAGGAAAAAAACCAACCATAGGTTCTAGTCTGACACCCGAGGTAAATCCACACGCTCTGGCCATAGCTAGAGGATTTATAGCATTTAGATCGCTCGTCCACACAACATTTGACACACATACTAGATCTACATTGGATATCAAAGATATCAAAATGAAAATGAATAAATATCAGTCCTCGGGGTGGAACCATATTCATCCACATGATAAATATCATATACCTAGATATATGACTCAAATAAAGTGATCTAAAATAGATATAAGAACTTTTAGGTCAGCACAACTTGAAATTATATTAGTCCTGAATTCTTTATAGTACAAACTCTGAACCAACTATGGACTAAAAAATAGGTGGGATCCATATATAAATCTAGGAGAAGACATTATCATTATTTCTGAGAGCACTCAGTATCCACAATACAACAAAACCACTTTTTGAGTGCCTCGAAACATCATGAGCCTGATACCACAATAGGAATGGTACACACTCAAATATAGAAATTTTAACTCAATTAAATCACCCATTATCTCTATAAGACCATTTAACTACAAATTTCCACTGGAATAAAGAAATTTATTAACACTCTGGGGAAAAACCTCATCCAATATATCCCAAGGGTCTCCTCCTCAAACCATGGTCTTGTATAGAAACTACGTAAGACATCATAACCAAAGGCCAACCGAATGTGGAATGATCAAAACACGAAACCACCTTATAAATAGATGAACTAGAAGAAACAAAAAAATATCAAAAAACAAATTATAGGGCCTCTATAAACTCCTTGGATCCTCTCATACAACAAGACGATAAATATAGGATCTCCATGACCCTCTTTAGGGACAAAACAAAACATGGGGCTCTAATGGTCGTCACAGTCACATAACAAAGAGACTTCAAACTAGGGACTCCCCTACTACACCCAAGATCTCGATACAAAGTCATCCAATTAACCTTAAATGAGCCAATGAACACAATAATAGTAGGACAACCTACATGATATTCCACTTGGTCATTTAAAGAATTGGTCATTCTGTGTGTGAAAACAACCCAAACACTCGTCAGTGGCCTCCTACTAATCAATGAAAAAAACCAAGTTAAATCCAAAATTAAATAATACTTACAAGGGAACTCACAATGGTTCATATTACCACCTCTCAATAAAGACCCTATAATGGATCCTCAACACAGGAGAAACTATTCCACACAGACGTTATCAACCATAGACTATAAAAAACTCTGACCAACTACTCGGAAACCATACCACTATGGAATTCTAAAGAGTCTCTTAGAATCGTCTCATCATTATCTTAACAACTCCTATATGTAAACACCGTGCTACAATTTCATCCCATCCCGAAGGTTCCAAAAATTTCAATCCTCCAACAGAGGAGCTAAATATCAAGTTCTCTTACCTGAAGAAACCATTCTTGACATTTATGGAAGAACCAATACCTCAATTGAGATACTATATGATCTTTTATTCTTGGAATTATCTAATAGAAACTCAAACAAATAATCATGGTATACTCAATCTAGGATGATCACTGAGCTTACAACCATCACTTGAGACTCACAACTAATAACCAAACTGCCGAGAGAATTCTATATATAAACCTCAAAAAAACATCGTACAAATGATTCCCATATAAAAAACATAAAAATTACCTTTAAACAATGAAAGGATTGAGCCATTGTGATCTATGTGGTAAAAAACTAAGAATGGACCACTGAAAATTCTAATTATGACTCCAAGGTAAAAAACAAGAAAAATGTGCTAGTTTCATAAAAGTGCATGATATGTACATGGGGCACTCAAAATTTACCCCATGGTTCTTCTTTGTCAGTGTAACTCAAGATATTAAGCATGTACTTTAAAAAATTACATTGTGTGTGCCTCTATGTAAATTTAATGCAACCCCACATGGGTACCTTCTTGTGATCATCATCCCCAACCAGTATGTACCCCTCCTGAGTACACAAAGTGTTCCCCTTGTACATGGTGTGTACTCTTACATGGGGTTCCTAGATGTGTACCATACATTTCCTAGACATGTGTTCTAGTTTTCCATTTATTCCTACATGGTGTGTAGCCCACACAGGGACTGGTTTTGTACCTTACATGACCACATATCCCCCACATGGGTTGTTTAGATGAGTACTCAACCACACCCCTAGGCCCCCTCTATAGTGTGTACTACCAAGTACATGGAATGTAATCCCAAAAAAATTATATTTCCCAGATATTAGAACACAAAACATTTGTTCTCTAAGATGTATTCCTTGTACATAGGTATTCCTACATAGAAAACAACTCAAATTTCCTCAAACCGTAGTTTCTCCCTAATTAAGCCTAGTTCATCCCCCATCGGGGTCCCTAAAATCCCATACAAGTCTTCCACACTTAAAACAACTATGTTATAGGGATTTAATAGTTAAAAAATGGGCCAACCTATGGGAAGGAACAGTACAGTCCTTCCACTGTATCCATGTCACATGTGCATCAAGACCAGATCTATATCCAAACGATCTCCCTAGGCAGTGTGTCCCCCTCCCCCTCTCTCTTATTCCCCGATCCCTATCTTTGAAAAGTACTCTAAAGGGGGAGGCCCCAAAGGTGTATGTGGAAAGAAAAGGTGGTGTAGGGAAAGAGAAAAAGGATATAAGTATAATGGAAGAAAAAATAAAAATGAAATGAAATGAAAATTGGTTAGGATTGACCCTAGCACCCGACACATTATTATTACTCGCTTTAGAAAACTCTATTTTTTAGACTCAACTAAGGAGATGAAATCTCAATATTACTATCTATTTAAATGATATTACAAAATTAACATGTGTGAATAAATTAATATTAAATTATTTAAATATTAAACATTCCATGAAAATTAGAACAATTCAATTTTCAACTAAAACCATGTTATAGGGTAACCACTATTTTCCGGGACTAATAGAGTGGTTGAAAAAGGTATCAGGGATCATCATAAAAATTAATCTACCATTTTGACCCTATAACACTTTTGGGAATATAAATTAAAAGTTCCCCTGATTTTGAAGACCTGTGATGATGTGAGACACCAGATTTTGTGTCATCTTATAGTTCTTATCACATTATTTTTAACCTAAATTACCAGATTTACCATCACTATTATAGAGACACAGTTTTTGTCCTGAAAGACTTTGGAATATTTATACATATATTTCCAGAGCTAGGAGTTGAGATGACATGTGATTCCGATGCCCGGTGTGCCCATAATAAATTTTATAAAAATATTAATTTCTTTTATACTATGCACGTGGTAGGGTTGTGTTTCCTCCTAAACGGTAGCTCGGATCGGAAATCTAAGGGCATGGTTGCGTCCATAGCGTGCCTTTTACCCTAGGAAGGGTGTAAAAGTTGCGGGCACGAGCCTACTGTGAGAGATGTCACCCAAGGGAAAAAATGTCATTTTAAAATAATGAATTAGTGATTTTAATCCCTGGCGTTCTTTTCAAATAACATTCCAATGAAGCCTCGGAATGGAAATCTGAGACTTCCATTGAATTCGAATTGGGACATTTTTCCTAGGTGTGATATAAAATGAGAGGGCATGGTGAATTTGGATTCTCCGCTGAGTGGGATCCCTATAAATATAATTTAAGTGTTTAGGGTTAAAAAACACTAACTCACACTCTCTCGATCACCCAAGATCTCTCTCTCTCTTTATCTCTCTATCCATTCATCAATTTTCTTCATCGGATCAAGGAGTGATCTCTGCCGGAACTTTGGTGGATTGAAGCGGGAGCGTCGTGGACGCATTGCTAATGAAAAATGGGCAGATCCAAGTAGGATTTCTTTTATTTTTGAGTTCTAATTCAAGTTTTTTTTAATCCCTCGTTTACCCTTGTTTATTTGTTTTGGTAACATTTTTGATGGACGCACGAACACAGCTATCAACCCATGCTGAAAAAATCATGTTTTGTTCATCGTGATCTTCAACCCTTCTTCGGGTTCTTGGATGCTTAAAATTAAGCATGTGAAATCATCAATATATTTTCAATAAGAGGCATGAACTTCGATGGTCTTGTCATAGGGATCACAATAATGGGCTTGGAATAATTTCTGGGTAACCGGAGGAGTCCTGGTGGTCCGCAGAAGGGACCACCAAATCACCATCGGTAGTAGCGGACGGCAGCGGCAGCGCGGGGCTCCGGCATGCGGCATGAGGAGGATGAAACGCAAAGTATGCCAGGACCGGGTGATCGGGGCTTAGGTGAGGACCAAGATGGGGCTTCGGTGTGGTGTATCAAGTAGGGGCGGACAACATCGGGCTGGCACAGAGGAGCTGCAAGGCGCTGGGGTTGACGCGGCGTGCGGAGAGTTGGAAGCACCGAGGCGGCGTGATGCAGGTCGGGGGAGGGGCGGTGGTGCGCTGTAGGAGGTGAGGGTGCCGGCGTCGTCCTGTCGCGGTCGAAGGAGGACCCCGAGTTCAGCACCTCAGGGTGTACAGCGGACAAGGACCCGCGTTCGGTGGGTCTTGTTGTGCAGCGCGAAACAAAGATCGGCGAACTGGACGGTCCGTCAGAAGGAGCTGGATATGAGGGGTCTGGTGATTTCGGATGGGCCGCGGCTAGCAAGCTACCACGAGCTGGACCAGACCCGCGGTTGGGCCATGGGTTGGTGGTCTGGACCGGGCCAGCCGGGGTGGACCGGCCCAATTGGGCCCCCTTGAGTTCAAGGGGCCGTAAATTTTAAACAGTGCATCCGTTTGATGCGTCGTCTGCGGTTCTAGGTCCGTCTCATTGAGACGGACTTTCTAAAATGGGTTTTGGTGTTTTTGGGGTTTTTCTACCAAAGGAAGGTGACCCGGAACGCCATAATTTAATAATATTAAATTATTATTAAAGTTTACAACGGACGTATTCACAAGCCGGATGCCCGTTCGACGCGCCATCAGAGGCATTCTGGATCTGGAGATGAGACGTTCTTTCCAAAGTTGGTTAGGAACCCATGTGGTTTTGTTTCGTTGCTCAGTGGCATGAAATGATTCATGCGAATAATTAATTAATTAATTAGTTAGTTAGTTATTCTTGCATCGGACCTAACTCCAGCTTGGGACGTCCGATTGATGCGCTGTCTACAACAGCGTGACCCTAGTCCTCGTGCGGACTTTTTGAGATGCTTTATGATGCTTTCGGGTTACAGACAAGGTGTGGGCCCCACAGGTCCTGGTTCACATGTTTTACGGTGAAATGCCACTTTTTTCACCCGACATCCGTTTGGGGTGTTTGAGCACTCATTTCTGAGTATTCTTCTGAGGGAATTACGATGGCATAATCTGCCCGCCTAAATTCGGGTCCGAGGTGTGGGCCCCATGAGGCGACTTTCGAACGTATGTTGCATTTTTATGACTTATGCTTCATAATTTCGTTCAGGGAAAATGAATAGCCTACGCATCTTGGTTATCTGCAAGGAAAAAAATGGTACGATCTATGAGACGTGTTTCAAGACCGAGGTGTGGGCCCCACAGGGCCCCGTTTGCATATAACACGAGTAGTTGCAGTTTCTGCATCCGGAGTCCGTTTTAGGCACCGTCAGCGGTGTTGTAACCCTGGATTCGAGGAAAAGTTGACCAGGGTGGTTTTAGGCATTGATGTTAGCATTGAGGCATGGGCCCCACGAGCCTCCTTTTAAGATGTGTGCAGTGTACTGTGACTTTTTCATCAGAAGTCTGTTTGGGGCATATGAATAGTCATTTTGGCGTGTTTTTCCGAGAGAATTGCGATGGAGCAGTTTTCTGACCTTTTTCAAGACCGAGGTGCGGGCCCCATGATACGTCGTATGAGAATGAAGCGGTTTTGAATAACTTTCCGTCGGGAGCCTGTTTCTAGAGAGTAAATAGTCTATCTCGTGTGTTTTTATGAGAGGATTGAAACTGGGTAATTTGTTTGGGGGCGCAGAGCCTCTTTCGTGATCTTATTAAACGTGGAAACCAGAAAGAGTGTTAGTCGGAGGTTCCTTTGACGGACTCTGAACCTACACACAATAAAGGTGTTAGTGACACCAAGTGAAGGCATGGGAAGTGCGAAGTTATTAGAACAGTTTTGGGTTTACCCTCCAGTGGGGCTCGGTGGTGGGTTACCTGTTGACCTTATGGTTTACCCTTCAGTGGGGCTAGGCAGTGGGTTACCTGTTAACTTTGGGGTTTACCATCCAGTGGGGCTGGGCAGTGGGTTACCCTTTAACTTTCAGGTTTACCCTCCAGTGGGGCTGGGCAGTGGGTTACGCGTTCACCTTAGGGTTTACCCTCGAGCGGGGCTGGGCAGTGGGTTACCCGTTCAACTTAGGACTTACCCTCCAGCGGGGATGGGTAGTGGGTTACCCGATGACCTCTTGGGGTTTACCCTCCAACATGGCTGGGAAGTGGGTCACCCGATGACTTCTTTTAGACTCATCCCTATCTATGAGGCTAGTCAGTGAATTTTCTCTGTGATTACCGGAGTGGGACCCTTGGTTGTACGGTTCAGCGATTAGGTATCTTTCGTGTGCGGGACTTTTGGGCATCAGTGATGGATATCCTTCGAACTGTTGGAAACTTTTCTTGGGATGATCTTGGAGATAGAGATCCCCTTACACACTCGTTCGGGTTTCTTTTTGAGCATATATATAAACCACACTCTTGTTCCCACTCATTGGGTTCATTTACTCTTATTCTAGGTGGGGTGAAGACGCATGGGGTATGCCTTGTGCTTTCTGTGTGTAGCTCCTCTTGGTTGGATGAGTCTGCTTCCTTTCTCTTGTCGGGTTGAGCTGCACTCTCACTTTTGTACTCTTACACTGTTCTTGTTCTGTCTACTGCTCACCATTTTAGTATCTCATTTATTGCTCCCTCGATCTTTCGTGGAATCATACTGAGTATCTTTATAATCACCGCTGCTTGGGCTTTGCCCGTACTTGGTGTGCCCTTGCATGCGACTGACAGGTTGATCGATACTATGGAGGAGCGTAGAGGACACAAAAGATTGGGCTGCGTTCAGTGGTCATAGGAGGACTTCCATGTCTGAGAATAATTAGCTGTTTACTTTCTTTTACCTGTTGTTGGGCTGTGGAACCTTTCTAGTTGGGCATGTGTTTTTTTTACTTTTTAGTTTACTTGTCAGTACTTTTCGGCACTATATTTTCTCTATTTAGAAGTTGATGCATGAATGCGGTTGGGTTATAGTTATTTGTCCATTGGTTTTATTTTTACTCTTCACTTATCATTGAGTGGGATGTGTGTGTGTGTACAGGTACTTTGGAAAAGACCTCCCCGAGATTGTTACGCCTTCAGTACTTTTCTGCAGCCCCTGGCCTATAGAGGTGGGCTTGGGGTAGTTTCACCTCGAGACCGGTAGGGTTGGGTTGTGACAAAGTGGTATCAGAGGTGGTTCGTTCCCTGGGGTGTTGTTCGGAAGTCCCTAAAAAGGAATTGGTTGAGTTTTGTGAAAATAGTGTCAACATGTCCTGGGAGCGGCTCTCAGGCCAGGGAGTCCAGTGATGGTGCGGCGGCTGACATATCCATTCACCAAGACCCTGATAACCCGCTTGTCGACTCGGCACACTGAGACACTTGTTATAGGGAATTTTGATCATGCATCATATAGGATTGAGTCTTTGACTGTACTTCTTGAGTCAGATCCCCATCATTCTTGGTATATATATATGCTCATTTGACCATGGTACTCCTTGATCAGATTCAGGATGTCTCCGCGATGATACCCAGCAAGGATACTAGCTCTGGTTCATGATGACGACTCCGTGAGTGACGAGGCCTTAGTTCAAGATCCATCATATGATTTCCATTTCTCCAGGAGGACAGGCAGCAGCACCTCCACCTATGGAGTAGCAGATAGTACTGGAAGTGAAGGCCGATGATGAGCACAGGATGGGCGCGCTACGTGAGTTCTGGAATCAGAGAACACTGAGTTTCCATAGTGAGCCATACCCTCAGACAGTAAAGGGTTGGCTAGATTCGGTGGTTCACCTCTTCAGGCTTGTTCGGACACTGACAGGTTGATGGTGGCTTTGATAGCCAGTCTTTCAACCAAGGAGTTTGGCATTAGTAGAGCAAGGGTTACTCAAATGCACGATGAGTCGGTACTCTCGTGGGATGACTTCTAACATCTGTTTCGTGAGGAGTACAACCCCTCCAACTTACGCTTTATATGGTTTCAGGAGCTGCTGGAGCTTCAGCAGGGAGTGATGGCAGTGGATGAGTACGCGAATAAGTTCACAGAACTTACTCATACTCTTCGGATGTGGTACATGACGAAAACTTCCTGGCACAGAAGTCTGAGCAAGGTCTCTGTAGAGGATATTCGTGTCATCGTAGTGCCCTTGTGCATCCTCACCCATCTCGGGGTACTGGAGCAGGCACTGGTGACAGATAAATTTCTGTAAGAGGGATGTCAATTGGCAGGGCATCAACGCCGGAGGTCTCCCCTTGATGAGACTCAAGCACATGGTCGGGGACAGCATAGAGAACTGAGATATACTAGGAAGGACTAGTGTTATGATTGTGCTTACCAAGTTCTCATGGCATGAGACTACCCGACAAAATTTGCTGAGTTTTCCAGATAGTTGGTGGATGCACCACCACGACAGAGGCAGTGTGGTGATCCGGGAACTCCCAGGCGAGGACAGGGTGGTCCCCAGGGAGGTGATGTTGGTAGAAAAGAAGGAAGAACTACGGTTGGTGGATGACGTTTCAAGGTCCTTCCACCACCACTAAGCGGCCCATGTCATGCTCAGGGAGCAGAAGGATGGGGCCGCGGGTGGCTGTGTGCTATGGATGTCTATAATTTTTCATCACATGAGATGATAATAGGTACACTTTGTGTCTTTTTCTACTTTTCTCAGTAGAACTTGTTAGACGCTGCGTGAGATACTATTTTTGTCCAACTCCTTGTTCGAGGGGTTACTGAGGGTGACTCAGGGCGTCGGTGTAACCCTGTTTTGGTGTTGTTCAACGTAGCTTTGAATGCACGAAAAAGAGGGGTTCTTCACCCAACTGAGATGAATTTTTATGATGCAATCAAAACCCCGAGGGAGAGTCAGTACCACCCAAAGCGGATATAATTGAGGTTTGGTGGATGAGTCCCTCTGACATGTACATTCATGGAAGGTTTGTGCGGTGGAGTGTCAGATCAGGTTCTAGATTTTCCAGAGGGGATTTTCTACTTGACCCCACCCTTTTTCTTGAGGTTCCACTAGTGGGTTTAGTAGAGTGCCTTTTTTGGGAATACTCTCCTTCAAAGAGGGGAAAAGACACGTGGGGTATGCCACGTGATTTCCGTGTCTATCCTCTGGCAGTTGGATGATTTTTCTCACCTGCCCTGTTCGTTGGTACCTTGCGTTCTCAACGTCAATCTTGATAACGTTATCAAGAACAGGTCGAGGTGATGGAAACCCCATAAACATATCTATTCTTTTCACTATGTGGTGCTGGTAGTGGTATTCTTTTCCATAATAATGGGGAGACACTATCTTCTAGGAGAGAAATTTCTGGTTTCCTCAGACCACCAGTTTCTCAGGTGCGTCCTCACCTAGAGAGACTTGAACCTGAGGCGACGGTGCTAGTTGAAATTTCTACAGGACTATGACTTTGGGGTAGTCTATGTTCCAAAAAATGGTAGTATTGTAGTAGGTTCCCTTAGTAGAAGTTCCCAGACTCATTAGGTGCGGGAAGTTTCGTTGTAGTTAGCTTCCCTGTAGTTTACCCTGTTGGACCAGGAGGGTGAAACTTTTCTTCAGTCTATGGTGTTGACCCATACACTTTTTAAGCATGTAAGAGAGTCTATGTTGTGATTCACCGACTGTGAAAACTCGTGTGGTCAGATATCCTTGGGTGTTTTACCAGATGGGTATTTTGAAGGAGGGAATCATGAGACCATGTTCCAAGAAAAAATCATGATTTCGGTCACGACGTGGAAAGTAGAAGTTCAGAGTAAGTCCCCCTTGTTTCTTTGGGCCGTTCAAGAATCGTGTAAGAGATTGATAGGTTGGCTACCGTCTTTCTATACCCTCCCAATAGTAGGAGTGGGTGCAAGACGTCTTCCACGTGTCACAACTGATGAGGTGTGTGTCTGTTCCTATGGATTTCATCAAGAGTATGAGACCATATGAGTATGAACCATCCCTTTGGTTCACGTGTTGTGCCAACATAGTGTTGTGCAAGTTTTCTTGGGAGTGGGAGAGCTAGGTGTGAGCTCTGTATCCCAAGTTGTTTTTCCTAGTTGTTATTTTCAGGGAAAAAAAATCTTGAAGGAGGGAATGATGTAGAGACCTGGATTTTTTCCTTGAAAGAATTTGAAATATCTTTACATTTATTTCCAGAGCTAGGAGCTGAGACGGAATGCGATTCCGAGGTCCGGTGTGCTCGGAATAAATTTTATAAAAATATTAAGTGTTTTTATACTATACATGTGGAAGGGTTGTGTTTCCTCCTAAACGGTAGCCTAGATCAGAAATCTGAGGTCAGGGTTGCATCCATAGCATGCCGTTTACCTTTGGTGGGGTGTAAAAGTTGCGGGCGTGGGCCTGCTATGAGAGATGTCACCCAGGGGGAAAATAATCATTTTAAAATAATGAATTAATGATTTTTATCACTGGTGTTCTTTTCAAATAACTTTCGAATAAAGCCTCGGAATGTAAATTTGAGGCTTTCATTGAATTAGAAATGGGGTGTTTTGCTTAGGCGTGATATAAAATGAGAGGGAATTATGAATTCGGATTCTGTGCTGAGTGTATCCCTATAAATATAATTTAAGTGTTTAGGGTTAAGGAAAAACTATAATTCACTCTCTCTGTCTCTAACACCCAAGATCTCTCTCTGTCTTTATCTATCTAGCCATTCTTCACTGTTCTTCGTCAGATCGAGGAGCGATCTCCGTCGGAACATTGGCAAATCGAATCAGGAGCGTCGTGGACGCGTTGCTAACGACAAACGGGAAGATCGAAGTAGGATTTATTCTATTTATGAGTTCATATTCAAGTTTTAATTTAAAAATTCCATGTTTCTCCTTGTTTCTTCATTTTGGTTACATCGTTTATGGATGCACGAACACGGCTATCAACCCCTGCTGAAAAAATCAAGTTGTTTATCGTGATCTTCAACCATTCTTCGGGTTCTTGGGCGCTTATAATTAAGTGTGCCAAATATTCAACGGATTGCAGATAAGAGGAATGTGCTTCGATGGTCTTTTTGTAGGGATCACAAGAATGGGTTCGGAATAATTTTTGGGTAACCGGAGGAGTCACTGTGGTTAGTAGAAGGGACCACCGAATCACCATCGAAAGTAGCGGCCGGCAGCGACAGCGCGGGGCTCCAGCAGGCAGCATGAGGAGGATGAAACATAGAGTAGGCCAGGACCGGGTGCTCGGGGCTCAGGTGGGGAGAAATTTAGGGATTTGGTACGGTGTATCAATCAGGGGCGGACATCGTCGGGCCAACATGGAGGATCAACAGGGCGCTGGGGTCGATGCGGCATGCGGCGAGCTGGAAGCACAGATGAGGTACGGTGTAGGTCAGGGGTGGAGCGGTGGTGCGCTGCAGGAGGCAAGGGAGCCGGCGTCATCCCATCATGGTCGGAGGAGGTCCCCGAGGTCAGTGCCTCGGGGTGAGCGGCAGACAAGGACTAGTGTTCGGCAGGTCCTGCGGTGCGGCGCGAAACCAAGACCGGCCAACTGGCCGGTCTGTGGGAAAGATTTGGACCATAGGGGTCCGACAGTTTTGGATGGGCCACGGCCAGTGGGACCGGACCCGCGGCTGGGCCGCGGGCCGGTGGTCTGGACCTAGCTATCCAGTGTGGACATGCCCAGTTAGTCCCCCCTTGAGTTCAAGGGGCCGTAAATTTTAAACGGTGTGTCCGTTTGACGTGTCGTCTACTACTGTGGGTCTGTCTCATTGAGACTAACATTTTGAAATTGTTTTTGGTGTTTTTGGGGTTTTTTTTGAAGTTGGGTGACCCGGAACACCTTAATTTAATAATATTAAATTATTATTAAAGTTTACAATAGACGTATTCGTAAGCCGTATGTCCGTTCGACACGCCGTCAGAGGTGATGTGGCTTTGGAGTTGAGACAGTCCTTCCAATGTTGGTTCGAAAACCTTGATGTTTGGTTTAGTTGCTCAATGGAACGAAACACTTAATGAGAATAATTAATTAATTATTTAACTAATTAATTATTTTTGCGTCGGACCAAACTTCTGCTTGGGATGTCTGATTGAGGCGCCATCAGCGGCAGCGTGACCCCAGTCCCCGTGCGTAATTTTTGAGATGCTTTTTGAATCGTTTGGGTTGGAGACAAGTTATGGGCCCCACAGGTCCTAGATCACACATTTTACATTGAAACACCACTTTTTCACCCGACATCAGTTTGGGGTGTTTGAGCACTCATTTCTGAGTATTCTTCCAAGGGGATTGTGATGGCGCAATATGCCCGCCTAAATTCGGGCCCGAGGGATGGACCCCATGAGGCGGATTTTAGATGTATGTTGTGTTTTTATGACTTATGCTTCATAAGCACATTCATGGAAAATGAATAACCTAAGCCTTGTGGTTATATGAAAGGAAATAAATGGTACGATCTGCGAGACGTGTTTCGTGATCGAGGTGTGGGCCCCATAGGGCCCCGTTTGCATATAATGCGGGGAGTTGTAGCTTCTACAGCTGGAGTCTGTTTTAGGCATCGTTAACTGCGTTTTAACCCTGGCGTTGAGGTGAAGTTGACCAGGGTGGTTTCAGGAATTGAAGACGGAGTTGATATGTGGGCCCCATGGGCTGTCTTTTAAGCTGTGTGCAGAGTACTGTGACTTTTTCATCAGACGTCCATTTGGGGCATATAAATAGTCATTTTTGGCGTGTTTTTCCAAGATCATCATGATGACGCAGTTCGCCCAAAATTTTTTGGGATAGAGGTGCGAGCCCCACAAGACATTGTATTAGCATAAAGTGGTGTTGAATAACTTTATGTCGGGAGCCCGTTTCCAGTGAGTAAATAATCTATCTCGCATGTTTTTCTACGAGGATTGCAATGCTGTAATCTATTTGGGAATACAAAGCCTCTTTCGAGATATCATTAAATATGGAAACATAGAAGGGCATTGGTCAGAGGTTCCTTTGATCCACTCTGAACCTACGCATGGTAGCAGTGTTAGTGACACCCAGTGATGGAACGAGCAGGATGGAGTTATCGGACCAGTTCCGGGTTTACCCTCTAGCGGGGCTGGGTAGTGGGTTCCTTGTTGACCTTAGGGGTTACCCTCCAGTGGGGCTGGGTATTGGGTTACTTGTTGACTTTAGGGTTTACCCTCCAATGAGGCTGGGCAGTGGGTAACCCGTTAACTTTGGGGTTTACCCTCCAGCGGGACTGGGCAGTGAGTTACCCGTTAACTTTACGGTTTACCCTCCAGCGGGGCTGGGAAGTGGGTTACCCGTTAACCTTAGGGTTTACCCACCAGTGGGGCTAGGCAGTGGATTACCTGTTCACCTTAGGGTTTACCCTACAGTGGGGCTAGGAAATGGGTTACCCGACGACCTATTGGGGTTTAGCCTCCATCACGGTTGGGCAGTGGGTTACCCGATGACTTCTTTCGGACTCATCCCTTTCTATGTGGCTAGTCAGTGACTTTTCTCTATGATTACCGGAGCGGGACCCTTGGTTTTACGGTTCATCAATGAGGCAGCTTTGGCATGCAGGACTATTGGTCATCAGTGATGGATATCCTTTGAATTGTTGGCATCTTTTCTTGGGCTGAGCTTGGAGATAGAGATCCCCTTACACACTCGTTCGGGTTTCTTGTTGAGAATATATATACAACCTACTCTTGTTCCCACTCCTTGGGTTTAGTTACTCTCCTTCTAGGAGGGGTAAAGATGCACGGGTTATTCCAGGTGCTTTCTGTGTCTAGCTCCTCTTGGTTGGACGAGCATGCATCCTTTCTCTTGTCTGGTTGAGTTTCACTCTCTCTTTTGTACTCTTACAATGTTCTTGTTCTATCTACTACTCATAATTTTAGTATCTCCTTTGTTTCTCCTTATAGATTTCAGGGAATCCTACTAAGTATCTTAATACTCACCACTAATTGGGATTTTCCCACACTTGGTGTTACCTTGCAGACGATGGACAAGTCGATTAAGACTACGGAGTAGGGTAGAGGACACATGAGCTCGGGCTGTGTTCAGTGGTCGTATGAGGATTTCTGGGTGTGAGACTCACTATCTATTTACTTTAGTTTAAATTTTTTCGGGTTGTGGCACCTTTCTAGTTGGGCGCGTGTTTTTCCCTTTACTTTTTATTTTACTTTTCAGTACTTTGCAGCACTATACCTGTTCTATTTAGAAGTTGATGCATGAGTGTGATTGGGTTATAGTTGTTTTTCCTTTGGTTTTCTTTTTTACTCTACACTTCTACATTGAGTAGGTTGTGTGTGTGTGTATAGGAACTTAGGAAAAGGACTCCCTGATATTTTTATGCCTTCGTCGCTTGTTACCATCCCCTGGCCTATGGAGGCTGGCTTGGGGTAGTTGCGGTTCGAGACCGATAGGGTCAGGTCTTGACAACTGTGGTGATTAAATTTTACTAAGTCTTCTATTCAAAAATTGAAAAACATAAAATGGACCTATATAAAAAAATTTGACCTCTTGATTCCAAATATTTAATTCATTTTCCATGAGTCAATTCACATAATTTGATAAATTTTATTTAAAATTAAACCCATAAAACCTGATGAGAGGCATATTTTTTGAAAAATACCTTTTTTACATATTAATATTTTTTTATATGAAATTCAAGTCAAAATTTATTTCAAGCCCCATTATTAGATTATTTATAATAAAAATTAACTAATGAAATATTAAAACTAATCATAAATAGAATATAGCTTTCAAAATACATTAAAATAAAATACGGTTTTCAATAAAAATCAGTATTTTTAACTATTTTTCAGAAAAAAAATTATTTTCATAAAATTATCAAAAATTCATCCTAAGATAATTTTGACATGATAAATTCCAAAAATAAAATTAAAATTTTCAAATAGAAATTCAGTAATTTTGAAATTAAAATTTAAGGTAAATTTTTTGAGAATAATAGTTTAATAAATCTATTTCCTATTTAATTTATAAATTATATAATATTTTTATAATGAATATAACTATCTATATCCAGAATATTAATAAACATTAAAATGATTTATATTATCTTTAACTAGGTTGTTACATTATTCCATAAATTTTGTAAATTATATCCTCATAATTTTATTTATTTCTTAACAACTGAGGATATATTTACCATATTTAATTTTAAGATTCCCATGACACTTCTTCAATAATATGGATTTACCCAAAAAATTAATATGATAAATTACCTTATTATGCAATAGTTTTCATCTATTTTCAAGAATATAAACTTGATATTCCTCATAATAAATTTTTTCTTCCAACTAAAGCACTCTATGAATCAAAACATGAGATGAATAGAACACATTTTTCCTTAACATTGAAACATAAATATGTTGTGTACTAACGTTAAGCTCAAATAAAAGTACACTTATTAGGAAATGGATCCAACTTTCTATAGGATTTAATATGATCAAATGAATCAAGAATATAGTTTCCCATTTTTACTAAAACAGATAACACATTTCCATGAAGATACTTAAAAAACATGATCATCTACCACAAAAGAAAAACATTCCATCATATTTTCTACGTAATGTTTTTCATTTTATGAGCTGTCCTCATATGATACTAAGTCATCTTCACTTTCTCAAAAACTTCCTATACCTACCCTACTCCCATAAACTACCTTTATTATACATTATCTAAAAAATATATATTCTGTAACTACATTCAATATAATGCTTCAAAAGGTAACATAAGTATAACGGAATAAAAAATATTGTTATAATAAATTTTAACTAATGAATATGATGATACCAATTTCCCTAATTTGAATCATTCTTTTTTACTATCCATCGGATTAAGGATAAAATGTTATACAAAAATTTAATTCATTATGTAATAAATTGTGAATTCCTTTACAAAAAATTTAAGTAAATATAGATTTGTGATCAGATACAATGGTGTGATTAACTCTATGTAACCTAACTATATCATTAAGGCATAGTCCGGAAAGATAATCTAACGACATAGTATCTTATAAGGGATAAAATGTTTAGATTTATCTAATCAATCCTAAATAACCAAAATTGAATTATCAACTCTACAATTATTGGGTAATCCCTTAAAAATCAATGGATATATTTCCCCATTTACACTCTGGAACTGGAAAAGGATGAAGAATCGTCTTTAGTAATTATCATTCTACATTTACCTTTTGATAAGTCAAATATTTCATGGTAAAGTTCAAAATATCCCTTTTCATTCCATCCTAATAGAAATACTCTCAAAGGTATCTGAACATCATAGTACTTTTAGGATGAATGGAAAATATGGAACTTTGAGATTCACTCAACAATTCTGTCATCAATTGGGAACCTCTAGTCACACATAATCTTTTTCCAAATCTGATAACACATCCTTTAACAAAATTAAACTCTTAAATCTTAACCATCTTAATAGATTATATATTTTCTTGTAAAATAATATCATACATCTCAACCCTCATAATTATTTATGATAGATATGAATATAATGACACCAAAAACAAAATAGAGGAAGTTTTTAACATAAAATTGTCTATGGAAAATTTAATAAAATCATTAACCAAATAGTATTATTATAAACGTAACATGGTTATTGTAGAATCACTTTTCTGGATCAAATCATCAAATACTTTTTTTTCTTCTCTAGGATGGTAATTAGGTATATAGTCAATATCCTTAATTAGTTTCTTACACCTTCTTTTCCTAATGTTAAACACTTTCTGATTGAATATATACTTCAAAATTTTATGATCAGTATATATTTCACACTTTAATCCATATAATTGATGCCTCCAAATTTTTAAAAATTCACTATTGAAGATAATTCCTGATCATGTGTTGGATAATTTAAATCTTGAGGTTTTATTAAATTTGTTGCATAAGAAATTACTTAATAATTCTGGATTAGAACATAACCAAATCCACTAAATAATTCATCAATGTATATGAAAAATTCACCATTTCTAGAAGATATGAAAAAATATAGATCATTCACCAACCATCATTTTAATTCTTGAAAACAAAAATAAATCTCCTTAATATATATGAATTTAACTCATTTTCATGTTAACAGATTTAATGGTTATGCAAACAGAGAATCATTTTTAGAAAACAACCATTAGTGACCCATTAATCCAAGAAAACTATGAAACTCAGTGGAATTTTTTAGTCCAAATTCATTAATAACCTTAGTTTAATCAGGTTTAATAGTTATTCTATATATATAAACAATATACCTATAGAAATAAATTTATTTCAACTAAAATTCACACTTACAAAATTTTTTCCATTTAGTTTATTTTCATATAAGGTTTTAAAATATTCCTTAACTGTCTTTTATCATCCTCATGAATTTTATAATATACCAATTTATCATCAATTAAAACAACAATAATATTATCTAAATAGTCATGAAAATATCTATTCATAGGATCTATGAAAACATATGGTGAATTAGACAGCCCAAAGGTCATAATTACATACTCATAATGTCTGTATCTAGTCTAAAATTAAGTATTTGGGATATATTACTACATGTTCAACTAATGGAACCCTAACCTAACATCAATCTTCAAAAAATAATACACTCCATGGATATGATCAAATTGTTCATTGATATGAGGTAAATAATTCATGTTCTTGACAATGATGTCATTCAAGGATCTATAATAAATGAAAAGTCTCATTAAACCATCATTCATTTTAAAAAATACAACTATAGAAACCCATTATGAAGTTATAGTATGAATGAAACCTTTATCTATAAACTCTTAAAACATATTTTTCCATTAAAAAAGTTTTTCTAGAGACATTTGATAATAGTATTTGAAATTATCATATCATCAGGAACTAATTCAATAGGAAACACAACCTAATGATCATGAATAACACATGGTAAACCATCTAGAAATACATTCACATACTAATATACTATTATAACATCAATAATTTAATTAGTTTATCTCTTTTCAACAACATTATCTAGTTATCATTAAGTTCTGACCTTAATCAATTTCTCATATTCCTAGTATGTTATCAAAGGTTTGAAATAATTGAATATAACTTTCTTATATTTTCAAACTATCTTAGATTAGTAAAATGAAAGGAATACTTATCCATAATAATATAAAAATATAATATATCTAGTTAAAAAAAATTATAGGAAAAAAATATACCATCTAAAATGATAGAAATATACCTATAAATCTTGGTTTTATTAATATTTATACCTAGATTTTTCACAAAAAGTTCTATCTTCTTTGCATGAGGTGATATTCTGATTTTTGCTGTAAATTTATCAAAATTAAAATACGATGATTTCCAGAGTTAAATATGGAATTTTCATAATTTTAATAAATAAGTAATGTATCTATAACCACTTCATTAAATGGACCAACATCAACTACAGTAGTAAAAAAAGATTTTTTCACAAAATTATACTTTCAATCATGATGATATTCACCTGGAGTAACTATCTTCAGACACACATTAGAAAAATTACATAACTCATTATAATTAAAACATATCAACATTTTCAAGATATATATTACCCCATTCATGTATTGTTCAATATTCTTCTCTTTTTCTTTCATGGGCCCTATGACTAATCTTACCTCATAGATAACATTTTATAAGTCCTGAAAATAATTCCTATAAATGTTTTTACTACATTTGGAACATATTGGGGTATTACTTATTATCTTCTTTGATGTTTTCTTCTCTATTTTCGACCATCTTTACAATTTATTACTTTTAACAAATTGAGGAATATAATTGTTAGAAAACTCTATCTCAACATTCATGGCACTACAAATGACTTTCTCATAACTTTAAAATTTTTATGGATCCAATATCTTATTAAAAGATGTATAAATCCTTATTAAAATATATTAATTTTAGTATCAATATCATGAATAAAATCAGGCACATACATGGAAAATATTTTATAAGTTTTATCGTAAGAGGGTACTAAATCTTTATCGTTTTTATTCAATACTAATAATTATTTCTCTATCATGAGACAAATAACATTAGGGAAATATTTCTCTATAAAATGGTTCTTAAATCCATCTCATTAAATATAATTAATATCATATTTACCTCTATTATTGTTAAGAAGAGAGCACTATCTATTTTATTCACCTTGAAAAAAATAAAAGATAAGAGTTAACTTTGATGTTATGATCATCCCATGAAATCAAATATCTTTTCTAGATTATTGATCCATCATTTAGATACCACTATATATGGAGTTCTACTAAATAAAGGATGGTGTTTTTCATGAAATTCCCAACTATCGACATATCACTTTATGGATAATCTAGTTTCTCTCTAACAAGGATGCCACCACCATTTATAGTCTTTTTCAATAAATCCATCACTATAAGAAATTGTTTAATTATAATTAAAACCATTCAATGTTACTGATTTTTAAGGATAATTTATTCTTGATACTTTTCCAATTTAGTTTCCATATTTCCTCTCGGGAAATCCATTCAAAACAAAAATATATTAGATGATGAAACATAGTAATCTTCAAATAAAATATCATTTCAAATAAAAAATATAGTAAAATATTTCAAGGGTATTCTATTAAAATTATACTAAAATGTAGTGATTTATAAACCCTTCCTCCATTGAAAAATTTAAGGACCCATCCTTAAAAAAATTTATATTCTTGAGTTTTTATCACGAATTAATTCTCTTACATTTGAGAATATTTTATAGTTTATAGTTATAGTTAATTTTATCATAAATCATACACAATGAAACCATATATTATAAATTAAACACGTATACTCAGTATACATTTTTCCTCTAATAATGTTTTTTATAAATAAAAGCATTTTATTTTCAATTCATTTCACCTCAATTTTCATCTTGACCTCGTCATTATCCCAACTCATAATTAAAACCATGTAAAAACATTTTAAAACATTAGATGAGCACAAAAATCCTAGTAAGCGAAATAAGAAAATAAATCTATAAGTTTAGTGAAAAATATAAAAACTAATAAAATTATTACCTCTATCACATTATTCATTGAGTATACAAAACAAACCATTTAAAAAAATGCACACAATTTTTTCTAAAAGAGAAAATTAAAAACTCATATTAATACAATAAAAACCCATTCTTGGTGAATTATAGCATTATATTCTTAAACTATTCTAGAAATAAATCCACCCTAGTTAAGTACATAAAAGAAACCACATTGGTTAACTCCTTTATTCTATCCTTTAATACAAGGAACATTACCCAATGTAATGGAGAGATATAATAAGGCTCACCCATTATATAAGCTATATCAAGGTCACCTATCATATAAGCTGTATTGGGGTCACCCATGGAATAAGATGTATAAGTGTATCACTCACTTGTTCATAATATATAATTATCAATTACTAAACAATGAATAAATTTTTTTATACTTTAATATTTTCATCATAAAACCCTTGAAATACTCTATTAAATACATGTACAAAATAATATTGAGAATTGAAATACAATTTTATTTTAAAAATACGTTTGAATAAAAATAAAATACATAGAATAAAGGTAAATATGGATTTAATTTTAATAAAACATTAAGCATGTAATGTAATCCAAACATCAAATAAAGTTCATTGCAACGAGAAAAAATGTTGACACGATAAACGTAAAAATAGAACATCCATTTTATCTTCTATAAAAGAAGGAAAAACATTCCATAATATATTTATTTTGAAATAAATTTAATAAAAAGAAATGAAATATCCATTATCACTCATCTAATGCTATATAAATATACATAAAAATTATTTTTTATATTATTAACATAGAAGAAAAATATTTATAAAATAAAATTTTACAACATTTAAAATGAGGTTTTTATAGTAATGTGTCCCTTAAGGAATATCCAAAAAAATAAATTAAAAATATATTAAATAATTTAAAATATTTTATAAATTTTCTATTTTCAACCATTTAAGCCTTAATAATTTTTTTCTTGAAACATTTATAATATCACAGACATGAAAGAAAAATAGTTAGAAGGGGAAAATTAAAATATTATTTTCAAAAGAAAGTCCCTTACCCGGGGTCAAAATCATCACATATGTTCATTATCTTACAAAATAATAAACGTATATTAGTTACTTAATTTATTAATAATGTTTTTAATGTTTATAATTCATTTTAATTCCATGTTATAATAAATTACTTAATCTGTTAAACACAGATCAGTAGTTTTGATGATATTCAGTTCATATATAAAAAATGAATTTAGTGGGTTAGCTATGATAAAATATTTCATTATTAAATAATATATAGAATAAAAATAATTACATAATTATAATTTTAAAACCAACCATGAATTATTTTTAATAAAAATGAACTATGTTATAATCATGGAGACATTAGGTTGTATGTAGGCAAGAGTAACATTTCCATTATCAATGATCATTATTGAAAGAAGGTAAATATTATTTTCTATTTTTATAATGATAATTATATTATAAATACCATATTTATTTAATAAAATTATATATATTATCTATGTTATGTAGTGATTAAAAACAAATGACATCGCTTCATGGAGGTGGAAATCCACATGTACGGATGAACGACGTTATTATTTTAAAATGAATGGAAAGGTTGGAAAATATATGATAGATTAAATTTATAGAATTATAAATATATTAATAATATTATATATTTACATTAAATCCATAATTATAAATATTCTCAAGAGATAGTGTTGGAAAACAAATTACATCAGTTCGTGTGGAGGTAATCCACCGTACAGACGAATGATAATTTTATATACCATTTGATAGAAGAGGAGGTAAATGTAGATTATTCCATGAAGATAATAAAATATAAGAATATTGAATATAATGGAATTATTATTTAATCAAGTTTTATGAAATTTTTAATGAGTTATAAGAAGAAGTAAAATTAAAATGCTTGGTAATGAACTATAACTATTCTTCAAAAAACCTCTTAACGTTTACCCCAAAATCCATCTTAGGTTAGGTTTTTGAAAACACCAAGTCCTCTTTGCCATGTTGAGGGATTTTAGGAAGGTATTTGGACTAATTTGGACTAATTAAATGGTCTTATAACATGTGAAAAAAATAGGATAGTAGGTTCCCTTCTATAAGTAATGGGAGGGGCACTCTTGGAATTACATAAAATATTAAATTATAAGGAAGTATTTTTTATAATAAAATGAATAAAAACTGTTATTGTGGAAGTATAATTTTCTCATGGTTATAAATCCCCTCATAAAAATAAAGTTGTACAATTTTATGAGATATTTTAACACTTATCATTGTGTTTTAATCCCAAGTTAACTCTTTTGACTATTTCCATGATCACATGGTTTTTTACTCATTAAGGGTAAATATAGTCACAATAAATAGGAATTTTACCCATAAATGGACTCAGGTTCATATTTTAAATCATATATAAATTATTTAGATGATGATAAAATTTTTCAGAAATTTAAATAATAAAAAATGGTTATTTACTATAAAATATCATTAATTTCATTTTTGGAATTTTTAATTTATTTTAATTAGAAAAAACATGACTAATCATGAAATAGAATATAAAAATTCTCCATATACATATCATGTTTAATTTGTCTAAATTTTTTCGGTAACATAATAATTAATTTAAATTATATAACTTTTTAAATTTTTAAATGCATTTCTTTATTGAATAAATACCATGTCGACGTTGCGTAAGAATTTGAGGTAATTATTTTTTCAAAAAAAATTATTAATATATTAAAATTATAAAAAAATAATTTATATTTAAAATTTAAATTTAGAACTTACCATAAGTTATTTTTATCCTTATCACAAAATATTATTGATATTAAAAGTGAGAGAGTTACATTGTTTTACTTTATCATTGACCTAAATATTATAAAGATCAATAATTGCATCCAAATTGGAAAATATTCATATATTTGATGATTATTGATGAAAAGAACTCGTCAAATAAAATAATTGGAATTTTTAGGGTCATTTTCTAGTCGTTGTCATATTTTTTTAAACCCTAATTACCTGCTTTACCCTTACTGTTGTGGTAAAAAATTACTATGCATACTATTAAAAAAATAATGAAAAATAAAAGGGACCTATTTAACAAATTGTTTTCTCTTCATTTAATACATTTAATTCATTTTTCATTATTTAATTCACAAAATTGGTATAATTTAATTTAACATCAATCCCATAAAACATTTGAGAAAGATAGTTTTTCTGAAAGGTTCCTTTTTATTTATAATTTTTTATACCAAATAAGAGTATAAATTTTTTTATAATGACTATAATATAATTATGTTTAATAAAAAATAAATTATCAATATTTGTAACTAATATAAAAAAGAATATAACTTTTTAAATACTTTAAAATAAAATACATTATTCAATAAAAATAAATAAAACAATATTTATTGAAGAATTAATATTTTTATAAAATTATCAAAACCACATACTAATATACTTTTTACTTGATTAATAAATCAAATAATTTAATTTTTTCATATTCAAATTATATATCTTAGAAATTAATTTTTTTAATAAAATTATATATGACAATGTTTAATAAAAATATTCCATTTTTTCATTTTAAAAATACTTAATATTTTATAATGAATATAAATATCTAATTCATGAATAGAAATAAAGATGAAAACTATTTATTCTATGATTACCTGGGTTGTCACTTTTTAAAAAAAAATTATGTGCCTTCTTTTCAATGGAAGGTGGTTACTGGGATATACCAGCTATAAAATGTGTTGTAAATTGATCTTGAGGATGGGAGTTTGTATTATCCCTTACCTAGTTTTATTTCCTATTCCATGAATCTATTATAGAATTAATATATATTCCTGGATCCTTACCAGTTGTGATACTGTCACGAACTGAATGTTGTCTCCATCAAAACTAGCATAAACTCGGCCCGTGACAAGGCATAAAGGGTGTTCCTGATTATAAGAACTCGGTTCTTATTTTTTAGGTGTGGGCTTCTTCTTTTTCCTTTTCCTTAAGTGTTTTTGAGAAAATATGGAAAATGGGGAAAATCGTAAATTTTGGAACTACACGCCGTGTACTTTTTCCACATGTGGTGTACTTGTGGGATGGGTACACGGGGCGAGTAGCCATGTCAGCGACGAGGGGTGTAGGAACCGACAACATGCCGTGTAGTTGTACTTTACATGACGTGTAGTCAGCCGGCAGGCCTAAACAGTAAGACGGTGGAGTAGCCACCAGTTGGGTGACAGTACACGTCATGTACTCGGGAGTACATGTCGTGTACTCATGTCGACGGATGAACAGTATGGCGGTGCAGCCAGAGGAATAGTTAAATGAAGGAAGTACATGTCATGTACTTTTTTCTTCGGCTTAAAATAGGAAGTAGCCTCCTCATTTGGCAGAGGAGGCATTTGAGCCGTTTGGGAGCCAAGGAGGACGACCAAACCTTTGAAGATCCACCGGGTGTTCGTTTGGAATCTGATTTGGCTTCGGACGATCTCGTTGGAACCACACGGGTAAGACCTCTCATCTCTTGGTATGGTTCTTTCCAATTCTTCCCCTAACGAAAGTTATTTATGTTTGAATGGGTTTTCTCCTTCGTCAGATCTACACCGTTCTTGGGAGTTTCTAGAGTCAGTGTTCGGGTATAACGTTCGTTGGCGAATAAAGTAGGAGTCTTGGTGTAAATATCCAACTGTCGTGCGTTTTTGTGCATTTTTGTGCCATGAACCCATGTTGTGGTGTCATGTGGCTGAGGACGTTGCTATATTTAATGCCTATAATTGCATAGGTGAATAAATTGGGATAATAAAATGTTGGTTGGGATCATTTCTTGGATCCAGAACCACCCCGGGGGTGTGTTCCACTGTTTAGTCGTTTGGCTAGGATACCCGAGGGTATTCCTTTAATGTAGTAATTGTAGAATTTCCTTGAGAGGAATTGCTTGTTTACTGCATTTTGATATGTTGGGCATGGCCCGGTTACCTGTTTAACTTGAGGGCATTGTTGTGATTATCATGTGGGAACTTCAGTATTTAGCCTGTGCGCAGTAGTTATTTCGACCTGAGGGAAACTTCTTCTGTGACTGAGGGAAAACTTTGTTATGCCTGAGGGCAGATTCTTGTGTTGGATACTCGTTACCCTAGGGTAGGAGTTTACATGTCTGAGGACACTATTTGGTTACTTAGAAATGAATTGTGGTGACTTATAATATAAAATGGATTAAATGATTCTTAAAAATGGCAATATAACTGGTAGTTAGTTACTTTTGAGTACTGCTTACTTTATTGAATTTTACCACTGCACACTATTGTTGCATGTTAGCATGCAGTTGGGCACGGGCCTTTGGTGGGTGCCTATTGAGATATATTTCTCACACCCTGTTTGGGTCAAGCTCTTCGGCCCAACCAGATTACGTTGCTACAGGTGTAGATTGGGGCAATAATCCCTATATAGGTACATGATTGTTGCTGAGGAGTTGGAGGACATGGGACCGAGCCTAGGATTGCGATGCCGCTGCCAGCTGTTTTTCTTTGTTTTGATGCACTCTGCATTTTGTTGTACTGTATTGATGTATAACATGTTCTGGATGTTTTCTTAGAACATGTTATATATTGCATCTTTTATATATTGGTGCTTATATAATCTGCAGTTTTTTATTTCAGTTTCAGTTGTGTATGGTTTACTGCATCCGCTATCGTTGCATGTTTATTTTGTATTCTTCTACACTACACTTTGATAAATGAGGGCATAGTTTCCCCACTATCAGACCTGGGCCCTCACTGCTAGTCGGGAGCCTCTGGCATTTGGGGAAATGCGATTGAGGTCACATGGCGAACTGGGCTCGGGGCACCCGTTGCGTGGAACCCGGGTTCGGGATGTTACAAAGTTGTATCAGAGTGGTTCTTTTCATTGAATTACTATTTGGAGACGTAGTTAGGGATAGGATGAACAATAGTTGGTAATAATCTGTGCCCGGGCATAGCTAACCCGTGTACAGGGAAAATCCAGTCTACCTCGTATTTCGCAATTCTTTTTATTTTGAAATTTTATGGTTGATATGTTTTCGCCGATGGGTGATGCACTTGAATTGTGCAGTGTATATTTTATCTAAGGGTTCTATTTAGTTGCAACACGATGAGATGAGGTTATTCCGTCCATGCATCATATAGGCACATGCTAGAAATCACATTCCATGCGTAGTTTCCATGCCATGTAGGTGCATTAGAAATTCACATGTTGTTGTGATAGTTGTTGTGCTAGAAAATCATGTCGTTGTGATAACTGCTTGATAAATACCTGCTCTGTGATAGGGTATTCTTTGTGTGATCTTGTTTATAGAATGGACACCAATGTTTGGTTTTTGGGGAGTATGGGCCCCCATCGACCGAAATTTGGTGGATCATTGACTGTTTATTGGTTATAACAAGTATGAGATGTCGAAAATTGATTCTTGGGGAGTATGGGCCCTCACGGGTCGGAATTTGACACTTAGGTGTTGTTTTTCAGTATTTTCTGGGTTCTGGGGATGTTTTTGAGGCATACTTTCCGGAATCCCATTATACACACCATGTAGTATTTTTATACACACCGTGTATTTTCTTCTGTTCGGGAAGAAAAATGAACTTTTGAGTACACACCTTGTACCTGGAGTACACGTCGTGTAGTCTCTTCCCGTATCACAAACCGTGTTGGCGGTGACACGGGGTAGGGAAAGTCTGGGTAAAACACGTCGTGTACCGAATGGACACGTCATGTAGTGTGACCCGATGTCCGGCCGTGTAACTAACAACACAGTTCGGTGAACTCCTTGACAGAACACATCATGTCAATGATGGACACTCAGTGTAGTGTGACCTGGGGACTCGGCTGTGTAACTAACAACACGGGTCGGTGTCACCTCTCCCTGAACACGCCGTGTAGTCTCTTCCCCTGTCACAAATCATAATGGCGGCGACACGGGGTAGGGAAAGGCTTGGGTAAAACATGTTGTGTACCGAATAGACACGCCGTGTAGTGTGACCCAGAGTCTGGCCATGTAACTAACAACACAGTTCAGTGAACTCCTTGATAGAACACATCATTTCAATGATGGACACGCCGTGTAGTGTAACCTGGGGACTCGGTCGTGTAACTAACAACATAGGCTGATGTCACATCTCCGTGAACACACCGTGTAACTTTGGGAAACGCCGTGTAGTCTTGTCTGAGGACAGACCGTGTGGTTTTAGCCATGTGGCTGGGAAAAGGGGTATTGTACACGCCGTGTACGAGTGTAACACGCCATGTAGTTGTAAGCCGAGTAGTCGGCCGTGTCACAGATGACACGGGCAGTTGGAAAATAACACCATACATGTCGTGTAGATATTATACACGCCGTGTAGTTTTTGTTCAACGGAAGCCGTGTGGCTTAGCCATGTGTAAGGACCCGGGCAGGGGAAGGGAAGTCAAGTACACACCGTGTAGTCAGTGTACACACTGTGTAGTCTTGTTTTGTGAATTTTGAAATGCCTTCTTCCTCTTGTTCTCTTTGTGGTTCCTTCATTTCAATCGTAATAATATTAAATCTGAGGCGTGCTTTTGACCTTGTAGTGTCATGCTTCCTAGACGACCGCGAGTTGTTCGTCAGGAGAGCAGCGACGATTATACTCCGGAGATGGTGGGCCATGGGCTACCAGTTGATCCTCTAGCAGAGCCAGATGTAGCGCCAACTACTATACCGTACACAGGCGCGGAGGCACAGTTCCGTGAAGGCCTTATGCGGTTCATGCAGACCTTTCAGGGAGCACTGCAGGCTGCCACATCTATGGCTGAGCTGACACATATCTTCCAGCAACAACATCCGCCTACATTTTCAGGGGATGGTAGACCACATGCTTCGAAGTCTTGGTTGGGGTCGATGCAAACTATTTTCGAGCATCTTGAGACGCCTCTAGGGCGGAGGGTCAAGCTCGTGACATACATGCTGCGTGATTCCGCCAAGAGGTGGTGGTATGTTACCACCCAGTCAGGGCATCACAAAAACATGGAATGGGAAGATTTTCAAGCAGTCTTCTATGACTTCTTGTTTCCCAAGATTCTGAGGGCAGATAGAGCTTGAGAGTTCATGAATCTGCAGCCAGGCGCTATGTCGGTGAAGGACTATTCTGCTCGTTTTATGGAGCTTCGGCATTTTGCACCCCTGCTGGTGGGTGATGATACATTGATAGCTAGATGTTTTGAGGATGGTCTTTGGTATGACATCCGAGTGCTGGTGAATGTTTTTAGGTTTCCTTCAGTACATGTTATTGTGAACCAGGCACTGATTACTGAGAGGAACCTGCAGGAATCGAGTGGTGTGGGCCAGGGTGGTTCAGCACCAGTTACTGGTACTATTTATGTTGGCAAGAGGAAGAGACGGATGGACTTCTCCCAGGGCGGTAGTACCAGTAAGAAGAATGCTTCAGGTGGCCAGGTTATGTGCTACCAGTTTGGTAGATAGGTGCACAAGAGGCCGCGTTGTCCACGAGACCCAGTGGAGTGCTGAGCTTGCGGCAAGATGGGTCATCTGCAACGCTTTTGCAGGGCGTTTCCACCAATGGATAATGAGAGGGGTTCTGTGCAGACTCTGCGTGCAGAAGAAGGACCAGTGTCTTCTTACCAGTCAGGGAACTAGAATGCGTCAGGGCATGCAGGCAAAGATGGTGGCCGTGGCCGTGGTAGCCAACACCAGGATCGTAGATGTGGCAGGGCGGGACAGCTCAGGGTAGCCAGGCTGTGTCACAGGGCCGCGGCACTGGGCAGGCATATGCAGTGCAACAGACCCAGCAGGAGTAGGATCATGGACCTTTTACAGTCAGAGGTAATATTCTAGTATCTTCTGTCTTATCTTCAGTGCTTTTTGATACGGGTGCTACACATAGTTTCATATCTGTAACCGTTGTGGAGAGCCTTGGGCTCTATGTTTCTGCTTCTTCAGATATCATGACACTAGACACTCCATTGGGGACTAGAACGGCTGGTGTGCATCAGTGTGAGGAGTTCCCCCTTGAGGTTGGAGGGTTTCACTTTCTTTGGGACCTCTACGTCCTAGAGATGAAAAGCTATGACCTCATTCTCGGGATGGACTGGTTTGTCCCCTTCCAAGCCCTTGTAGACTTCTATCATCGCATGGTGCGTTTCACATCACTAGAGGGCATAGAGTTTCTATACAAGGGCGAATGGGATGTTCAGGCGAGTCGAGCTGGACCAGAGCATCATGGGGGAGGTGGAGTCACAACCCAGACTGGGAGATTATATATGGATGATCAGGGGACTTTTCAGACAGATTTCCCTCCAGTTGTTGATCGTTTCAGATATGTTTTCCCGAATGACTTTTCAGTTCTTCCTCTAGTGCGTGAGGTGGATTTCTCTATCGAGCTTGTGCTAGGAGCAGCACCGGTGTCCATTCCTCCTTATAAGATGGCCACGCCTGAGTTGCAGGATCTCAAGAGGCAGTTAGAGTAGCTACATGCAAAGGGTTTTATCTGACCCAGTACTTCTCCTTGTCGTTCTCCGGTCGTTTTTACGAAGAAGGCGGATGGTACCCTCAAACTTTTCATGGATTATTGGAAGATGAACCAGTTGATGGTTAAGAACCGATATCCTTTGTCGAGGATAGATGATCTGTTTGATCATCTTTGTGGAGCACGATTGTTCTCGAAGATTTCCTTGAGATCTGGATATCATCAGCTACACGTGAGACCAATTGATATACCTCTTATAGCTTTTCGGATCAGATATGGTCTGTATGAGTACTTGGTTATGTTGTTTGGACTGACGAACGCGCCAGCAGTTTTCATGGCTCTGATGAATTGTGTGTTCCATCCATATCTTGATTATTTTTTGGTAGTATTCATGGATGACATCTTGGTGTACTCTCGCACTCGACATGACTATGCCACCCATCTTGATATCGTATTGAGTACACTGATAAAGCATCGGTTATATGCTAAGCTATCAAAGTGCCACTTTTGGATAGACCATATTCACTTCCTGGGTCACATTATCTCAGAGGCAGGAGTTGCAGTATACCCAGAAAAGGTGAGAGCAGTAGTCTCTTGGGAGAATCCTAAGAATGTGTTTGAGATATGGAGTTTCCTAGGGCTGGATGGTTACTGCAAACGTTTCATACATGACTTCTCCCGCTTAGCAGCACCATTGACAGGTCTGACTAAGAAGGGTGTGAAGTTCGTTTGGTCAGAAGCTTGTGAGACAACCTTTCAGGACCTGAATGGAAGGTTGACATCAGCACCAATCATGATACTCCCAGAGCAGGGGAAGAGATATACAGTTTACTATGATGCATCAGGGATTGGGTTGGGAGCAGTGTTGATGCAAGGTGATCGAGTTGTTGCATACGGGTCTCAGTAGTTGAGGCCACATGAGCGGAATTACCTGATTCATGATCTTGAGTTGACTAAAGTTGTGCATGCGTTGCGCTGTTGGAGACATTATCTGTTGGGAGAGAATTTTGTGGTTTTCACCTACCACAAAAGCCTCAAGTATATCTTTACTCAGCGTGACCTGAATCTGAGGCAGAGAATTTGGGTTGAGTACCTACAGTCCTTCGATTTTGAGCTTTCCTATACACCAGGTAAAGGTAATGCAGTAGATGATGCACTGAGCAGGAAGATTCAGATACAGGCAGTGAAGGAGGCTAGTGGTGAGTGGAAGCTCATGGAGTTTTTCTCTGAGATGCATCTGGAGGTGTAGGACAGTCAGGGGCAGAATTATCTTTCTTCTTTAGCTGTGACATCTACCCTCCTGGACAGAGTGAGGATGAGGCAGCTATCTGATTCAGAAGGCCTAGTTCTACGGGAGTCGGTGGCAAGTGAGGACCCTCCTCTCGGTTGGATGATAGACGATGATGAGGTTTTGCATTTCCATGGATGAGTATGGGTTCCAGGGGATATACGTGAGGTGCTGATGCGGGAGTTTCATGCGTCATCATGGGAAGTTCATCCCGGGCTTACCAAGATGTACCGAGACTTGAGACGTCAGTACTGGTGGCCGGGTATGAAGAGAGATGTAGCTGGGTTTGTTACGAGATGTTCCACCTGTCAGCAGGTGAAGGCATTGCACCAGAGGCCAGTTGGGCTGTTACAGCAGTTACCCATTCCAGAGTGGAAATGGGATGATGTCGCGATGGATTTCGTGACGGGATTTCTGAGGTCACCTCGAGGAAATGACGTCGTGTGGGTTGTTGTAGACAGACTCACGAAGGTAGCTCACTTTTTGCCGATCAAGGAGACCTTCGATGTGGACGAGATCAGAGGGATGTATATCCGAGAGATCGGACGTCTTCATGGGGTCCCTTGTTCTATCATTTCTGATAGGGATTCCCGCTTTACTTCTCGTTTTTGGCAGAGTTTTCAGAGGGCACTTAGTATACAGGTGCTTCTGAGCACAGCATACCACCCTCAGACCGATGGCCAGTCAGAGCATACGATACAGGTGCTTGAGTACATGCTGTGTGCATGTGTCCTAGACTTTGGGGGCTCTTGGGAGAAGCATATACCCTTAGTCTAGTTTTCCTATAAAAATAGTTTTCAGGGGACTATTGAGATGGCACCTTATGAGGATTTATATGGTAGGCCATGCCGATCACCTTTGTTCTTGTTAGAGGTAGGTGAGGCAGCTTTACTGGGACCATAGATCGTGTAGGAGACATCTAAGAAGGTCTAGTTGATTCGGAAGCGGATGGCTACCACGTAGTCTCATCAAAAGTCTTATGCTGATTGTCGTAGATGACCCTTGGAGTTTGTGGTCGGGGATCAGGTTTTTCTACGTGTTTCACAAAGGATGGGACACAAGCGGATCGGGAGACATGGTAAGATTTCACCGAGGTATGTGGGGGCATTCGAGATTCTGGAGAGAGTCGGGCTGGTTGCCTATCAGTTGTAGTTACCGCAGCAGTACCGAGCCATGCATGACGTCTTCCATATGTCTTAGTTGCGTCACTATCATTCAGACTCGTCTCACGTATTTCAGCCTGAGGAGGTTGAGCTGGAAGCCAATGTGTCCTTTGAGGAGCATCCGATTCATATCATTGACAGGAGCACGAAGGTTCTCCGAGGCTAGTCAGTTCCTCTCGTGCGGGTGCTATGACAACATGGCCGAGTGCGGGATGACACCTGGGAGCGGGAGGCCGACGTACGTGCTCAGTGGCCAGAGCTGTTCTGAGCTATATCTTCACCACCTTGGGAAGGGAAATTCGGGGAAGAATTTCTATAAGAAGGGAGGTTTGTAAGAACCCGGTTCTTATTTTTGAGGTATGGGCTTCTTCTTTTCCCTTTCCTTTAGTGTTTTTGAGAAAAGATAGAAAATGGGGAAAATCCTATATTTTGGAACTACAAGCCGTGTACTTTTTCCACACGCTGTGTACTTGTGGGATGGGTACACAGGGCGTGTAGCCATGTCTGTGACGAGGGGTGTAGGAACCAAATACACACCGTGTAGTTGTACCTTACAAGCTGTGTAGTCAGTCGGAAGTCCTAAACAGTAAGGCGGTGGAGTAGCCGCCAGCTGGGTGATAGTAAACGCCGTGTACTCATGAGTACATTCCGTGTACTCATGTCGACGGATGAACAGTGTGGCGATGCCGCCAGAGGAACAGTTACATGAAGGAAGTACACACTGTGTACTCAGAAGTACATGCCCTGTACTTTGTTTTTTCGGCTTAAAACAGGAAGTAGCCTCCTCATTTGGCAGAGGAGGCATTTGAGACATTTGGAGCCAAGGAGTATGGCCGAACCTTTGAAGATCTTTCAAGTGTTCGTCCTGAATCTGATTCATCTTCGGACGATCTCGTTAGAACTGCACAGGTAAGCCCTCTCCTCTCCTGGTATGGTTCTTACCAATTCTTCCCCTAACGGAAGTTATTTACATTTGAATGGGTTTTGTCCTTCGTCAGATCTATGCAGTTCTTGGGTGTTTCTAGAGTCGGCGTTTGGGTATAACGTTCTTTCGAAAATAAGGTAGGTGTCTTGGTGTAAATTTCCAATTGTTGTGCGTTTTTGTGCATTTTCTTGCCACGAACCCATGTTGGGGTGTCGTGTGGCTGAGGTCATTGCTATATTTAATGCCTATAATTGCATAGGTGATTAAATTGTGATAATAAAATGCTGGTTGGGATCGTTGCTTGAATCCGGAACCACCCCGGGGGTGTGTTCAACTGTTTGGCTGTTTGGCTGGGATACCCGAGGGTATACCTTTAATGTAGTAAATGTAGAATTGCCTTGAGAGGAATTGCTTGTTTACTGAATTTTGATATGTTGGGCATGGACCGGTTACCTGTTTAGCCTGAGGGAATTGTTGTGATTAGCCTGTGGGCACTGCAGTATTTAGCATGTGGGCAGTAGTTATTTCGGCCTGAGGGAAACTTCTTCCATGCCTGTGGGTAGCTGATTTTGTGCATGTGGCCGACACTACCTTCGCCTGAGGGAAAACTCTGTTATAACTGAGGGCAGATTCTTGTGTTGGATACTCGTTACCCGAGGGTAGGAGTTTACATTTCTAAGGACACTATTTTTTTACTTAGAAATGCACTGTGGTGATTTCTTATATAAAATGGATTAAATGAATCTTAAAAATGGCAATATAACTGGTAGTTAGTTACTTTTGAGTACTGCTTACTTTATTGCATTTTACCACTGCACACTATTGTTGCATGTTAGCACGCAGTTGGGCACGAGTCTTTGGTGGGTGCCTACTGATATATATTTCTCACACCCTATTTGGGTCACACTTTTCATCCCAAACAGATTACGTTTCTGTATGTGTAGATAAGGGCAAGAGTCCCTATACTGGTACTTAACTATTGCTGAGTAGTAGGAGGGCATGGGACCGAGCCCAGGCTCACGATGCCACTGCCAGCTTTTTTTCATTGTTTTGCTACACTCTGCATTTTGTTTTACTGTATTGATGTATAACATGTTCTGGCTATTTTCTTAGAACTTCTGATATGCTGCATCTTTTCTATACTGTTTGTTATATCATCTGCATTTGTTTATTTCAGTTTCGTTTGTGCATGGTTTACTGCTTCCACTGTCGTTGCATGTTTATTTTGTATTCCACTACGCTACACTTTGATAAATAAGGGAATATTTTCCCCACTATCAGAACTGGGCCCTCGCTGCTAGTCGGCAGGCTCTGGCGTTTGGGGAAATCCGCTTGAGGTCACGTAGCGAACCGGTCTCGGGGCACCCGTTGCGTGGCACCTGGGTCCGGGATGTTACAATGATCCCCACGAGATGGCACAAGTTCTCAGGTATCATAAAACAAAAATTGGGAACCATTTAACTGAGTTTATAAACATACAATGACAAACAAGTCCAATAAAACCAATCTGGATTTTTCAAACAAACCATCTTTTACAAATTTTCATAACTGAATTACATGGTTTTAAACAACTCTCAAAGACTATATCAACTGAGTAAAACAAAAAATATGACAACCCTTATTTTATTACGAACGTAAACATGATTTATTACATAAATCTTCAATTGATACAACAAAGAAGATCGAGAGGTTTAGTGTCGTTGGGGCTTAGGATCATTACATAAAAAATTAAAACATTAAATACAACATCTTTATTGAAAACTTCCTTTACATGACCACTACATTCCATCGTACTTAGCATTGCATGGGATAACCTGGGGACATGCATAAGAAAAGGGTGAGCTATAAATCCCAGTAAAGGAGTACACATGGAATAACATGAGGAGTACAATACATGTTAGACAATAGGCATATCAATAGAGCATAAAAGAAACATGAACATAAAGGCATGATAAAGCATGATAATCATAACATGGAAATGTGGCAACAACACTAAACATGGAATTAGCATGAGCCAAGGCTCATTGCACATAGAGCATGAGTAAATCCTCATTACACATGAAGCACGTGTAAACCCTCGTTGCACTTGAATTAGAATGAGTCAATACTAATTGCACATGAAGTATCATGATACTATACTTTACCCAATTCATTGGAGCGCTATAAGGGCGCACCCTTCTTAAACATTTCATTTCATGCATAAGTGTTCCATATGGATCATAAAACATGGATTCATAAAACATAATCACTTATTCTTTGATAAAATAATGTGGAATTCATACACGAAACATTATAATAAATAAGAAAATGTGCATAATGTTGAATACCCTTGATGGAGTAATGGGCATGGTATTCACTACACAATGGCATTGGCTTAGAAAATCGGTGCGATTTCGGCAGTGTAACGCTGTGACATAAGAATTCATAAAAATGGTTGATGAGAGAGAAAGGGGTTACTCATCATATTTACATGTAATGGAAATTAATGAGTTCATATAGATACATGTCCAAACAATTGTAATGGAATTTATATTCATGATACAAAAGTATTGCTTGAATGTAAATGAGGAGAGAAAAGTTCCTTTCGGAATTTCAGCATAGTAACGGGTGTACATGGAAGGAATTTAATGAGAGGTAAAGGGGTATCCCATCATTCAAACATAAAGAGGGCAGTATGATGGAGGTGTGAAACCATACCCCAACATTCATAATTGAAATTAAAAGGGCAAAACAACTTAAGGAAAATTGGACAAAAAAGAGAAAGGAAGGAAAAAACCCTTACTTGGAATTGTGCTTCCAAAGGCTAGAGAGAGGATTGTGAGAAGTTTCTTAGGATCTTGGGGCACCTTGGGAGGATTCTAGAGAGATTAGGGAAGATTTTGGATGAACTCCAAGGGCTTTTAGTGAGGAGGAAGTGGGAGCTTGGGGTGTTTATATAGGAAAGGTGAGCGAATTCTTTATTATTTATGTTTGGGTCCCCTTACATTAAATTAATCCAAACCACAAACCATCCCATGGTTATGGAAAAGAGAAGAGGACAACAATATTTTATAAGGCCAAAGTCCGAACTTTTAAAAATATTAGGGTTGCTTACGTGGAGGTGAGTCACACTCCCGTGGAAAATAATTTAAAAAGGCAAGGTGTTGAATAAGTCTCGAGGGGTCCATTAATACTTTGAAAAGTAAGTAAAACAAACCCACAATCAAATTATTTTAATGTTAAAACATATATTGTCCGAACATAAAGATTATAGTATTTTATTACATCACTATTGGGTCATTATGATGTCATAAAACACATTATATATTTAAACGGTATTTAATTTTTACCCAAAAATTTTACTGTCTCAGAAAATTATGAAAAAATCACCGTTGGATAATTTCAACATCCTGATTCCATAAATAACATTTATATTATCTAAATAATTTTCTAAATATGTTAATTTTCACTTTTAAAATAAAAACTGACATTTATCAAAAATTCACTGGTTTTGATAGAAATGGCTTTCAAACCTTAATAAAAATTATAATTGCATTCATAAAATTATAAGATCATTTATATTTAATAAAAATTAATTTAATAATAATATTTTATTAAAATATTATTTAATTCAAAAATCCCTTAATTTAAAAAAATATAATTCTTAAAAAAACACAATTTGTACTTTAAAATTTATTTACAATGTATCAAAAATGACTAGAAATTATATTCATTATTATATAGAAAAATAATGTACATGAACATGGTACTAATTATTTGTTACATAACCCCTTAAAACAGCTGCATAAGAACTAAGGGTAAGGTGTGCGATGGTGAC
Organism: Viscum album; assembly: GCA_963277665.1. Classification (NCBI taxonomy): domain Eukaryota; kingdom Viridiplantae; phylum Streptophyta; class Magnoliopsida; order Santalales; family Viscaceae; genus Viscum; species Viscum album. The sequence continues at coordinate 209,145,687 of OY728162.1, read as the reverse complement.
AGACTCTTGGGGTGGCTCGGATAACATCGCTCGAGTGGTAATTTCAATAAACATCCACTTTTCCCATAGACGGTCACGTTCAAGCTTGACATGATGAAGCTCAGCTTGGGCTTGGTCAAGGGTGAAGCCCAAAGAGGCCACCTCTTTTCCAAGCTCTGAAAAATGGGCTTCGTATGGGGCAATTCTACTGGATGAGTCCATCGCTTCCTTTGTCTGAGTAAATTGGATTTGTTAATGTCCTATATTTATACTAATAATGTGATCACTGTTCAACGGCTGTATTAGCAACGGTCAAAATTCTTAACATAAAACCAAAGAAGTTGACATTTTATATAAACATAAAGAGACATTTGATTAGATCAAGAAGGATTTCCATTAATGAATCTTTGGGTCGTTACAATATTCCCCCCTTAAGAAATTTCTTCCTCGGAATTTTCCTTTTCCCACACTAAAACAAATGTGGGTAACTCAGCTTCATCATATCCTATGACTCCCAAGTTGCTTCTTCAAACTTGTGGTTTCTCCACAACACCTTGATGAGGGGAATTGTCTTATTTCGTAGAACTTTTTCTCTACGATCTAATATCTTCACTGGTTTCTCCTCATAAGAAATATCATCTTCCAATTGTACCACCTCAGAAGAGAGTACATGTGAACGGTCTGGTATGTACTTCCTTAAGAGGGATACATGAAAGACATCATGTACTTTGGCCATGGTAGGTGAAAGTGCTAGTCGATAGGCCACAACCCCGACACGATCAAGAATCTCGAAGGGGCCAATGTACCTTGGACTTAACTTCCCTTTCCTTCCAAACCTCATGACCTTCTTCCACGGAGATATGTGTAGAAACACCATGTCTCCAACTTTAAACTCAAGGTCTCATCGATGATTATCTGCATAACTCTTCTGTCGACTCTGGGCTTCCTTGATATGCTGCTGAATGGTTTTCACCTTCTCTGCCATTTCTTGAACCATTTATGGTCGAAGAAGCTTACGTTCACCGACCTCATCCCAACATGCCGGTGTTCTACACCTTTTCCCATACAGGGCTTCATATGGTGCCATTTGTATTATTGAGTGGAAACTGTTATTATAAGAGAACTCAAACAGAGGAATATGTTGATCCCATCCTCCTTTAAAGTCCATTGAGCATGCTCTCAACATATCCTCAAGTGTTTGGATAGTCCGTTAGGATTGACCATCAGTTTGAGGATGATAGGCCCTACTAATGTTCAGTTCAGTATTCAGAGCATGTTGAAGACTCTTCCAAAACTTAGAGATGAATCTTGGATCTCAGTCAGACACAATAGATAGTGGTACTCCATGAAACCTTACCACTTCCCTGATATATATCCGTGCCAGTTGATCCAAAGAAAAATCCTCCCGAATAGCAATGAAGTGTGCAGTCTTTGTAAGACGATCCACAACAACCCAGAATGCATTGTTGCCTTTTGATGTCTTTGGAAGTCCGGTGGTAAATTCCATGGTAATGTTCTACCATTTACATTCTGGTATGGGTAATGGTTGCATCATCCACTTAGACTTCTGCCTCTATGCCTTCACTTGCTGACACACCAGGCACTTTTATGTATATTCAGTGATCTCCTTCTTCATATTATCTCACCAAAAGTTTTCTCGGAGATCTTGATACATCTTTGTGCTCCCCGGGTGAATAGAGAAGTTTAAACTATGTGCATCATCCAAAAGTTCCTTCTTCAGCTCCAGAATTGATGGAACACATATTATTTTCCCAAACCGCACAGTTCTTTCTTCATAAACATTAAACTCTGAGGATTTCCCTTTTTTGATAGCTTCCACTTTTTCCTGAATTCCCACATCATCCTTTTGAGAATCCTTTAACCTTTCCAAAAGAGATGGTTGAGCAATAATTTGTGAACGGATTTATGATTTTCCATTCTCTATGATTCTGATGTCCATCTTCATCATGTCTAAGAATATTTGATCCTTCTAAATTCTCACCATTGATAAAATCGATGGATCATTTCTACTTAGGGCATCCGCCACCTTGTTCGCTTTCCCAGGGTGGTAATGTATTGAACAATCATAATACTTGATGAGCTCTATCCATCTTCTCTGGCGCATATTAATCTCTTTCTGTGTGAATATATATTTAAGACTCTTGTGGTCAGTATATATCTCACATTTCTCTCCATAGAGATAATGCCGCCAGATTTTCAAGGCAAAGATCACTGCCAACAACTCCAGATCATGTGTTGGATAGTTTCTCTCATGTATTTTCAACTGCCTTGAGGCATAGGATATAAATTTATCATTCTGCATTAGCACACAGCCTAATCCCTTCTTTTAAGCATCACTGAAAACAACAAAAAGTTCCCCACTTGTGGGTAAAGTGAGCATAGGCGCAGTGATAAGCCTCCTTTTCAACTCCTTGAAGCTTTCTTCGCATTCATCACTCCAAGAAAACTTTAATCCCTTTCGAGTTAGCTTGGTAATAGGGTTGTACAATCGTGAGAAATTTCTCATAAATCGTCGACAATATCTAGCTAACCCTAAGAAGCTATAGATACCAGTTACCGATGTTGGCCTCGGTCATCCCTCAACTGCATCTGTTTTGGAGGGTTTCAAAGATATCCCATTGCTTGTGATGATATAGCCCAAGAATGAGACCTCCTTCAACCATAAATCACACTTTCTGTACATTTCATAGATCTTCTAATTGCGCAAAGTCTCTAGTACAATTTTTAAATTCTCCTCATGATCCTCCTTGGTTTTGGAGTATATTAGAATATCATCTATAAAGACTCCCACAAATTTGTCAAGGTAATCTCTAAAGACTCTATTCATCAAGTCCATGAATATTTATGGAGCATTGGTGAGTCCAAAAGGAATTACTATGAATTCATAGTGCTCATACCTTGTATGAAAAGCAGTCTTGGGGACATCTTCCTTCTTCACCCTTACTTGATAATATCCCGACCGCAAATCCACCTTGGAGAAGTATTGATCTCCACGTATCAGATCAAATAAGTCATCAATTATTGTGAGAGAATACTTGTTCTTTATCATGATTTTGTTAAGTTCATGATAATCGATGCAAAGCTTCATTGACCCATCCTTCTTCTTGACGAAGAGGACTGGTGCATCCCATGGTGAAGCACTTGGGCGTATAAACCCTTTATCCAGATTCTCCTGTAGTTGTTTCTTCATCTCTTCAAGCTCAAAAACAACCATTCAATATGGAGTCTTGGATATTGGTAGCTCCCCAGGTATAAGTTCAATTGAGAACTCAACATCTCTTCTAGGTGGAAGACCAGGCAGCTCCTCGGGAAACACTTCAGCGAATTCCCTCACAATAAGCATTTCTTCAAGGATGGTTTCTTCCTTGGACTCAATCATCTGATCCAGATACACATTCTCATAAGGCATTAATATCCATGCTTGAGATGATGGAGCTAAAAGAGATTCATCTTCCTCCTTACACTTGGAAAGAATCGGGGGTCGATTCTCCATATGGAGTGTGATTTGCCTCTCCCGACAATTTATGTTGGCTCTATATAAGGAAAGCCAATCCATGCCAATAATTGCATCAAATTCCACCAGAGGGAGTATGAAGAGGTTCGCCGGGAAATTCAATCCACAGACTATAATAGGGGAGGACCTATATTCATGGGATGCAATCGTTTCCCCATTTTCCATACTCAATGACATCTTTACTTCCATGATTTGTGGTGGTGCTGGGATTGTTCTACTAAACTTTCGAGATATAAAATAATTTGTAGAACCTAAATCTAAAAGTACGTTCGCTATTCTTGAATGAATAACTAGTGTACCTGTCACCACTTCGTTGTCGGGGTTCACTTCAGCAGAAGTGATGGAAAAAGATCATCCTTGCTGCCTTTGAGGTTGTTGGTTGTCTCCGAAAACCCTTAGATTAGGGAACTGATTTGAAAAATGACCCGGTTCTTTGAATTTCTAGCATTGAACAACGCATTGAGGTCAGAATGGAGCGTTCCTCTCCTCTGTCACAGCCGCGGGTCTTTCTTGCTGACAATTAATAGCCAGGTGCCCTTCTCTTCCACACTTGAAGCATTTTCTCGTCCCCTTAAGGCAATTTCCAGGGTGCTTCTTTCCACACTTTTGGCAAGTGGGGTTATGGATCTTCTTATCACCGTTGGATTTATCCATTGGACCACCAGAATTGAAGTCCACCTTACGCTTCTTGTCCCCATGATACCCCTGTGATTCCCTGATCTCCATTTCGACCTTGAGGGCACATTGGACAATTTCCTCATAGCTGTGGAAGTCATGGATCACTAATGCTTTCCGCAAGCTAGGTTTCAGCCCACCAAAGAATCGGTCAACCTTGCATTCAAGGGTAACGACAAAGCCGGAAGCATATCATGCATGCCTTGTGAAGTTTTCCTCGTACGCTCCAACAGATTCTTCATCTTTTTTCTTGAGGGAAAGGAAGTCCCTATCCATCTTAAGATGGAGGGTGCGCGGAAAATATTTATCGAAAAACATCTTCCTGAAATCCTTCCATTCCAACGCCTCGATCTCCTCCTCAGGCTTCGTATTTTTGATCAACATCCACCATTGATCGGCTTCACCCTCCATACGATAATCTTCTAGGAGAACCTTCTCTTGTTTAGAACATTGGAGGATGGAGAATATCTTTTCAATGAAGTTGATCCATTTTCAGCGATCGTGGGATCAGATGATCCACTAAAAGTATGAGGCCTTTGTCTCATGAAGCTCTCGATAGCGACTTGTTCTTTCTTAGGGGGGGTTGAACGTTCCTCTTGACCCGTTTTTCTATTCAAAACTTGAGTTAGCTGAGAGAGAAGCATGAAAAAGTATTTGATTCCCACTCCCATTGGATTGGGCATCTCATCAGTACAGTCATCACACTGATCTTCACAACGGTTGTTAGCCCAAGTCCTACTATTACCGGCCATTGGATGGAATAAAAGGAAAGATAGGGGTAACACATAAAGGGTAATCCAAAGACAAAATTTATGACTTATAAATTAACTTTTATTTCCTTACACAAGAGTCTATAGGCTTCAATCTAGGCTTTTTATGATCTACTTTCTAACATATATTTGTAGGGGCATTTTTTTAATTCCCTTAATAAGGGTTTATACTATGCTTTTGAATTTATCAAAACATATCCCCCGGGAGTGTCATAACCAAGAGTGTAGAAAGGCCCGTTGTCGTGCACCAGTTCCCGTTCGAGTCTAGCTCAAAGCGGTGTTTTCGGGTTTTACCCCTAGGATACATCTGTGCCAAAGCCGCCTCTACCTTCTCGTTTCCAGACAGGGATGTATTTGTTTGATAAACCACTTACTCAGTACTTACCAAAATGTAGGTATGTTTTTATTAAACTTAGTCCTATATCTAAGGCTTTACTAGAGTTTCCTAATCCCAAAAATAACTAAACCTATCCTCTGATACCAACTATGACAACCCTGCTTTTATTACAAACTTAAACATGATTTATTACATAAAACATCACTTGATACAAAAAATAATATTGAGAGGTTTAGTGTCTTTGGGGATTAGGATCATTACATAAAAACTTAAAACATGAAATACAACATCTTTATTGAAAACTTCCTTTACATGACCACTACATTCCCTCGTACTTAGCATTGCATGGGATAACCTGAGGACATGCATAAGAAAAGGGTGAGCTATAAAGCCCAGTAAGGGAGTACACATGGAATAACATGAGGAGTACAATACATGTTAGACAATAGGCATATCAATAGAGCATAAAAGAAACATGAACATAAAGGCATGATAAAGCATGATAATCATAACATGGAAATGTGGAAACAACACTTAACATGGAATTTGCATGAGCCAAGGCTCATTGCACATAGAGCATGAGTAAATCCTCATTGCACATGAAGCACGAGTAAACCCTCGATACACTTGAATTAGCATGAGTCAACACTCATTGCACATGACGTATCATGATACTATACTTTACCCAATGCATTGGAGCGCTATAAGTGCGCACCCTTCTTAAACATTTCATTTCATGCATAAGTGTGCCACATGGATCATAAAACATGGATTCATAAAACATAATCATTTATTCCAAGATAATGGAATGTGGAATTATTACATGAAACATTATAATCAATAAGTAAATTTGCATAAAGGTGAATACCCTTGATGGAGAAATGAGCATGGTATTCACTACACAATGGCATTGGCTTAGAAAATCGGTGCGATTTCGGCAGTGTAACGACGTGACATAAAAATTCATAAAAATGGCTGATGAGAGAGAAATGTGTTCCTAATCATATTTACATGTAATGGATAGTAATGAGGTCATATAGATACATGTACCAACAATTTTAATGGAATTTAGATTCATGATACAAAATTATTGCTTGAATGTAAATGAGGAGAGAGAAGTTCCTTTCGGAATTTCGGCATAGCAAAGGGTGTACATGGGAGGCATTTAATGAGAGAGAAAGGGGTCTCCCATAATTAAAACATAAAGAGGGAAGTATGAGGGAGGTTTGAAACCATACCCCAACATTCATAATTGAAATTAAAAGGTCATAAAAACTTAAAGAAAATTGGACAAAAAAGAGAAAGGAAGGAAAAAACCCTTACTTGGAAGTGTGCTTCCAAAGGCTAGAGAGAGGCTTGTGAGAGACATCTTGGGAGATTGGGGAACCTTGGTAGGATTATAGAGAGAGTAGGTAAGTGGTTGGATGAACACCAAGGGCTTTGAGTTAGGAGGAAGTGGGAGCATGGGTGGGTTTATATAGGAAAGGTGAGGGAATTCTTTATTATTTAGGTCTGGGTCCCCTTACATTAAATTAATCCAAACCACAAACCATACCATGGTTTTTTCTCATGGTTTTAGTAAAAGGGAAGAGGAAAAAAATATTATATACGGCCAAAGTCCGAAATTCTTAAAATATTAGGGTTGCTTATTTGGAGGTGAGTCACACTCCCATGGAAAATAATTTAAAAAGGCAAGGTGTTGAATAAGTCTTGAGAGGTCCATTAATGCTTTGAAAAGTAAGCCAAACAAACCCAAAATCACATTATTTTAATGGTAAAACATATATTGGCCGAGCATAAAGATTATAATATATTATTACATCACTATTGGGTCATTATGATGTCAATAAACACATTATATATTTAAACGGTATTTAATTTTTACCCAAAAATTTGACTATCTCAGAAAATTATGAAAAATTCACCATTGGATAATTTCAACATCCTGATTCCATAAATAAAATTTATTTTATCTAAATAATTTTCTAAATATGTTAATTATCACTTTTAAAATAAAAACCGACATTTATCAAAAATTCACGGGTTTTGACAGAAATGGCTTTCAAACCTTTATAAAAATTATAATTGCATTCATAAAATTATAAGATCATTTATATTTAATAAAAATTAATTTAATAATAATATTTTATTAAAATATTATTTAATTCAAAAATCCATTAATTAAAAAAAAAATCATAAAAAAACACTATTTTTACTTTAAAAATTATTTACAATGTATAAAAAATGACTATAAATTATATTCATTATTATATAAAAAAATAATGTACATGAACATGGTACTACTTATTTGTTACATAACCCCTTAAAACAGCCGCATAAGACCTAAGGGTAAGGTGTGCGGTGGTGACAGACTCTTGGGGTGGCTCGGATAACATCGCTCGTGTGGTAATTTCAATCAACTTCCACTTTTCACGTAGATGGTCACATTCGAGCATGACATGATGAAGCTCAGCTTGGGCTTGGTCAAGGGCGAAGCCCAAAGATGCCACCTATTTTCCGAGATCCAACAAATGGGCTTTGTATGGGGCAATTATACTGGATGAGTCCATCGCTTCCTTTGTCTAAGTAAATTGGATTTGTTAATGTCCTATATTTATACTAATCATGTGATCACTGTTCAACGACTATATTAGCAACGGTCAAAATTCTTAACATAAAACCAAAGAATTTGAAATTTTATATAAACAAAAAGAGACATTTAATTAGATCAAGAGGGATTTCAATTAATGAAACTTTGGGTCATTACAAAAAATGGCAGCCCAATAACCTCTACATGGTGAGATGTTCCCCTCTCAATCCATCTCCACAACACCGCATCACGATGGACCATTAAAAGTCTAAACCGTTGGCACAAAAGTTGTACCCAACCCTACAGAAAACATAACCAAGTCTACTTAAAACAAAATGTGTAAGTAGGGTGTGAGATAAATCCTAGTAGGATACGACCACTAATATATTCCATGTGATAAACAATCAAAGACGAAAAGAATTCATGTTTTAAACACATGAAATACTAGTAAAAATTTCTATAAGATGAAACTTAAATAAAAGCAGTTATCAAGTGGGTTGTTTTAAAGAATCAACACTTTTAAGAATAATAGTGATGATACTGAATTTTCCAGCCAACCATACCTTATGACGACGGTAAACACAAAGTTACTAATGATCAAAAGTAATGGGAAAGAAAGCCTAGGCGCTAGCTCACTGTGGATCCGAGGTACCTCGTATCTCAGGGAGAGTAACCATCACAATATCAATTCTCATGAACACAAGCCACTACTAGGGATCATAACCATAACCTAGTGGTCCCCCATTATCATCATCATTGTTTATTTAGTGTTGTAAGATTCAAACTTTCTAAGTGAAAGTGAGGCCAAACCCCACAGGGTCACTAGCATATTAGTACACATCCACCCACCTAGAAACCTGGGTTCCCCCCTTGTACTCGGAAAAATTCAACAAGTCAAGAAATATAATTTTCACATGAGAATACCACTTTCACATAACACATTCACTAAATATCCCACTAGTATATCACACAAGTCACATCATCCCCCTTTTCTTTCAAATTTATTTGAAATCAAACTCACACAAAAAAAAGTCCCACAACACATTTTGCATAACTTTCACAATTCAATAAATCCTTGAACAATTTTAAAAAATCCTTCACAAGATGATAAACATCACATAACATCCCACTAATATGTTACATAATACCCTTTTTCATAAACAAAATTCATTTTTCACATCACACTCACACAAAACAGCCCACAACAATGTTTTGCACCCACATCACAATTTCATAAATCACCTCGAGAAATTAAAAAACATTATTAAAACATTTGACATCACAACTAACCGATTTATCTTTCAAAAACTCATTTTCAGAAAAAAAAAAATCCTCCAAAATAGAACATAACATCCTTTGTACACTTTCTTTAACCCAACAAAGCATTTACAGTTTTCATAAAACAAACCCAATGGGTATAACTATATTTTTCACCCAAAACCCATTTCAAAACCTTATTTTAAATCCAAAATCACACAAATACCAATCCAAAATAGAATTGGAATCCCTATCAATATTTTTTAAACCACTTTCAGGTATTATAAAAGCACCTCGAATAATACTAAAAAATATTCACATGAAAACACACATTTTCATAAAACACTTTCAAGAGGAATAACATGGTTTTACAAATAAAACACATTCAAAAACTCTACTATAAACCCAAAGTCACACCAAGACCCTACCAAATAAGAATTTTCAGCCCAATAAACATCTATTAAACCACTTTCATATGTTCTAAAATACACCTGAATACTACCCCAAGAGTTACACATGAAAAACACCCAATTTCAATCTAAAATGAAAGTATAAAATTAAACACATGACAAAATCCAGAAAAAAACATTTTTCACACCACATAAAACATATGAGGAACATGAAATCAGTAAATCATGCAAGCTAACTCATCAATAATTTCTTACACAAGGAACCACCTACATTTTGTGTCCAAACCCTCAAAACATGGAGCGAAACATCAACCGCACCACCACCTCCCCACAATGGGGTGAAAACCAACTATAAACCACAATATTTGATCAAAAAGAAAACAAATAAAACCCTAGTTTCAACCCTAACTTCTGGAAATTTTAGAATTCCATGAAAGAGGGAGGAAACCCTAAGGAAAATGGAAGAAACCAAGAAGGAATCACTTACCTTGAACTATCTTGAAAAATCACCCCAAATACACCAAAGGCTGAATCTCTCAGAAACCAAAAGTGATAGGTAGGATCTAATGAGGATTATTAGGTTATGTGGGGACTGAAATGGAGGATAAATAGTGGATATTGAAATGTTTATGAATGAATCAAATTACCTTCTCAAATCAGAACGATTTGAGAAACACTGAGACGTTTTCCCTAATCTGTAATCCCAATGTGATCCAAATCACTAAAATAGATAATTAGAGTGAGACTCAGGTTATTGGATTCTAGTGAGAGGTATAATTACAAAAATATAGTAAAAATGAACGAGATATTGAAAAATTAAAAAAAAATTTAAAGAAGAAAATGTGATTACGGGATGGCCCAAAACATTAATAAAAAACCCCAATCCATCCTTATTATGGATTATTATGGGGTCCAAATTGATATTATGGTTTTAATATACCAGAGGATGAAAATTTAGAAGTTAAATGTGTGTAAAATGTTCAAAAATTAATGAGTTATAAAAGAAAAAAAAATTATTTTTGAAATCTGGAAATGGGCTCACAGTTTGGCCAAAATTTTGAAAACCCACCATTTCCACAAAAATGAATGGGAAACCCAAAAAAAATAAATAATGGAATTAAATGAAGAATACCAATAAAATATGTCATGTATGTGATGATTCTACAAACATGAAACATTCCTCCTTCAGTAATCCATAGAAATGCTAAAGGAAAAAACCAAACCCAACCGAAAAGCCAAAATGGACTCCTTTGCCAAGTTTTTCCCGCCCCCAATAAGCCAAAACACCTCCAATTAAACAATCAAGGAAGGAATAATATCACCAACCAAAACATACCCCATTTACTAAAATGATCAAGTATATTCAGATTGTATCCCAAAAAAAGTCCTAAAACACTATCTGGACATGATTACAACAATTTACCCAAACAAACAACAACAACGAACAAGGTTACATTTACCTTACTATATCTAGACTGTTGGGTGTTCTCCACTCCCAAAATTTACCCAAGAAAGATGTTGGTATCTAGATATCTCTAAAAGAGACTACCTACCTCTAGTCCATGACCATGGACAGAACTGAATTAATGATACGGGGAGACACAAATGGGCTTCCCACCATAAGAGACAACTCAAATTTTCTCGAGACGGAATTGGGACACTAATAGGGGAGGCCAGAACAGACTCTCTGACATAAGGGGTAGAATCTCATTATATATTTTTAAAATAACTTACATGATAATCATAATGGGTCTCCCCACCATAACAACCAACAATCTTAACCGACCGGCATGGGCCGGCGCAGGAATAACCCAAATCATAAAGAGATGGGGCGACCACATGGCTAGTTTGCATGGTTTGGGAAACCGTGCACTAATAGTGATGAGAATTTTGTCCAAAGGGGAAACTTTGAACTATAACATGGGATAAGGCACACATCCGTGCAGATACCTTGCAATAGCTACTGTCTCTTATCGCACAGTTCCATAGGTTGGCGCACAGTTACTACTAACCATGAAAAAACCTAGGGCTTTAATCTACTTAGCTGAAATTTCAAAATTTTCTCCAAAAACATGAAGGAAACCAAAGGTTGCAAGTATAAAATTAGTATACAACATGGAAACAAGGTCATCTAGCCTCTACCACTAAATGGGAACAACTGGAACAAGATGATGACACCAGAGGATTGAAACATTCCCATATTTCATACTGAGGATATGAATTTGTACAAAGGTTTGAACGACCCTGGGATTTCCCCAGACAATGTGCCAGCTTCTCTCTAGGACCTATTGCTGGAGATAAAAAGATTGAAGCATCTTCGACCTCATAGTTAGGCTTTGGAAACCCCCTGAATAGAACATCTCCTTCCAGTGCTACAAAAAACTACACTGCAATCCCAAATGGGTTCACCAGGACACAACACCCTCCAGAACTCACTTTACTGAAACCTGACATTTCACTGAAACAAGGTCTTAGAATATTCAAAGACTTCACACTTTGTTTATTTAGGTGAGAAAAAATAGAATAAAAGGTCACATATAAACACCTTTCTCTAAGATGGAGTATTTGATGTTTTTCCAAGGGATATATACTCCCTATATAACAGATACTCTCAGAGGATTGCACGAACTTCACTTTACAGTCAAATGAGCACACAATATCACAAGACATCATTGAACATGACCATTATGACTGATAGAAACAATACATGGAAAGGGACCTTATGTCAAGTCCTGAAACAACACAAAATTCCAGAAAGTGTACATAATATCCTCTCATGACCATATTTCCCACACCGGTGGTTTAATGTGAACTACTTCTTTGAAGAGACTCTGAAGGACCCAGAGGCCCTCTTAAACACCATCCAGACACTCATCCACACTAACAACCCCAGACCAATTCCACATTCGACGAATCAGGTAACTTAAGGTACTAAGTTCTATTTCAACCTTCTATGAGAACTCTCCCGCTACAAGGGGATCCCCAAATCATAGAAAGGAAATGGTGTAAACTCAATCTCCAATGCTCGAGAAAAATATTCTTTATATTGATCAAATATAGAATTTTATAGTGGCTAAACAATCCGAGATACACTTCAGTCGTGCACTAACCCTTAATGGGGGCTTACCATATCCAATGAGAGAACTCAAGGACCCAACCAGGCTGGTCCATAGATCAAAACATGCCACAAAACAGAAGTGAACACATGAGGGGAACCACTATAAAGGATTCCAGAAACTTTTCTCAGAAGAGGCCACTAACCAGCCCTTCAACCCAACTTACCAAATAAAAAACCACTTTTAACTCCTCACACGAATTCACAAACACATTAGTTTATTCAAAACACTTTTTCAATAATTCAAAAAGTTCCATTTGAAACAGATTTTAAAACTCCACTTCGACATAATTTATACTTTCAAAACAGATTAAATACACCATTTACCATTTCAAAAAAATTATGAAAATTTATTTCCACCATTTCACAAATCAAAAAATTCCTTATTTATTAGAAAATCATTCCATAAAAACATTAGTCTTCTTAAAACCAAGTCATTTTTTCTTTAAAACCAAAATTCCAAGATTCCAAAACTAAAGAACACAAGAAAATGCGATAAAAATCTTGTTTCAGAAGGTGACTTGGATATATGGTTGGAGTCCATACGCCAATCATTTCACCATCATAGAGAGTGATCTAGGTCAATATCCCTGGCTCCACATGGATTTATAGGCCTTGTGAGTTCACTAAGACCATTAACCCAACTCTCTTTTCATTTCCCCTAATCATGATCAAAACAAGAAAACCAAAGGACTCAGAAAAATCCTGACTTCCCCTGGCGATTGGAATCCCATCATGGGGTGTGTTAGCTAGGCACAGTACCCATAACTGGAATTTCATGTCCTGATAGGTCTAAGTCCAGAATATCCTAACTGTTCCCCAAATAACATGACCCAAAGAGAAAACCTCCTCTGATACCTTTTTGTCACGAACCGAATCCAGTCTCCCTCAAAACCGGCACAAAATCCAGCCCATGACAAGGCCCGAAGGGCATTCCTGATCCCCACAGACTGGAATAAGATCCTAGGTATCATAAAACAAAATTTTGAAATGATTTACTTGAGTTTATAAACATAAAACGACAAATAAGTCCAATAAATCCAATCTATATATTTCAAACAAAACCGTCTTTTACCAAATTTTAGAATTCAATTACATGGTTTTAAACAACTCTGAAAGAATATATCAAATGATTAAAACCAAAAGGATAGCCCAGGAACATATATATGGTGAGAGGCACCACCCCCAATCCATCTCCACAACACCGCATCACGAAGGACCGCTAAAATCCCGAACCGTTTGCACAAAAGTTATACCCAAACCAGTGGCAAAAATAACAAAGTCTACTGACACCCAATGGTGTAAGTTGGGTGTGAGAATAATCCGAGTAGGATACGACCACTAAGATATTCCATGTGATAAACATTCATATATAAAAATCATGAAAGTTTTCAAGACATGAAATTCTAGTGACAATTTCTGAAAGATGGAACTTAAATAAAAGCAGTTATCAAGTGGTTAATTTTAAAGAATAAACACTTTTAAAAATAATTTCAACGCTATATAATTTTCCAGCCAACCATACTATATGCTGATAGTAATCCAAATGTTACTAATGAGCACAAGTAATAGGAAAGTAACCTCTAGACACTAGCTCATTGTGGGTCCCAGGTAACTCCCATCTCGGTGAGAGTAACCATCAAAATATTTGTTCTCATGCACACGAGCCACTAGTAGGAAGAATATCCATAACCTAGTGGCCCCCCCATCATCATCACCATAATTTAGTTAGTGTTGTAAGTGTAAAACATTCTATATGAAACTGCAGCCAAACCCCAGAGGATCACTTTCATTCTAGTACATGTCCACCCACTTAGATACCAGGGTTTCTCCTCTTGTGCTCAAAAAAGTTAAAAAATTCACCAAATATAATTTGCACGTGAAAATACCACTTCCACATCACAAATTCATCAAATAGAACACATGTATATCACACAATTCGCATCATCCCCCTTTTCATTCAAATTTATTTGAAATCAAACACACACAAAAAAAGGCCCACGACACATCTATCATATCTTTCACAATTCAACAAATCCTTTAAAAATTTTATAAGATCCTTCCCAAGATGGTAAACATCACATAAAATCCCACAAAAATGTTACATAAAACCCTATTCATACAAAAAATCCATTTTTCACATCACACTCGCACAAAACAGCCCACAACCATGTTTCGCACCCACATCAAATTTTCATAAATCACTTCGACAAATTAAAAAACATTATCAATACATTTGAAGTAAAAAATACCCACTTCATCCTTCAGAAACTTATTTTGAGAACATACATCCACCAAAACAGTACATCATATACTTTTTACACTTTCTTTAACCCAAAAAAGCATTTACAGTTTTCATAAAACAAACCAAAGGGGTATAACTATGTTTTTCACCAAAAACCCATTTCAAAACCCTCTTTCAAATCCAAAATCACACCAATACCAATCCAAAAAAATTGGAATCCCTAGAAATATTTATTAAACCACACTCAATAATTATAAAAGCACCTCGAATAATACCACAAAAGATGCACATGAAAACACACATTTTCATAAAACACTTTCAATTGAGATAACATGGTTTTACACATAAAACCCATTCAAAACCCCTCTTTTAAACCCAAAGGAACAACAACACCCTACCAAAGTAGAATTCTCATCCCAAACAACATCTAGTAATCCACGTGCATATGTTCTAAAATACACCCAAATACTATCCCAAGATTCAAACATGAAAACACCCAATTTCAAGCTAAAATGAAACTATAAAATTAAAAACATAACCAAATCCATAAAAAAAAAGTTTTTGCACCACATAAAACATATGAGGTAAATGAAAATAAGTAAATCAAGTAAGATAACTCATCAATAATTTCTTACACATGGAACCACCTACCTTTTTTATCAAAACCCTTAAAACTTGGTGAAAAACATCAACTGCAGCATCGCCTCACCATAAGGGGGTTAAAACCAACCCTAAACCACAATATTTTACCAAAAAGACAACAAATCAAACCCTAGTTTCAAACCCTAACTTCTGGACATTTTAGAACTTCATGATTGAGGGAGGAAACCCTAAGGAAAATGGAATAAACCAAGAATGAATAACTTACCCTGAACAACCATGAATAAATCACCCCAAATCCACAAAAGTTTGAATCTACAAGCAACCAAAACTGATCTGTAGGATATAATGAGGCTGAGTAGGTTATGTGGAGATTGAAATGGGGGAGAAAGAGTGAAAATTGAATGGTTTATGAAATAATCAAATTACCTTTTCAAATATGGACGATTTGAGAGACTCTAAGTACCTTTTCACTAATCTACGATCCAAATGAGCTCAAATGTGTCAAAATAGATAATGAGAGTGAGTCTTGTGTTATTGGATTCAGGTGAGAGGTAGAATCACCAATGTAAAGTAAAGAATGAATGAGATATTTAAAAATGAAAACAATAATTTAAAATAGAAAATGGGCATATGGGATGGCCCAAAACCTTAATAAAAAACCCAAATCCATTCTTATTATAGATTACTATGGGGTGAAAATTGATATTGTGGTTTTAATATACCAGGTTATTCTAATTGAGAAGTTGAAAGGGTGTAAATTTTTGAAAAATCCTGGGGTTATAAAAGAAAAAAATTATTTTTAAATCTGTAAATGTGCTCATGGTTTGGCCCAAATTTTGAAAACCCACAATTTCCACCAAAATGAATGGGAAACCTCAAAAACAAAGAAAGAATGGATGTTAAATGAAAAATACCTTTAACATATGTCATGGATGTGATAATTCTCCCAATATAAAATATTCCTCCCTCGGAAAGCCATAGCAAGGCCAAAGGCTAAAACCAAACCCAACCAAAAAGCCAAAATGGTCTCCTTTTCCAAGTTTCACCTGCCCCCAAAATGTCAAAACACCTCCAATTTATCAATCAAGGAATAACTAATCTCACTAAAAAAAACATTCACGACTTCCTAAAATGATCAAGTATATTCAGATTTTATCCCAAAAGAAAACTGCTCAAACACTATCAGAACAAGATTCCAACAATTTACCAAAACAAACAACAATAATGAACATGGTTACATTTACCTTACTGTAACCAGACTGTTAGGTGTTCTACACTCCCAACATTTACCCGAGGAAGATGTTGGTAGTTAGATATATCTGAATGAGACTACCTACCGCCAATCCATGACCGTGGACAAAACCAAATTACTAATATGGAGAGACACAAATTCCCTCCCACCATAAGAGACAACTTAAATTTTCCTGAGACGGAATCGGGAAACTAATAGGGGAGGACTGAATGTAATCCCAGGAATAAGGGGTAGAATATCATTAGATTTTTTCAAAATAACTTACATGAGAATCATAGTGGGTCTCCCCACTATAACAACCAACCATCTTAATCGACCAGCATGGGCCGACATAGTAAGAACCCAAATCTTGAAGAGTTGGTGTGGCCGCATGGTTAGTCTACATGATTTGGGAAATTGTGAACTAATAGTGTGGAGAATTATATCCAAAGGGGAAACTTATAATTGTTACATGGGATAAGGCACACGGTGGTGTGGAGACCGTGCGGTAGCTATTTTCTCTTATCGCATGGCTCCCTAGGTTGGTGCACAATTACTACTAACGGTGCACAAACCATGCGCTTTAATCTGCCTTGCAAAAATTTGAAACATTTCTCCAAAAATAATTGAAGTAAAAAAAGTGGGGAAAGTATGAACTTAGGCTAAAACATGGAAACGAGGTCCTCCCACCTCTACCACTGAACAAGAACAACTGGAATAATATGATGACACCAGAGGTTTAAATTATTCACATCTTTCAAATTGAGGATAGGAATTTGTACAAGGGTTTGAACAATCCTAGGATTTCCCCTGACCACGCGCTAGATTCTCTAGAGGACATATGGCTAGATGTCAAATGATTGAAGCATCTTCAACCTCGTAGTTAGGCTTTGGAAACCCCATGAATGGAACTACTCCTTCCATTACTACAAATAACAATACCACAATCCCAAATGGGTTCACCAGGACATAACACACTCCAGAACTCACTTTACTGTAACCTAAAATTTCATTGAAATAAGGGATTAGAAGATTCACACACATCACACCTTGTTTCTTCAGGTGAGAAACAATAAAAGAAAATGACATATATAAACACCTTCCTCTAAGATGGAGGATTTGAAGTTTTTTCAATGGAGACATACTCCCAACATAATAGATACTCACAGAGGATTGCACAAAATTCACCTTTACAGTAAAATGAGCACAAGATATCACAAGGCATCATAAAAAATGACCATTACATCTGATAGAAATAATATAAGTAAAGGGACCTTATAACAAGTCCAAAAATAACACATAATTCCATAAAGTGGCCATTATATCCTCTCACGACCAGATTTCCCGCACGAGTGTTTTAACGTGAATTCCTTCTTTGAAGAGACTACAAAGGAACTAAAGGCCCTCTTAGACACAATCCAATCACTCATCCACACTAACAACCCCAGAACACTTCCACTGTCGATGAATCAGGTAACTAAAGAGAATAAGGTCTATTTAAACCTTCCATGAGCACTCTCCTATTACAAGGGTGTCCAAAAATAAAATAAAGGAAATGGTGTAAACTCAATCTCCAATGCTTGAGAAAAAAATTTCTTATATTGATCAACTAGAGGATTTTCAAATGGTGAAAAAATCTGGGACGCACTTCAGTCATGCATTAACCCTTAATGAGGATGTACCTTATCCAATGAGAGAACCCAAGGACCCAACCAAGATGGTATATAGGTCAAAACATGCCACAAACCAGAATTGAACACATGAGGGGAACCACTGTAAAGGCTTCCAGAAATATTCTCAAAAGAGACCACTAACCATCCCTTCAACCCAAAATACCAAATAATAATCCACTTCTAACTCCCCCAAAAAATTCAAAAACACATTATTACATTCAAAACACTTTTTCAATAATTCATAAAGTTCCATTTGAAATAGATTTTCAAACTCCACTTTGATGTAATTTATACTTTTAAAAGAGTTTAAATACACCATTTAACATTTCAAAACAATTCTGAAAATTTAATTCAACCATTTCACAAATCAAACAATTCCCTATGTATTATAAAATCATTTCATAAAAACATTACGCTTCATAAAACCAAGTCATTTTTTATTTAAAACCAAACTTCCAAGATTCCAAAACTAAAGAACACAAGACAATGTGAGAAGAAACTTGTTTTAGTGGGTGACTTGGGCATATGGCTGGTGACCATACGCTAATCACTTCACCATTAGAGAGATCTCTATAGGGAAATATCCTTGGATCCACATGGCTTTCTAGGCCTTGAAAGCTCACTAAGACCATTAACCAAACTCTCTTTTCATTTCCCTTAATCATGATCAAACCATGAAAACCAAAGGAATCAGAAAAATACCAACTTCCCCGGGCGAATTGAATCCCATAATGGGGTGTGCTATCTAGGTACACTACCCATAACTAGAATTTAAAGTCTTTAAAGTCCTAACTCCATACAATCCTAACTATTCCCCAAATAATATGACTCAATGAGTGAACCTCATATGATACCATTTTGTCACAAAAAAAATCTGGTCCCCATCAAAACCGGTACCAAACCCAACCCATGACAAGGCCTGAAGGATTTTCCTAATCCCCATGGACTAGAACAAGTTACCAGGTATCATAAAAAATATTGGGAATGATTTACTTGAGTTTATAATCACACAACGAAAAAAAGGTCCTATAAAACCAATCTGGATTTTTCAAACAAAACCATCATTTACAAAATTTCATAACTGAATTACATGGTTTTAGACAACTCTCAAAGACTATATAAAATAAGGAAAACAAAATAAGGACAACCCAAGATCCTCCACATGGCGAGAGGCACCGTCCTTAATCCATCTCCTCAACATCGCATCACGATGGACCGTTAAAATCCCAAACCGTTGGCACAAAAACTGTTCCCAAACTGCTGAAAAAATAACCAAGTCTACTTACACCCTAAGGTATAAGTAGGGTGTGAGAAAAACCCCAGTAGGATACCACCAGTAAGACATTCTATGTGATAAACATTCAAATATGAAAATCATGCATGTTTCCAAGTCATTAAATGCTAGTGACAATTTCTATGAGATGCAACTTAAATTAAAGCAGTTATCAAGTTGGATATTTTAAAGAATCAACACTTCTTAAAAATAATGTCAATGCTACTAAATTTTCTAGATAGACATACTGTATGCCAACATTAATCACAAAGTAACTAATGATCAAAAGTAATGGTAAAGTAACACCTAGGAACTATCTTGTTGTGGGTACCAGGTACCTCGTGTCTCGGTGAGAGTAACCATCACAATATACATTCTCGTGCACACGAACCACTAGTAGGGATCATAACCATAACCTAGCAATAGCCCATCATCATCATCATTTTTTAGCTAGTGTTGTAAGCGTCAAAATTGATATGTGAAACTGAGGCCAAACGCCATGAGATCACTGGCATACTAGTACATGTCCACCCACCTAGATACCCAGGATTCCATATTTTTCTAAAAAAGTTCAAAAAGTCAAGAAATATAATTTGCACATAAAAATAACACTTACACTTCACAAATTCACCAATCATATCTCATGTATATCACACAAGTCACATCATCCCCTTTTCATTCAAATTGATTTGAAATCAAACTCACACAAAAAAAGGCCCACAAAACATTTTCCATATCTTTAATAATTCAAAAAATCGTTTAACAATTTTATAAAATCTTCCCAAGATAAAAAAAATCACATAACATCCCACTCACATGTTACATAATACCTTTTCCATAAACACAATCCATTTTTCACATCACACTCACACAAAACATCCCACAACCATGTTTCTCACCCACATCACAATTTCATAAATCAACTCGAAAAATTACAAAACATTATCAAAAAGATTAACATCACAACTGACCACTTTATCTTTCAAAAACTCATATTTAGAAAATAAATCCACCAAAAAAGTACATATCATCCTTTGTACACTTTCTTTAAACCAACAAATCATTTACAATTTTCATAAAAAACCCAAGGGGTATAACTATGTTTTTCCCCAAAAACCCATTTCAAACCCCTCTTTCAAATAAAAAATCACACCAATACCAATAAAAAATAGAATTGGAATCCCTATAAATATTTATTAAACCACTCTAAAGTATTATAAAATCACCTAGAATAATACCAAAAAAATATGGACATGAAAACACACGTTTTCGTAAAACACTTTCAAGAGGAATAACATGGTTTTAAACATAAAACCCATTCAAAACCCCTAATTTAAACCAAAAGTCACACCAAGACTCTACCAATTCAGAATTGGAAGCCAAAAAAACATCTATTTAACCACTTGAATATGTTCTAAAATACCCCCAAACACTACCCCAAGAGTTACACAAGAAAAACACCCAAATTCTAAAATGAAACTATAAAATTAAATGCTTAAACAAATCCATCAAAAACAGTTTTTTCACCACATAAAGCATATTAGGAATATAAAAATCAGTAAACCAAGCAATATAACTCATAAATAATTTCTTAAACATGGGACCACTTACCTTTTTGTGTCGAAACCCTCAAAACTTGTTGTGAAACATCAACCGCACCCCCACCGCACGACAAGGGGGTGAAAACCAACCCTAAACTACAAGATTTGTCCACAAAGACAAAAAATCTAACCCTAGGTTCGAACCCTAACTTGTGGACATTTTAGAACTTCATGAAAGAGGGAGGAAACCATAAGGAAAATGGAAGAAACCAAGAAGGAATCACTTACCTTGAACAATATTGAAGAAATCAACCCAAATCCACCAAAGGTTGAATCTCCAACCAACCAAAAATGATAGGTAGGATCAAATTAAGCTTATTAGGTTATGTGGGGACTAAAATGGTGGAAAAAGATTGAAAATTGAATTCTTTGTGGAAGAATAAAATTACTTTCTCAAATCTGGATGATTTGAGAAACCCCAAGAAGGTTTTCCCTAATCCACGATTCAAATGAGATCCAAAGCATATAAATAGATAATGAGAGTGAGACTCGGGTAATTTGATTTTGGTGGGAGGTTGAATCACCGAAATACAGTAGACAATGAACAAGACATTGAAAAAAAAGCAAAAAATGGGCTTATGGGATGGCCTAAAACCTTAATAAAAAACCCAAATCCATCTTTATTATGGATTCCTATGGGCTCCAAAATGATATTGTGGTTTTAATATACTAGGGGATGCCAATTTTATAAGTTTAATGGGTGTAAGATGTTGAAAAATTAAGGAGTTATAAAAGGAAAAAAAATTATTTTTAAATCTGGAAATGGGATCACGATTTGGCCCAATTTTTGAAAACCTTCCATTTCCACCAAATTGAATGGGAAACCCCCAAAACAAAAAAAGAATGGAAATTAAATGAAAAATACCTTTAAAATATTTCATGTATATGATAGATACTACTATTTAACCATATATAAGTGATAAATATATAACATACCCTGATGGAAATGTTTATATGTATCAGAACCTATCCATTTCTCCCTTTAGGGGTTGGTTATACTGTGGTTTAAATCCTTATATATTGGAACTATGAAATTCACTACCGTCCAAGGAGGAAATTGGTATTATTGATATTTGATCATTTTTATGATAGAGGATTCATACATATTCTTATAAATGGAATCAAAAACCATTTAGTTTAGTGCCTCTTAACAATACATGTCATTACTTTTAAGGTCATATGAAAAAGACCATTTGGATTTGTTTTAAGGTCATGAAACCATAACCAATTGAAGTTAATTTTAATGTTATAAATATAAGAACAACTAATTTTATATGATATTTCATCTAGGACTAGTTCGGATAAGATAAAAATCGTGTATAATACACTATGTGTTATAAAGTTTTAAATCATGTAGTTAGGGCTACTTGGGAAAATGTTCTTATTAATGGTTGGTGTGATACTTATTCATGGAAAATCATTTCTATTTAATCCTGTCTATATGGGATGGGATATTAGAGGGTATTATTGGGGATTACACCTAATAAGATGTCCATGGTATGCCTATTTATAATTTTTTTCTAATTAAATTTAGAATTATGATTGAATTCACATAGAATATGGCCTAGTGAATATGGATTAGGGAATATATCATATTAGAATCCCTTGATAGATATATATAGGTTTATGGCTCATTAATTAAACTAGGTATTATATCATCAATGATTACATGGTTTAGGCTTACACATAGTATGAGGCCCATAATATTAATTGTTTGTTGAGTGGACCAACTCATTGGGTGGACCAAAGAGGCCAGTTGGATGCCTGGGCTAGCAAGATGAGATATATGGGATAATTTTTATGAGTATATTAATTCGAGCATGGTTTTACCAATCACCCAATGAAGAAACCATTATTATGAAGGGAATAAATTATTTATTGTATTATAGGTGTCTTATTGTTTAGAGTATAAAACTGAGATGGTTATATTTTAAG
Source organism: Viscum album (assembly GCA_963277665.1). NCBI lineage: Eukaryota > Viridiplantae > Streptophyta > Magnoliopsida > Santalales > Viscaceae > Viscum > Viscum album. The sequence continues at coordinate 209,122,458 of OY728162.1, read as the reverse complement.
ATACATGATTCCCATTATCAGAGGAATATGAAAAAAGGAAAACCCAATAATGTATTTAGTGAGGTTTTATAGTATCCCTAAATGGGTTTTCAGCTAGGTAGATGACATGGGAAAATATGAATCCCTGGGTAATGACAAGTGTGAATGTAGACTCATGTTAGAGACCAAGTTCAAAATGGAACCTAGTTAGGTGACTTAAGTGAAAGAGATCTTAAGATGGATAAGGGAATTGGTGTTTCTATAAGGATTAATAAGTTCAACATTTAGATAAATCAATTTCCCTATGTTATATTTTATTTTCTGTTGGTTTTGACTTATGATTTCACCTGAAGGAGGAGGGAAAATTTGGGTGCTCATTCACGGTTGTCTTATAGACCAAAGGAAGGTAAGAAATATGCAAATAGGGATAACTAACACTCAATACCTAATGGATTAGTTCCTCATACATGTGGACTTAGTTGAGTAAATTTTCTATAGATAATAGGTGTAAGTGTTTTAGAGTTGAAAATGAGTGCACCTTATCCTTTACACAAAAAGATATGGGTGCATAAGAGACTTTTCCACATAGAGACCTAGTCCTATAGAGTACTGGGCACCAAATAAGGGATGTGTGTAGAAGGGCCAGATCACTATTTGATTATCTATCCACAAATGATTTCATTCATTTTTGGAAAAGTATTCAAACATAGAAATCCAGAGTTCAAAAAAATGTAATCCTCATAATTGAATTTGATTGGAATAAAGAGAATCAAATTATAAGGTAATAATGGAGCTATTGTGGATTTGTGATTATATGAGGGAGTCCACACTTAGGTTGGGGACTAGGGTATAGGATGCACCCATTGAGACTCTGTGTACATGGATGGGTCTGGGATAAAATCATAGATTCACCATTATAAATAGTGGGAAACCACCATTGCATCTCACACTTACTCAAGATGGTTAAAATCTGAATATTTCATTCTTTTTTCACTCACGTCACACGCCCAAATCCTGGTGAGCATAATTTTAATTCGTTTTTAAGTTATGTTATAAACTATAAAAACACTAAAATATTAACACATTTATTTGGGAACACCCATATTTTATATGTTTTAGATTAGTAAGGGAATACCCTATAGATTAATCTTATGCGACTGTGTTGAGGGAAGTGACCTATGTGATTTGAGCTGAGAGAAATCACTTGGGTAAAATATTATAATCTTTCGTATTTTAGCTTAGTGTTCTTCATGATAAGTTTGTATTTTCCATGGACCAAATTAATTTTATTTTCACTTTATTTATATAGTTCATACTACTATGTTCTCATGTTTAAAATATACCATTAATTTTGAAAAATTTCTTATACATTGAAGTTGGTTCACAAATATACTAGTGAATTAGAGATTCTAAACAAGGAAAATAAAGACAGTGTAGGACAAACTTATCAGTTATTAAAAAATTTATGAGAGTGAACCATAAAATATATCCTACATGAACATTCCTCTAACTTTATGGACATGGAATCCTCACTGATGTGGATATCCATATGATGGTGAAATATATTTCAGACTCTTGGTTCATTGATTATAAAAACTTTATAAAGAAAAATATCCCATTTATATTTTTATACATAAATGAGGGTGATGCCAATACTATAAATATACTACTTCATCTAAAATATTATTTGGAGAATTTCATGAATATATCATATTATCAAAAAAAAATACTATTCCATCTTACACCGATAATATTCCAACCAACTCCAAGGTTTGAAAAAATAATGAGACCTACACCTTGAAGGTTGTGTCAAGCCCAAATGGGTATGTGAACATTGGGTTTGATGTGTATATTTTGAGTTTAAGAATCAACTAAGGGTGGAAGTGATCTAGGAAGATATTTGGATCTTATAGATTTATTTATATTAGAATGATGATCTCATCCTAGAACTGCTCAACTATTGAATCTCACTGATGAGAATGTTCCACTTAGTACATGGTTGATTTCTACAAGATCTATGATGAACTGATCCTTAAAGCTATGTGTAATGAGATTCTTTCCCCAAAGGACGGTTATAGGAATTCTAAATTAATGACCCCAATAGATTATAAATTAATGAGGGAAACAATGAACGCTATGGAGAATGAACATCACCCATGGACATATGTTGGTTTTGAGACATGGATAAAGTTATTTTTATTTCCATATAGAGGTGATCCAATCTCGAGATGCCCAAAATTATTCCTTTCTATATAAAAACGAGGATTCTTGATTACACATTAACATGAGCTTGAGAGGGGCCACTACAAATAATGTGGTTATGATGTCAAACTAATGATCCTACTTTTTCCCAATACAATTATATTCCACACTATGTGATTTAGTGGATATTTAATACTTGTATATAAATCTCACACTTGGGTTTGGATATGAATTTTTTTGATGGAACAATTACTGGAATAAGGGAGGCCAATCAGTATGGAAACACTTATTTTTTTATAATCCACCAGATCCTATAATACATGAACTGTAAAGAGGATCTATTCTACATTTCATGTCATATCTGAGTGCTTTGGGGATGTATGGTGGAAAACTTATAAATATATTCCATCCATGGAGAGGTCTAAATTCCATAGTGTACATTTAGGATGTTTTTATAATCTTATTTTGGTTTTTGGCCACTATCCTTTAAGGATGAAAAAGACATAAAGATCATGAGTTCGTACTCAAATATTAATTTCCTCCCCTCTGGGGATCCCCCACTGAAACAATTATGGAGGAAAACCTTGAGGACTACAACATGAGGTCATTTAAGGTATATATGAGATACTATTTCATATCATCATGGATTAACAATGCTATTATCTATGAATATTATTCGCCTTATAAATTTTTGTATCAGTTATAATGCCTTTATAATCAAATATTTATTCCACTAGTGGATTTAAGAATAAATGATCATCCCATAGTAGTGTAACATCCATGGGTGATATTAAACCAAGTGAATGCCCAGGTCAAGATCAGATTTCCCTCCCCGAACACATTTAATTGGTATTCTTCTTGGTACACCTACAACTATTTGTCTTCATACCTTCATGGGATGTTTTATATTAGATTCACTAGTGTTATTTTAATTTAATCCTTGAGTGTTTGTTGTTAGGATATTTTGAATCCTCATTGAAAAATAGAAACTAGTGAGGTACCCAAGCATCAGTACCAACCCTTCTCACTAGCTTCTTAACATCTTACTATTGAGGATCCAACACACCCTGAGACTACAATTATAAAATCAAGATTGAATTAGTAAGATAAAACCATATCTAATGGTCATAAGATATGGGGTAAGATGATGAAAAATGGTTTATAGTACTCTCTAAGAATTATAAATCTTGAGGCCTTCCAATTTTGGAGCATCTGGACAACTGCTAAAAAGGTTGAGCACCAATGGGATATATTCTAAGGGTTCATATGAATCGCATATATTGGAATCCAGAAATCTACCATTGATTCCAACCATTAACATCATACAATATAGGTTGGATTGTATATTAGGGAGTAATAGAGGTTGATACATACCACCGATGACTAGGTTCCCCTCATGAGTATTGTGCACAAAATGTTAAAAATAGAAACATCAAAGGGGTCATCAAGAAATATACTAAAGTGGAGTGGGATAAAATCCTTGTTTATATATATATATATTTGAAAGATATATTCATTAATATATTTTATCAAATTATTGAACTATATATATCATAGTTAATTTTATTCTTCTTAGAGAGGGAGGATACTAAATGAACAGGTGTATATTCTCCTTTTTATGTAGAGAGTGGAAATCCAATTGGTAGTTCAATAGGTTCAAAAAATCCAAATTAAGGAGAACATATCCCAGGATAGAGTATGATGATATAGGTGATGGTTTGATACTTCCTTTACACTTTACCAACTCTAGTTCAGGTAGTCACTAGTGAAAAAACACTTTTAATGTCAGTTTTATTAATTTTAAATTTATTTATAAGGAAATTTTATTGCCAACAATGTTAAAATTTGGATTTTTAAGTTCTATTTTTATAAACCAAGGTTGAAATATTTATTTTGATGGCTTTTAACATTTTTTATTCGAATAACTAATTTCAAAAGAAAAATTTTGAACTTTTGACATTGGTTTTTTGGTAAACTGATGTGGAATGTCACATTCCACATTAGTTATTAAAAAAATGTTTAATGTGGGTGCTTTTTTTTGACAATGGATACATAATAAAAACCTCAAAGAAAAATTTATAAAATTAATTGAAATTTTCAAAAAACCAAAATGAAAAAAACAAAATCCAAACATAAAGTTTCTACATAATTTTATTAATTTCAAAGTTTTCATTTGAAAAGTAATGTTGTTTGTCGACATTTAGCATCTTTTTTGGTGTTAAATGATGTGAAAAACATGGTGGAAATTGATAATGAGTTTTTCAATTTGTTTGGTGAATCTAAAGCATAAGTTTTATCTTCATAAATTGATCGAATGAAGCATTATTCATTATAAGAAAAATCATCAAGAATTTTTTCAATGATAGATAACCAAAATAAATAATTTAAATAATGGGAATAAATACTATGTTGAAATAATCAATTGAAGAAGTGATGAAAAGTTGTTATTGATCAAAGAGTTCAAAAAATTAAATAAATAAAATGAGTAATTATATAATGTAAATGAAAACATGTTTGTCCGTGACACATAGAAATTTCGATGGGATTTCAAAATTTGAAATGTGTGCTGTCAAAAAATTGAAAAACCAAACCAGTGAATTTGAAATTTTGCTTTTAATGGTGGGTATATATAAAACCAAACTTAAAACCCTTCTCACATCAAGTTCATAGTTTCTAATATATATCAAATGTTAAAACCCAATGTGTAAGTATATTATAATTGTCTATATATATAACTGATGTTATAACACAATGTGAAAGGGTTTTAACATAGGTTATTGATATAAACAATGTTTATACCCAAATGGTAATTGGTTTAATGTTAGTTATTTATAAAATACATGTAATAAAATCTTTAACATCTGTTATTAAATAAAAAAATTCAAAACCAAGACATTGAATGTTATTTTTCTATTAGTGAGTCATGGAATGAGGCTTGATACCCCTTTTCATCTAATAAGGTGTTGAAAATTTACTAAAATATTAGCCAGGATCATTCACAGTGGATAAATAGGTTTGTATTGAAAACATTTCCTTTATATTTCTATTCAAATATTAAAATCTCACTCCTTTTAACTATAGATTCAAATTTCATAGAAGAGGCACCTTATAAGGAAATCCTAAGAAACGAGGTAATGGAATAATTCCCCTTGAGTAATGACCCCACCTATTAAGATGAGACCCTATCTCATTTTGACCCTTCACTATTTTTTTTATTAGGGAATTGAACCTTTTTGTGTTTCAGTTCCTTAAGATTATAAATTAATAGAAGAAGAGAATCAATATCATCAGGAAATAACAACATTTTTAGTAATGAGGGGGTTCCCTCAACTATAATGGAAAATTTTTTATGTCCCAATATGAATATTTTTATACTATTGGTGATGAATTGATTCCATTGATTGATGTTTGAGTTACCCAGATGAATCCTTTGAAAGAAAGTATTATTGGGACTCACTTTGAGCCTCCAAGTTTAATGGGCATACAACAATTGTTGATTTCTAAGAACCTCCAATGATCACGTGGATCTATTTAGTGTTCCATTCAACATTGTTAATGACATATCATAAAAAAATTGAATTCTTTTTTAGAAATATGTCCTGATCAATTCAATATTTGTGTAGAAATTAAAAAAACATAATGGAGGGTATAGTATTGAGAAATATAGATCATATTTCATCTCATCAAGAAGTTCTATGAACAATATATAGGGGTATTGATGAATTTTTGTTTGGCATGGATGCATATATTATTCTATATGATGATTTAGCAATGCCCGATATGTTATATCCCATGCCTAAGATTTTTAGATGGATGAAGGGAACTCAATGACCAAAATATCTATTCTTATTTAACCCTCTAGTGGGTTAAAAACATTAAATAAAGTTGATAATATTTCATATAGAGGAAATTAATGAAACATCTACCTTTTAACTCACATATTCATTGACTGATGCACGTGTTTTGTGTGACCATCCACAATAGCATTTCCAATAACCATGGAACACCAATGAGAAATCATTACCACCCAAACATCCTTATAATAAGAGAATTTAGAGAGAGGAAATAATATAGAATCCTTATTTAAATTAATTGAATCAATTATAACTTACATTCCCATGCGTTCAATGGGATCTAGTTTGAACATCGGTTCCCTTGTGCATCCACAATCCATATGGCTACTAGAATGGTAGGGTCTCTGGTAGCTCATCTATGAGTTTCTCATTTGATAATTACTCTATCAAATACCAAAATTAGAACATTTATTCACACTTTTGGGTAAGATGGACTTGATTATAAAAAATTTAAGATGATATGAAGAATAATTTTGATAAGAAGGAGTCGGTCAAGGAGGTCTGATTAGATCTTGAAAGGGGAGAGGATATGTTTAGATCTATGGTCTTTTAAGAGTTACCTCAACATGTTGTAATGACATTTGAACAATGATGACATGTTACATAAGGATTAGCCTTGGAATAACACATCCAACATCATCTTATTGAGGCCAAGGAACTTATAAGGGAGGATAAAAGGCATTCTAATAAAGTTGTCAAGGTGAGATAAGATTCTTTCACTAGGGCCCATGATCTATTTTCAAAATTGGAGGTTGATGATAAATACCTAAATGAACATTATTGGGAAGATTATTTTATAATATGGATCTTTATCCCTGTTTATTATAATAAACAAAAAATTATATATACTTATGTATGAAATTGTTATAATATTGAACTTACTTTTTGTCTCTAAAATAGGCCCCCGATAGTACATGAATTCTGCATTGATTGATATCATAATTATTAAATCTACTTCAATGTTTAATAAGAATGGATAAGTAAATCATTTCTTTTAAACACATAGATTCAACGATTAGATGATTACAATAATAAATTATCTCATGAAAATGTTCCCTCAGATAAATATAGGTTGGATCAATATAGAATAATATATAATATCACCAAAATATGGAGTCATTCATTGAGACAAAATACTACATAACTTGGTTCCCTCTAACAGATGTTCTATTATATGAATATAGGAAGACTGAATATGAATTCATGTTTATCAACATCGTAAGCTAAGGTTGGTCCATTAAAATGTGAAATGAGGTTTCCAACCAAATTTTTTCTCTCATATAGATATATGTGATAGGAATATAGAAACATATATACTATGAATGTAAGATATGTTTGGCTCATTAGAATATGGGGGAAATGAATGAGTATGAATTTTGAGAAAAATGAAGGGGATCTCAAATAAGGGTTTCAATAAACAAAATGGTTCAAGTTACCTAAATTACACCACCCTTTATTTCACACAGCTTATCTAGGCCAGTATATACAAGGAAGAAAATGGAACTATAATTATTCCTTGGTTGATGGGCCTTGTGAGAATAACTCACCTTTTTACAGGTACTAATAGTGATCACAATTAGATATATATATTTTTATTTCCACCCTAAAATATTTCCCATCTTTATATAGAGAATATCCATAGTATGAAACTTATATTTTTCTCTAGTCTCATTTTTTGTTTTTAACCTAACATGTTTTGTGCCTTTACCTCTATAAATGATCAAAACAATTTCTAGGATATGCAAGGTGAATTTCTAGATAGAGAAGACTTTACTTTTTATGAAGATACCAATTGTGGGTCTTAAAACTAGTGAGTTATATGGACCTTCCCCTTGATATTTTATGTCCATGCAAGATAGACCCAGGAATATTATGTTTATGGTTGGAAAACATTGACCAAACTGAGATTAGATTTTAGGATCATAAAACATTGACCAAAAGATGATAAATTATTTATGGTGGGGATTAAGTAAAGTTAATGTAAATGGGGATCCTAATAATATTTTAAAAAACATCATGGATGGGTGATCACATTTTATGGTCAAGGTTCTCAAACCAAAAGATAAATGGTGTGATATTGCATTCCAAGTGAGCCTCAAGAGTTAAAAGTACTTTGTCCCCTTTATAATGAGAAGTGAAAACAATATATATCATAACTTTATGTGTTTAAATTAATGAATGATGAGATGGAAAAAACATTTTAAGGATGATAATTGACCATTCTTCGAATGATAATTCCCATTTTTTATTTTCTAGAGCAATTGGGATCATATGAGTTTCTCCTTATGATAAATTAATGACTCTAGTTAGTTGTCTAGATATGTGGAATGTATATTATTACAAAGCATATGTGTTAATTTTGGAATTAAATATACCATTATCATTATCCATGATACGTTTATGGTCATTCAAAACATTAATTAATGAAATTTGGGATGCAGGAGGAGGATATTAAAATATAAATTAGAACACTCAAGTCCAAAATTAATAATGGTTGGGTTGTTGTAAAATTATGAAATAGAGTGGGGATGGAAGATGATTTGTTTTTGGGGATAAGATATCTAGTTTTAAATTCATTGAGTGTCTTGAAATAATAGGAATTATTCCACACACAGTTCTTATGAAATATTTTTCATCTTGGTGTAGAGTCTATTATAGGATAACACATAGTGAATAATGGGACCATCCACTAAGATGAGTTGCTTGAAATTTATGGGATCTATGGCTGAGTTTTGGATGAAAAATCCAGGTTCCACTGCATATCATAAACAAATTGAAATAAAGCCACCAATCATTCATAGTAAAGATTTTTCCCATGGATCTAGATCATATATAGGGGACCAATGTAATTATTATATTATATTATTGATCTTTAAATGGGAAATTCTAATATGAATAAAGTGGGGGGAAACACGGGGAGCTGTGTTTTTTAAAATAAGGTGATTTTTATCCCAGAATAGAATAATTGATAATGGTCTACATTTAAATAAACTCTTATATTTATATAGATAAAATGTAATCAGATTATTTCATATATTATCAAACTCTATAAGAATTGTAAGGTACTCGTTGGATAAACCATATATAATTATGTTTTATATCATAAAACATGGAAGTCCATATAAAGTGGTTTCTATAGATATAGATCAAACTCCATCTAATTGTTTTTTTATTAGTGTCGAGTCAGTGGGGAAGACCCATCATGATTTAATGAATATAGAGACACTATGAAAAATAGAATCTTGATTAGGGTGAACCTTACGGTCAAGTCTAAAATATATGTTTTGAAAATCACTATAAAACCTAAAATGATAAGAATTATGACACATATAGTTTTTTAATATAGTCATTGTGTTCTTGAGTTGGGACCATTGAATGTAATTTTACATGCACTAGGATAGAATTGGGTATTGTATAAAAATGGGAGTCTTTAGATGGGATCAAGTCAAGATATCTTCGTTTTAATATGTATCTTATAAGGAAAAGAATAAATCCATATATAGTTATTATAAATTTTTTAAATAGATCAGGATCACATGTGGTATCTAATAGAGTTATATTTTTTTGCTTCAAAGATGTTGTAGAAAACCATATTTGAATGAGTAAGATACTGAGTATTAGGCTTAAATATAATAGAATATGTGGCTTGATGAAAACCTAGAATCGTGAGAGGCAATGTTTAACAAGTGATGATATGAATGAAGACATATGTTGTTTTAATGGTTTCCTAGAGTGAAAATTTGAGAAATCCCACATGAATGAGGTATCAGTTCCCGGACAAAGTGTACTAGTTTTACCCCAATGGATTTTTTAGGGAACTAGAACTATTGTATACTCAGTACTTTTATATAAATCTAAATAAAACAAAAATAAAATTTGAACATATATGATAATACAAAATATGATGCTTAAGGTCTTGACAGATTGACCATATTCCATTTAGTTTAGTGTCATGCGATAAGGACCACATGTCTCTATTTTTATGTTCATATGACATGAACCATATCCAAGAAATTTATATTATTATAAAATATAATATATGTTATGCATTTTAAGGATATCCAACTAGTTATTAAATTTTTAAAGTATAAACATCATGTATTTGAGCCTACATGTCTTTAATTTAAAGTTGATATGATGAGGACCATATCAAAGCGTTTTAAAGTGAATAGGAATGGACTATATAATATATAGTTTAAAGTCGTGAAACTAGAACTTAATACTCTACAATTTAATAATTTATAGATAATATTACATGTCATATAATTCACAATAATATGAAGAGGGATATATAAATTATATTTAATGTCATAAACAATAGAATATATGTGATGTAGTAAAAATTCATGTAGTTAGGACTTAATGATATTATGTTTAGATTCATGTTGTTCAGACTAAAAAACCCCACATGAAATTATGTGAATTAATTTCCAAGAAACATCATGTTGGTGGAATATATGAAACACTCAATCAATTGTGATTAATAAGTATTATCTATTAATGTATAAATTGTCTATGGTATACGATCATTCCAATTTCATCTCTAGATTCATGATTTTATTACCATATATTCTAGGATTTCTTAGACTTACAACTAATTTTACCTAGAGGAATGAGTTGAGGATAAATTTCTTATTTAATAATAATGTGATCTAATATTTATAGATCTATAAGTTATGTAATTGGTGTAACAATTTACCATAAAGTTGTTTTAACTTATCTAGATATTGTTGAGAATTTGTTCCTCAAATAGTTGATTGTAGATAGTGATTTAGAGTGAGGTTAGTTGAGCATTGATTGAAAAACTTACCTCAACCCTGTATGAAAGTGTGTATGGGTTCTATTATGTTTAATTGGTGGTTATAATGTGAAAATTCCACAAATAAAGAATTAGATTATCTGACCATGACTTCTTATCCTTATAAACCATTTAATAAAAGATATTTTATGTAGTTTTTATGGACTCTATATATCCATTTTCCCCTACATGATAGTGTCATAAATATATGTATTAGATATTATACTCATGGTAAAACTTATTCAATTCACAATCACAATTTTCTCCAATTTTCTTCAGTATTATGCAAGGGACTCAAAATATAGTAAGGAAATTTCATTCCAAGAAATTGATTATATATTTAATTCAAACTTCATTTAGGGGTACATCTTTATCGAATTTAAAAAAGAAGTTTATGGAAGAAAGTGTGGTCTTGAAAAACTTTTCTAGGGATTGAGGGTATAATCACATGAAATCCATCCCCAATATAAAAGATAGGAATGAATTTTTATAGTGTGTAGCAGCTCTTGGGTTTGATGAATGAAGTTTTTATGTGTCTATCAATTATGGAATTTTTTTTATTCCATATATTTTTAATCTTTGGTGGAAAAAGTACCAAAGAATCCTGATTTAATAAGAATTTTTTGTTCATGAATGATTGTAACTATGTGATGACATATAATTCATATATAACAATGATTGTGTCTCCTCCTTCAATGCACCTATAGCGGACTCTATTAAACTAGAATTTATAAAGTACCTTTTGGGAGTTTGATCCATTATAAAAATATATATAAAATCCCCCCATAAGATCTATTTATTATCAACTAGATCAAGTTTAAGGACTCCATTTTCAAGGTAGTATATTATGGGATACATCTATCCAATTGTAGAATCACTCGGTATGGTTAAAGGATTTCCTTGCTCAGGGGTTGTATTAAATTGGTTAATTTCATCCATTTCATTATTGAAAAATCATGAGACATATTAATGATGTGAAATATTAATAACCATCTTTTCATGGTATCGATCAAGTATAACTAAAGGTATACTAGTGAGTGCATATACCCAAAATTTTATGATATAAAAGATGTGAGTTATTAAGTCTATGTGATGAATTTAATCATCAACCCTCACATGTAATCTTGAAATGAGATAAATTCATCATTTTTATAGTATATTTGCTATTTTTATTAATTATTACCAATGCTATATTTCCCTTAATATTTAAATATACCATTGGTATTTATAGGGCCTTTTCAAGCCTATAATGAATGTTTTTTTATTCTTTATCATTATTGGTTTATCATTTTGATAATATGAAATTTAATAGAAGAAATTCTATCATTGGGGTGATGAATACAATCCCCATGATAACCCTTTTATATTTTATGTTTTATATGCTTTTTCATTATATAATCTTAGAGGTACTATCAAAATACGTTTCCCATGATTAGGATATTTCTTGCATGAGGAACATATCTTCATTGTGATGATATGTTTCCAATGCAGGATTTTCCAAGATTGGGTGTGCTGTAAGGAAATCTACTAGTTCTTGTCCCTTTATTTCCTTTTAATACACAAACTATCTATAAAATTATTACACAATGATCTATCATCTTTCCAAACATCTAGTTAGTATAGGACTGTAGAGAATATATTTTAGCATATTGATATTAGAAACAAAATGAACATTATAGACATGAAAATAATGTCTTATATTTATCACTAGAAAGATTAATATAAAATATATCTTCAAAATACATAAATATCAATTTCTTATATAAAATATTATACCGTTGAGATATTATAGTTTTTATGCTTTCCCACATCACGCTTCTAAGTAAGAAGCAATATAAGAATTCACTCCAACGTTTCCACATAGATGGTGAAAGGAATTCCATATATAAATGGAAATGATATTAGTGGGTGTAGGAGATACTGATTTAGATCCTCAAAGGAATTATGAAATTTTCCTCCCATGATAGGTGACACGTTTATCTATCAGATTTGTTAATAAAATACACCAAAAACACAATGGCATATGATTTTTATGATATTGATTATCCACCCATGGATTTATCTTAATTAATTGGGATTTCAATAATGTGAAATTTTAAATATCCCTAGGGTATTTTTAGGTTTGACTTCAATGTAGTGATGGTGTACCATGAGGATATGAAATGTTTCTGATTCTAACCTAAAAGTAAATTTCAAGGGGTTCATCTCCAATATGTATTGAAAAATTTGTTTAATACAGCCTCGATATTGTTAATATGAATGTAAAATTGTTGTAATTTGACCACAAAATCACCCATAAAACACTCCATGGGTTTCCCTAGAAAATATTTGAACATATGTTTAATGTAAAATTTCCACATAACACCAACATTCATCAAGATAAAGGGAATTAATTGATAACAGTATACGTCATGGGGTTCCTAGAAGGAAGTTTCCTCTTCATCTTTATGGGATATACAGATGTAGTTATAACTTTAATAACCACCTATAAAGTAGAGATCTTGGATTCTAGGTAATGAATCAATCATTAACTCTTTGATCAAGATCAATAAATCATTCCTTAGTAAATGATGGTTGTGATCCCTATAATAAATGAAAAATGATATTTCCCCATTATTTTGTCATTATGATAATGATATTGGAAATTTATTTTAGATATTGAACATTACAAATGAAGTTTTATTTGATCATCATATAAACCACATCTTCCAATTTATCCTAAATGTCAGTTTCATTCTCCTAACTGTCAAGTTATATCCATAGTGGTCATATGGAAACCCCAAATGATTGGTAGCCACTTGGGGATTAAACACAGGAATTTATATGTAATTATATTCATATAAATAATAATGTTGTTTAAAAAATGAGATACATTTTCCTTATTCTTTAAGATTCATAGTGTTAATAATCAATTTGATCAATTGATATTAATCCATTCCAAAATTTACCAACATGTGTTCATTGATGTTAGTTATAAAACATTCCTCAAATGATATAGGGGAATATTATATGAATTATTCTTCTCCTACATCATTGTTTTTGGTAGGATAAAACAGATGTTCATCTTGACATATAAAAAATGTAATTATTGAATTATTGGGTATAATTATATCTCTATCAAGATCACACCCTTATTTTAAATGTCTAGGTTTATCTGGTCCAATTGATAAAATGAGGAAATAATTAAGTATTCTTAAACACTATTACCTTCATCCATGATTCATGTCCAATTAGTCGAAGAGCCTTTGATAGGTTGAATAAACGTTTATTAGGTATTTATTATGATTGTAGTGCCCAGTTCTTGAATTATCCACATAGGATGTATGATAATAGTTTTCTCTATAATTCGTTGCTTCTCAATGGAAGAGTCTTCATGGAAACTATATGAGAGGAAAGTAATTAGAGGGTTTTGTAACCAGAAATTATGACCCACATAACCCAATGAATTCTTATATATGAATTTGGTGCCTCAATCTTATTGATGGAGAACAATAATTATTCATTGATTTAATATCCTGGATTGATAGGAGTATTTTCCAAACCATTAGGAGAAATTATCTGTATGGAGTTATATGTCCTTGGATACTTAATGGGTCTCTTATAGAAGCATGTATCAATATAATGAGATTTAAAAAACACACAAGGGTAGATATCACTATATAGTAATCGTAATTTCTTATTAACTATTTAATTAGGCATAGATGATATGGATATGAATCCATTATCTTCTTATTAATATGTTTAAGGACATTAAATAGTGGAAAAATATGAACTCGATGAAAAAATGATGTATTCGAACAGGGTTATTAGCTTGATCATTTTGAGTGGTCACTACTCACTCTTGTTACACAACTTGATTATTATGTTCAAGGGATTAAATTCAGACTCAATATAGGCCAAACATAAAGAGTTCATATTGGGATGAGGTTTCTCCTAGAACTATTTTTTATTAATAATAAATGAATATATATATATATATATCATATATCTTTACAGACATGTACGTGGACCTAATGTTCCCCTATGTGTGGTGATCTCGCAGTCATGTTTTGTGAATTAAATGACTACATGACACATAATATAACTTGTATCTACATGATACATATCGAATATATATATTTCAGTTGAAAAAATTTTAGGTCATGGAAGGGACTTTGTGAATGCTTCCAGGAGTTATTTGTAGAGATGAATCACATCAAAAAATTAAGAGATCGGTTGGGATGAAAATGAGGCTCTTCAAGATATCGTACTTCTAGACCACATCCCTACATTTCATGCAATTTTGATGCTCCATACATTAATGATTTATTAGGTATTATACTTATGTTAGATATTCCTATAATTAATTGGAATAATGGGGGATTTTTTCATCGATGGTTTGGTCCAAATCATCCTTCCCATATTTTAACATCGACCTGAAATGTATGTATCTTCTCATCAGTATTCAAACATGATAAGTTAAGAATGATTTTTAGAGGATTTAGGGTTAATTTGATTCTTTTATTAATCTCACTGGTGTGAATGTGTCTTGATTTGGTCATATGTACAACTTCATTTAAAACAATTACTCTTGATGGGGGTTCACTATGAATCTATCTTCTCTAACCTAAATAACCTCATCATTGCTTATAAGTAGGAATTTTTGGTTCATATTAAACATTATAAGTGAAGTCGGATATCAATTGAATGAATTTAAAAGACATTTTTTGTAAATCCTCATTCCATAAAGTTTCTATTGGTGGTGTAGTTCTTGTTGTCCCCAGGATGGGGGTAAGAAGACATTAAAAGTCTATATCAGTATGATAGTCACAAGGTGTTCTTCTTCCCCTGAATTGTTATGATTGATAATATTACATAGTCAATTGGAAGGATATGAAAATGTAGATTTCACTTATGATGTTGCAGAGGGAATTGGGTATAAGATTTATTTATTTAGTTAGTCCCAACTGACTAATTTTTTGGTCATCCAATTATCAAACTTCTTAACACGCATATTTGGAACATCATTCATTTATTATTCACCTTCATGTGGAATGGATAATACATCGGTCATTTGAGATGGGGATTTACCTAAGTTTATATTTCTATAAAAATTAATTTTTTATATTATATCCATGATGAATAATCTTTCTTAAATGTTGTTTCCTGACATTCTATAGAAGGGTAAAAAAATAGGGTGGTTCTTTAGACTGTCTTCATTGTGTTTTTCTCCATTTTGTAGTTTAATGACTTTTTTTTGAAAATAAATAATTCCTCCAATCCATATTTCTTTCATTTTCAAATAGAACTTTTAAAAGGGAATGTGTGAACCTAAACAGAATACCAACCAGATAAAAAAACATCACAGTCCATCCAAAATACAATAAAGAGTGCCATCAACCAAAGTTTCAAATTCAAAATTCAAAAAACATCTGACCATTAATCAGACCATGTGTCATCCGCCATTAGACTTGTCAAAAAATCTGCAAATCCGCGGGCCGATCCGTTAGCCCGTGGATTTATGTGGGTTAGGGCCTTGAAAGTTTAAGCTTGCAAACATTCAGACCACATTTGATCCAACCCGCAAAACCCGCAGCCCGCGCGGACTAGCCCACCGGGTGTCCGCATGTCCCGTTTGACCTGCAATTATAACTATTACAAAAAATTATTCATGAAAAATAAAACAAAATAATATAATATAATAAATTAACATGAGTGTGTGAAAAAAATAGTTCAAGTTTTATAAAACCATACATAAATCATGAAAAAAATTGACTCATGTTAGATTTTAAACCTGACGGTAGGGTTGGTCGTGGGATAGATGGTGTTCTTGTGTTTATTTGGAATATAAGGTAATTAATGTATTAAAATTTGATACAATAATTATGAAAATGGATATAAAATTCTACCATTTTGTTTATAATACAACACTGTACTAATATTTTTATTTATGTATTTTAATTTTATTATTATAATTATATATATATATATATATATTACTATGAGTTTTAAAAAGTAACTTTGAAATAATTAATAAATAAGAAAAAAATAATAAATGTATAACAATATTATGTATTAATATATTTTAATTGAAAATCCAAACATGTATTTATTTTAAAATTTTGATAATCAAGTCTCCAATACAAATTTGCAATGTAAAATTTCAGTGCAAATTTTGAGTACTGATTTTCACTCATAAGAGTAAAATTTCAGTGCATAAAAAATATAATTTGATGATTTAAATTAGACATTTAAATAGAAATTTTAACTATAATTTTCTAATGGAAATTTCCATTCATAGTTTCTGATGTAAATTTTCAGTGTAAATTTATGATGAAATTTTATAGTTTTTATTTATGTATCATTATATTTTTATTGTAGTTTTAAGTAGACGTTTCTAGTTGAAGTTTACTAAAAAAGTTTCTAATGAAAAATTTAAATGTAATTTTCCAATGAAAATTTACATTTTTCATTTACGTTTTAATGTGTCTACATTGTAATTTTAATGGAAAAATCGAACTGCAGAAAACCTGTGAAAATTTTCACTAAGAATTTTCAGTGGTAGTTTGCACTGAAAAATTCAATAATAAAATTTGAGCATGCATTTATTTTAGAACATTGTTAACAAAATTTTTAGTATAATTATAGTAAAAGTCAAATGGATATTTGTATCATAAATTTATGTGGAAATTTTAACTAAACTTTTCTATTGAAAATATTTATTGAATGTTTTTCATGCAAATTTCCAATGAAAATTTTCAAGTAAAATTTTCATTTTTAATATATGTATTAATATATATTTAGTTTAGTTTGAATTTTTTGAAAAATTTAAATTTTTATTTTTATTTTAATATATCTACATTGTAATTTTATGTGAAAAATTTAAATGTCAATTTCCAATGAAAATTAGCATCACAAATTTCCAATAAAAGTTTGCACTGAGAATTTCTATAAAAAATTTGCGGTTCAATTTTTTAGTGTGAAATTAAATTATTTATTTAAGAGTTAAAATATTTAAATTAAAATTTTAATAATTCATTTATCTTAGAATTTTTTTAATCAAATTTTTAGTATAATTATAATAAAAAATAAGTTGAATTTAACACTAGAAATTTAAGTGGAGATTCCAATTTAATTTTCAATGGAAGTTTGTAGTAAACATTTTTTGTCAAAAATTTGAAATGAAACTTTCTATTAAAAATTTAAATTTTGTATTTATGTATTAATATATTTTCATTATAATTTTAAGTAAAGATATGAAGTGTAGATTTTTAGTGGAAATTTACACATGAAATTTCCAATATAAATTTGCACAAAAAAATTCAATAAAAATTTTCCTATGTACATATAATAAATAATATATATTACACTTATATGTAATAAATATATTATATGTATTAAATAAATTTGTATAATAAATAAAAAATATTATTATATATATATGTAGTAAATATTATATACATGAGTTGTAGTGTTAACGAGAGGCGTAAGAGTATTGTTGTCCATAAACTGGTCTGGATGGTCAACTTAAATGACCCACCTAAGATGATATTAATCCCATAAATCATTAAAGATATAATATTTTAATGGTTTTTGTTGTTGTTAGGGATATTTTTAATTAAAAAATAAATATTTTCACCAAATCTCAAACATTTCTATTTTTTCGTTCCACTTTATCATGGTTAATGAATCAAGAAAAATATTTTTATATATTTTTTTTTTAAGCCCATGGGCCGGATTGTTAGTTTGTGGGTCCCGCATGGTAGGATCAGGCTTTTATTTTTTAAGCCCGCATTATTTGTGGACCGAGCCGAAACGCATAATAAAATCCGCAACCCACATGATCCGCCCCACGGGATGACCCACCCCACCCCGTTAACATCTCTATCTGCCATCATTCTGCATTGATCTAAGTGCCACCTCGCGTCACCATTGATTCACACCCACCTTGAGTCGTGCGCCAATCGCACTGAATCACCAACAACACATCCAATCAGAGCACCGATTAGCCTCCACTAGAGTCCATCAATGCTACCATCATCCTGAACCACAAAACCATCAGGGATGACAAACATCCACTGATACCCACTAAATCCATCGATAAAAAACCTCAAAATTTTATCCACCTGAAGATCTCTGCACCGTAGCTACCAACGTCCACCAAGAAACACAAACGACAGAGATAATCCGGTGGACAAGTAACTGGAACCATGAATCCATCACCAAAACTTTCTGGAGCCGGTGAATATGGGACTACCACAAGCCACTGGCCACCCGGATGCACATCCCAAAGCGCCTGGAATACCACCAGGCACAACCACCTCAGAAATGGAAGTGGAAACCGGGAACAACGGCATCGAAGCGAGCAGGATGGAGGCTGACGGAGATCATCCTTGATACTCCCCACTAGACGACCGACCAGAGGGAAAAAACCAACATCCAAAATACCTCACGCGAAACAGAAGTTAAAACCTAGAAACAGAAGGGAGAGATGGGACTGAAACAAAGAGAAGAAGAAGAAAACACAGAAAACACCATGGATCTCCAAGCCGCTATCCCAAAACCTTAGAGATTCCATCACTCCAGGCCCGACTTGGAGAGTAATAGTGGAACTCGAGGTCAGATCACAGCAGCGGCCACCTATGGAAAAACCAGAAAGCCTTCTCAGAAGGAAAAATGCGAATCAGGTCCAACAAGAAAAGCAATATTAGACCATCCATGAAGGTTTTTTGGGGAATAACCCAGGGAGGATCCATGGAAGAAGCACAGGAAGGGAGGATAGAGGCAAGGGTGGGAGAAATCGTGAGCGAAGAAGGTTTCAGGAAGAAACCCTAAGGATGCCAGTGAAGCAAGTGAGAGCGAGAGGGAGGAGAAGCCCCCTCAATAATGAAATATCCTAAAATGTTTTGTTTATAGAAAGAATAATTTTTTCGCTTTGATCTTCAATTGTTTTTGACTTTGATCATTCTTTTCATTATGATGAGGGAAATGCTGTTGGCACTATTTTTTAAGAAGATGTAAAACTTGATATTGAGTGGTCTTAGGAGATGGATCTAGAAATGATGATTGATTGATCATAATGGTACCATCATCTACTTTACTATATTTTTTTCCCATGATTATGAAATTGATAAGGATTTTTTCATGGAGTGTCGAATGGTATCTTAAAACTACCATGCTACAATAATGAACTTCCAGAAACTGTATGGATACATTAATGTAATTTGTGATGTTTTAAAATTATCATATATATTTTCAATATATATCTAGTATATGATGTTGAGTAAGGTGGTTATTCATAAATTATATCCTTTCCATTGGAATATTAATGTTGAGACCCTCTCATTTTCATGCTACCTATAATTTGAGAGGACGTTGATAGTCGTCTTCCTCAGTGTAGAGATAAATTATTAAAGGAACTACCATAAATGATCCTCCTAGTAGTAAATAGACCTTGATGGTATGTTGATACACCAAATTATTGTTGGATCTACTATTGTCTTCATGAATTGTCAAATCATTTTCTTTTCTTGTTTCTTTTTTCTTCCTATTATGGGGTCACATCGAGATATAAATTTCATAAGGTTTTTCTTTTGGTATCCTATAACAATGAAGACCAGGATGGTGAGATTTAAAAAAATTTTCATAGGAGGATTCGAATCAATAAATTTAAAATATAGATTTATATTTAGTTCCATTTGTACTTGTTTTACATCCATGAATTAAATTCTAATATTAAGAGACTCGATAGAATCAAGGAAATTTGGTATGACTATCTCCTTGGTAGTTTCCTAGGCATTAGTAGCAGGAATAATCTAATATGATCAAATTTACTATTTTTAATATTGATATATATCTTGATTTTTCATGGATTAGTTAAAAAAGAAAAAAATCTACCCCAGGGGAAGAAATTTCTAACAATCCACATTCATTAGAGTCAATTCGATTTGTTTTCTAGGATATGAATCATTTGATCTACTAGTATCTACTCACATTGTTTGTGAAATTATTTATTATTGTGAGATACATTATGAAGGAGTTGTATTGGTGTAACTACAATATAATTTACAATATTTTTAAATAAATATATCCTATATCTTGTAATTCACATAAAATTGAGTTTTCTTATGTTACACGGAAGAGTGAATTTCCACGATAGCTTGCGTTACACACAAGACAAAGCCTTACCAAACAATAGTATATTATTAAAATATTATTACTTAATATAATAATATATAAACTAGGTGTTAAGTTTGAGAATATGAATAATATTAAATATCTAATGAAAATATATGGCTGAATTCATTAGTTTAAAATTATTTTTAAATTAAAAAAGGAACCAACTAAATATATAGGAAATGTTTTTATAAAGAACTATTTTCATGCTGATAAAGTCGTTTAATCCAAATAAATCAAATGAATTACTATTAGTGAAACATATATGTTATATATTCAATCAATTATTTTCTATATTCATCCAATATATTTGGTAAGCATTAGATAAGAATAATCCCAATACTACACATAAACACCTATACTTTTATAAAAGCATCTTTACCACCTTCTAATGGTGAACCTAAATGAAATGAAAATTTTCACACATTTATATATTATATTTAACAAAATAAACTTCCACTTTTAAATATAAATATAAAAATTTATTTGGGATGAATTTTTGGTATTTTTCTAATTAATTTCATGTTTTTATGAATAACGAAAAAAATGAGTCTTAATTAAAAACAAATTTTTCCATAAAAATAATTTATAGTGTAAAATAATAATTTTGTTTATTTTTAATGTATAACTAGATTATATTTTTATAAATTAATAAAATTTAGGTCATTGGAATCAATTTTACATTAAAACTAGATATAAAAAGTTTCCAGTCTTTTGCATGTTTAAACATTAATAAGCCGTTTTCTCACCCCGTCAATGAGATTAATTTTAAATTAATTATTGTAACTTCTATGTTTTGAATTTTCAAAAATTTATAACATATTTGGAACCAATGTTCCAAAATTATGAAAATATGATTCTTTTATTTTTGGGTATATGAATATTAACTTTAATGAAATTGTATTTACAATAGTTAAGGGTAAATCAGGTAATTAAAGGTAAAAATAATAATATAATATTATAAAATTACCCTAAAACTTGTCCTAATTTCATTTGATAAGTGTTTTTTGGACAAAATCAACCTTAGGAATAAATTATGATCCCCTTTAATGCACTTATGTTAGATTATGACATTTATAATATTTTATTTAAAGACAACTTAATGATGTCATACTCAAATTTTAATGACTATTCCCTTTTTATTGTAGGATTTTAGATAATATAAATTCGACTATAAATATTAAGTTGAAATATAATAAATATATACTCACCATAATAATTTATTTTTAATTTTTAGAGAATAACTAATTTAATTAAAGGATTGAATAATAATGTTGACGTAATTGTTTAATTAATGGAAATATAGAATAAATGATATCAAAAATATTGTAATAAATATAATTTTACATAATTAATGACATCCAATAATATTATATATGACTTATAATTTTTAGTGATATATTAGAAGTGTTTTTTATTTTAACATGTTTTTATGATATTTTTAAAAGGAAAAATTTTGAATAGTAGCAAATTCGACATAAATGAAACTTAAAAAAAATAATATTTTATCACATGATATAAAATTCACAAAAAACTAAAAATTTTCCATGTAACTATAATAAGGTTTTAGGTTTAATAAATTATCCATTTTGAGTTCGTTTTTCATTTTATAATAACTATATTAACCCTTATGTATTAAAAACACATGTTTCACTCTAAGAGTTAAAGATATTAAATAATGGTTAAAGTAAAATGATAAGGGTAATTATGTGACCTAAAATTGTCCAAATATTTTTGGTAGAGAGTCCCATACTAATTTTATCTTTGAAATAATTCATTTTTGTTCCATTAGGAAGTATAAATTATTTTTTATTAATTTAATATTTTGAGAAGTTCCCAAAGTGACCCTGACATTAATTATAAAAGGGAACCTCATACCTCACTTCCTCACACCACTTTGACCCTCATATCTTGACCAAACCCTATAAATTTCTCCTCAAAAAATTGTTAATTATTTTATGGAGGTTTTTTTCTTCACAAAATACTATCCCTAGTGTCCCTAAGAGGAGATCCGAATTTAGTTCGACAAATAAGAGTTAATTGTCTTTACAGACTCCATAAAAATTATTTATTCTTCTACTTCCTCTCCTAATTTTGTTTCCATGGTAGATTAAAAGCTCAATTATCATATATATGATGATATGTTATTATTATTATGAGATAAAAATATTTCCTCTTTTTTCCATCCAATGAAAAACAATATCACCATGCATACGTACATATAACTTACGATCTCCATGCTATGGTGTAATTTTTTTCATCACCATTTTATTTGGATCAGAATAATGATGAATATAATGCATATAAATAATAAATATGAAAATATATGGAATATTTATAATTAATATACCATCCAATTTCTTACCACAATACCATTAATGTAATGATATTGTCGCTCGTTCGTATGTACGTCCTACCATCACCACGATCTGATGAGATTAATTATCCATGTTAACCATTCAGTAATGATTATAAAAATGTTTATTATGATTGAATATAATATTTATAAACATAATACAAATATGTATATGAATAAAATATATCCTCTCTATAAGAAGTAGGACTTACATGATAAAATATGCATAGGAAAATGAAGCAGTGAACACCCAAAACAATGATAATAATGAAATATTATTAAAAAATGATATATGTGGATCATATATGATATAATAAATAATGGATAAAGTTCTGGTATAATTCAAAAAAATTAATTAGCCATTATATAAGAGGTTAACGCACCCTCAAATAAAAGAATGTACAAGGTACGAGTTGTTTCACAATCTCATTATTATTCAAGGTTTTATATACATAAGTATTTATTTGGGAATATTTATCATCCTTGTCAATTTTTCAAATAAATATTTTACAAAATATTTTAACTATTATCCTATGAATATTTAATTTCCTTTTTATATATGTTTGAATTTCTATAAATTAGTTAGAAGGAATCTTTTTTCATTTTTCAAATGAGATACTTTATGATTTTTTTCAAAGGAAGAAATGGTTTTTTAAATTATGCGGCATTAGAATATTTTTTATACCATCATGACACAATAAAGTTTTAAAGAATCATTTATAATTTTATAAGTTTATTTTAAAATTCAATTCTTTCATTTATAATTGCATTAGTTTTTAAATAAATGATTTCATAGTAAAAAGGGTATTTATATCAAAAAAAATCAGTGATTTTATTAGATTATTTTCACATATGTCAACATCCTTTGTTTAATCTTATGATTAATTGAAGTTGGTCTCTTATGATATCTTTTATCATGTTTCATTTAATGGTTTATGATCAGTTTCACTATGTATGTGCTATTTATATATGATTCATGGTTTATGGTTGAAGTATAAACATCTCATATGCTAGTTTTTCAATATGAATATTTAGGTTTTTTATGTTCACCCATTTCATATGATGAATGAATTAGACTTAGTAAGTGATGAGAGAGTACCGCTATAGCCCCTCGATGCATTTATATGTCCAATGAGACAAAATTAGATGGTGAAAAACCATTCAAATTTGTTTTTAAGTAGTTTAAATTTTTCAATAGGATAGATGTTGACACAAATGAGGCGATTTTATACCCACAATCATAAATTTTCATGGTGAAAGATCTTAACACTACCTATCTTGAAGGTAGATCTTGATAGTGTAGACATCTAGAATTATGAATTAACTCATTATGATATCAGGTATAATTATTCCATGTGATTATTTGATTAGTTATATTATCTGTGGATATGTTTCCTAGATCATGTGATTATTTAAATGAAATGTGTATAAATTATTTACCTAGACATATTGATTATTCCATATTTACTCATAGCTTCCAGTGTTTTCTTACCCTTACGATGAATCTAATGTCACCCCAATATAATGTTTTATTTTTTAATAAGATGAGAAAATTTATATTGTGACCTATACGTAGGGTTAAGATAGGATAATTATGATCTTAAATGGATTATTATTTCATGTTTTGAATTGTAATCTATGTTTTATGAATGTAATTTGGCTTCCTAGACTGATAAACTAACCAATACTTTGGGAATCGAGTATTATATCTATTCTAATATAATAAAGTAGTGCACAAGATCTAGGGTATTAGGGTCGGGGTCATTACAATTGGTTTTAGAGAAATATTAGTAGAATCCTTTGAAACTTGATTTAGAAAATAGTGGTAAGGGAACATATCAATAAGATAGACATTTTTGATAAGAATAGAAGAATATCCTAAAATTTTGGTAATGTAGAGACAATGTGTGTATTGCTGTAAAGACACATATGTATGGATACTACATGGGGACATGGTTTTAGAACAGACGTACCTAGGGGTAACAACTTTGACAAGGTGTCCTGGTCTTAACTCGGGGTATCCTAGTACCCAGTAATGGGCCTTACTATGCACCTGGTGTGAAACTCTCACGGTATATTCTAAGGATAATTCACATTTTATTTATAAATCATTAATAAGGATTTAAAAGTAAATATTCCCACAAATACACCATGTTTATGATCATGAGATCAGTTATACATAAATTTTCAATTCATGTTAAGTGTTTTACTAGTTCAAAATTTTGAATTTTGATTCTTAACTTAATCTAGTATACTCCATTATTAAGAAATGGTTCCTATTGGAAGGAATGAAAAACATATATACACGCGTATTCCATGTAGATACTTCATTCTTATGAAAGATAATGATGTTGGAGATGGAGATTTAACTTGTGACATGAAACTGATAACTATGCATGGATAGTTGAATCAAGTTATAAAAAATAAACTTACTCATATGGATTATCATAATCCAAAATGTGGTGGAAAAATGTTATATCTCTTCACAAGACAAAATCCTATCACATTTCATGTGATTAAAAATTCATTTGTATATTAACTATGGGTATGTTCTTTAGAGAAGATATTCCATTCCTTCGGAATCAATGAAAGGGATAAGGTTGTCTTTGAATATTATTGTCTCTCTAGAGACACAAATCAATGGTGGACATTGATTCAAAACATGAAGGAGGAGTATGTAATAAAAAACATGAAATGTATGTATTTTTAGGAACTTCTCATTGAAAAAATATCCCTATTGAACAGAGAGATTATATGGAGAGGCAGTTTCTGAGTCTGATGAAAAAGGAGGAAGAGAATGTTTCAAAGTATGAGGATAAATAATCATTGTTAGCAAGTCATTCTACGAAATACATACTATAAGGCCCCAGCCTTAAACCTTACTTAATCTTGAGTTATTACAAGATTACTCATTGAGGATCTTTTCAGGTTTAGAGTTTTAGTGAATTAGATCATAAAACTTGAATTACATTCCACATATAAACAAAGTGGTTACATAAAGATAGTATTCTTCATTCCCATCAATGGAAACATATTTAAAATAAACATGGATTCTTTCTTGACACTTCCTTGACACTATCATCATATCATATACCTTTCCCTTGACCTGTGAAAAACATTTCAAAAAGAAACTTGGGATGAGCATAAAAAGCTCAGTATGGGTTATAAAAATATGGAAAGGAAGCATAAGTTCATATATACATAATAATGAAATCATACTTTACCCATAAAACATAATCACTTTAACATACCTCATCAAATCATGAATAAATCTTAGAAATCATAAGACATAAAGGTAACTTGAGGCATTCATAACTTTCTTACATAGGGAGTAACCCTCTTGGTTACATTTGGAATACCCATCACAGTATATTCCCTAAATCTCTTCGGAGAAACCTTAACGTTTCACTCCTTCACATTACCCAATGCATTGGAGAGCTATATCGGGCTCACCCACCCTTAGTTTATCATGGAACCACCCGTTTTCATAATAATGCCCAAGAACCTGAACATAATCATATCACATAAAGCATGCATAAAGGAAACATAACATTTCCACCTTTCAATAACAAGATATCAATACAACACATTGATATAAAAACATTATGAAAACCATTTTCAATACCAAAATAAAAGAAAAGTAAAACATGATATTTATTTTTCTTTTAAAAAGAAGGTATGACTTGTAGTGGAAGCCGAAACTCAAATAATGGTCACGACGGCGGAGAAGTCATTGTCGCCGCATACGTACGACAAAAACATTCCCTTTTGTCGCATTGTAAAACGCTTCATATAAAAAAGATTCCTTTTGGATAAACGTAAAAGTCAAAGGGGTTTATACACCATATAAAAGAAAGTTGTGTATAAAATAAAATATGCCTCAATGAAAGGAGATTGAGACGAAGTCCCATACCTCGTATCCGACTTGACCCGACCATTCTTTAATCTCCTGAATAATAAACTTGAGTTAATTTCTACTTGTTTAAGAACCCTTTTTCAATTTCATTATTCCTTTTATATCACTTATTTCCATGTCATGAACACTATGTAATTATTTAAGTTAATAATGGTCGTTTTAACGATCATTGGTACTTGAGTCAAAATAAACCCTTTATAATTACAAGTTGTTCATGTATCCATTATATCCAGAATTATAATCATGATGTATATATCATATATATCATATATATCCAGTATATACATGCATTTATAATATTACATAATCAATTAGAGGTATGAAATGAAATGCACCGTTCATGGAGACGGTAAGCCGTACGTACGCATGAACGCTACTTTCATTTATATTTCATATTTTATAGAATGGAATCATAATGATATAAGAGTATATTATAATTCAATTATAATAACATATATAATATCATTAACTTTATCCTTTACACATCCCACATATGGTATTAACGAATCAAATCACTTTCAGGGGCGGTAGTCCGCACTTCCTAAAATGAAGATATCGTGTTTACCATAATGGAAACAATAATGGTATGCCATAAATGAAAAATACAGAAGCTTAAGGAAAGAATAAAAATATTATATATAATATATAAAAATAGTGACATCATAATGGCCACCTTTGAAGGTGTTAAATGAGTATTGAACAATCATCGTTTCGGGAGGCAGAATTTCGCCATCCACGGAAACCGTATGTTCTTTAACCATTTGATGAAGTTGTGTGAGAGTGTTGCTCGAATAAATCTTATAAAAACATCATAGTATATTGAATATACTGGTGTTGTTACAAAATAAGTAAATAAAAAGAGTTTAGGGGGTTGGAGAAGCAAAATAAAACAAATGAACATGAGAGAATGAATTACCTTTAAAAGTGTAACTCCTTTTGATTTGACCCTAAAGGCTTCCTTTGAAAGGATTCTGCCCAAAGGGAATCCTCTAGGATGAGGATAGGGATGTGGAGAGAGTAAATGGGTAGGGGATGGCCGATCCAAAGGCTTGAGGAGTGTGTGAAATGAGGTAGAGGTGGGGGTCTTTTATAAGAGGAGAGGAGGGGCACTTTTGGAAATTAAAGATAAGTTACTTTATTTTAAAATGAGTTTCGGATTCAAAAGGACCCAAATTGATATAATTCTAGGATAAGGTGATAAGGGTTCGAAATCCACTCATCCAATAGGTTTTGGACATGTGTAGGTCTTAGATATTACATTATCTTTCCATTTTATTTAAATCGTTAAATAATGAGGTCATCGCTGCATCATCATGATGTCATAAATACAATTATTTATTTAATGTCAAAAAATTATAAAAAAAATACTATGATGTAGGAAATAATTTTAGCTTTCAATGAATATTTATAGTCAAAAATCTGACTTGTATAACCCCATATAAAAATTGTTTTCGTAAAATAACTCATGTTTGTGTCATTTTTACTTTAACATTAAATAAAAAGTTATTTATGTCATTTCCCAACCAAAGTGGCTCCATGGGGTCCCCAAGTTGACCCACGGCTTGTCTTGGTCGGACATGACACATCCAATAAGGTTAGGACATGTGTCTAGGTCATTTCATATTAATAAAGCATTATTTTTACCTTAAACTACACTAATTACCACTAATCGCGATTAAAAACTTAATAAGTTACTATTCACCAAAAAAATATTTTAATCCCATTGATCCACATTTTACTTCTTAATGACAACCATGTATGTCGGATTTTTGAAATTCAAAACACAAAAGTGGTAAGATTCCATTTAAACGAAAAATCAGTTTTTGATAAGTACCACTTAGTGGTTTCACTATTCATCAAAAATTGATGTTTTTCAGAAAAATACCAAAAATTCACCCTAAGCTATATTTGATATTATGAATTCATAAATGAAGTATATTTTACAAAATTCAAAACATATAAGTCACATTAATTAATTTAATAATTAATTCTCGCTGTTAGAGCAAATAGAGTGTTTTTATGAAACAATAAGTATCAAAAGATTGACACTAGTTTAAGTCCAATTTCAAAGTGAAATTGATTCCAATGACCACCATTGGATTAAATGGTAAAAATATATTCTAATTTCACTTCAAAACCAATTCAAAAGATAATCTAACCATATAAATAAATTATATTAAAAAGCAGTTTTGATGTAAAATGCAGTATTTTTCACTATTCATTAAAAAATGAACATTGTCAGAAAAATACCAAAAATTCACACAAAGTAAATTTTGATGTCCCAATAATAAGGAATAAGTTTATTTTGACAAACATAGTTTATAAAATTGTCAAAAGATAGATTCAAAAATGGTTTGCCCTCAATGGCAGAAAAACAATCTTTTAAAAAATATTAGTGTATTCCATGCTTAAGATTGGATTTATTTTCATTTTAAGCCACTAAAACACTATCTAATTCATTAGTAGACATAGATAAAATATCTATTATTCATTATTTACTTGGGATGTTACATCCTTCCCCCCTTTAGAAAATTGTGTCCCCGCAATTTATTTACTTATCGAATAAATGGGGGTACTTATCCCTCATTGCATTTTCAAATTCCCATGTTGCCTCTTCAATCATGTGGTTTTTTCACAAAACCTTTACCTGGTGAATCACCTTATTCCGTAACACTTGCTCCCTGTGGTCAAGAATCTGGACCGGTTGTTCCTCATAAGATAGGTTCTCTTCCAGCTGAACTACCTCTGGACTCAAAACATGAGATGATTCTGGCATGTACTTTCTCAACATCGAAACGTGAAAAACATTGTGTACCTGAGATAAACTGAGGTAAAGCCACTCGATAAGCAACTGATCCAACTCTCTCCAGAATTTCATATGGTCCAATAATCCTGGGACTCATCTTTCCTTTCTTACCAAATCTCATCACACTTTTCCAAGGAGAAACCTTGAGAGAAACATGATCACCTACCTTGAAAGATAGATCCTTCCTCTGGTTATCCGCATAACTCTTCTGCCTGCTCTGAGCTGTTCTCATGTGCTTCTAAATCAGCTGAACTTTTTCTGCCATCTCTTCTACCAATTCTGGTCCCATCAACTTCCTTTCACCCACTTCATCCCAGAAAGCTGGAGTTCAACACTGCTTCCCATATAATTCCTTAAATGGTGCCATCTGTATACTGGAATGAAAACTGTTATTATATGAAAATTTAACCAAAGAAAGATGTTGGTCCCATATTCCCTGATAATCCATCGAACAAGCACGTAGCATATCCTCCAAGGTCTGAATTGTTCGTTCTGACTGCCCATCTGATTGAGGATGAAAAGTTGTACTAAAATTTAATTCAGTACCCAACGACTTCTGAAGGCCTTTCCAAAAGTTAGAAGTAAACCTGGGATCACGATCCGATACAATGGAGAGAGGAACTCCATGTAACCTTACTATCTATTTAAGATACAAATGGTATAGTTGATCAAGAGATAAAGTATCTCGTATAGCAAGGAAATGAGCATATTTGGTCAAGCGATCAACAATAACCCAGATTGCATTTTTACCTCGAGATGTCTTCGGTAATCCCACAACAAAGTCCATGGATATATTATCCCATTTCCACTCTGGCAATGGTAAAGGCTGAAGCATCCCTTTCGGTAACTTCCACTCTGCTTTAACCTACTGACAAGTGAAACACTTCACCGTAAAATCAGCAATATCTCTTTTCATTCCATCCCACCAGTAATACTCCCGCAGATCTCTGTACATCTTAGTACTGCCTGGATGAACTGAAAATGGAGAACTATGAGATTCACATAACAAATATCTCTTCAGCTGTGAATCACAAGGCACACACAATCTCTTCCCAAATCTCAAAACGCAATCATTATCAATGTTGAATTCAGGAAACTTACCTTTCTAAACCAGCTCTACCTTTTTCTACAACTCACTGTCATGCTTCTGTGCTTGTTTTATCCTGCCTGATAGAGAAGATCTCACTGATACCTGAAACAAAACAGAAGGACTTCCTGCACCAACAACTTCTATGCCAAATTTCATCAAATCCTTAACCAAAGGATCACGTTCCAAACTCAACATTGCTAATGAAGCATTACTTTTTCGACTCAAAGCATCAGCCACTTTATTTTCTTTTCCCGGATGGTAATGAATTGTACAATCATAATCCTTGATTAATTCCATCCATCTCCTCTGTCTATGTTTAACTCTTTCTGAGTGAATATATACTTTAAAATTTTGTGATCGGTATATATTTCACACTTTACTCCATACAAATGATGCCTCCAAATTTTTAAAGCAAAAACAACAGCAGCTAATTCCAAATCATGTGTAGGGTAATTTACCTCATGAGTTTTCAACTGTCGTGAATCATAAGCAATTACCTGATCATTTTTCATTAGGACGCAACCAAGTCCTTTCAATGAAGCATCACTGTATATAACAAACTCACCATTCCTGGAAGGTAGTGCCAAAACTGGAGCATTCACCAATATTCTTTTCAATTCTTGAAAACAATCATCACATTCTTTTGTCCAGATAAACTTAACACCCTTCCGAGTTAGCTTAGTCATTGGACAAGATAATCATGAAAAATTTCTAACAAACCTTCGGTAATATCCTGCCAAACCAAAGAAGCTACGAATCTCGGTTACATTTGTGGGTCTTGGCCATTCTTCCACAACTTTTGTTTTTGCAGGATCAACAGTTATTCCATCTTTAGAAACAATATGACCAAGGAAAGAAATTTGTTGCAACCAAAACTCACACTTGCTGAATTTTCCATACAGTTTCTTTTCTTTTAAGGTTTGCAAGATAACCCTTAGATGTCTTTCATGCTCCTCTTTACTTTTAGAAAACACCAAAATATCATCAATGAAAACCACCACAAACTTATCCAAGAGCTCATGGAAAATTATATTCATTAAGTCCATGAATATAGCAGGTGAATTGGTTATCCCAAAAGGCATTACTACAAATTCATAATGGCCATATCTCGTACGGAATGCGGTCTTTGGAATATCTGCCTCCTTTACCTTCAGCTGATGGTACCCTGATCTCAAGTCAATCTTTGAAAAAAAACTGAGCTCCCTAGAGCTAATCAAACAAATCATCGATATGAGGAAAATGATATTTGTTCTTAACAGTGATATTATTCAAGGCTCTATAATCAATGCAAAGTCTCAT
Organism: Viscum album; assembly: GCA_963277665.1. Taxonomy (NCBI): domain Eukaryota; kingdom Viridiplantae; phylum Streptophyta; class Magnoliopsida; order Santalales; family Viscaceae; genus Viscum; species Viscum album. The sequence goes on along the minus strand of OY728162.1, from coordinate 209,090,003 downwards.
AGAACCATCTTTCTTTTTAACAAATAAAATAGGAGCACCCCATGGTGATGTGCTAGGTCGAATGAAACCTTTCTCTCATAAATCTTGCAATTGCTCCTTCAACTATAAAAGTTCAATTTGAGCCATTCGATAAGGGGGTTTTGAAATTGTCTTAGCATCAGGAACTAAGTAAATAGTAAACTCAACTTCCCGATCTGGTATTATTTCAGGCAACTCATCAGGAAAAACATCAGGATACTCATTTACCACTGGTACATCATTAAACTGAATAGTTCCTTTATTTTCAACGATGTGTGCAAGGTAACATTCATTTCCATCTTTTACAAGTTTCTTGGCCTCTTGATAAGTTATCAACAGTAAGGGTTCATTCTTGTACACAAACTGAAAGTCTTTCTGAAAAGAAACTTCTTTAGCTCTATAGTCAATCTTAGCATGGTAAATAGAGGGCCAATCCATACCCAGGATAACATTAAACTCTACTAGAGGTAGAACAATAAGGTTTGCAAGTAGATTCGTTCCACAGATAAGGATAAGAAGATTCTTATAAATTATTTTTGCCTCAACATTTCCCCCAGGTGTTTTTACCAAAAGTTCAGGAGTCACTTCTTGAGATGGTATTCCCATTTTACTAGAAAAGTTTTCAGAGATGAAAGAATGTGTAGACCCCGAATCAAACAACACACTGTCATAATATGAAAAAACAAACAAAGTACATGATACAACTTCATTTGATGGCCCGACGTCTACCGAAGTAGTTGCAAAAGATTTCACCACCCCTTTCTGCTTGTAGTCTAACTGCTTCCCATCACTCAAGCTCTATGTCGGACACTCGTTTGCATAGTGACCCATCTCATTGCACTTATAACATTTCACTAACTGTAAATCAAATTTGGTCTTACCTTCACCTTGATCCTTTTCAGTGCAATCACGAGCGTTATTTCCCATATTACCACATCGGTAGCACTTTATAGAATTCAGAAGACATTCCCCAGCATGCCTTTTTCCACATTTATCACAAACTGGAAACTTAGTTTTCTTACCATCAGAATTTTTTGAATAATTCTTACCTTTCTCCTGTGACTTCGGTCTCTTATTTTATTGGTTGTTATAGAACACTTGGTCATTGGAAATCTCCATTTCCACCTTCTCAGCACATCGAACAAGGTTTTCCTAACTTTTAAACTCACGAGAATCCAATGCCCTTCGATATTTTGTCTTTAATCTTGAGTAAAAATGATTGATTTTACTATCAAGGTCTCGGATAAAATTTGGAGCATACCTTTCCAATCGAGTGAACCTTTCTTCATAGGTAGCCACTGAGTCTTCCTCTTGCCTTAGTTCCAAGAATTTCTTTTCCATCCTAAGTCGAACAACCTTAGGAAAATACTTCTCAAGAAACATACCTTTGAATTCATCCCAGTCAAGAGCATCAATCTCATCAGCGTCCCTGATATTTTTAACCATCGACCACCACTGATCTGCCTCACCCTCCAAATGGTAAATAGCAAGACTAACCTTTTGATTATCTAAACACCACATGACATCGAAAATCTTCTCCAGTGATTTAATCCACCCTTCAGCTAACACAGGGTCAGATGATCCTCTGAATGATTGGGGATGTTGCCTCATGAAATGTTCCCCCACTGACATGTTCCTCTGTGGTTGATCTGGTTGATCTCGTGAATGGATACCGCCACCATTTATAGCCTGAGTCAACTGTGCCATCACTACAACAAACTGTTCAGTTCCAATTCCGACCATCTCGGGATGCTGATTCGGAAGGTTATTTCCTTCTGTATGCCTTCCTAGCACTGCTTCCCTGTTCCCTCTGCGGAAAACCATTCTGAACAAACATATCTTAGATGAAGCAACATGGTAATCTTCAAATGCTATATCATTTCAAAAAAAAAATTTGAAAAATCATTTAATAGAATTCTAACTCCTAAAGATATCTAAACCGACCTTTGATACCAACTATAAGGCCCCATTCTTAAACCATTCTTAATCTTGAGTTATTACAAGATTACACATTGAGGATCTTTTCGGGTTTAGAGTTTTAGTGAATTAGATCATAAAACTTGCATTACATTCCACATATAAACAAAGTGGTTACATAAAGATAGTATTCTTCATTCTCATCAATGGAAACATATTTAAAATAAACATGGATTCTTTCTTGACACTTCCTTGACACTATCATCATATCATGTACCTTTCCCTTGACCTGTGAAAAACATTTCAAAAAAAAACTTGGGATGAGAATAAAAAGCTCAGTATGGGTTATAAAAATATGGAAAGGAAGCATAAGTTCATATATACATAATAATTAAATCATAATTTACCCATAAAACATAAGCACTTTAACATACCTCATCAAATCATGAATAAATCCTAGAAATCATAAGACATAAAGGTAACTTGAGGCATTCATAACTTTCTTACGTAGGGAGTAACCCTCTTGGTTACGTTTGGAATACCCATCACAGTGTATTCCCTAAATCTCTTCGAAGAAACCTTAACTTTTCACTCCTTCGCGTTATCCAATGCATTGGAGAGCTATATAGGGCTCACCCGCCCTTAGTTTATCACAGAACCACCCGTTTTCATAATAATGCCCAAGAACCTCAACATAATCATATCACATAAAACATGCATAGAGGAAACATAACATTTCCACATTTCAATCACAAGATATCAATACAACACATTGATATAAAAACATTATGAAAACCATTTTCAATACCAAAATAAAAGAAAAGTAAAACATGGTATTTATTTTTATTTTAAAAAGAAGGTATGGCTTGTAGAGGAAGCCGAAACTCAAATAATGGTCATGGCGGCGGAGAAGTCATTGTCGCCGCATACGTACGACAAAAACATTCCCTTTTGTCATTTTGTAAAATGCTTCGTATAAAAAATATTCCTTTTGGATAAACGTAAAAGTCAAAGGGGTTTATACACCGTATAAAAGAAAGTTGTGTATAAAATAAAATATGCCTCAATGAAAGGAGATTGAGACGAAGTCCCATACCTCGTATCCGACTTGACCCGACCGTTCTTTAATCTCCTGAATAATAAACTTGAGTTAATTTATACTTGTTTAAGAACCCTTTTTCAAGTTCATTATTCCTTTTATATCACTTATTTTCATGTCATGAACACTATGGAATTATTTAAGTTAATAATGGTCGTTTTAATGATCATTGGTACTTGAGTCAAAATAAACCCTTTATAATTACAAGTTGTTCATGTATCCATTATATCCAGAATTATAATCATGATGTATATATCATATATATCATATATATCCAGTATATACGTGCATTTATAATATTACATAATCATTTAGAGGTAAGAAATGAAATGCACCGTTCATGGAGACGGTAAGTCGTACGTACGCATGAATGCTACTTTCATTTCTATTTCATATTTTATAGAATGGAATCATAATTATATAAGAGTATATTATAATTCAAATATAATAACATATATAATATCATTAACTTTATCCTTTACACATCCCACATATGGTATTAACTAATCAAATCACTTTCATGGGGCGGTAGTCCGCACTTCCTAAAATGAAGATATCGTGTTTACCCATAATGGAAACAATAATGGTATGCCATAAATGAAAAATATAGATGCTTAAGGAAAGAATAAACATATTTTATATCATATATAAAAATAGTGACATCATAATGGCCACCTTTGAAGGTGTTAAATGAGTATTGAACAATCATCGTTTCGGGAGGCAGAATTTCTCCATCCACGGAAACTGTATGTTCTTTAACCATTTGATGTAGTTTTGTTAGAGTGTAGCTCGAATAAATCTTATAACAACATCCTAGTATATTGAAGATACTGGTTTTTTTACAAAACAAGTAAATAAAAAGAGTTTAGGCGGTTGGAGAAGAAAAATAAAACAAATGAACATGAGAGAATGAATTACCTTTAAAAGTGTAACTCCTTTTGATTTGAGCCTAAAGGCTTCCTTTGAAAGGATTCTGCCCAAAGTGAATCCTCTTGGATGAGGATAGGGATGTGGAGAGAGTAAATGGTTAGGGGATGGCCAATCCAAAGGCTTGAGGAGTGTGTGAAATGAGGTAGAGGTGGGGGCCTTTTATAAGAGGAGAGGAGGGGCACTTTTGGAAATTAAAGATAAGTTACTTTATTTTAAAATGCGTTTCGGATTAAAAAGGTCCCACATTGATATAATTCGAGGATAAGGTGATAAGGGTTCGAATTCCACTCATCCAATAGGTTTTGGACATGTGTAGGTCTTATATATTACATTATCTTTCCATTTTATTTAAATCGTTAAATAATGAGGTCATCGCTGCATCATCATGATGTCATAAATACATTTATTTATTTAATGTCAAAAAATTATAGAAAAAATACTTTGATGTAGGAAATCTTTTTAGATTTCCAATGAATATTTATAGTAAAAAATCTGACTTGTATAACCCCATATAAAAATTGTTTTTGTAAAATAACACATGTTTGTGTCATTTTTACTTTAACATTAAATAAAAAGTTATTTATGTCATTTCCCAACCAAAGTGGCTCCATGGGGTCCCCAAGTTGACTCATGGATTGTCTTGGTCGGCCATGACACATCCAATGAGGTTAGGACATGTTTCTAGTTCATTTCATATTATTAAAGCATTATTTTTACCTTAAACTACACTAATTACCACTAATCGCGATTAAAAACATAATAAGTTACTATTCACAAAAAAATTATTTTAATCCCATTGAACCACATTTTACTTCTTAATGACAACCATGTATGTCGTATTTTTGAAATTCAAAACACAAAAGTGGTAAAATTCCATTTAAACGAAAAATCAGTTTTTTATAAGTACCACTTAGTGGTTTCACTATTCATCAAAAATTGATGTTTTTCAGAAAAATACCAAAAATTCACCCTAAGCTATATTTGATATTCTGAATTCAAAAATGAAGTCTATTTTAAAAAATTCAAAACATATAAGTCACATTAATTAATTTAATAATTATTTCTCGTTGTCAGAGCAAATAGAGTGTTTTTATTAAACAATAAGTATCAAAAGATTGACACCAGTTTAAGTCCAATTTCAAAGTGAAATTTATTCCAATGACCACCATTGGATTAAAAGGTAAAAATATATTATAATTTCACTTCAAAACCAATTCAAAAGATAATCTAATCATATAAATAAATTAGATTAAAAATCAGTTTTGATGTAAAATGCAGTATTTTTCACTATTCATTAAAAAATGAACATTGTCAGAAAAATACCAAAAATTCACACAAAGTAAATTTTGATGTCCCAATCATAAAGAATAAGTTTATTTTGACAAACATAGTTTATAAAATTGTCAAAAGATAGATTCAAAAATGGTTTTCCATCAAAGGTAGTAAAACAATCTTTTAAAAAATATTAGTGTATTCCATGCTTAAGATTGGATTTATTTTCATTTTAAGCCTCTAAAACACTATCTAATTCATTAATAGACATAGATAAAATATCTAATATTCATTACTTGGGATGTTACACATACGTAACCCAATAATTATGATCGATCATTTCTTTGATGTTTTAAATTAATTTATATGAAATTATTTGGTCCCCCAAACATTCTCATGATACAAAGATGTATTAACATAGGCTATCAAGAGAGAGAAATAATTCTACATTTCATAGGAATTTACGGGAAAGTAAGAGATGACAGGTTTGGTGTAGTAAGATATATATAAAGGGATGAAATTAAAGAAGTAATTTCCCACATATGATAATTGTGGAAAGAATCACCTTGGGAAGGTCTTGAAATGATTGTGTGTTTCTTATAAGTGCATAGAAAAGGGTCACTATGATAGATAATGAAAAGAGAAGAAAGAAAAGGCTGATATTCAGTGTTCCAACTGTAGTGAAATGGGGAACTATAAAAATAAATTACCTAATGGTCAAGGAAATATTGCTCACAAAAAATAAAATGGATCAATGTAAAGATTATTCTATTATTATAGTAAAAGTGGAATAATTAATATATTTGTGTTTTTGTATTCAATAATTTTGTACTTATATTCTTATTTTAAGAATCATGATATATATACAAATATTTTACTGTAATACTTCTTCTTTAAGGATTTGGAAGAAAGAACATTTTTTATAATGGTTTTAATGTGATAAAATATTTGGTATGTGTCAATAAGAGCTATATTACAATATTTGGGGAATCTATTATTATGATTGAATTTGTAAATTTAGAGACCTTTTTTGGACAGTTAATTTGGATTGAAGTATTTTGGGTAAGTTCTAAGGTTGCAGTAGAGTAAGTTGAACATTGGATAATATTGTTGGAATTTAAATTATTATTTATTAGTTACATCAGAATAACCATTACAGTTTCTATAAAAGTTTAGATAATGAAGGAAATACTTGAAGACATTCTGATTCATCAAAAGTGCTTTAGGTGTGAATTTTTTTTAAACATTAATTTCCAGGTGTAAGGGATGATGTAAAAATAGATTGAAGTACAACTAAAGGATGAGATAAAGCTTATAAAATGGAATGAAATCATTTAAGTGATTATATGAATAGTAATATGATTCCTCAACCATAGTAAAAGAATAAAAAAATGTTAATTTTTGTTAAATATATGGTATTTTAAATTATCATAGATTTTTATATTTGAGTCCCACAATTTTCCATTGATCATTCACTTGTGTGTGATTAATGACCTCAATCACTCCATACAAATATTTATGTTTTTCCACCAAGTATATATCAATACATTCAACTAATGGTATCCTATTCAAAAGCATGGTTTTTTTTGTGATTTTCACACTTCCCTTAACTACTTATTAGGAATATTTGTTATTAACCCTATTTACGATTTGGGTTATTCAATAATAGTATTTTCAAATATCACACTCTTGATTACATAGATCAAGTTTAAATTGTGTGGGTGAAATTTAATTAAGGTGGGGAGAATGAAACACCCCAAGAATTTACAATAATATTAAATAAATATATTTTCTAGCTTGTAATGCACAATAAACTGTGTAATCTTGGGTTACATGAAAGAGTGACTTTCCTCGATAGATTGTGTTACATGTAAGACCGATTTTTACCAAACAATAATATATTATTAAAATATTATTATTTTATTTAAAGAGATATAACCTAGCCATTAAGTTGTCAGTTATGAATATTATTGGATAACTAATGAAAATTTATGTTTGAATTCATTGCTTACAAATTAATTATTACTGAATATTGGAACCAACTGAATATATAGGAAATGATTTTATAAAGAACTATTTTGATGCTCACAAATTTTTTTTATACAAATAAATTAAATAATTACTATTGCTGAATGATATTAGTGAAATATATATGTTATATATTCAATATTTGTTTTTCATATTCATCTAATATATTTTATTGTCATAAGATAATAATAAACCTAATATTATACATAAAAACCTATATTTTTATAAAAGAAATTTTACCACCTTTTTATTGAGAACCTATTTTAAATATAATTTTTGACATTTTAATATGTTATATTTGACAAATTAATATTACTATTTTAAATAGAAATATAAAAATTTACTTTGGTTGAATTTTTGGTATTTTTATGATAAATTTAATGTTTTCGTGAATAGTGAAAAATACTAAATTTTAAGGGAAAAAATATTTTCTCATCAAAATAATATAGTATAAAATTTAAAATTTTGGTTAGTTTTAAAGTATAACTATTTTTTTGTCATTTAATACAATTGAGGTCATTATATTCAATTTTAATTAAAATTAGATATAAAAATGTTTTAAACTTTTTCATGTTTAAAATTTAATAACCCATTTTTGCACACCGTCAACGAGATTAATTTTTAATTAATTACTTGAAATTATATATTTTGAATTTTGGAAAATGGATTACATATTTTTAATTACCAATTCCAAATTATGAAATTAGGTTTGTTTGTTTTGGAAAATGAATATTAACTTTAGTTAATTTTTATTTACCACTGTTAAGGATAAATACAGTAATTGAAGTTAAAAATAATATTACAATATTATAAAATTACGCTAAAACTTGTCCTAATTTCTTATAATAAGTATTTTTAGACCAAAAGAAACCTTATTCTTAAATTTTTACCCTTTAATCCACTTGTGTTAGATTATGACATTCATAATGTTTTATTTAAAGAAGATTTGAAGATGTCACATTCTATGTTTAATAACTATATAATTTTTAATATAGGGGTATACATAAGATAAATTAGACTATAAATATTCATTTTAGATCTAAAAAATATTTATTCATCATGTTAATTTATTTTTAATTTTTTGAGAATAAATTATATAGTTAAATTCTTGAATAATAATGATGCAGTAATTTTATAATTAATTGAAATATCAAATAAATGATATTAAAAATATTAAAATAATTAAAAAAGGACATAAATTATGACGTCAAATAATTTTATAGGAAACTTGGAAATGTTATTTATCTTCTATAAATGTTATTTTTAAGTGATCATGTCGTTATGGTTTTTTAATAAGACAAATAATGAATAGTGTCAAAATTGACATAAATGATACTTTAAAATAAATAATATTTTATTATCTGATTTAAAATTTACAAAATATAAAATCAAGCTTAATAAATATAATAAGGTTAATTATGTCATTAATTATTCATTTGGGGTTCATTTTGAATTAAATATTAACTATATTAACCCTTAAGTAGAAAAAATACATGTTTCACGGTAAGAGTCAAATAGATTAAATAAGGGTTAAAGAAAAAATATTTGGGTAAGTATGTGAACTAAACATGTACAAAAATTATTTTTAGAGATGATTTTGTCGTATAATAATCTTATATTATAAATAAATTACTTCTTATCCATTTTGAATTATAAATTACTTTATATAAATTTAATATTTTGAGAGTTTCCAGAAGTTACCCTCACCTAAATTATAAAAGGGAACCTCCTCTCTCACTTCCTCACACCTATTTGAGCATTCTATATTGACTATAACCTGATATTATACCCTCTAAAAATTATTATTTATTTTTTTGATGTTCTAGTATTCTCAAAAAACCAACCCTAGTGTCCCTAATAGGAGATCTAAAGGAGGTTTGCTAAAGAAGAGGTAATCGCCTTTTTCGACTCCTTCAAAATTATTTGTTCTTCTACTTCATTTTTATATATAGTTTATATACTAAAGTAATAAATCTATAATCAAATATATACTGATATTTTATTATTATTATGGTAATACCATATTTCTCATTTTATCAATCCTATGAAAAACAATATCACTATACATGCGTACGTATGACTTACCATCACTAAGATACAAAGTATTTTATTCTTCCCCATTTTATTTGTATGGGTATAATGATGAATATAATAGATATATATAATAAATAGGAAATGATATATATTATATATAATTAATATATCATCTAATTCCTTGCCACTTTACCGTTAAGTGAATGATATCGTCGCTCATGCATACGTACGACCTACCATCTCCACAACATGATGAGATTAGTTCTACACATTAAACAAGAAGTAATGGTTATAAAAATGTGTATTATGAGTGAATATAATATTTATGTACATACTGTAATATTGTATTTGAATAAAATATATCCTATTTATAAGAAACTAGATTTTGATGAAAAAACATGCATATGAAAATGAAGCATTTAACTAATGAAATATTATTAACAATGTGATATAGGAGGATCATATATGATATCATAAATAATGGATATGTTTCTATTATAATTTAATAACATTATTTAACCATTATAAAAGAGGATAACTCACCCTAAATTAAATAAAATTACAAGGTAAGGGTTATTTCATAATCTCATTATTATTTGAGATTTTTTATATATAAGTATTTACTAGGGAATTTTTATCATCCATGTACATGTTTCTTATATGTTTTTTAAAAAATATTTTTACTATTATCCTATGAATGTTTAAAGGCCTTTTTACCCATGTTTTACTTTTTATAAAACCCTTAAAATGAATATTGTTATTTTTTTCGAACAAGGTACTTTGTAACTTTTTCAATGGAAGGAATGTGTTTTAACTTATGCGAAATGATAATATTTTTACACTATCATGACACCTTAACATTTTGGAGATTTTGTTACATGTTTGCAAGTTTCTTTTAAAATAAAACGTTTTCATTTAAAATTGTTCTTGTTTTTAAGTAAATTTTTTTAAATTAAAAAAGGTTATTTCTATCAAAAAAATCAATGATTTTGTTAGAGTGTTTTTTTATATATCAACATCATCTGTTTAATCTTATGATTAATCATGGATGATCTCTTATGATATCTTTTATCACATTACATTGAATAGTTTATGATAAGTTTGACTATAGATGAGCTATTTTGATACCATTCATGGTTTATAGTTGATGTATTCACATTTTGTATGGTATTTTATGAATAAAAATATTTTTGTTGGTCATTTTCACCCTTTAATATGAGTAATACATTGTACATAGTAAGATATGGGTAGGGAGAATTATATCCCATCGATGTATCGATAGGTCTCATGAGAAAAAATCAATTGGTGAAAATCCCTTCATGTTTGTTTCAATACAATTTAAAATTGTTAGGAGGATAGATTTTGACATAAATCACATGAGTTTCTACCAACATACTCAAACATTCATGAGGATAGATCTTGAATATAGCTATTTGAAGGATATATCTTGATATTTCAGATGTACAACATTATTAATTCCTTTATTATGAGATTAGTTATTATTATTACATGTGATTATTTTATTCTTTATAATATACATGGTGAGGTTTACTAGATTATGTGATTATTTAAATGGAATTTTTATTAATAATTTACCTTTAAATATTGGTTATTCCATATTTACTCATAGCTTTAGATGTATGCATACCCTTTAGAGCATCTGAGATCATACCTTTCTTTTGTTTCATTTTTTTAGGATGCGAATATGTATATTATGACTGATATGCAGGGTTAATCTAGGAGAATCATGATAATAAATGGAGTATATATGTTTTATTTTATGTTTTAAATTGTAATGTTTGGTTCATTTATGTAATCTAGCTTTTATGACTGCTAAACTGATCAATATTTTGATATTTGTGTATATTATCTCTGTCAATTTAATAAAGTAAGTCACTAAGTCTAGAATAATGTGGTCGGGGTTGTCAAAATTGGTCTATTTCATGGAATTATAATAATTAGGAATATTTCTGTTGAATATTTGGAATTAATATACTTCAATTTCTTAAATCCGACCTCATATTTTATGATTTTATCCTTAGTAGGGAGACTTTCATTCTCTTTGAGTGGTGGTATGGATATATCTACACCTTTCCATTTATCATTAACTTAATATCACCTATAATGACACAAATTAATATCTCAAGGGGATCATATCTGTGAGTTCTTCTCTAATACTGAGTGTTAACACTTTATTCATTTATTTTATCATTATCCATATTTTAATCAAATGAATATTTATAATATTCGTAGAAGATATTATTTGGAAAAATGTTTTCTATGATGATAACACTAAGTATATTAATTGATATGAATCTTATTTTGGGATCATATCCTTCTGTACATCAGAGTAGTTAATGAATTTATCATCAAATAAATATTTATCATAGAGAAAATTATAATACACCATAATATCATGTTTCTTGGTGGATCACTGTGACTTTTATCCTCAACGTGAATTCATTTTTCTCCTCAATTATCAACTAGAATTTATTTATAATGGTTGATTTTAAGAGATCCATAAACTAATGAAACTGATTTCTCTCCCAATGAAAGGGATGGATCATGTGGTAGAAAAAATAGTGAGGATGGTTCTTGTGATGTTTCCCACATTATATAGAAGACCAAAATCCTTAGAGATTAGGTGGTATAATTCCCCTAGACCTATGATATAGGGTTGATTGTTTTTTCTACTACTATCTAATATTCCATTCTCTTTGTATTTAATTATCATAAGGGTGGTAGTGTTGGTAATAATATCCCAAACCTCATGGGTTAGGAATGATCCAATAAAACTTCTGAGGATTCCACCCTCAGGACATACTGAAATTTCATATAATAACTTGGGAATGAGCTAGATGAAATAATTTTTTGGCCTGTAGGTGTTACATTTTTATGTTTCTTCATTGTTTTAGGTTTAATTTATATTAAATAAAAGGCTTTTTTGACCTTCTTGAGAGTCTAACACAAGAGTCCTTCAATATCTAATCTTCTGTATGGTACATAAATTCTTATATTTAAAAGTAATGAGTTTTCATTGGATGGGAAAACTATCACATACATACATGAGACCTAATACTTGGATTAAAAAAATGAATCTTTAATATGATTCCCCAAATAAAATCAGTGATGACTAGTGAGTGGAGTGAAGTGCAAGAATCCATATTCACCTCACAAAATCATACACGCATTAGGAGGGGTATCAATGATAATTAAAAAATGTGAATTTATAAAATATAGAAAAAAACTATAGGAACTCATATTATTTAACATATATTATGATCTAGGATACTGAAAAGAAAGATAAGTCAACTTAGAGACAAATATCACCTAACATTGTTAGATGGTTAACATAATCTTGATAGGGTAGGTATTTGATCTTTATATTATAAAGAAACACCCATATGTTGTGATGAAAATAAGTTATACACTCTTTCTTTAAATTCCTTATGAATTTTATACTAGGAAGTGGTCATGTGATAGAACATGACTAGTATTATTTCATTATCCAACTCTTTCCAAAAGACTATGGAATTATCCTCATTCTTGTACAAGGGTTCATTCACTTGACCCAAACAGAAGGGTCACTTCTTACTACATTTCCAATGGGAATTTTATTATTCAATGAATCCTTAATTACATTAAAATTTTATGATCTAGTGTAGAAATAGATAATGTATACCATGCTGATTTACTCATTTTCATTGATATATCACTTCTAGTTAGCAATGTGGTTATTTTTCTAGTTGGCCTCAGTTTTATATGTTCCTATCTATATGAGAAAAATCATAAAGTTGTACCTACATGAGAATTTCCATCATATCAAGAATTAATATCATTATAGGGAGGAACATTGAAACAAGAACTTTAGGTAGAACATTTATAGTTGAATTCTGAATCACTATCATGGGGGGCCCACCGTTATGGCTCACTATTTTGTTATTGCGAAAACCTATATAACACATGTAACAAGGAGGTACTCTAGGGTCATATTTTCATAGATAGGTAGGACCTTATTGGTTGCCTATTAAAAATAATTTCATAAGTGTAGGACCTCCTCACAAGTTGATCTTCTTGCTATATATAGGACCTCTAAATTGGGATTATGAGGAGGACCTTCATGAATGGTCATATTTTTTTAGGGGAGGACCACTATAGTGGGTTCTCTATAGAGTAAATCTAGAGATATCATATGTGGAATTATAGGTGAGGACCTCCACATTGAGTACTCTTGGGAGAACATCTAGATTAGTCGATCATCGTACCACGAGGGGGGGGGACCACCATGGATACAGTTTCCTTCTCTTATTGATGATGACATGCAAGGTTCTTGGGCCATGGTTAGAATATTTCAAAGAGCCTCAAGAGAATTAGAATTTATAAGGGCATGGACATAGTATTTAATTTCATATTATAACTAAAGATACATATTTATTTACATTATGTACCAGGATATTGGGGTTATAATCTCAATTTTAATAATAGTTTTGTAATATAGATAATGATCCTTGAGAGTAAAAATCATCCAAAGTGGATCCTTAATTTTAATCGGGATTGGTTGATAGGATCCATGAGTATGATAAGAGATATGATTCTACCCCTAGTCTTTAACCTCTATCAGAATATACTGAAATGACTCATAAACTAGAGTATGGATATGTTTTTCCCCTTGATTATCACCAGAATTTACCACTTTTCCACATGGATGGGAATATCAATATGATCCAGTTTGTAAATTTCAGTTGTAATCATAAATTTGTTAGTAAGAATAGGGATATAATACGACTCTTGGGTTGTCACTAGAATATGTTTATGAATTTTCTTGATGTGTAAAGGGATATGATACTTCCTTTACATGTTATTGAGGGTAAGAATTGGATCCTTCCCCTATAAATCTGTTGAAATAATCCAATAAACAATCTGAATGAGGGAAGATGTATGAGCTGTTCATTATGTATGTATTAGGATCAAGAATATGATCTTGTCCCTTGGTAGTCAATGAAATATAAATTTGAAAATTTCAAGTACTTATGGGATAAGGAATATGTGATCACTCTTGATTTTTTATGGGATTAGGGATATGAGAATACTCATGAATATTGATGATAGAAGGGATATAAGCCTACTAATGATACCTTATAGTCTATTTTACCTAGTGGAAACTTCTACTAGATATCTTAGATCACATTTTAGGGATCTATATCTTTAAGATTATCCTCTTAGAATCTTTTCAGAAGTTCTAGTTATACAGTGATGGTGACAACAATTGTTGGCAATAGCCCACCTAGGTATCCCCCATGTATTGGTGGGGTGTTGGTTATTGGACTCATATATTTCCATTGTTAATCAGAGGTATATGTTGCACACAATGAGTATAGTAACCCAAAGTGCATGGATTTGGAATTAGGATCCATGTGTGTTTCCTTAGTTATTCACTAGTCAGCTAACCAATAAGGGCTTATCATATGGTTGATCTTTTGTGATGCCTTTAGTGCCTGTATATATTTGTTTTTTGTGATAGTCCCACACCAAATAATTTACCACCTAAAACTTGGTATTATGGTTTTTTTATAATATTTTCAAAGTAATTGATGCTAAATTTATTTTTGTAGATTGGGAATATGCGTAACACATTAAATGATGGTCTACAGTTTCATGCGGTGCACCAAGATGGTTAACAGCCAATCCAAGAAGTAAAATGTGGGATAACATGTTAGAAAATCCCATTTTTTACTAATGATAGTATTAATGGATACGTCTATATATAAAAAATCCATTAATGGTGTATCATAAGTACAAGTTCATAGTCAATAATTCTTTTTCACGGGTAAAGAATTATCTTTGGGTACAACATTTTGTTTTTAACATGCATCACAAAACATGAAGTTTTTTGTTGACCACATGCCTGTATTCCAATTAAAGTTGGTCCCATTGGAATACTAGAAACACAAGGTTTTCTGAATTTTTATACAGGATGGGAGTTCAGCTATCCCTTATTAGGTCTTATTTCCATTTCCTAATTCTCTTATAGATTGAAGAAATTTTCATGAATCCATATTAATAGTGATACTAATATTTACTCATATAAAATATATTAGATGATACGATATGTATATGGGAATATCTATATGTATCAAAATTTCTCTACATATCCCTTTATGGGCAAGATATATTATGGTTTAAAGACACACGTATGGGAAATCATAAATTTACCTTGATTCAAGGTGGTAGTTGGTGTTGTTGAGATGGGATTGAACCCATGATATGGGATACTTAGATTTAACTATAAAAGTTTTTAGAACTCACATAGTTCCATTATTATTAATAGGAAACATCATACCTTTTATGCTCATGCAACAAGGACAGTTGTGGTTCCTTTTAAGGTTATGAATCCATGACCAAGTGACATTCATTTTATGGATATATTCCTAAAACCAATTGAAGTTTCTTTTGTAGATTCTTATTGAGGACCGGTCCCAAGTATTCTAATGTCACATCTAATAAATTTTATGTTATATAGTTAAAAGTTTTGAAACTAGTTATATTAGGTGATAAGTTCCTAACAATGGTTAGTGTTGGAATTATTTATGAGAAACCCTTTCTGGTTTATATTGTCCCTTGGGGATGCGACAAGGGATAGTATAATTGGGGATGAAATATATTAGGGGGACTATATTATGACCATTTCCTCTCTATTATTGATTAAATATATAAGTAATACTAAATTCACATGAAATATGGAAAAAAGAGGCCATGATATATATGTTGGTTTACAACTCATTGAGTGAAACAACTCACTGAGTAGACCAGATCCTTTCTTGGATTGAAGATGAGATAATTAATTAGAACAATATTAAATATTATACCTAATAGAAGGCTCATGATATCCTTGTTAATTGACTTAACCATATCATTAACTAGACAAAAGACGATGGTTAGATATTGGGGTTGATGAGATTCTTGATATGAGGCAGTCCAGATGAGAGTGATGAGCCAAATAGGGTTGTAAAAATCACCCATTGACTCAGATCCTAGTCATCAAGGGAACATATGATTGACTGTATTCTTAGAGTCTTCTGCATTAGGAGGGAAAATTGAGTTGGATTTCTTTTAATATGATGATGCACATAGTTTTTACATATTGTGTGTTTTATTTATTAGAAAGTCAGATTATACTAATTATTTCTTCATTTTATTATTTTTTGAAACATCTATGGGTTTTATGGTTAAATACCAATTTTAGGAGATATATGGAGTAAAAAATATGTATATTCTAGGTAATTTAAATTTACATGTTATATACTATTAGAGAGCACACATATAAGATACCTAGAGTGAACACTGAAGTTCTTGAGAAAATAGAACATATCATGTCATCCTTGGTTCGTCTTGTGTATTATCATTTTAGAAGTGGTTAGTGGATAAGAAGGTCACTTCATGCCATTAATATTTTAACAATAGGTCGTGTACTATATAGGGTCCATTTAAAAAGAATATAATGTTTTTATTAGTACACTCCCTGAGATTTAAAATATATATAAAAGGTTGGAACATGGATATGTTCAAGATGTTCAACTGGAATGTCAAGGTTCTAAAATTAAGATTTAAACTCATTTACATTCTCACTATTAGTCCAAATAAATGAATAACATATTTGATTATCATTGAGGAAAATCTAAATATAAATCCTCCCTCATTAAATAAAAATAAAGTGTAAATATTAGTATATTGTTAATTAAATAATTAATTACTACATGTCATGTACCATGATTTCATTTCATCATGTAGTACAACTTATATAGTAATATATTAGACACACACACACACACAGATATATATATATATATATTCATAATAATAAATTTATTATATCACATTTATTTATATAATTTTTTTTTCATTAAAATGAAATACTAAAAAAATATTTATGATAATATATATGTGTATTTAAAATTAATAAATAAAAACCAAGAATGGATATTGTTGTGTTGGTTGGGCCACATTGTTAGAAGTGGATAGTTTTGAGTTTGAATCCAAAATCATTTTTCAGTGCATGATTAATGATTCATAATTTTTTATTATTTATTTCACATCATTTATATACTTTCACATCATTTATTGTATCATTTAAAAATATAAATAGAAAAAAAATAACAACAAGAGAACTAATGGGGCTCTGCTGGTTGAGTTTACTATATGAAATCAAATTGGTCATCGATTTTATTCACACCAGAACTGTGAAAGTTACATATGTTCCACTTCATTCAATTTAAATAAATATACATAATGTGAAGTATTTTAAATTATGTAGTGTTTTCATGGGTTATTTTTATAAATTTTATACTAATATAACAATAAATATACATTTAATGATGGGGTTGAATCATCTAGAAGGGTCTTTACGTATGTTCCAAAAGTCTTGGGTTTGAGTCCTTCCAGCTGACTGAATTCCATCCTTTTTATAAAAAAAATAAAAATGAATGTTGTTCATATTAGTATATGTCACATTTCATGTTAATCAATTTTTTTAAAATTAAATAAAGCAAAACAATAATAATAAAAATTCATTGGTATACAAATCACTCAAATGGTTTTGGGTAACTAATTGGATCAACCAATTACAAGTTTGACCTCCACCTTGATCACTTGGGTGAATCATTCACTTTATATTTTCATTTAAATATTAAATGTTTTGTTTTTATATATATCTTGTCTTTATATGTATATATTTATTAAATAAATTAAAAAATAATACATAGTGTGTAGTCTTGAAAAAACATGTCATGTTGCCTCCCTTAAATCTAAATCATCCCCTTCCCTTAGAAATGTGGCATGTGCAACTCCACTTTACTCATGTTATTTCATGGAATCCATAAGCGATCACTCTTAAACCCAGTGATTTATGGAGAGTTAGTGACTACAAGCACCTCGATTTATTTACATGATATGAGTAAACTCATACAGAACACTTATTTTATTGATTTCACTATTTTTATTGATTTTAATGAATTTACAAGAATTTTTTCTCAAGTTTTGTAGTTCTCGACCATGAGTAATAATAGAAAATATGTATTATTTTATATGATAATATAATACTTTAAAATTTATTTGAATCCCACATCACATGTGTGGTTGGTACATTCCATGTACCCTTAGACCTAACCAATCTAGATACACATTTTACACACAAAGTGCATGAATTGGGCAATATTCTTCCCACAAATAAAATGCATGTTTGGTACATTCTATGTATAGTCATTTCCCACCTAAGTTATAAACTTTAATATACCATAAACATATGAAATGATCTCCAAATACAAATACACACCATGTACACATTTTACACTCAATGTGTAATTTGACATTTCTCTCATAAACGGAGGCTAAAGTGTATATCTAGAGAACACATGGTAGAGCCATGTTTTACTAATATGATGTGTAATATATAACTACACAACATATAATTTTTAAACACTAATTTTATATATTTTCAATTAATTTATTTTTTCTATTTTTAAATGACCAGTTAGAGATGTATTATGCAGTAATGGAGGAGGGGTGAATTAGTATTGGTGATTTTTTAATCCAATTTAATATTTTTATCCCATTTATTTTTACACCTAGAATTTTTTAAAGTTAATTGATCTCTAGTTATCTCTTCTCAACATTTTTATTTCGTGTAACATATTTGAACACACCCATTGAAGAGTCACACAATATTTAAAAGGTTAACCCATCAACAAGAAAGGACAATCCTTCATTAAAAAGAAAAATACCCATTATCACATGACACACTAGTTATAGAAAGGTGGGCTACATCAAGTTGGAAATATCCATGAACATGCAATTCAATTTAGTCATTTGAAAGTGCATAGTGAATTTCACACCTCAAAAATATCTCATTGAGTCTTTATATCGCTTTCCAATAATGTATAATCAATGTGTTACTTGTTAATTATTTATTTTTTTTATTTGTACTCACACAAAAACATGAAAGTAACACAATATTCCTCTTTTATATGTATAAAAGTTCAAAAACATCTTCACAAAAGAAAATTTTATTTCTACACCTTCTTCTTATTCTTCAAAATAGAAACTAGAGAATCTGCTACACATTCTCCTTCCTTCATATATAAAATTGAGATAATATAGATTCCATGTTGATTCTTCTTCCCTTTCACATATTCAACTCACCACATTCCTATATGAATATTCCTGCACAATACATCCAATCCTATATTCCCACATCTTTTTCCTCTTCTTTATATATTTAGTCTGATAGGAGTGCACTGATTCTTCTTCCACTACTGGAAATCTCACCTTTCCCAATGCTTCTATACCAACGGTTTGTAAAAACCATTGGTATAGGTCCCCTTTCCCAACGGTTTGGCCAAACCATTGGGAAAGCCCACTTTGAGGTCACTTTTCCCAATGGTTTTCCAGAACCATTGGGAAAGGGTATGGATTTCCCAATGGTTTGGTCAAACCGTTCCCACCGAATTTTTTTTGAAATACATATACCAATGGTTTTATGGAACCGTTGGTATAGATTTTCATATTACTTATACCAATTGTTTTCCCAAAACCATTGGTATAGACCTATCCAAACAGCTTACTTTTCCACGGTTCTCCAAACTATTGGTATAGGCTATACCAACAGTTTGGAGGCCTATACCAACAGTTCCAAACCGTTGGTAAAGGGTATTTTTCCAGTAGTGTTCTATATTCTCCTTATTAATTAGTACACATAAAACATTAAAACCCTCCCTTTCTTTATTTTTTGATACTCATTGATTTATATGAATATAACTATATTGAGTCTCATCTAACTTGAAAAGTGTATTTCTATTTTTAGAATTATAGTATCACACAAAAATCAAATCTTTATCCTTTAGAATATAAATAAATAGGTTTCAACAACTTTAATATCATTGAATTTGTTTAATAATATTTGAAATACAGATCTCAATAAATCAATGAATTTGAACACCCAAAAATCATACTCTTCATATTTTTTTCAATTTTAATGAACCAGAAAACTCATATTTTATTACTTCATGATATTTAGAAACATTTTGTAGACTCATTTCCTTTCAATGTGCCCAAAAAATAAACTTATAAATTTTCTATAAATATGAATTCTCCTGAAATACTAAGTGGAAATATCACTTTTCTTCTCAACCATTCTTAATTATTTTATCTTTTTTATTATAGATTTAATAATGATGTAAAACAAGGATTCATGTCATTGAATTTGAACACTCAAAAACATAGAATCATCATATTTACTATTATATATGAAATGAAAAGTCACAAAAATTTCCTAAAGTCATAAAATCATATCAAAAGAAGTTTGAAGCATATTCTTGAAGTCATATAATTTTTATACTTATAAACTTACTTCATATTAATATGATTCTTGAAATTGTATTACCAAGTAATACGGTAAGAAAGTAATTTTCAAAAGTTATATAGTCAAAAAATCATACATGTATTAACCTTTGTCAGTCTTCAATATAATGAGATATATTAAAATTTAAATGATATTCTTCTCAAGTCATTTCTATCTTCTTTATAAATTCATAGAATCATACACAAACATAATATATTATTATAATATATTCATTCATGAAATACCTTCTTGTAATATCTGAGTTCTCTATTATGAATTTAGATATTTCAATTTGAGTTCTCTTTCACATTCAATAGAAAAAATTGATTGATAATGATAGTAATTTTTTAGTGTAAAACTCATTGGAATGACCGGTCATTGAATAAAATAGGATAAAAATAGTGTTTCTTTATTTAATTATCATCCAGTTCTATACTTTTAAATAAATTAATAGTGTAGTACATGTGTGAGTACCACATTGAAAAATCGTTTGGAATTACATAGGTTAATAAACAAATACCTAGCTAAAACCTATAAAAAAAGACCTTAGGTGTTTCCATATACTAGTGGGTCACTCATTCAACCCTATATGACCACCTACTAACATTTTTCTCTAGAACCATGCTAAATAGGGTCACTACCTCTTCTATTATTGAACTTAATGATTACTTCTATCTATATGATCATCAGAGTGACCATATGATGTCCTGGATTTTTGGGTGGACGTGATGTATTGATTTGGTATATTTTTTTATTAAGATCCATCATTTACATTGTCAAAATAAATATAGTAATGGAAAAACAAAAGAACTTGAATCTACGCTTCCCTTTCCACTTTTTATTTTCTTATAAGTACTCTCAAACCACCTCCACTACATATTGATGTAATTGTAATACCTTATTCATAAAGATATAGAAATTCACATTATAAACCCTCCACAAAAATTCAAATCACTTAAAACCTTTTTATATTTACATAAATTAGTATCCCAAAAACATCCCAGGAAAGACCATATAATTTTTTTTATATGTTATGAAAAATTAAATCACCAACTTCAAATATATGTCATTAACTTACACTGACTTAATATAGATGACACAACTATAATGAACAGCATCACCATATGATTAGGTTCTCCAATAAAACATTCAATCCACATTTACACTACATATTATTCAACGTATTAACAAAAATGGAAGCTCCATATTCATCGAAATTCATTTATAACAAATAAAAAACATAAAAATTGGGAATAACAACCTCTACTTTTTATTTTTTTCCAATACCCACATTAAATGATATGTTAGTATGTATAACACTTTTTATTTTTTTTCACCTTTTCATATATATTCAATTATCATAAACTTATTATTTCACTCTCTTACCCTTAGTGTAAAAAATACAAAGTACTTGAGAGGGTGGTATCAATTTGTAAACATGAAAGTTTTTATATACAATTATACTCTTAGTTAATGTGATCTATTATCATTATAAAAAATAAGAGGGGTTTATTTAGAAAAAATGTGTATCCATTATATTAATATGATACCAAATAAAGAAAGAAAATCATTTCCTTTTAAAGATCCATTGAACTATTTTGATGAAGAGATAGAAAATTTATAACCTTTGATATACATATTGTTTTTTAATTTTCATTTTAATGTCTTACAATTAATTCAACAAATAGATAAAAAATATTCTAGTATAATATATAGGGTTTATTTTTATAAAAAAATGAATCTACATAAATAATTCTCATTTATGTCATTGATTAAAATAAATTTATCCTCCTTAATATTAGGATATTATTTTGGAAACCAAGAATGATAGATTAAGAAAACATACCATGCTAATGAAATTATTCTCATGAACTTTATTGAATATTCAGGGTTTTATGAAATGTATATTTCTAGAGGATTATAAATTCCTATTAACATGTATCCTTGAACAATAGGACAATTCATAAAGGTTTCTTCACATTTTACCTCTTTCATAGAAATATTAAAAAGAAGTTCCAATTATAAAATTCACTATAGTGGAACTTTTTATACTACTTTCAAGATATTATAACATACTTTAACTCCATCAAATATCGAATTTTCATCATATTTTCTTTAGAATTCAAATTTAGAGACCAATCAAGGATGGTGACATATGAATATACCTCTAAATTTAAAAATATACAAACATTTTTATCATGGGTGATATTTTTTGAACAAAAGTTCTTCATAATATTATTTTATGAATCATTCCATGTTGGTTACTTATATACATTGTTGTCTAGTTTGTGATAGTCTAAAAATATTCACATGTTACACCACTATGAATATACTTCATCTTCAATTATCTGCATTGTATGTATAAAAAAACTTGTATATATTAATTAAAAAAATTGGAACTTACTGCTACTCAATGTGAAAAAAGGCTATGATGATTTTCTCAATTAAAATGCCCCAATTTTTATACTGGCAAATGAGGTTTTCAAATTCGAATTTTCTTTGAAAAATATGGTTCATTTCACATCTTCATATTCCTTTTATGGAGTAATTTTATTATCAATATCCATTATTTCTAATATATTATTTATCTTTATAAATTTTTTTTTGTGCTAGAAGTATGGTTAAAAAACCATTGAAATTGTAACTAGCATTATTGTATCTCACAAAAGTTTCATCTTTTCCACTTGATTTTTCATTTGTTGAAAATATATCTTGAAATTAAACATATTCATGTTGAACCATTTACTTCCCTTTATCACAAGATTTTATTTGGAATTAATCTGTCTTCCATTATCTATAAAAATATGTTGGAAAGATTAAAAAACCTTATTTTCATTTATAGGTGGAATTCTAGGGGATTATAAATGGTTTTTTAGGACCTCTATACTGATTCAGTCCAATTATTATTTTATTTTATGGATTTACCTTTGTTTCTTTTAATTTAGTCAAAAAATATATACAACCATATATTATTTTCATGTATCCATGGTGTTTCCATTATTTCAATCATATTAGTAGATTTTCCCTTTAGATTTATCTCCCTTTATAGACTTTAGGGATATTTATTGAACCCAATTGTACATCTATTTTTTATCCAAAGATTTCTTAAAAGTGTTATTTTGAAACTTCTTAGGAGTGTTTTCATTTTAATCTCCTCTATCTTCCTTCACAAACATGAATTTACTTCTTTATTCAAATTATGTGTTAATTTTTTACTCTTAATTTTGAAACATTCTAAGATGAAAATGAACCATTTATATGACCACAACCACTCAAGTATCCCAGATATCTCAATGTTTTCTAAATTTTTGGATTTAGATATATGTTTCATAATCTACATATGTTTCTTCTTCTCAAGATAAATCCACCATGAAATGGGATTAAATTGAACATATATAGTTGATTCATTATTCCTAAAATAAAAAACACTCTACTTAAACCTATTAAGAGACAATAAATAACCCAAAAATTATGATATCCTTTTTGAAACAACATACTATAAAGATTTTTGAAAATTTTATATAATGTAGTTATAGGTTTTATCGTTTGTGATTTGGGATTATTTTAGGGAACCAAAACTCAAAAATATTTATTTATAAACCCTTGATATAGTGGTAGGATTATAATTATTTCTCATTACCCTTTTTTTATAGTTATTAACTTGATTTATGAACTATTTGTAGAAATAGATTTATTATGAGAAATACAATATGAAAAGGAATCTACCTATTCTTAAGAAATTTCCGATGAATTATCATTGTATGAATCCAATGTATTCTTGCAACATAATAGATGATTTTTACAACGAGGTAAATTCTAGGAACATTGTGTGAAATCATCAAGGTTTCCCTTACCTTTATGTGAATACTTTCCATGCATAGTTTCCAACAGGGGATCCTTGAGAATGTACTCACCTGTTATGGATAGGGAAAAATCTGAGGAATGTGGTTATGATGTTAATTCAAAGATACCACCATAGGTTTTCCTAACTAGTTTCATTTCTATTGGTATCACATTATATTATCTCCAAGTCCATGACTCTCAAAATATCATTTGAAAATGACCTTTTGAAATGAAGGCTGAATTGGAAGATGGGACACCAATTGGTATGTAAATACTGGTGCTAGACAAGATCCATAAACACCTTCAACACATGTACTATATAAAGGATCAATTTTGTAATTTAGGTCAATTATAAGTGTCACCCTTGGGTACCCATTCATGGATGAATTGGGTTCATAACAACATATTATGGAACATGTAGTATAATTTGGGTGCATGGATCACTAGTATGGGTGTTTTGGGATGTGTTCTTTTACCATTGTCAAAAAATTAGTATATGGTAAGTATTATTTCATTACGTTTTTATATGTAATATATTTATATAAATAGATTACACCAAGTTCCTTATTATTTCTTCTTTGACTATGGAAGTCACCTAATAGTGGAAGGGATATTTTGAAATTCAGGTGATGTTCTATTGGTCACTCATCTATCTCTCCCCAAAATGGGATCCATGGGTTTTATTTATAATATATACGAGCTTAGGGAACAAATAGAAGTGGATAACTATATCCCACCCATGAAATAGGTGGAGGTTTGAGAGGTTAAATAAATAATTGGTACACAACTTATCTTTCATGTAAAAGGCCTAGGTTTTCATGAAACCTAGGTTCATAGAGGCCATGGATCATAGAAACCTCTATACCAAATAAGAGAGGCACATAGAAGGTCCATAATATTTAATATTAGATATAGTTTAAGACATTATAAAATATTCCAATTGCCTCAACCAAGAGACACAAAGGTGACCTTCATAGTTAAAACAACATCAGTAACTACTCATCTAGGATTAAAAAGTCCTAACACAATATAGGTAGATTTAGATGATGTTAAAATATATACCATGTTATGAACCATAACTACTTCTTGGTTTTTCATTCCTAATATCATTGTAGATGAATGCATACCCCATTTTCACATCAATCATTGGATGATATTTAAGAAACTCAGATGTTATAAGATACTATATATGAAAGATACAATTATCAACTCTAGGAATTAGATGAAAAATGGTTCCAAATTTATCTTGATAAAATTTTGATGTAATGGAATATCAACTCTATTAAACAATATGAGCATCTACTTCAAGAATTTATAAAGTAAATAAAATTAAATTACCAAACAATCCTACCTATGTAAAAATGATATGTTGGAGTTAATTTAGGACATTACACATTACCCTAATAATTGGTAAATAATTGTGTTTGTATAAAGTATATTCTATGGTAATTTCCTCAAAAAATATCCTAATTTCAGATTTTGTATCCTAATTGGTTAATTTAGTAGAACCCTAATACCCCTAAATCACAAAAATAAGTAATTTATTAAAATGTGAAATTAAAATACTTTTTTCCTAGATTCTATATATGAAAAAAATATATTTAAATTATGGTACACAAACATTATAAAACTTGATTATTTTCCAGTGGGGAACATTTCCAATTAAAACTGTTAGTTAATTCACTACATCTGACCTAATCTAGAGTAAGAGTATAAAAAAAAATGAAATATATATCCAAAAATAAATAAAACAAGGAAAACCCATCTCATCAGAATAAGAAATGTTTCCACCCCAACCAACATTGGAATCATATATTATATATTAGGATGTCAAAATTTATAATACACCTCTTAAGAAGGATATCATTATTAAAAAATATGGGGCCAACCCCATCGAGGAATCCCATAATATACTCTTAATTAATCAAATGATCCTACTTGTTCACGTTAAGTGAATTTTTTAAGATATTTTCTTAAGATCATCCTTTATGAGAAGCCTTTCATTTTATCTTAATGTGAGTAAAAAATAGAGGAATTGAAACCTCATCAAGGCCTCAAACCTAAGAGATCCTATAAAAAAATAAATTAATCAAGGATTATAAAATAGCCTTCAAATTTATTTTTGAGGAAAACGAGTTCATGTAATTCTATGTTATAGATGGTGACCTAGCCTATGTTGTGTTGTTAACATAAATAAAATTTGTTAACATTGACCCTATTAAATATGTAGAACATTACAAATAAAATGAAAAGGAAACATAAGAAATATCTATAGTGAACATCACTCATACAATAATACATGAAGAAGACATATATACTCAATAAAATATGATTTTTTTTATTTTTGGGCCCATATTAAATATTATTTCAAATTTAATTGTGATCTAATGTTGGATAAAATTTTAATATATAGAAAAATATATTACCCATATACTTTACAAGGGTGTTGATGTATTGTAACAACCCAAGATTTTATAAATTTTTCAAATAAAATTAATAGTTTTTATATTTTCATTACATGTAACACTGATTTTATCTTGTGTTGCATGAAACGCTTATTTTAGATTGTGTTAAATGCAACACTGTGTTTAGAAAAATGTGACATTCTATTAAAATATTATTATTTAATATGATAGTTATCACCAAGGTGTTGGAATGGTTGGAATGAATAATATTATCTAGATAATGAAAATATATGGTTTACAATTATATATAAAATGATTTATTTGGTGACTATTTAATTAGGAATTAAAAACACTGTTTAAAAATAAAATAAATTATTTTCTGAAAAAAGAAATATTCTTATGTACAGAAACATGTTTTTCATAAATAAATTTAAACAAATCACTTCTAGTGAATTATTCTAATGAAAGTTATATATTAAATATTATATCAATTTTTTAATATCCATCTTATGTGTTTTATACAAAAGAGATAAGAATAAATTGAATCTAATAATTAAAAACATTATTTTTCTAAAAAAATATTTTTTATAATTTTACAGACTTATTTTGAAATTATTATGATTTTTCATTTTTATAAAATATATTGGAAAAATATAAATTAATTTTTTGAATAATAATTTTAAAATTACTTTATTGTTTATTTTTCTTCATTATTTGAGAATATAAATATTCGTATGAATAGTGGACAAATACTAGTTTTTTAATAAGAATTTACATTTCATTAAAAGAAATTAAAAATAAAAAAAATATTGAAATATTATTTTAGAAGTAAAATTAGTTGAATTGTTTTTCTATAATTCCAATTTAGGTAATTGGAATCAATTTCATATTGAATTTATATATAAATGTTTAAAACTTTTGATCATTTTCTCTTTGGAAAACCGCTTTCTCATCATGTATATTGGATTAATTTGATATAAAACATTTTCCCTTATGTGAATTGAATTTGAAAAAATTTATTAGATATTTTTAATCATAATATTTTATATTATCTAATAAATTAAAATTAATTTTTGACAATAAATAATAGAAAAATAGTTTTAATGAATTACTACGGTTATGGTAAAAATGGGTTTACTAGGGTGTTAAACAAAACTGATAAGCGGTAAAATTACCTATATAATTTTCAAAAAAAACATTTTATGGCCATATATAGATCTTATAGACTCTATATTCATATAATTTTCCATATTTTAACCTTTTTCATGTGAAAAAACAAGCATACAGCTTTTTCTTTTCAAAACATTCAAGTGTGCCACTTGCCTAACTTATAAAAGGTTACCCCCTGTCTGATCACATTCATTCTTCCAATAACATTTGGTTCATAAAATACATAACAAAATACCATACTAAATTTCCCACCCAAATAATTGAGTCCTTATTTTGGTATGGAATCCCTTTTATAACGTCGTTAGGTGAATCCTAAAGAGGCTCTCTAAAGAAGAGGTAAAATTCTTAAATGTGCATTTTTTTATTTATTCTTCCACCTCCATTAATATTTAAAAAATATGATAAAATAATAAAAAAATTATATAACATATAATTATATTTTATTATGTTAATGTAATAAAATAAATCTATCTCCTATTCAATCAAATGGTATATGAAATCATCTTTCATGCATACGACGAGATGCTGCCTCATGAACCGATATTATTCATTTTCCATAACCAACATTCATGGATGGATATAATGATAGATTTAATATTTATATATGATATTTATGAAATAATTAATTGTATTAAATTATAATAACACACCTAAATTCTTACCTCCCTTCTTTTTTGGAAAACACTAACGTCGCTGGTGGGTACGACGAACTACCGCCTCAATAACTGATGTATAGTGATTTTAATTTATTATTTACTTGGATAATAACAATAATATATTAGATAAATATATATATATAATAATTTTTTAAAAAAAATTTACTTATTTAATTATTTTTTAACGTGTATCTTCTTACATTTTATTATGTGGGAATGTGATAATGTCATTCGTGTGTACCACGGACTACCGCCTCGCAAAGCGATGTGATTCATTCTTCACATACTCTTTAAATAGAAGGTAATGAGGTTAATATTAAATAAACATATACTATAAATATATAGAATAAAAATAATTGTAAAATTATAATATGTTATTTACATTTATTTTTTTCAAAGAATCAAAAAATGGAAACGACGGTCATGCTTACGTTCAATCTACAATCTCTATGAATAGTGTATTTTATTTTCTATAACTAACTTTCAAGGATTACTCTAAAAACATATATAATTAATATATATGTTATTTATATGGAGTTTAAAATTATGTATATTATGGATCCATTATCAATGTAGTGGGAACAAAAATAATCAATCAAATCATACCGAAAAAATAAAGAGGTTATTATCCAAAACATGATTTTATCAAGTGATTGTTAATTAATGGGTAATAAAAGGTCATAAGTAAATAATACATGGTATGATATATATAATTATTGTTCTATATTATATTTTTTAAAAAATATATTTATTATATAGGTGGATCAAATTTGTATTGAAGAATTGGAGACTTAAGGAATGATATTTTTAGTGTCTCTTCTATTTCTAGGATACATCCGAAAATTTAACACTTATTTATTTTATGTAGTGTATGTACTAACCCTTTAAAATTTTGTGCCTTGAAAATCCTTATTTTTTTTAAGATTAATTTTTTATTTGCTTTTATTACTTATTTTGGCGTATGGTTCAATAGATTACTAAATTGATAAGGGATTATTATCTCAATTTGTATTCTTCGAGAAATATATTAAGTAATGCAACTATATTATTTTATTAGCTGTATATAAAACCCACTTGACATTAAATATCATATAAATATTGATTATAATGATTTTTTATTTTTTATTTTTCAATATTTTTTCAAGGGGATTACTAATCAATATTACCAAAGTGGTAAGGGTTTTATGTTATAATTTGTCATCCATAATGATTTCTTATGATTATTATTCCAAAGATAAAATATGATTCTATATCTCTCAAAAAAATCATATATTTTCTTATATAATTTTTATCTATAGAGAATACATGTTTTCCATTATTTTACTCTCCTTATGTAATCAATATTTCAAAATTTATTTTTTAATAACAATCATCGATATTTCCCTTTTCGGTCAAAAAACCTTTTTCTTTAAAACCCTTGTTTTCTAAAAAGATTTTATAATTTTTTTTATAACATTGTCAAATTTGATTTTTTAAATAATTTTTACCCATTTTTTACTTTTATAATGTTTTTAACGTAATATTCTTGTCATTTTCCAAATAAATCCCATTTGGCATCTAAAAAAATGTAAAAAGAAATCTTTGTTTTAACTTGTATGAAATGAATTGAAAGTTCCAAGTGTCATGAACATTAATTTCTTTGAATATTACTTAATAGGTTTTAAAGGTTATTTTAAAATAAATAAATTGTCACAATATTTTATGATTTTATAATTTTGAAAAATATTATTTTCAAAGAAATTATTTTCCTCAAGAAATGTTCCATTTGATTTTAATTTCAATATAATTTTACATATATAATGACTCCATTTTATGTTACATATTGTTTACCAAGGATATGATCTAGGGATACCACTATTATTATTTTTTGGAATGGTTTATGTTTATGATGAGAAGATGTTTATGGAACCTATTTCTCTTCCATGGGATATACCATGATAAAATGATTAAGAAATCCACTTATTTTACCTAAGTTATACTTGATGAAATAATGAAATTATTATGAAACAAATTTATTTTCCATAGGTTATATTATAATTACTTTTTTATAAAAATCCATTTAATTTCATGGTTTATGATATGATTAATAATTTTTTAATCTTTTGCCTCACATATGTATGATTTTAATTATGTGCTAGGTGGGGCCAATATCTCCCTCCAATGCATTTAATATAGATTGATATATAATGAGATAAATTTCTATGAAATGGGGAGTGAATCCATTTAATTAAGGGTAGTTCTCCACTATGATAGTATTGGGAGTGAACCCTAAATACTATAATAGTTTGGGGTTTGAAACCATTCCACTTGATAGAATTTTAAATGATCCCTCACTACCATGGAAATGATTTTCTAGGCTTATGTGTATTCCATAATTCCATTCATTATATCAATGTTATTTTCTTATGGATCATGTTTTTTGATTCCCTTATGATTAATTTCTTATGAGATTCCAATTTTAATTCGATGACTCAAGATTTTGATCTTTGATATACAGGGTATGGTTTTCATATGTTAAACAAAAGTTCTCAGACCATTACTATTACATTATATTTACACATTTAACTTTTTACATTTACGAATCATCTGATCCCGACCTTTCTTATGCTTCATTTCATCAAGATATGAAGAAAGTTATTATGTATGATATGTCTAACAAGATTTGTAGTTATAAATAATTTAGTGAGAGATAATGTAGCTCACTTATAGACCAGTTTTTTGTGTGCCCATGTTTCCAAAGGCATTAGGCTTACATGATTCTAGAATGGATCATTAAGTCAGGTAATTAAAATTCCTCTTCAATGTTGTAATATTTATGTTTGTGATGTCTGGATACTTACAATTATTC
The DNA here is from genome assembly GCA_963277665.1 of Viscum album. Classification (NCBI taxonomy): domain Eukaryota; kingdom Viridiplantae; phylum Streptophyta; class Magnoliopsida; order Santalales; family Viscaceae; genus Viscum; species Viscum album. The sequence goes on along the minus strand of OY728162.1, from coordinate 209,058,391 downwards.
TCAGTAAAGTAAAAATATTCTTATTTTTTTTCTAAGATAAATAATCTAGAGAATATTAACACTGATTCACTTAGAGGAAACATAATTTTTAATTGTGATTTCTTGGATGATGCCACCATTTCTATTCCAGCCAACCCTTCTTAATAGGAAGTGGTTGTTTAACCTAAAAATGTGGAATAAATCCATCAAAACAATCTAAATCCTCATAAAAAGTTATATTTAATTACCAAAAAATCAATTACTAGTAATTACCTTCATTGTTATTCCAAAATTGGCCCAAAAAGGTCACCTAGTATAATTTCAATTTATTTAACTGATAAAAACATCAACACATACAATGGGGTAATAAGCGGAAGTATTGGAATCTATTAGTACTTTATTAAATGATATTAAATTCTTGCACATGGTATTATTACTAGAGAGAAACTCATATCCATAAAATTTTGATTTAACTCCACCACACCTCTTTATAAATTCAAACTTCTTAACATCAAATGGTGTAGGATACCCAAAATAGAATCTTACAAAAAATTTAATCTAATCTGACCCAATTTTTGGAAGAATAGAGAAACAAGAAGTTCTAAAACATAGATTTATTGTACTAAATTTAGAAGGTAACAAAATTATATATTATAAACATTTAGAAATTAGACCCATTTCAAATTAGCAAGCCCTTCATCAAAAATAAATCTTTCAATTTAGTGCAACACTGTGGAAAAATTTAACTTATAATCCATCCAATTACAGGTATTTTGAAAATGGTATATTTAATAACATAACATACATATGGAACGATTGGATATATTCCTTGAATATATAACCTACACAAGAAAAACAATAGTATATCTATGTTAATAATATCTATGTTGAGATATAAGAAATTCTTATTCTAAAAAAATGACAATGTGGATTTTTAGAGTTTCCTACAATAGTAATGGGTCTAGAATATTTGATTTAGTAGACTAAAACCAAATCCAAATTTTTTCTCCATTATAGGTAACACATTTAGGAATAAAAAAAAACTATTGTCAGTCATAAAATGACTCTAGTTTATTTTTCCCACAAAAACCTATAAATTCAATTTTTTTCCTCCTAATAACAAATAATAATAATATAAATATTTTACTAATATAAGAATAAAAATAAATGTAATTGAAACATTCAAAATAGAAAAATATGGTTTATTACATTAAAAATAGTTTTGTCTCTATGGAATTCATCTTAGTATTAGTGAATAATATATTTACACTATAAGAGATCATAAATATATATGTAGTATGATTAAATGATCATCCTATTTATTTATTATATCAACAAATGTTACAGAATAATAATTATGATCTCATTATGTAAAAATATCACTTCCAAATAATGGTAGATGCAGGGAGGGTAACTCTAGATTTCCCCAAGACACATATAACATGTGTGTCTAAAAAAACTCTATGAAGAATAGTATGAGTGAAATGATAATCCAAAAAAAATTAACATATTAATTACTAGATAACCCAATAGTTGGTATACCATGTAAATGAAATAATCAGGTAATGGTTGAATAAACCCATCATGTCCCAAATTCACCCTTTATCCCATGAAAATATATATATTATATATCACCACCTTTTAAGAATAAGGGAAATACATTAGGAGGATCCCTACATGGGTTCCCAATCAAATATAGTATCGTATGGGATTTATGCCCATATCATTGGGAGGAAGGGAGTCCTCCAATAAATGGTACTTCTCGTTAATGAATAACTTCAATGTGGTTTTATAAATATCAACCCTTTTTTATACTTGTATAATGATAATGGAAATATTTATGAAATTAACCATAATATAAAATCTCATAGAGGAGGTCACTGAGGCAATAGAAGATATAATCAAGGATGATTTAGAATTTCGGGTGTTATCCCCCACTGAAATAATATATTTGTAAGAAACCTAGTGGAAAGAGATTAAATTAGACCAAAAAGAATATTAGTTTAATAATAAATCATCTAAGATTCTTCCTACCACCTTTAGGCTATTAAGTTGATTGGTTGTTTAATGGCCACCAAGTCAACCATGAAAGAAAAATATTCTTCTAACCTTGTAAAGAAATAACAAAAACTCTTTTTAATTCTGAATTATGAGAGGAACGATAATTCTAAAATCAATCTCAAAAATCCATGATGTAAGACTAAGAATAAGATTATTATAAAATTAATTATCCTTTAGTTTAGAAATATGATTTGTTGAAACATGTCTCAATCATTACAAAAATATTTTTAATCCTATACTTAATCTAACTTTCCAAAGAACTAAGAGAAGGTTTTCTTTCATGAATTTCAAAATAATAAAAAATTTGGGACTATAGTGGCAGTTACCAAGACATATCATGACAAAATGAAATCCAACGAATTTGAGACATTCATTATCACAAACAATCCTAGCGTACCCTATTCTCAGATACAGGAGATGGAACATGACATGGCTCGAAGGTCATTCACAATCACACAGGGTGTTTACTAGAATTGAGAATGAAATTTCACTATAATTGGAATAGTTTTTTTCTGATAGAAACCATAAACGTACATGAAACATCCACCTAAAAATCATATATGACCATTATAAAAGTATTATGTCTATGAAAAAAATATGAAGTTTCAAATAGTAATGTATAACCAAACATATCATAAGAAAAATAAGAAACACACGTAATAAAAAACCAAAGACAATAAATAATCCAACACATCCCAAAATTGATAAAATCTAAACAATAATATAAGGTAAATGATTAAAAATAAAAGATGTATTATCGGGATGTTGTAATAGGTAAGGCTAACACCAAAACAAAAATCATAAGTCAAAACTATCTATCTTCATGTGTATGTGAATCATCTTCACTAACTTCTACCAATTACTCAAATCTAAAATATATCATGCACCTGTTAGTGTAACCATATTTAAGATTTAAGTTAATAGGAATTAAAAAAAATTTCTTAGTAGGTATCCTCCCATGATCCCATGCATAACCTTTTAAAAATAAAACCATTGATGTTGGTTTAAAATATTTACATAAAATAGTTAATTTTTCTGGTTCATTTAATAAATGAATTTAATTACATTTCTATAAAATTATCTCAGTTATTTGTGGAAAAAATACCTTTTTAAAAAGAACAATCCATGTATTCTTAAGAAAAAAACATTTTAAAATTGAGGATAAGGGTGTTTAGAACTTACATTAATTAAATCTATGTGTAGGGAAATAAATTAAAACACTTCTCTTTTGAGACTGAATGAAACATATTTAAAACTAAAAATATAAAATCAAAATAAATAAATATTGGTACAATAAAATCCTAATAATCATGTGAACCTATTATTTAGAGGTAAAATATAGAAAATGGTAAAAAATTTATCAATAATTAGGGACCAAAACCAAATATCAATATCCTATCTTCACACTTGGTTTTGCCTTACCTGGACTGAATAAGGGGAATTCATCTTAAATAGAATAGTATATAATGTCAAGGAAACTATATATAGATTGATTACAGACTAGTGATATATGTTAACCTATATTTTGTTCCCATATACCCATCAATTATGATGACATTCATATGGTGGTGATTTTAAAATTTCCTAAGATACTATGTAATGATATCACTAAATAGGAAAATATCACACTCACTTTCAAACAACCTTAAAAGAAATAGATAGTATATCATGGATAATAAAACAATAAAAACATTCCCCTATGGAGTAACTATGACACAACATTATAAATCTTACCAATTCAAAAACATTCCATAATACACAAAGGGGAATTTTGTAAGGGTCATCGCCTTTATAAAACTAAATTTAGAAAGTTACAACTACGCCTCATGGTTTATCAGTTGAAATAATGTCCAAAAAACCAATTTAAAATGAAATGACAGAAACAAAGATGAATTATCTCATGTAAATAATTAAACATAAAATAATCCTTTAAATAGACCAATGACACCCATATATTTATAGAAATAATTAAAATATTTTTTTCGAATCCAAAAAACCTATTATAGGTTTGTGAACAAACATTAAAGAGAAATATAATCCTTTAAGAAAAATTATCTTGCATGGTCATTGAAAGATGGATTTAGACATTAAAATTTAATATTAATACTACTCATGTTTAGTAAAATAATGATATAATTCTTATTTTTTAGAAAAAAACATTAGATATCCTTAATTATATTTATGTAACTACAAAGAACATGTTATAAATCAATAAGTAATTAGGGTATTAATTTTAATGTTTTAATCATAGAGAAACCAACCTCAATCATGTTTATTTCACTAATCGAAACTGTAATATACCACAAATATGTATGAGGATCCTTTAAAAATACAAAAGGACACCTAAATCAAAGAAACACTTTAAATAAATTTCATCCAAGATAAACCCAATTTCAGAGAGACTATAATAGGGTAAAAAATGATGATATAAGTAAAGAGAAAAGTATATTAAAAAATATTTTTGAAATTACCAAGAACAATTAACCTTAAAACATGAATAAATCTTATAAATCTTCACACAAAGATGAATAAAGTAGAGGGTGGAGGTTCCAAAAGTCATATGAGTCAAATGGGGGTGGAATGAGAGACCCCCAAGGATTTAATTCAAAGGAGGAATAATTATATATTCCCATTGTTAATAAACATGGTAATACTACAAGTTTTACCAAACCATACACCCACTATGTGACCCTAATCGAATTACCTAAGGAATAATGTAATGTTTGGTTGCACAGTTTTCAAAATCATGTGAAAATATGAAAATAATATTTGGATTCAACTAGTTATTTTCAATGTTTGGGATACACAATTATTCCAATTGAACACTAATCATGTGAGAACCTATGAAGTTTTCTATATGATTTTAATGGTTAAGTCACACAGTTTATAGTAACAATGCTTATTTAGTGAAACATTCCTTTGACCACTATTTCTTCCAAAATTCATGTAAAATCAACCCGAAACTCAAGAATGAGGATAAAAATAAGTATATGAATAAAATAGTAAAGAAACTATGGTTAGAGTGTGAAAATTATCCCAACCAGAACACTTTATACCCCCAAATATTCTAACGTGATTATGTTTATTAAGGAAAACATGTGTGTCATGATCCTTATTAAAAACATGAATCATGGGACTAGGAAAATGGATGATCATTGATAAAACCAAGAATATGAAAATAGGGTACACCACAACATCCATATTCTCAATATAGAGGTCACTATAAAGACTCTTTATTAGATTGTCAGATGATTTGAAAAAAAAGTAATTATTTAAAAATGGAGGAGGTAATTTCCTTAATACAATATCAAAAAACAGGGAATAACCATACCCAATAGTAGATTAATAATAAACTAATTTATGTTTTTTTCAATCGTTATAAGTATTCAAGTCATAATCCTTTAAAAAATAAAAATAATTTTCCATTAGGTGGGATGTGATCAGTTAAATTCCAAAAATTATCCTAGTAACCCAACACTTCCAAATTCTCAAGAAGTTGAATAACACACACCAAGACAAAGAAAATAATAATTATACATGATAAATTTATTTCACACAGTTAATATATAGTGGAATCACCACCATGTTAATAATTACAAAAAAAATTATTTAAAAAATTGAAACAAATCCCAAAACCTAAAAACATTAATGGTCTCAAGGAAAAATTGGAAATGGTACAATAAATCTATTAACCAATTTTTGATTCCATCAAAACAAGTTCCATCAGTCATATGAACAATCCGTAAACATTGAAATCATGTTTTAGGTTTAACCACAATCCATAATTACTATAAGTAGATTTGAAAAAGTCTATATTCATCATCAACCAAAACAAAAAACAAATAGAACTAATTAGTTAAAAAATTAAAGTATATAATGAAACACATCAAACAGTCACCACCTTAGATTTAGGTTTAGTAGGTTGAAATAATTGATATTCTAAATAGGATTATCTGGATCCACCACTATTATGTGAGACTTCTATATTGAACCTCTTTATATGACAGAAATGACCACATCAATTATAGCACTTAGGAGTTTCCTAAAAAATGGTTCTTAGTACCAAATTTCATACACTGATGATACAACTATGTCGTACTATAAGATGATTATGATCAGAAGAATGTAGATGGTGTTTTAATTGAACCAATAATATAACTAGATTTATATTTCTTACCTTTTCTTTTTTTGAGCTTCCTCCACCACCTTTGGGGATGGGGAAAACATCAACCATGTATGGAACTCTATCCTTGTTAGCCTCAAATATAATGGACAGCTTCACCACTTCTCCATAGGTGTCACGAATAAGAAAAGACACTACTAAAAGAGATATGGGGAATAACTCATCGGAAATACAATACATCCATGGGATCATCCATATCTATATCATGGAGATATAGAACTAGTTTAATGGAATAATGGGAATACCAAAATACCAATAAACCACCTTAGATAAGTATATACAATTCAATTTATCTTTTTATATTCATATATTAAAGGAATTATTACTAGATAAACCATACATTAAATCCCTCCCATGAATAGTCCTTTTATTGATTCATCTATATAATAGTATTCCACCTGTTCAGGTTCAGAAGTTCTAGCATAATAGTTGTGAAACTTAACATGATTTCTTCAAGGATCTCTTATTGGATGATTATTTTCACAATCTTACACAATCATTCCTATGATTCCATGGAAACTTGTTGTATAACGAGGTGAGGATGATTTACATTATGGAACAAATGAATGTAATACCTATGGTGAGTTAGAGGAGGAAAACTTCAATACTCTGAAACTGGAATATTTCTAACATTTGATTGAGACGATCATCGGTCACATAAAAAAATAATACCAGAGAACCCCCAATAGATCCCATATAATAATCAACAAGACATAGTGGGGGAACACTCTAAAAATAAAGAAACATGAAATATAATTAATACAAGTCACACATCCAAAACATCATGAAACCATATATAAACTAACAAATCAATCTAAAAATACCAAAACAATGTAACTATTAAACCTAAAAATTCAATTAAAAACTTCTTTAGGAAGAATTAAAATTACCTTAAAATCACCCCTTTAACAACACTTCAAAATTTATACGTAATATACTCTTAAGAGTCAATAATTTTAAAAATATATTTTATAAATATGTAATATTTTATAATCTTTTAAAATATCCTATAAAGTTTCTTAAAAAATATATGGCAATTATATTTCACAAAACTCATTGTAGTATATTAATAAAATAAATTTTCTCAAACCCATATAATTTTTGTAAATTTATTATGAAACCTCCCATTTTTAATTCATTTCATCATTTTATCTAAAAATAAATATTATTATAAATAAAAAAATTCCTGAATACATTCCTCAATTTATGAATTTCTCTATCTTTTTAGAAAATCATGAAAAGAATTTCATACCAATTTGAAAATAAGTTTCACCCCAATATCATAAATTATCCATTAATAACAACCCATGTCACTTAAAATAAAACACCTAAGATAATATAACAACTTAATATTATTATTTAAACATGACAGTTATAACATAACTGTTAAACATGGTGATATGAATTAGAATAAAAATATTTTAAAAATTAATTTTTTTAATTAAAACATATTGTTAAAAAGTAATTAATTTTTTATAAAATTCTTTATATGTTTAGAAAATAATATTTTATCAAAAAAAATGTTTTTTATTGGTTTTAGTAAAAAAAATATTAAAATTAATTTCTAAAATTGATAAAAAAAATATCTGAAAAGATTAGATTAATTTTTAGGAACAAAATTTTCCTCTTGAATTTTTTTATAATTTTATGAAAAGATTATATTTTTATTTAATAGTAATCAAATAATTATTTTTATTAAAAAATAACTTTTCCTTTAAAGAAATCAAATGCTGAATTTTATTTTAATATGGTTTTAAAAGTAAAACTAGTATTATTATTTATTTATTAATCCAACTTAGGCTAGTGTAATTAATTTATTTTTGAATTTTGATATTAATTCATTCTATACTTTTGAAAAATTTCTCTTTGGAAATCCAATTTTTCATTACATATGTAAGATTAATATAAAAATTAAATTCTTCAACTTATTTAAATTAAATTTTGCAAAATTTATTTCATATATTGAATAAGAAAAAATTTAATAATATAATAATTTCAAATTAATTTCTAGTGATAAATATTATAATAGAAAATAATAATTAATTACCATGACTAAGGTTAAAATGGGGTTCTGTGTGTTAAATGTAGTTTTGTTAAAATTAATTATCCTTACATATAGGATATTTATTAAATAAATTTTATTTATTATTAATAAATAGTGTGTACTAAGCATATATTAATTTTAATTTTAATTTTGGTATTAATAAAATAATTACCTAAGTTAATAAAATGATAAAATTTACCATGGTGAAAACTAAAATTGTAAAGAAAATTAGACTTAAATGAAAAGGAATTATATGTTAAAAACATGAGTTTTTTTATTGGTGTAGGTGTGGCATGAGTATATCAACCCTACCCTACATTATTTATAATTTTTTGAGTCACTAGTTATAACATGCCAGATATTTATAGAATAACACATTTTCATATCTATCAATATTTTTGAATGTATTGTTAATTTTATTTAAAAGGGGACCCTATATATGATAGAGTGCCCAACAAGAAACAACATGTTTCTGTAAAATCTTATATTGCACACAACACTGAGTATATTGAAAAATAATACAACAATAATATTATTATTTTAAATGGTAGTTGACACCTAGTCATTGTATTAGTGAAAATGAACAGAATTAACTATATTATTTTTTTACATATTTTTTAAAATTTTTACATTTATACAATAAATTTTAGAGGCTTAAAATGATAATGAATTTAATTTTAAGCATAAAATAGTCTAATATTTTTAAATGGTTGTTTTACTGCCATTTGATGGTGAACAATTTTATAAAATCATTTTTGTCACATTAATATTTTATATTTGATAAAATAATCTTCTTGTTTATAATCTGGACATCAAAATTTACTTTGGTTGAAATTTTGGTATTTTTATTATAAAATCCTTATTTTTATGAATAGTGAGAAATATTTCATTTTAATTCAAAACCTTCTTTTCATATAATTTATTTATATAATTATATTGTCCTTTTAATTGGTTTTAAAGTCTAATTGGATTAGGTTTTTATTATTCAATCCTATTTTTGTAATTTTATGTGATTTCACATTTAAATTGGACTAAAACACATGTTAATCATTTGATAGTTTTTACTTCTAAAAAACTTGTTTTATGGTTTTGACCATGAGAATTAATTTTAAATTAATTTCTTCTAATTATGTGTTTTGAATATGAAAAAGTGGATTCCATATTTGTAATCATAGGTTCCAAATTATGTAAAAATGTAACTTTTATTTTTGGACATTATGAAAAGTAACATCAATAATTATTTTTATTTACCATGGTTAAATGGTAAATCAGGTAAATAATGGTAAAAATAATAAATTTATAATAATATAAAACTACTATAACACAATTACTAATCCTATTGTAAGAGATATTTCTGACCATGACCATCCTTGGGCTGAATTTGGGACCCCACGGAGCCACTTGGTTGTGGTAATGACCTTTTACAATATTTAATTTAAAGAAAATGGAAATATAACATAAACATGTATCTTCAAACTAAAAAAATTTTAATTTGGTATATATAAATTATATCTTAGACAATAAATACTAATTATAAAGATAAAAACATTTTCAACATCATGTTATTTTATTTTATTATTTTTGGACATTTAATAAATATATATATTTATGACACAATGATGATGCAACGAAAACCTTATTAATGAAATATTCAAATAAATGATATTATAAATATTACAATTAATATAATTTTAACATTTAGATTCCATAAAATAATTTTTTGGATGAAATTGAAATTATAGGTATGAGTTAATGCCTTTGGTTTGAAGGAATCTAGTTTTCATGACTTTAACAAAAATAAATTTCTAAATAGTGTCAAAATTGACATAAATGAGTTTTTAAAACAAATACTTTTTTATTAAATGATATAATAGTAAAAAAAATATATGATTGGACAAATAATTTATATAATGTTAAAATTTTCATTAATGATCCACTTTTTATTCTCTTGGAATTTTATAGTAACTATAGTAACCATATATCATTGAAATACAATAAGACATGGTAAGAGTTAATGCTTTTATCTAAGGGTGAAAGGTAAGAGATAAGGTTAATTTTGTGACATAAACTTGTCTAAAAACTGTTGGTTGAGAGGATTCTGACCCATCCTCATATTATACTCTATATTTATCACTTTTAAACTATTATAATTCTAAAATCAATTTATAAAAATATGATATTCCCAAACATTCCGAAAGTGCCACTCCTCTCTATTATAAAAGGCCATCACCTCTACCCACTTACTCATACCTCTAAATCCTCTTGGCTCATAAAAATTCTCCACATATAATATACCAACATCCCTACCTTACTCTTATAATCCTTAACTTGAAAATAAGTCTATTCAAATATGCCTTTTGGCTAAAATCAAAAGGAGTTACCCGATTTAGAGGTAACATCTTCTCTCAAACTCCTTTCATTTATTTTCCTCATACAACCCCCAAACTGAACTTTGATCAAATATTTTATAAAAAACCAGTATCTTAAATATAATATTATGTTTTTAGGGTAAGGTTTCAACCTACACTTACACACACCTCCATCTAATGGATATAGAACATATTGTTTCTTTTTAAGTAAAACTCCTACCTCACGAAATGATGATTGTTCAATTTTCTCCTACCACCTCTCATGGTTTCCATTACGATGGAACTAAATTTATAAATAATATATATTATATTTATATTTTCTATATTCCTATTTATATTTTATTTAAAAAATACATTTATTCTCTCCATAGTGTTTAAATACGATAATTTAATTTGAGGAAGTGGGGCTACCACCCCCACAAAGCGATACAACTCATTCATACCATACATGGAACATATAAAAGATGTATTTAATGAAAATATATAACATATATAACATAGATATTTTACTATAATTATAATATACCTATGTATCTTTTATTTTTATCCCATTAATATAAAAATATGAAAGTATCATCCATGCGTACGTATGGTCTACCATCTCTATGAACGGTGCAATTACTTTCTTATCTATAAATGTTATAGACTATTATAAATATATATATATTGGATATAAATTATATTTAAAAAAATAATATTATTATGGATATAATGGACTTATGACCACATTTATAATTTTCATCAAAACAAGTTTATTTTTACTCAAATATTGAACATCGAAAAAATGTCTGATATGAACTCATATAATTAACTAATTTCTATAACATGGAAAAAAGTGATATAAAATGAACAATAAAATATATAAAGTATATAAAGTAAGTATAAAATATCCTAATTATATTATTCATGAAATTGAACAAAGAAAGCGACATGTCCGACTCAAGGTAATGGACTTCATCTCAATCTCCTTTCATTGATGAATTTTTTTGAAAATATGCACCTTTAATCTTTCATAAGTGTATATATAACCACTATGACATTTCATAACCATATTTTATCTAGAATAATGTAATTTATTAAATCATGTAGATTAATTTTTAAATGTTCAAAGTGGTATTTGACACCTTGAATATTTAAATATTTAATTATCATATCTTTTTCTTCCTGATATTAAGTTAGATATTTATTTTTTTGGGTATAAAAGGAATATACCATAAATTTTATACCAATATTGAATTTCATTCAATGTTTTCAAGAGGAATATTTTTATGTAAATTGTTTTACATTCTTTACAAAATAATAAAAGGAATATTTTTTAATGTATACGACGGCAACAAATTCTCCGCCGCCATAACTTTTATTTGATATTCGGATTCCTCTATAAGCCTCAATGTCTTTTAAAATGTAAAGAAATCATTTATTCCATTATTTGGGTATCTTGGTATTGAAATTGGGGTATAAAATGGACATGGTATTTTTATACAGAAATCTTTTTCATATGGGATTATAAGATGCTTTCAAAAAAGGGGTTTTGTGATGAATGTGTTTTATTCATGAAATGGTTCATAAGAATCATATAAAAATGGTGATCCCTATATATATTATATGATGTGTTGAGCCTAATTATAGCTCATTATTGAGCATGATATAGCTTATTTGATTGTTTGAGCCCCATTATTGGTCACGGGTGAGCCCAACACAACTTATACGAAGGGTTGATCCCCATTATAGCTCACAGTTGAGCCCGATATAACTTATACAAAGGGTGATCCACATTATAGATATCTAATTTGGAAGTCCACCATATTTTTATTCTAATTGGAAGATGTTTGAAAGGGTTTTATTTATATGATTCTCTAAGTCATATAAAAGAGTTTTAGTTGCTTGCAATTGGTTTTAGTGTTTTTCATTGAGAGGAAAGTTTGAGTGTAATTCATTTGAAAATGTTTTGTTTAATCTGCTCAAAGAACATTCAATGGTTTATCAGGTTTTAACTAGACTACTTTTTTTATTTATTTTTATGTCCCTTAATGAGTTTTTTTGTTCTCATCCCATGTTTTTAATGTTTTCACTGGATTTAAGGGAGATTATAGTCAAGGATGGAATCAATGAAAAATTATATTGATTAAACATGAAGAAAAAAAACATGTTTGTTTTTAAAAGTTTTTTATGTTTTGGAAGAAATAGATACTGTTGGAAGTGTCCACTTTTTATTTCAATATTTTTTTTGTAATAGTTATGGCCTAATTCTTTAAATCTCTAAACCTAAAAAGATCCTCAATGTTACATCTTGACTTAACTAAGGATTATGTAACGTTTAAGTATGGGGCCTTATAGTTTGTATCAAAGGCCATATTAGATAACATTACAGGTTAAGATAGTTTTAATTACTTTCTTTTATAGGATTTTACGTTATAATTAAGTTGATAGGATGTAGAAATTTAATATTACCTTGTTTCTTCATCTAAACTATGTATTCTCAGAATGGTTTTCCATAGAGGAAATAGGAAAACTGTAAAGTGATGGAATCGAGAGGAAAACAACCTTTAAAATAAACAACATGAGGTGGTGAGAATTTGAAATGAATAGTTTGTTGTAGTGATGGATTAGTTGACTCAAGCTAGAAACTGTAGTGGTGTACATGCATGAGATCATCCTGATCAACCACAGAAGAATATATTATCAGTGGAGCATTTTACAATCAATATCCCTCATCATTAAATAGATTATCTAACCTAGTGGTAGATGAAGTATATATCAATACCTTATAATCAATAATTGAATTCATGGGATGTTCAAAACAACAAAAGGTAACTCTTTCCATCTATATTATTGTAGGTGAAGTTGATCGATGGTGTTTATTAGTTAAAAATACTAGAGTGAAAAATGGTCTTCATTATATAGAATGGGAAGAATTTAAGGATATTTTCCTTATGAAATATTTCTCTAAGGTTGTTTGAATCAGGATGGATAAATGATTCATAGAATTAAAGAAAAATGATGGTGATTCAGTTACTGCATGTGAATCTAACTTTAAAATATTAGCTAGGTATGTTCATATTTTATTCAAGACATTGACAGTAAAATTAATAGATTTTACATAGGATTGAAACCATATATACGAAGAGCATTAACCTCCCAAGAATTTAAGAGTAATGGAAAATTGTTTAGTTGTGATGAGAATGTTGAAATAGAGTTTTCTGAAAATTCTGTTAAAAAATATGATAAGAGTAAGAAACTATAAAGGTTCTAGGAAATGGATAAGAAACCAGGTATGAATTCTGGAGGTAAATCCAATTTTTTTTTCGAATTATGGTAAAATAAAATTTGAGGAATGTATGTCTGGATATGGAAAGTTCTACCAATTTGGTAAGTTTTTTCACAATTTTTGTGACTACAATAAAAAGGGTCCTAGACAATCCAATAATGTGATATCAGATAGCCATTCTACAGTAAGACTCTTTAGCTACAATGAGTTGGGACATTATGAAAAAAAATTTCTGAAGTTAATTACATTGGGAGGAAATTAGAAAGACTGGAAACAAAATGGTTTGGGAAAATATTTTGTTGTTACTACAGTTGATTTTTGAGACATTTGGTGAAGTGATGGAATCTCTTGAGAGTCTAGTATTTTTCAAAGGATAACCATAAGTCCAAGGTTGTAGAGGAACATTTTGAGGTTTTTTGTGATGTGATAACAAGTTGTTAAGGAACTTTCTTGGAGTTGTTTTGTGGGGTTATGTTTATGTATGGAATTTTTTGGGGAATTATGCCTTTACTTTTGGGAGTTAGTTTTTAGATATTGATATCCTTTATGGTTTTTGTGATCTTTTATACTTAAGGTTATTCTTAGGGATTTACATCATATTCTAATAATATTATGAGGATGAAATTGTGATTATAAAATATAAATAAATCAAGTAATTATGTTTCCTTAAGTTATTATTCTAGAAAGTAAATTAATTCTCAACTCTATCAAATTGATCATAAAAAGGCATTATTCATTTATATTTCTAAATGGTATTTTCACCCATGACATAATTATGGTTTTGTAATCGATAACCTTCCAATTACTATGTTCTATATCACTCTCTATTAGTCTTTGAGAGTTAGTTTTGTCATTCATGCCCATGGTTTCCTACAGGGAACCCTAGAAAATGGTATTTTAGGTGACCTTTGTAATTCAATTTCTTTATTTTAAATTTACAGTTTTATTAAAACTATTTTTTCGATGTGAGATTTTCAATGATGTTTCCTAGAACAATTTTAAAATTGCGAGGACACAATTTCTAAAATAAGGGAATGATGTAATATCCCAGGTATTTATAGAATAATACATTTTCAAATATATTAATATTTTCGAATTTAATAGTAATTTTAGTTTAATTGGACACTATGTATGATAGCTTACCCGACACACAACTACAGGTTTCTCTAAAATCTTACATTTCACACAACACTGAGTTATACTGAAAAATAATTCAACAATAATAGTATTATTTTACATGGCAGTTAATGCATAGTCATTGTATAGGTGGGAATGAACAGAATTAACTATATTATGATTTTACATATTTTTTAAATGGTTTTACATTTATACAATGAATTTTGGAGGCTTAAAATTAGAATGAATCCAACATTAAGAATAAAATGTTCTAATATTTTTAAAAAGTCATTTTATCACCGTTTGATGGTGAACCATTTTTCAAAATAGTTTTTGTCACTTTTATATATTCTATTTGATAAAATAAACTTCTTCTTTAGAATAAAGGCTTCAAAATTTTATTCTATTGAAATTATGGTATTTTTTGATCAAATCTATATTTTTATGAATAGTGAAAAATAAAACATTTTAATTTAAAAATACTATTTCATCTAATTTATTTATATAATTATATTGTCCTTTAAATTTGTTTTAATGTTTAATTGGATTATGTTTTCATCATTTAATACAATTATGGTTATTAGAAGTAATTTCACATTTAAATTGGATATAAACACATGTCAATCTTTGGGTAGTTTTTACTTCTTAAAAACCTGTTTTCTAGCCCTTAAAACATGAATTAAATTTCAATTAATTTCTGCTAATTATGTGTTATAAATTTAGAAAAGTGGATTCCATATTTGGAGTCAGAAGGTCTAGATTATTTATATAGGTAGATTTTATTTTTGGACATTATGAATAGTAACTTTAGTAATTATTTTTATTTACCATGGTTAAAGGATAAATCAGGTAAATAAGGTTTTAAAAATAATAATATAATAATATAACACTACACTAACACATGTTATAATCCTATTGGATGAGATATTTCTAACCATGACCATCCTTGGGCCTACTTTAGGATCCCCATAGAGCGACTTGGGTGTGATAATGACCTTTTATAGTATTTAATTTAAAGAAAAGGGAAATATAACATAAACACGTCTCTCCTCACTAAAAAAAATCTAATTTTGTTTATATAAATGATATCTTAGACTATGAATAGTAATTATAAATATAAAAATATTTCTTGTATCATGGTATTTTATTTATAATGTTTAGACATTAAATAAATAAATATATTTATGACACAATGATGATACAACAATTACTTTATTAACGAAATATTCAAATAAATGATATTTTAAATATTAAAATAAATGTAATTTGAATATTTTTATGTCATAAATGAATTTTTTGGATGAAATTAACATGTGATGGATGATTTAAAGGCTTTTTTTCAAATTAATATAGTTATTATGACTTTAACAGAAATCCATTTTTAAATAGTGTCAAAATTGACATAATTAAGTTCAAAAAGAACAATTTTATTAAATGATATAGTAGTCCTAAAAAATATGATTTGGAAAAATGACTTATATAATATCAAAAATTTCATTAAAGATACACTTGTGTTCCTCTTTGAATTTTATAGTAACTATAGTAACAATATATTATGGAAATACGATAAGATATTTTAAGGGTTAATATTGTTAACTAAGGGTTAAATCTAAAAGATAAGGTTAATTTTGTGACCTAAACTTGTCTAAAACATATTATTTGATAGTATTTCAACCCATACTAATAATATCATTTAATTTTATCACTTTTTAACTATTATTATACTAAAATAAATTTATAATAGAATGATATTTCAAGACTTTCCTAAAGTGCCCCTCCTCCCAATTATAAAAGGCCAACACCTCTACCCACTTAATAACACCTATCAAGACCATTAGATCATCCTAATTATGATAAAATAATATCCCAACATCCTTAACTTACATTTAAAATTTTTACCTCGGGAATAAGGCAATTCAATAAATCCTTTTGGGTAAAATCAAAAGGAGTTACCTGATTGAGAGGTAACGTCTTCTCTCTAGCTCCTTTCATTAATTTTCCTCATCCAACCAAAAAACCAATATTTATTACATTATATTATAGAAAAACCTGTATAATAAATATTCTATTATTTTTTTATGATAATGTTTTTACCTACACTCACACACACCTCCATCTAATGGATATAGAACATATTGTTTCTGTGTACGGTGAACTATTGCCTCGTGAAATGATGATTGTTCAATTTTCTCCTTCCACCTATCATGGTATCCATTATGATTGAAATATATTTATATATTATATATATTATATTTATATTGCCTCTATGATTCTGTATTTTTCATTTACAACCTACCTTTATGGTTTCCATTGTGTGTAAATACGATAATTTCATTTGTGGAAGTTTGGACTACCGCCCCCTGAATGTGATATAACTCATTCATGAAATACATAGAATGTATAAAGGATGGTGTTAAAAAACTTATGTAACATATATTACATAGATATTATAATGTAATTATAATATACCTATGTATCTTTTATTTTTATTCTATTAATATAACAATGAAATGAAAGTAGCATTCATGCATACGTACGACCTACCATCTCCATGAACACTGCATTTAATTTATTATCTCCAAATGTTATGGACTGTTATAAATACATATATACTAGATATATATGATATTTAAATAATTAATAATATTTTTGAGGTAATGGAATTATGACCACATGGATAATTTTCATCAAAACAAGTTCATTTTGCACTCAAATATCGAAGATCAACAAAACGTCACATATGAACTCAAATAATTAACTAATTGCTATAACATGGTAATAAGTGATATAAAATGAATTATAAACATTAAAAAGGTTTTTATATAATTATAAATAATCCTATATTTATTTTTCAAGAAATTAAACAACGAACGAGACAAATCGGACTTAGGGTAAGGGACTTCATCTCAATCTACTTTCATTAAGTCATTTCATGATAATATGATCCTTTAATTTTTTATATGGTGTATATACAGAAAATATTACATTTAATAACAATTTTTTATTAATATTAATTTTATTTATTAAATCATGGAGATTATTATTTAAATTTTCAAAGTGTAATGAGACACCTTGAATATTTAATTATTTTATTATCAGATCTTTTACTTCTTGGTTTTAAATTACATATTCATTTATATGGGTATAAAAGGATAATACATGAAATTTTATGTCAATATTTAATTTAATTAAATGTTTGAATAATGAATATTTTTATATGAATCATTTTATTTTCATTAAAAAATGACAAAACAATGTTTTTTAACATATATAGTGACAATGGCTACTTTGCTGCTGTAACCATTATTTAATATTTTTATTCCTCTATAATCCTTAATTTATTTTAAAATTAAAATAATTACCTTATTCCTTTAATTTTATATCATGGTATTGAAAATAGGTTCTTAAATGAAATGTAAGTTTAATACAAAAATGTTTTTTATATGGCATTAGGATAAGCTTTCAAAAAAGGGGTTTTAGGATGTACTAGTTTTTTACATGAAATGCCACATAAGAATTATATAAAATATGTGAGCTCTATATTTCTTATATGAAGGGTTGATCCCCATTACAGCTCATAAGTTAGCCCGGAACAACTTATACGAAAGTTTTATCCCCATTATAGCTCACAGGTGATCTCGATATAGCTTATCCCAAGGGTCATAGCCATTATAGATCTCTAATTTGGAATTCAACCACATGGTTATTCCAATTGGCAGATATTTGAAATGGTTTTATGTATATGATTCTATAATTAACTAAAATTAGTTTTAATTGTTTGATTTTGGTTTTAGTTTTTTTTCATTGAGAAAGACTTATGAGTGTTATTCATGTGAAAATGTTTTGTTTCATCTATTCAAAGAACATTGAATGGCTTATCATGTTTTAACTAGACTAATGGTTTTTCTTCATTTCTATGTCCCATAATGATATTTTTGTTCTCAACCCATGTTTTTAAATGTTTTTACATGATTTAATGGAGAATAGAGTCATGTATAGAATCAAGGAAAAGTTATAATGATTAAACATGAAAAGAAACCATGATTCTTTTTAAAGTTTTTATGTTATGGATGAAATGGATAATGTTGGAAGTTTTCACATTGTACTTTTATTTTTTTGTTATGTAATAGTTATGGCCTAATTATCTAAAGTAATAAACCTAAAAAAATCCTCAATGTGAATTATTAACTTAACTCAAGAATATGTAATGTTTAAGGTTAGGGCCTTATACTGGTGGTGATAGTGACTTCCCATTATTGAATAGTTTTGGGTATTTATAAGAATATCACTCCTTATCAATCATAAAAGGGAACTTCCTCTTCTCATTTCTTTACACATATAAAACCTTTAGTTCTACGTAAAACTTCCATAATCTATCCGCAAAATCCTTATCCATGTTTTAGAGCTTATTTTCTTCCTAAAAGAGAAATATTATGATCCTTAATCAGATATCTAAAGGAGGTTATTCTAAGAGAAGGATATGTGAACGTGTACGAAGGATATTGAAACATAATGTAAGGGATTTTCATCTCTCATTTATTTCCATGGGAAAAATGACTTATACACCCCTTTTTTATTTTTTGTGGTGTTTATACATCCAATGAATTTATTTTATGATCCTTATCATGATAATTATGGGTTATACAAATATATACAATGTGCTTTCATTCATGGTTCATACTATTCAAAAGATACCATAGTGTTGAAGTTTTAATGTTAAAATCTCATTATTTAATAGGGTTGTTTATGATATTCTTTCAATGATGATATATTATATTCTACATCTTATGAAAGTTATGTTTTTTCTTATCACTTTTTTATTTATGTAAAATACAAGTTTTCATTCCATATTCCACTCTTAAAATATTAAAGTTACAAAAATAATTTTTATGAAAATACATTTTTATTTCTTTTATTAGTGAAAACTAATTTTTTGTCCATATCCATGATTTATAAAAAAATTTAAATAATGTTTTCTATATTATGAAATGATTATTTAAATAAAATTTTCACCAATTTTTAAATTTTTACAAAATGGATTAAAAGGAATCTTCAAGAAGTTTTTGAAACAGATCCCTTTTGGGTTTTACAAAAATATAGAAGGAATAATTATTTTAACATATATTACATGAATTTAATTTTAAAATATCTTGACAGATCAATGATTTAAATTTTATTTTATTTTTTAAGGTTAATTTCGAAGAAAAGAATTTTTGATAATTTTGTATGAATTATTTGTTTTTGAAAAGTGATTTTCAAAGTCAAAAGACTATTATCATCAAGAAATGTCCCATGTGATATTTCAAAATAATATTACATCTAGGATAACAACCATTGATGTTAATCATTATTTATTGTGAATATGATATAATGATATAATTATTATTCTATATTTTAATTGGTTATGATTATGATGGTGAAATGTTTATGAAACTCATTCCTTTTCCATGGATTATGACATGATGAAATGTTTATTAATCCAATTTCTTTTCATGGGTTATAATATTGTGAGTGTTTTATTATAATTTATAACACATATGTATGTATTTAATTATATATTGGGTGGGACCTATATCTCCCTCCGGTGCATTTTTTAATGATGGATAACTCGTGAGTTAATTATGTTATGTGTGAACCGCATTTTATGTGAAAAATATTATGCATGTACTTTCTTTCATGTCCTTAAGGTTATTTATGGTCCTTATTTAATATCTATAATATTATTAATTCAAATAAATTCATGTCCATAATTTCATTTGTGTAATTTTTTTCATATCCATAATTTTATGTGAGGGATTGATTGCATTTACATAACATAATTAGTTAACCTGTCTCTATTTAGACATGATTAAAATATTATAAATTTATGTATATTTAAAGAATCTATGTCATATGAAAATGTTAGTCTCTCATGAATTATTTTCTTTGATTCATATATGATTCATTTCTTATGAACTACCACTATTAATTCCCTATAATAAGTTTGTAATCTATGGTACATAGGGTATGATTTTTAAATGTTATGATAATGTTCTCATACCATTATTCTCATGTAATTATTATGTGATCATTGATGTCTCTCATTTTTACCCTTATTAAGCATAAGATATCACCATTTATTATGATTCCTTCCCCAATTAATTAATAATGTTTTTATGTATGATAAGTTTATTAAGTGTGTTATTTACGAAGAGCATAGTTGGAGAAGATGTAGTTCACATGTGAACAAATTTTCTATGTATCCACGTTTCAAAAGGAACTATACCTAAATGATTATTGTATATATTTTTATGTTATATAATGAATATTTGAAAATAAATATATAATATAAATGAATTAAAATTTTTATCTCAATATATATGGTATGTGTATACTTTTTTAGACCATGAAAAACAACCGTGAAACATCATATTTCTTCAAAATTTTACTCAAAAGGAAGTAATTATCCAAAATAAATCCATAAATACTTAATAAAAAATACAAACACTCAAATAAAGACTAAAAATTTCAAAATAAACTAAAATATAAGATTTAATTGGAGACATAATCATCCCATACTTCCCTATAAACTCACGCATTGTCCTGATGGTTGGTTTGTAGGGATCTACTAATGAACTACCTCTTGATTATAGACAATCCTATATCATATCTAAAACAAATCCCAAAATAATATCCTAGATATGATATGATTTTTTCATGAACTAACCTAGACTACCCTAGTCTTTGATACTATATTTTTCCCATGACATGGCCCAAAGGACATTCTTAATCCTCATGGCCTTGAAAATACTATTTGGAATCAAATTAAACTTTGATGGGGATGATTCTTCCTAATTCCAAACATAAATAAATAATAAAATTCCGACCATAAATGAAATATTACTATTATATACATTTTATGAAAATACAACAGAATAAATAATTTCCAAAAATAAAACACAACCAAATAAAGCATAAAGAAAATAAACATCACACATAATAATAAACCCAAAAAAATAAATAGATCCAACATATCCCAACATTATTATAAATCTTAACAAAAATAAAAGTCAAAGAGATTTATAAGAAAATAAATAAGATATGGTTGATTTAATAGATGACTAACACATAAAAATAAAAATATTAAGCTATAACTATCCATCTCTATGAAAAAATGAATAATCCTCGCTAACCACCACAACCAACTCAGGTCAAAAATAATTCTGCTACATCCAAATGGAGAATTATCTAACCCATAATGTAATAGGAATGTGAAATATCTAACCATTTGGTTTCCTCCCCACACCCCATTAATAACCATTTAAAAATAAAACTATTCATTCTAGTTTGAAATATAGTTTTTTCAGTTTCTCTTAAAACAAGTATTAAATTACATTCTTAAAAAATATCCATCTTATGTGTGAACATAAATCCCATTATAAAATGAATACTCCATGACCTTATATAAAAATTTGTATACTTAAAATAGAGGATATTATTTTTATAATATACAGTGAAGATAACCTTATGAATGGGAGTAAATACAAACACCACTCTTAAAAGGATGAATGAAATAATTTTAAATCTAAAACATAAAATATCACAATCAATCAATATACTTAAAAAATAAACTAAACAATAATTTGAGCCTACTATCCATGGGTACAAACTATAATAAAGCTAAAATTACATCAATAAGGAGAAAAATACACATGATATAGACAACCCTTCTTAACACTCGATTTTACCATACCTAGACTGACCGAGGGTTAAATCCATTTAGTTGGATAATGAATAAAATATAGGCCAATCTCAAGAGAGTGATCATAAACTAGTTTAGAATGTATCCCTATATTTCTTATCCAATAACACACAACTTCCCATGACATTTAAATGGATGTGGTGCAAACACGTCATCTAATACAAATGTAATGTTTTCAATGAATAGTAAAAACTAACACTAACCTTCAAAATCTCATCATAGAAATATAACCTTTATTAAGGATATTAAAATAATATAAATAATCTCCCATGGGGTAATCAGGACACAATAATACTACATTTACCACATTCATAAGCATTCCACAATAAATAATGGTATAGGTTTCAAGGTTCATCATCATTATAAAACTACTTTTAGAAAGTTCCTACCATGCCTAATGATTTACTATTTGAGATAATGTTATAAAAATATAAATTAAGAACAAATAACATCAAAACCCATGAAGTATCTCACAAAATTTAGGAAAAATAAACAAATTTTTCAATGAACCATAACACTCTATTTTTTTCACTAGTAAACATTAAATGATTAATTTAAAAAACATCCATTACCAGTTTGGGAAATAAATTTAATGATCCAACCATGTATGTCAACAAATACCTTGTGTACATGGTATTTGGAATATATAAATGATCATAAATGTTTTAAGGTAAATCCAAATAATTTTAGTAAAATTGTAAACCAATATCTCTTTTTTTAACAAAAACCGTTAGATACTCTTGATTACAATCATATAATACTGAAATCACATATTATAAATCAACAAGAATTTATGGTACAAATATTAAAGGATTAATAATAGACAATACTACATCAATCATGATAATATCACTAAGAATGGAACTATTCCTCCATAATATAGAAGAATAATTCCTTGAAAATCCAAAAGTAAACTTAAATCAAATAATCCTTTAAAATAAATTCTCTATAAGAAAAATCATAGGTTCATAAGATCAAAATAGGGTAAGAGACAATGAGAATAAGAAGAAAAATATTAGGGGAGAGGGTTAAAACTAATTTACATTGAATAATCTTCAGTACAAAATGAATAATCCATGTAGAATACCCAAGAGGAAAGGAAAACTAGAGTGGAGTGGAACCAAGAGTCAAAAGAGTCAAATTGGGGGTGAAGGAGATACACTAATCCTTTTATTCAAATGAGGGATAATAGTAAATTCCCATTACTAATCAAATGGGGTAGACCACATGGTCTTATAAACTATGTTTCCCTCACTAACTAACAATGTAAACACCACAAAATTTGTCCACATGGGTTAACTAACCGTGATATTACAATGTAAGAGGCATTAGATTCACCCAAGTGGCTGTATAATTTTGGTTGTATGGTTTGTCCAATGACACACTGAAAGTGTTAGAAACTAAGAAATTTTTTATAATAATTTCATGTTTAAGTTACATGGTATATACTAACTATTAACCACCCGATCAACATACCCCAGATCCCTATTCTCCCAAGTTCAAATAAACTCAACCCAAAACCCAATGATAGATATAAAAATTGATAAATGAATAAAATATCAATGAAAATATAGTTAGGGTGTGAGAATTATCACCACCATAACACTTTATAACCTTATAAAGACTAAAGAGATTCATTGGATCAAGGAAAAACAAGTGTTTATGATTCTCATAAAAAATATGATTCATGAGACTGGTAACAAGGATGGAACTTAAGATTTAAAATGACATGAATATAGAGAATACAAAGACATCCAACTTCTTGATATAAATATCACCATAATGACTCTAGATTTGATCATAAAAATATTTTAAAATAATAAATCAATTATTTACAAAATAAAATGGTGATTTTATTAAATAAAACCTCATAATCCAAGGAACATAGTTACCTAATAATAGATAAGAAAAATAAATTATTTAATGTTTCATTTAAATTATCATAATTTTCCAAGACACAATGAATGGTAAATAACCAACAATAATCCTTCAGAATGATTAGGGTTTGGGAAATTCAAAATATTAGTCTAGAAACACAACACAACCATTTTATCAAGATGTATAAAAATACACAGTAAGAATAAGGAAATAATAATTCTACCTGATAAATTTGTTACATATAGTTAAAGTATGATGGTCTCCCAACCATACTAATAATTCTCTAGAAACCTCAATTGTAATACGAAAACTTCTCCTAAAACTAATAAAATTCAAAGGCCTCAAGTACAGAAGAGAAATTATATTAGAAGTACAATGAACTATTTTGGGTACCATCTATATGAGATCCATCCATGATATAAAAAATACCCAAACATCATTGTCATGATTTAATGTCAACCTCAATGCATCGTTACCGTAATTAGTTTTCAACTAATCTAGATTCATCATCACCCAAAAAAATAAAAATCTAGATAAAATTAGATAGAAGGATATAAAATACGCAATGGAATTACTAAAAATGTTACCACCTCAACATTAGGTTCAACATATTGAACATGAGGATCCTGTGAAGGGGATAATCTAGTTCCACTTATCTTACACACAACTCTTCTATATAACTTCTACATATGACCCCTAAAAAATCCATAGTAGGTCTTAGTATTTTTCTAACATGAATGACTCATATTCACTAACATACCACCTTAATAACACACCAATTTCTTACTTCAATAAGTTACCGATTTGATGAAACATGATGGTCTTTTAACACTTCCACCCATTTATCCATTTTTAGCTTGCTCCCTCATTTCTCTATTGGATCCTCCTCTACCAACATTGGGGATAAGGGAAGCATTTTCCATCTTTATAATTACATCCATTATAGCCACTAATAAAATTAATAACTTCGCAATTCTTTATAGGAGTCACGAATAAGTGAGTAAACTAATAAAAAGAGATATTTGAAAAGTCATCATTAGAAATAATGAGATTTCAAGGGACCATCCATAGCTAGATCATGGTGATAGAAAACCACTTTATTATAAAAACATGAATACTCTAATACTGATAGAGAATCTTGGTGTATTCCATAAAATACCATTTTTTATTGGTATGTTTGTATCATTAGGGAATTATTACTATATAATAAAGAATTTAATTACTTCCCATTAATGGTTCTTATCATTTGGATAATGTACTTCCATCACATCAAGATCAGTTCTTCTTTCATGAAGGTTGTGAAACTAAGTTTGAGAGGCGTGGGAAGATCATGTAGGATGAGGATCATCTCAAGATTACAGAAACATTCATCCAATTCCTTGTAAATATGTTCTCAGGGATGTGAAGAGTATTTTAACAATCATATATATTTCTTATGATAGGATATAAGATAAATACATCTATACTCTAAAATTCGAAAAATTAGAAAAATATACTGAGATATTCCTCAGTAAACTAGATGATATACTAGTGTAGACGCACATAGTTATCCCTATAAATAATCTATAAGATTTGGTGGGGTAACACTCTAAAAAGTATGAAATTTAATTAATACAATACAAAAATCCAAAACATCATGAAACTAAATACAAACATACTAATAAATAAAAAATATCAAAATAATGTCCCCTTTAAACCTAATAGATTCAATTTAAAATTTATTTTGAAAAAATTTTCATTCTATTTAAATCACCCCTTTAAATACATTTTACAATTTACAAGGAATATAATCTTAATATTCATACGTCCAAAAATATCACATTAAGAAAAATTGCATTTTATAATCATTTAAAATATCAGATAAATTTTCGTGCAGCATACTTGTAAAAAGTAATGACATAAAACTATTTATATGATCCTAATAAATTTAATTTTCTTAAAATCCAAAAAAATATATTAATATTTTTCTGAACCTCAAATTTTTAATATATAACATAGTTTTCTATAGAATAAGGATCAAAAAAATTATTGAAAAAATTCCTCAATTTTTGAAATTATGTCTCTTATTATAAAAACATAAAAAGAATTATTCATAATATTTAAATCAATATGATTGAAAATTTATAAAAATAAATAAAGAAAATTTCAAATAACTTAATAATAATTACACAAGGGAATATAATAACCTAAAACCCTTAAGGAACCAAAATTAAAAAAATTCGGAATTATTCATATTATGGATGGTTTAGAAACACAGTCCAAAAAACCATTTGAATTATATCAGGAGATATATATATTGGTCTTTATAGACTTCTAATTGTTTTCAAAACCCTACATAGTAACCATGAAACCCCATATTGCCACCCAATTTCACTCAAAATCAATGAATTCATCAAATTTAACCAATAAATCCATAATAAAAAAAATATAAATGCAAAAAATAATGATATTAAATATGTTATGTGATTGAATTGGAAACATAATAATCCTAAAGAGACAATATAACTCAACAACTATTAGATACCTGAGTAATCATGCAACATGACCCATAGGGCATTCTCGATACCCAGATGAAGGAAACTAGTACTAGGAATAAAATTTCACTCTGATGGAAATGATGTTTCTTGATAGAAAACATAAATAGAAAAGGAAATTCCACTCAAAAAACCAATATGGTTATTCCATAAATCATATGGCTATAAAAAATTATTAAATTTTAAAATAGTAATGGACAACCAAAATAAATCGTAACAAAAATAATTGTTACATGTAATAATAAACTAGAACCAATAAATATATCCAACATATCCTATAATCAATATAAATAATAGAATGATTTTAAGGTAAAATGGTTCAAAAGTAAGGAATAATACTAAGTTTTGTTTAATAGATAATCCATACAAAAAGAAGCTATAACTATCCATCTATATGTGCAACTAAAGCATATTCACTAACTTCCACCACTAATCCTGATCCAAGAGCATCCACTACATCAAAGAAGAACATCCTACAACCTATAGTGTAATATGAAAGAGAAAAATATTCCTAGTAGGTATCCTTCCCACACCCCATGCATAAACATTTATAAATAAAACCACTCATGTAAGATAGAAATACATATAAAAATTTTTTATATTCATTTAAAACAATTATTAAATAAATTTCCTTGAAAAGTATTCCTCTTAGGTGCAATAATAAATACCATTTCTAAATGAACAAAAATAACCATTTTTATAAACAAAATGAATTTTCTAAAGTAGAGGATAACATTTTTTATAAAATTATAGATATCCATGTGTAGGGAAATAAATAAAAACACTACTCTAGTAAGAATGAATGAAACAATTTAAAAACAAGAAATAAAAAATCTCAATAAATATTTAATGTTATAATGACATGACATGCATTTCGTTAACCTAGGATCCTTGTAGATAACATATAATAAGGATAAAATACCATCAGTAATGAGGGATTGTCCCTATATATCAGAAAAAATATATAACACTTAGTTTTACCCCACCCAACCTGACCAAGGGAAAAATATCACCTGAAGAAAAATGTCTAAACTCATGTCCAGTTTCTAGATAATGAAAAAAAACTAGTGAAAAATGTGCCCCTATATTTATTTCTTAGTTACTTATTAATTAACATGACATTCAAATGAATGTGATAAAAACATACATTCAAATAAAATGTAATGATATCATTAAAGAAGAAATAATCACCATAAACTCTGAATATCCATCATTGAAATAACCCCCTTTTCATAGATGGTTAAATAATTTTAACATTCACCCATGGGGTAATCATAAATAAATATTTTGAAATTTTCCATATTAATAAACTATCCATAATACTGAAAGAGGTATTCTTCAAGGGTCAATATATATTTTAGTTTTAAAAAATAATGATTGGGCCTCCTGATTTATCAATTGAGACCAACTTATAAAAATCTATTTCAAAAAACCTTGTATAGACACCTGAAGTTTATCAGGTAATTAAAGAATCACAAAAAAAATATATTTTTTAAAATCACAAAAAAAACTGATAGCTACTGTAGTAATCTATTTTATATTAATTTAGAAATAAAAAAACCCTTTATTGTTTAGGGGACTAAATTTAATGAACCAACCGGGAATATAAAAAAATCTATAGTGTACATAGCCTTCAAAATAAAAATTTAAAAAAATTTTAATTGAAAATCTACCAATGTTTAGTGTAATTTTGATCCAATCCATATTATTTTGATACAAACCATTAGATATACATAATAATATTTATAGAATACTCAAATATCATGTTAGAAATAAATAAGAAATTATGGACCTAATTTTAAAGGATCACACATAGAGAAGCATAGGTCAATCATGTTTTTTCACTAAGAATGAGAGTTTCCATCCATCATTTGGAAGGGGGTTCAACTGGTTTAAGAGATTGAAGTACCATGTTTGGATATGAGAGTATTTTTCCATTATTTGTGTATTCTAACCAATAAAAATGGTTTTAAATAAGTAGAAAAATAAGAATTCCCCCATATAATGGATCTATTTTAAAATATATGGTGGATATAATTATCCAGGAAGGTTTAATTTATGTAGTTGAATACACCAAATGGATTACCTATATTATCCTTATTCAGGAGAAAAAAATTCAATATATGAATTGAATTTATGAATTTAAACCATTATTTCAAACAAATTTATTTCATTAGTTTGATTATAGAACTATTTATTAATGCAAAAACTAGTTTTGAAGCCTTTTCCTTCATGGACGTGTAATTTGAGTACATCAGAATATGAATGGTCCTAGAAGATTAATAGGTGACATATTTAAAATCTCAAAAAGGTCTATACTACAAAAAAATGATTCCCTTAGTCATGAAAAGATTAGAGACGCCTATAAAAGGATGATGAACCACATTTTCAAACCCCTCATCGGAAAACATATGGAATTTCAAAGAGATGATCAAGTTGGAAATTAATGCGCGCATCAATATCATTCATTTAGTTTATGGTTTAATTAACTATACATTGATCACAAAAACTAAAGATAAATGCATTGAAATATTCATTTATAGTGATTTTAGGAATGTTTCCAAGATTTTATGTCCATCATCATGATATTGAAGTTGACCCTGTGAATGAAAAAGAAATAAATAAAAGTTACCCGTCCATGAAATCTCTAATAGATGAGAGGTATTGAGTTATATTTCACTAACATTAAGTAATTCATTAAAAAATTTGTTGGAAAATATTTTTCATTCATAATTATAGTAATGAAATAATCAACCTATCTGTGTCATATATATTTTCCTAATTCTATTTCTAATATTATGAAATAACTCTCAATCCCTATAGTTTTATTGATTCCCAAGGAAAGAAAACCATTTATCCCCTATATAGAAGCTATGAAGTAGTCTATCCGAACCCTTCATTCTAGAAAAGTGATGTTGGTACAGAAAAAACCATTTCTAACCTAGTGAAATGATGTTGGAATTTTATTATTGATATATAAATATTAAGAAAAATCCCCATATTCTAATCATTTTCGTGAGTATTATACCCCATTATCTACAAAACTATGATATCCACATTATATTCAACATGGTTTAAATCACACACACACACACACACACATATATATATATATCCTTGGTTTTCCCTTTTTAACATGATTGTTATAAATATGTGTTATAATCCATAAAAAAATTTAAATCCATTATTTTTTCCAAAAGGATGTCAAAGAACAAGTCATTTAATATTTTTTAATAGTAAACATATTCCTAGAGTCTTAATATATAAAAATGGAAGTCTTTAACTAATAGGTGTATCTATTCATGGGATTATAAATGGTTGAAAATTTATTATGAAGTAGTTTTTTGAAATATAACTTGTAAAAGGATGGAAAATCTAAAAACAACTATGTTAGTTACGAAATTGTATTAATTTCTCTTTTAAAGGCTCTCTTACCCTACACATTCGTCCTTTTTATGGGATGCACCAATATGAAGGTGTAATACAAAAATAATTTTAAATTTATTTATATAGTCTTAAAGATAATCATTAAAAAATTTAATGTCAATATAGACTAACAGATAGTGGTAAAACAAATCAACATAGAGTATTCAATCAAGATAGAGGAGTTGGTTCCCATTCTTGACTACAATCATTAATTGATGAATTATTTTCCCATATATCCAATCCTATTTCATTTTAAAACTTCATCTGATCCTTAATCATATTAAATAGATAATTTATCAACTTGTCTAAAAGATACAGATAAAAATTAAAGGATCGTTTATAATACACCCAGAATAGTGGTATTCTTATTTTTAGTAGAGATATGGAAGAATCCATTGAAGTTAATAAAAAAATTCGGTAAAATTGTATCATGATCATTATAAAATCATGTAACAAATATTTATATGCCCCTAATAGTAAAGAACATTCAAAATTTAATTTTTCTACAAGAGTGAGTTATGTGAGAGAAGGTTCATTAATGAAAACTGTATTTTGCTCCCTATAATAGACCATATTAGAATAAGACTATTTATAAATGAAGATTTTATTATATGCTTCTTATAAGAATCACAATGAGAATAAACCCTCACCATTTTGATGAAGTCCATTTTGTCTCATGTGATACACATTAAATAAGGACCAACTGTTTGACCAATTATGCGGACTGGGATATTTCTAGTTATCTATAATTCTAGATTGTATATAATTTAAGAGGTTAATTCATATTTGGTGTATAATAATTTCAATCATAAACCCTTAAAATTAATTAAAATTGATAAATAATCCACACTATTTTCCATATAAGTGATATATGACAATGGTCTATACCCTCTAACCACTATTAAGAAATTCAAATTCATTGTTAACCTTATCAACTTATTCATAAAATGGGTTGAATTTATATAATTTAATGAGATTAGGATATAATATATGACATTTTTTCCAATCCCCATAGAATCATATGATTAGGATTTCCTAAAAAATTTATTGGAGATAGCTACACTAACATTAATGTATCTAAATTGAGGGAATTTTATTTGGAATCAAACATATAGTCTCACAATTCATCTTATTTCATTGAAATAACTAATGGATGGATAGAGTAATTGAATATGAAATTATAAAATACCATATAGAAAATAGGGTAAAAGGATAAAAATTTATTGAACTAAGAAGGTTTTAATACATTGTGGGGTTATCACACAACAACACATGTTTCATCAAAAGAAACCTTATATTTTTTAGTGTATGGGTTATATATAGTTTTACCTAAAAAAGTTTAGTTTCGTTTAATCCTAAATACACTTTGAAACCAATTCACTATAGATGAATTATCAATGATCTAGTTTCATGAATCCAAAAAACATAATGAGAAAATGTGTAATGAATCACACAACCTTGATGTTTATTAGAATATCATAACTTTTACATTCAATAAGAATGTTTATTTTCACTCATTCATTAAACGAGAATATGGGTTAACCTTAACTCACCATTGATAACTAAAAAACCCATTAAATTTATTTCTTAAATGGTATGGCCCTTACATCATACACAATATATAATCTAATGGATTGTATTACTCAATTATTATGGATGGAGATCATATCATACCTCCCACTAATGGGAGGTTTCTCAAGAGATACTTTATATAAATTCACATTTGGTTTAATAGTTGTTACCTAATGACATTAAATAGGATGATGTATGGTATTATTCATATGGAACTAATACATATGATGTAAAGTATTTACCACATGATCTTAAATTGTACGATGTATAGTCTATATTAGAAGACCCTAATTTGATCATAGTGATCCATTTAATAATTCCCTTATATAAGATCCATGTAGACATAATAGTTCATAGTATATTGGATTACTAATTCACTTTGGTCCCCTTAAATTTTACATGAATTAGAAAATCACATGATTTTATAATTTTTGAAGAACATGAGGATTGAATCATATTTCCATTGGATAAGAAATTATACATGGATCTCTAATCAATGAGACAACAATGAATTTTTCTTTTATATAATCTCAAATAGTGTATGGCATTTTCATTTTTGAAAAATATTCTATAATATCCTTTATCTAGGATATCATATAATTATTATCCATTCTTCTATCATGGTAACAACCCTAAATTTCACTTTCATTCAATATAGTTAACCAAAAAAAAATTTCATAGATCTAGCACTAAAACACTTTCTTTATATACATTCTTTGTTACCAACTATGAGACCTGATGATGTTATCATATCAATTACATAAAACTAAATATGATATCACATTACAATACATTATTATTATATTCTAGTTTTAGTGTTAATTATAATTAGAAAACAACATTATCTACTTACCTTTACTTTCATTTTTTATTCATTTTTGATAATCCTCATTTTAATGGTTGAAGGGGAACTCATACATGGACTGTAGGCTTCAGGACATTATAGGAATAAATGGTTATAAATGAATTAATACCAGAGAATGACTACTTAAAACTAACCCTCCATAGCGTTAGCATCATGATCAACAATCCACCTTATCATGACTGGTCTCCAAATGTCCTATACAGGGATGTACAAGCCTAGTACTGATTGAAAAACCATACCCTCTTATTCTTCCAAGTCTGATAAACTCTTCTCTCGTGAAAGTGACTACTCTAAATACTCATCTAGGGACTTAGTACTTATATATCAGTATGGTATATCTGCAATTTGTGTAGCCTGAAGGCCTTACTGCCGTGATGGCCTTGAAGGAATCAAGGCCCAAACAGATGGCCCAAAGGCCCAAACAGGTGAATAGTTCTAGTTATTATAGTACCAAACAGTACCTTCTGTAGTAACTGCTATAATACCTACTACAACACCTACTATAGTACCCTGTAAAAATGCCTCTACCTAGATTTGATCTCAGGTCTCTTTGATGCACTTAAAGAGTCCTCACCAACTAGGCTAAGGCCCATATGCGATACACCATTAACTAGGAAAAGCCATGTATTTCTTAACTCACATATATTTTTACAACTAGATAATAAACTACTTAATGCATAACAATATTTCAATATCTCCCATAAAATATACACATAAGATACTCTTTTATATACTACATATGTTACCTATCTTCATAACCTAGGGTAATAAAAGTATTAGATATGGTGATCTAGGATTATTAGAAAGAATAAAAATAAGTGATAACGTTCAAAGATTATAAGTGAGTATGAGATGAATATATGTGTATAATATAGGTTTAGATGGAAAATATAACCAAAAATTCATACATAATAAAAAAAATAATAAAGAATACCATAAAATAATACATTAATCAAATGACTGAGTTAATAAAAATAATCCATGATAGAATAAAATATTCATGATAATATGTATAAAACCATGAAATATTTAAACTATTGAATAAATATTATCATATAGAAACATTAATTTCATGAGACACACAATACATTCAAATTCATATAAGAAACTAAAATTCACTCGTGTGTACATATATAATGAGACATAAAATTTTTAATAATGCATTAGAGAATGATATAGGTACTTGACCATCATTCATCCATACATAGGTGATCTAATTGACAAAAATAATTTAATATATCATAAATAACCCGTGGGAAGAAAAATGGGTTTCAATTTTTACATCAAAAAGGCCACATAAAAATAAAAAATGTTATATTCATATTATTATAATAAACACATGAAACTAAAATGGGTTTCATATAATTTTAAAATTGAATCATATATGTAGAAAATTCATAATTCCATAAATAATCATAACACAATATACCTATGGAAATATGGGTGTACAAAGATATCAAGAAACATTCTATTTAAATAAAATGTTATCATGATAATAGAGCGTATTATATTTATATAGTATAGAGAAATGGTATATAGTTATGTAAATTATTTATATAATAAATTTATGTATGAAATATAGGTGAACACCCATCAGTCATTAGAAATAAATATATAGTTTTCACAAAGGTAAAACATTAGAAGATAACTCATATTTAAACACATTGGATTATTTGGGAACAAATTCAGGGGCGGATCATTCTACTAAAAGAAATAGAAATTTTATACGGTAAAAAAATAAAAATATTCGATGATATCATTTTAATATTATCCTCAACAATTTTTAATATATACTAAATAACAATGACTTAGATAATAAAACAATTCTTTTAGAAGTTTTTTAAAAATTACTTTGAAAATAAGAAATATACTTGATCTTTTAAACACTTTTTAATGGTAAATTTTATAAAATTAGAAGACATAAATTTATAAAGTAAAAAATGAAATGATATAGGGAAAAATTCATATAAAATGATAAGGGAGATAAAAATATGTATTCACATATATGGAAAACTAAAAAATATATTAAAAAAACATATATAATAATGTCATAAAAATAATTAGTTAAGGGTCACCTATAAAAGTTAATTTAAATATAGTAAAGTGAAATATTTTAAAACATTTATTTTTTAAAAATAAACATTAATAATAGATCCTTGAAATGATATAATAAAAATAAATGCAGTGTGGAAGATAAAGAACATGATTTTGAAATGAATTAATATATTATTAATATTTTGAATTTTTTAATAACCTACATCATAAAAAGATTAAAAAATATTATTTTTAAAATAAATTAATAAAAATATGGAGGTCAAATTAGATAACCCATAATTCGGATTCTAATTATAAAGGTGAGAATTAGTGGAAATGGGGAATATGGACAATGATGGGAAACCATTATTAAAGAGGATGACAATTAATCTAAATAATGATATACTTTCGAGAATGAAATTTTATGAATGATATATATTTCCATTAAAATGTTATTTTGGACTATATATGAGGATAAATTTCCAATAATTAAACTATTAAAATGGAATAAACCAATCATGGAAGAAGGAATCTCACAAGGATGTATTATAACCTAATAAAGGTAGTTGAGTTAACAATAACCATAACAACTTTTGTATATTTTGAATTGAAATACATTTAAAAAGGAAAATTATATAGAACTTAAAGAACCCAATAATATGTTAGAAATATATTATTAGGAAATATTCATTCCATATTAAATATACCTTGGTGAAAATTAAGAAATATGTTTTAATAAATTCAATTTGAGTCAAATAACCCCTTACTTTGGTATAGATTCTTTATGAAAATAGACATGACTTACTGTAAAATCAAATTAAGTTTATAAAAATATAACTTAAAAATATTTTTCATATATATTTCATATTATAGAGTTTATATATTATCATTTGATATTTATTTATTATATAGTTTTTCCTTATGTTCCTTATCAGGGGTTGTTTGGTCAATTTTTATGTAACTCTTTCTATATATTGAAGATGGAGAAAGGTATCATAAAAGGTCATTTTATCTAGATATATGTAGCGCTTCACGAACATTTTTATTCCATTACTTAAAACTAAATATAGTTTCATAGTTTTCTAAAATGGACTCTAAGCATGAAATGCTACTTGATATGTTCCTTTTTGGCTATTAAATTGACTATGATAATATAATGTTAATATTAATTATAAAATCTCAAATATTATATCTATAGATCCATAAATAATCATTTTTTAGTTATTATTATCCAATACCATAATTTATTATTTTTCCATATTCATTCATGATATAAATTTATAGCATCATTCATGCAGGTGGTTAATTTGACCAAAACCTAAATATGTTATAATTAATGCATACGTTATATTATTGGATGATTTAGTTATAATGTCATTATTATAGAATTTTAATAAAATTATATATATTTTTTCATATTTTGAATCATATATTAAAGTATTTTGGATAATAATAAATGTCTATATGAGAAAAAAATATATCACTTTAAAAGAGGCGGTACTCTATACATATTTACGTATACTGTTTTTATTTTTCAATAGTATAGGTGGAATATAGGGAATGTTTTATAATTTTATATCCATAATTATGTTAAAAATATCATATTATTTCATTAATTACACTTTTATTACTATACATGTTATGTGTTTAGAAAAAATAACACACATTTTTTCTCAAGGAAATAGATCTCATGTCCACATGGTGATGTTTATTATTTTTCAATGTTTTAGAGATGTTGAATATAAATATTAATTAGTCATTTAAGAATAATAAATATATTTTATAAAAATATTTATTCATCAATTACAACAATATAACCATCTATGATAGGGTGTTATGAAAAATGGAAGGCATTGATTCATAGAGAGGGTAGTTAAAACTTATATAATATCGACATTATTTTGTTTTTTAAAGGATGTAAAGGAATAAATAATGATTTTTACTTTAATATAATAATATAATTTTCTATTAATTATAAATATTTTATTAAATTAATTATTTTATAAAAGTTTTCTAAGTTTAATATTTAGATAAAAATATTAATGAGGATGTAATACTGATGTTGAGAACCTGAGTTTTCTCTAATAAATATCCTTCAGAATATATCTGATAAGATAAATAATGGTGAAAAAAATCATAACTAAATTGGAGAGGGTTCTATGAGGAACAAAATTGTATAGTATTATGAATAAATTAGAATGTAAAGGTGTAACATGATGTTGTGGAAGGATATAATTTTATAAGTGAGGAGGAGGGAAATTCTGCAAGAACCCTTTAAATTATAAATAATATAATGTTCCCATTCAAGTGTTAACAGATAAAAAGGGAAAAAAGAGGATGGTAGATGAGGTTTGGTTGATACACACCTCAACCATCTAGTTGGAAACAATTTTTAACACTTTTCAAATAAATTTCACTTAGTAAAATTATTTTCACTATTTTTACATTTACTGGTGTAATTTATTTGCATCCTTAGTTATTAATTTTAATGACCAAAATTAAATAAAAAAGATTACCTAATTTAAAAAATATGATTTCATATTTTCCAAAAAAATTATTAGATAAATTTTTTAACGACATTAAAGTTAATTTTAGGAAAATCACTAATAACCTGTAACAAATGTTTTTTAAAAAAAGTTTGCTTTTAAGATTAGAACATATGTGTAATACATAATTATAAAAATTATCAATTTTCATGATATAAATTTTTTTATTATAAAAAAATATTATGTGTATTTTAAAGTAATCCAAAACCAAATCTTATAAGTAAAATACATAGTTAAAAAAGATATATTTTTTATTAGAATAAAAATATTACTTTTGTTTTATAAAATTAAATATAGGTTTTATAAATATAAAAAAATAAGTTTAAAATATATAAAATTATTTATTAAATAAAATTAGATCAATTAAATTGTTTTATAAATTACTAGTTCTTTATTATATACTAATAATGCAATAAAAGTCACTATTTTGGAAAAAATATATTTTAATTATTCATCTAAAAATCACTTATCTCTAAAAAATACCTAAAGATAATATAAATAAAAATTTATATAAGTAATTCAAAAAATAATTTTACCTTATCAAATTAAAATTTCAAAACATGCAAATTTAGTTTTTCAATGAAAATAAAAAATATAAGGAAAACTACTTTGTTGAAAAATGAACTTTATATATGTTAGGTGTATTTAGTATCATTTCATAAATTTTTTTATTTTATTTAAAGATAATATATTAGTAAATATATTGTAATATTATTTATTATCATTTATAATTTATTTATTTTATTTATTGAGATAAAATATACATTAATTTTAGAAATTATTTGAGAAATAATGTTTAAATCACATTTTTTATATATTATCTCTAAGAATTTTAATTTTAATATTGTATTATTATTTTATAGAGGTTTTATTGTTCTTATAGTTTTTCTAATTATATTTTTCTATTAAATCATGGAATTTTAGTTTCATATGTGTGTATAAAACATGTCATTAAACATAATTTTTATTTAAGGGAAAACATTTATGGTAAAATCTTGTGGTGTTACATGAAATACTTACTACCATCACAGTGTGTGGGATCAATAAATAAATATGGTACTTTATCTATTAACCCTAAATTATTATAATATATTTCATCTTTTATTTTACCATGTGTTTCTTTATTCTAGTTCCCATTGGATACGTATTGATTTCTGGATCCCATATCTTATACACTATAAAATATCCTCACACAATTTCATACCTTCTTCAGCAGTTTACCTCAATATGAATTGATTTAACTTGAATCTAAATATTTTAATTAACTTGAAATGTTCTCTTTAAAAATACCATACTTTATGAATTAAGAATTTTAATTACCAAAAACTATTCATGTATACTAGAAACTAGTTAATTTGATTTATATGGACTCCCTTGTCCTTATAATATTACATGCACTTAACATATATCCAACCTATTTAGGGTTATAGTAACAAACTTATCCTTAAAACACAATTATTAGTTATCCTATTATATCTCTTATCATATAACCATTACTCTAATTCTAATTCCATGACTTATCCTATTATATCTCTTATCATATAACCATTACTCTAATTATAATTCCTTAACTTTTGAATTATATTATTCCTCATTATATATTAAAATATATGACGAATTTTTTTAATTATTTAACTTTAATTTGGTTGAAAAAATGATTTTCCCTTTTTTATTCATTCACATTAACATCTCTTTAATTCATAATGAATAATTTATTCACTTTGTGTGAATGGAATCTTTTCATTATTTCCAAATATTTTATGAGATTAAATAACATAATACTTTTTCTAAGTATTATGGCTTTAAAATATCTACAAATGTCCTAATTTAGAGTTTTTTGGATGAATTATGTTCATTTTTCTAAATTGGATACTTCACATTCAATAAATGTTATACAATTTCAAACACTAGACATATTTTAAACAATGTTGTATAATGTAAATATTTTATTATTTTTTATCAATGTTTAATGACTTTAAAATTTAACCATCTTATATTTTTTTTTGAATTCCCAGATTGAAGACTACAATATAAAGATGGAAAATACATATCGGGTTGAAATCCCATAAAGTGATACAAGAGAAAAATTGGAGTATCTACTTGCTAGTTTGATATATATATGGTTTAAGAAAAAGGTAGGGCATAAAAGAGAAATAAATAAATATCATAGTAACCAGAATTTGACACTTGAAAAATTGGATCCTTGATCACAAGATCTATAAATCTAGGAAAAAGATAGAGAGTCTTTTCATTTCTCAAATATGTTATATAATATAATTTTTAAAACAAAAATCTTGATGTAATTTTAGGGTAATAAAACCCTCGTTGAATATTATTTTAAATACTCATAACTTTTTTTTATTTTCTTGTAAATTTATGTCACCATTATTTTCATTATAATTAATTAATTTTTTCTCTGTTTCAGTAATGAAAGGGGAGTTTTGATTGGATTTTAGAGGTCATTGGAGACTCATGGGTTCAAAATAGGCAACATCATGACCATGGTTCAAGATGTGGGTGTAACACCCTCTCATTTTTTGATTTTTTTTAAAATAAATTTAATTTCGTCGATAGATTTTGTTTTATGGAACACCAAGTTTAAACAGACAACTATAGTATATTAAAATATTATAACTTAAGAAAAAAAATTAATCGATTAATGAAATTGGAGGTTATGAATTTTATTAAATAACTTATCAAAATTCTATTTTTAAACATGTATGTAACAAATTCGTTCAATATCAATTGATTATAAATGAAAATAAAAATTAATTGAAAGTAAAAGAAATGTTTTTCAGAGAAAATATTTTTATGCATGAAATGTGTTTTATCTTAAATTAATTACTATTAGTGATTTTTTTATTTAATGTTTTATAATATTTATTTAATAAAATTTTCTAGTATCTATTTAATATCTTTTAGTCATGTGATAATAATAAATATTGTTTTATTATTAGAAACTATATTTTTCTAATTGTTTTTTTATCTCATATTGTGCAATTATTTAAAAAAATCTTCTTCACTCTTAGAAACTTTTATTGAAAAAATGAACTAAATTTTTTAAATAAAAACATAAAAAATATCTTAGACTGATTTTTTCTAATTTTTTGATAAGATTAAATTTTTAATGAATAATTACAAATATTGATTTTTATTAAAAATAATCATTTTATTTAGAAAAATTACAGTTTTCTTAAGGTTTTTTAAAAATAAAGGTAGGCATATATTATTATTATTATTAATCTAATTTAGGTTTATGGAATCAATTTTCTGTTTAATTTTAAAATAAGAACATTTTATACTTATAAAAACTTTTTCTTTGGAAAACCACCTTTTTGTCGCACCTATGGGTTTGATTTTAAATAATTTTTTTGTATTTATTAGAATTTAATTTGATAAAATGGATTGAATATTATTAATAATTGTAAATAATATTAATCAATAATTCCATTTTATTTTTTTCATAATTAATTGTAAAAATTGAAAAAGTTATTTATCATAGTGATGGTTAAACCAGGTTTATCATGGGTGGGGGGTAAACTAAAAAGATAAGGGTTAAGATAACCTAAAAACGTGATAATTACTATTTTATGACCATATTTCAACCTTAAATCGTCTATATTTTGATAATTATCCATTTGGGAGCCTTGTGTCAAATAAAGTAAAATGAAATTATTGTAAATCATTGAAAAATTACATGTGCGCTACTAACCTCAATTATAAAAGGGAACCCCATCACCTCTTATCTTCACATATAAAATAATTTTCTTTTACTAATCCATAAAATAACAAATTACTTATTTACAACCCCATGGAACAGAGTCTATGGATTGATTATAAAGAATCCTAGGAAGGATTTATGTATAAACCAAAATACGTTCTCCAAAAAATTGGAATAATTATTAACCATGCATTTTCATTATATTTATTCTTCCACATACGAAAAATATTATAAAAATATTATGAAATAATAAAACAATTATATTATATATATTGAAATGTTATTATCATAATAGAATAACCTATATCTATATCCTCTTACACAAATGGGAATCAAAACCATTGATCATGTGTACGGAAGTCTACCACTTTGTGAATCGATGTAATTCATTTTCCATAACCACCTCTCATAGATGAATATAATGATGGATTTAAAGTATTTATATTATATTTATTACATAATTATACTTTTTGAATTGTTATATAACATATTCCTCCTTACAATTTAATCTGTTGGAAAATGATAACGTCACTCGTGCATAGGGGTGGGCTACTACCTCCATGAAGTGATGCAATATAGTTTTCATTTTATTTTGAAATGGATTGTAATAATGATAAATTTAATGAATATATATGAGAACTATGGTATATAAATGATTCATTAAGGTTGAATTAATATTTAATATTTTTTTGTTCCATCCTTCAAAAAATAAAGACATCTTTCATGAATATGTACGACCTACCATCTCTATGAATAGTGTAATTAATTTTTTATCTATAACTTTTTTAAATGAATCTATGTTGAGAACTGGACCATTATTCCATCCTATCAGACACGTGACATGATTCCTGATAATGCTCGAAGGGTATTCTCGATCGCCATAGTTTGGTGACTAGCGCCTGGGCATCATAAAATTTTTATTGGGAAGAGTTTCACCCAAATAAAAGTTTAATCAATAGAAAGAGATATAAGTTCAATAGAAAAAACTAAATAATAAGTAAATTATGCTATATAGAAAAAAACTTAGTAAAATAAACAACTACAATAAAGTAATAAGGGGAAACTAACTAACTCATACTAAGAACCCAAACATCTACCCCCAACTCTCCCCCGCATCGGCCATGAACAATTAAAGGAATCCAACTGATAACCTTGAATGATTTAATCACGAGATAAAATCCTAATAGGTCACCACAACCTCCCGAAATAATGAAATAGGTTTCTTATGGTTAAATATCTATTCTATTTTTAAAATAAATCTAGAAAGTTGGTTTTATATACATAATCATCTCTTTAAAAAAACAAATCAAATCCAAATAAAACTTCCAAAACATTTCCCTTATTTTACAAAACCAAACATATGTGTTTCCAAACTAATCCATAGACATAATCCTTATCAAAACCATCGACACTATTTGTATTTCCCACAAAAAATTCACTTGTTTTATTTAAATGAAAAATAACCAATTAAAAACATTTTCCAACAAGGCTCAAATAACCACCCATGGCCACCTAGGGGCACATGCATAATTATCAAAACAAGGCATGAATTTTTTTTGAATAAACATCAACATGTGCTCAATGTAAAAAATGAACATAAAATACCTCATTAAATAATATATTACATGGCACTAATAAAATAAATCAAGAAAACTAGTTGGCCCAACCATGAAGTAAACATACCTAGGGATCTAAAACGACATGTCTGGTCATCCCAACCTATAGGTCTAAAGTCAGAAAACATGGAGGAGGTGGTAAAGGAATTACAAGGTAAATAAGAATAAACTAGGTTACATTAGATATCAATAT
The DNA here is from genome assembly GCA_963277665.1 of Viscum album. Taxonomy (NCBI): domain Eukaryota; kingdom Viridiplantae; phylum Streptophyta; class Magnoliopsida; order Santalales; family Viscaceae; genus Viscum; species Viscum album. The sequence goes on along the minus strand of OY728162.1, from coordinate 209,015,245 downwards.
TTATTTTAATAATTTTCTTCATTTTTTATATATTTTGGTATTTCATTCCATTACATTACGACCTATATCAGTTAACTACTATTCTTAAAGGGATAAGTCAAGTACCATATCTCACTTGGGAAAACATTTCAAAAAAAATATAACTAACTTAACTTGGAGGATTATTCCATGTAGTATATCACACGTACCGTGGAGAATAAATGTGGGTAGTCACATCTAATGCATCTATTATCGGAATAGATCCTCAGTCTGACTCCCAAACTCGTTCTTTCTATGGGTGAGGTCGAGAGCCAAGTCCAACCAGACCCGTGGGTATAGGACCTCAAGTGAATACCCCACATACCACCATTCCATGTGAACTTGATTATTTAACCATTTACCATATATACCATCTCACAACCATATTCAAACATTATCATAACATTCACAATTCATAATTCATCAATACATAAATAATTCTCATTCCATAACCCATGAACATATTACATTTGAAAATCATTTCTCATTAACTTATTAACATTATATTAAACACTTCCCCATGCCATGATATCAATTAGGTACAATTAACTTGTCACGAACCTGCCCAGGTACCCTGGTAACCTGATAAAAGAGCCAGACCTGACATAGCCCGAAGGGCATTCCCGATCCCCACGGGTTGGCGACCAGAACCTGGCATCACAAAACATGCAAGTGGGAATGATTTTTTCCACAAGAATGTGGAAACAAAAGAAACAAGACAGTATGAAAAACAAAAAGTAACTCCACTGGGAGTAAAGTACCAGAATAAAAAAGGCACAAAAATCCCAAAGTACTATAACCCTAGTACTAAAAAGGGGAAAAACTGCCCCAAAGTCCCTAAGGACACAACTCACCAAAACCAAAGATCAATAATTGGATACGCCTCCAAGAGGTCCCTTACCTTTTCTCGATCCTGGAAGAAGAAAGTCTACAAACACCCGAAGGCAAAAGTATGGTGTGAGCCTAAGCCCAGTAGGATACCACCAATGATTCTGTAAGAGATTCCAAATATAAATTTTCCAAAGAAAATCTTTCAATTTTCACATAAACAGGTTTAGAAATTCAAAAGCATATTTTAACAAAATATGCTATACATTTTCAAATGATGGAAAAATTACTTTAAGAAAAGGCTTTAAAATGATGGAATATTTTTAAAATAATGGATTAAGCAAAACATTTATATAAAATAGTTTATATAAATCCATCAGGCATGTTAGGAAGTTCAAAAGCATTGGCATATAGTTATATCTCACATATAAATAAACAAGCAAGCAACATGGTCATCTGCCAAAAGGTATGATAGTATTAACAAGCTATAGGATTCCTCACTCTCTATATGAACTCAGAAAAATGTGTATACACACCTCCCTAAGACACTGGCCAAATGAGACTCATCACCAACCCATCGGGGATGTGACTCGCTGCAAGTATGTTTTAGAACGTTTTCATAGCGTAGAGTGTATCCAAATAACTCATTAACTACCTAAGGCTTTCATGCGCTCTTACATGATAGGAAAAATATTTTAAGAATGCTTAAAATATGATCAATCCCATTCTTCCATTTCAAAAGTGCCAATTTCATTTTATTTAAAACCAAAACAGGTTTTATTCAAAACATGCCTTTTTCACAAAATTAAACCAATGGGTTTCTATCAAATCATTTTAATCCATTTTCACCAGTTTGAAATCCATTGAAACCCAATTACATCATAACCGAATTTGTTTCCACAATTAAATTCAAAAAATTAATTGAAATCATTTCTATAAAATCCAAAATTTAAATTTAAACAATTTAAATCAGCAAATTTCCATAAACACACCCAATTCAATGGAATTGGGGTTTTCCAAATTTCTATCCCAAAACCATTTCAAATATCTCAATTCACTAGAATCGAGTTTTTATCAATTTAATTGAAAGAAAATTTGAGCAATTGAATTTAAATCAACAATTGAAATAAATCAAGAAAATACAATGATAAGCAATTTGGCAAGTCGGGACAGAACCACCTACCTCAGAGGTTTTGACCAAAACCACAACGGTCGAGAACACTCAAGAAAATCGGGTTTCCTCTTCAAGAACCCACCGTAGATCTCTTCTTCTCAAGAATTTGGCTTTGATTCACCAAGAGGAGCCTTTGGATCACCTCCAGAATGATGGGAGAACCTTCTCTAACCGTAAGAGAAGAAAAATCTCAAGTTAGGGCCTCTTAGGAGGAAAAACGAGGTACTTAGAGGCAAAACTGAGTGAGATCCACAATTTAAGGATCTAATTTAAGTTGTCGTAGGGTTAGTTCGCACGTTTTGACGAACAGTGCACAAGCCATGTGTTAGCTTCTGCCTCAACCACCCTTCCCACATGGTTTGGCCGTACGGTTAGAAAAACCGTGCGCTGCCCGCGTAGAAGCTACTGCCTGCAAGACCAACTGCACACAGTTTAGACAACCCATGTGCCGCCCGTGTGACTTCCCCTTTTCCCCAAAACAACATTTAAACTTCTCACAACTCTCCCAATTCACTAATCCAAAATAGAGGTACTTAGAAACATCAAAAGTACCTGAAAACGTAATGTGATGTTACAACCTTCCCACCATAAGATCTTTCTGTCCCCAAAAAGCTTTTGAAGAAACCTCCATGTCAAAAAGATGAGTACACTAATCTCTCATTAGTGCATCCATTTACCACATCTCATGAGAATCAGAACCATGCTGCCAAAGTACACAGACAAGAGGTATCATTCTCCCACGAAGTACCTTGGTCTCAGAATCAACAACCCTGACTGGTCGTTCAATAACAGATAAATATTTTTCAATCTCAAGATCACTCTAGCTCACAACATGATATGGATCATAGAGATACTTTCTTAGCTGCGATACATGGAACACGTTATGTATCGACGTCAGCTATAGTGGTAAATCTAGACGGTTAGGAACATTCCCTATAAGACCAACAACCTAGAAAGGTCCCACAAAACAAGGAGCAAGCTTCCCTTGCCTCCCAAGCCATCGATGACCTAATCAGGGTGAAACTTTCAAGAACACCTAGTCACCAACTGAAAACTCTAAAGGTTTATGGTGACGATCAGCATAAGACTTGTACTGAATCTGTGATGTGAACATTCTCTGAGGAATCAACTGGATCTTAGTTGTCATCTCTTTGACGAAACTCGGTCCTACCAAAGAACTTTCACCAATCTCTAACCAACATAAAAGAGATTTACAAGGACGGCCATACAAAGCCTCAAAAGGAGCCATCTTGATCACAGAATGATAACTATTGTTATAAGAAAACTCAACTAGCCCCAGATGATCATCCCAAGACCCACCAAAGTTGAGAACACATGCACGGAGCATATCCTCAAGGATCTGAATAGCTCTCTCTGTCTTCCCATCTGACTGTGGATGGTAGGTCGTGCTCAAACGGACCTGAGATCCCAGTGCCTCCTGAAGTCCTCTCCAAAAGAGATAAGTAAACTGAGGATCCCTATCAAAGACTATAGCAGATGGAACTCTGTAAAAACTAACAAATTCTTTCACATTGATGTTTCCCAACTCCTCAACTTTGGTTGTTTCTCGAATAGGTATAAAGTGAGCCGACTTGGTCAGTATGTCGATCAAAACTCAAATCGCATTCTTCTTTCTCTGGGTTTGAGGTAACCCAATCACAAAGTCCATAGAGATTTCATCCCACTTCCACATAAGGACTGGAAGTGGTTGAAGCAAACCCGAAGGTTTCTAGTGCTCGGATTTCACCTGCTAGCATGTATAGCAATGAGATGCAAACTCAGAAATGTATCATCTCATACATGGCCACCAGAACTGTCGCTGCATGTCATAGAACATCTTTGTTGTTCCTGGGTGTATAGCCCACTGAGAGTAATGGAAACCCCCCATCACATCCTTCCTTCCCACTAACGGCACAACGTAATGGTTTCGATAACACATAACACCCTTTTTGTAGAACGACCACTGAGTGTCAGTCTCCCCACCATAAAGAGAGTCCCTAATGCTATGGAATTCATCATCCAGTTTTTGTTCCTGAAGAACTAACTCAAGGAGAGAAAATTTTAACTGAACACTGGCTAAAGAAACTTCATTCCCCTTCCACTGAACTCCTATATGAAACTGAGCAAAAAGAGCCATCAAACTCTACTCTTCTGAAGATTCTTTCACAGCCTGTGATGGAAGTTTCCTGCTTAACGCATCTGCAACTAAATTCCCTTTTCCCGGGGTATAGGTAATGTCAAAGTCGAAAGATTGCAGGTACTCCACCCAACTTCTTTGGCAGAGATTCAAATATTTTTGAGAGAAGATATAACTCGAGCTCTTGTGGTCTAAATAAACAATAAAACTTTCTCTATAAAGGTAATATCTCCAACCCTTATGTGTGTGCATTATAGCTGAAAGTTCAAGTTCATGGGTAGGATAGTTCTTCTCATGAGGCTTAAGCTGACGAGACCCATAGGCAACAACATGATTACCTTGCATAAGGACACATCCCAAACCTGAACCCGATGCATCACAAAAGACCACGTAACCTATACCATACTTCGGAAGAGTTAACACCGGCGAATTAGTCAAAAGACGATTCATCTCAACAAAAGAACTCGGACATTTATCATTCCAGGAAAAATTCACTCCCTTTCGAGTCAGATCAGTCATTGGAGAAGATAACTTTGAGAAGTCTTTAACAAACCAGCGATAATATCCTGCTAATCCCAAGAAGCTCTGAATCTCGAAAACATTTCATGGTTGTTCCCAAGTCATAACAGCCTTCACTTTCTCAGGATCAACTAATATTACTTGCATTGACATGACATGTCCCAAGAATTTCACTTCCCAAATCCATAAATCGCACTTTGAAAGCTTGGAATAAATTCGGTGATTCCATAGAAGACTCAGAACTGTTCTTAGATGATGCACATGATCCTCCTCAGACTTGGATGAGACAAGAATGTCATCCATAAAGACTACCATGAAAGTATCTAGATACTCACGGAAAACCTTTTTCATCAAATCCGTGAAAACTTCAAGAGGATTTGTTAGGCCAAAGGGCATAACAAGGTACTCATAATGGCTATACCTACTCTGAAAAGCGGTCTTATGAAAGTCAGATTTTTTTATCCTCAATTGATGGTAACCTGATCAAAGATCAATTTTTGAAAACCACTTTTCCCATTTCAATTGATCATACAAATCATCTATTCGTGTTAACGGGTATTTGTTCTTTATCGTAACTCAACTGAGCTTTCGATAATCAACACATAAGCGAAGAGAACCATCAACCTTCTTGGAAAAGAGAACCGGTGTTGCCCAAGGTGAAACACATGGGCGTATAAATCCTTTCTCAAGAAGATATTCTAAATAAGACTTCAGTTCTTTTAGTTCAGCTAGATCCATTCGGTAAGAGGTAATATAAACTGGTTGAGTACCAGGTATTAAGTCAATAGAGAAATCAACCTCCCTTACTGGTGGCAAACTAGAGAAGTCAGAAGGAAACACATCGGGAAACTCAGTGACAACTGGAGGAAGGTCACCACACATTGAATCTATCTCTAGATAAAAATAAAACATTGATATAACTTTCCCCAACTCTGGATAAGAGGGTCAAGCTCTGCTTGAGCTCGGGTCCCATTCTCCTTGAAAAACAAGAGTCACACCACTATGTGTAGTAAGGTAGACCCATCGAAGATAACAATCGATCTCGGATTTATTGGCAATGAGCCAATCCATCCCAAATATGACATCAAAATATTTTATGTCGAGAACTAAGAAACTCCAAGAATGATAAACATCTGATAGAGAGAAGACACAAGTAGGACTACGGAGACCCTTCTCTCTCAGTGTATGAAGGTGTGTAGTAATATCCATCACACAAGATAAAAGTTACATAGGTAGATTAAGAAGATTAACAGGATGGGTTGAAATAAAAGAGTGAGATGCACCAGTATCAAAAAGAGTTGTCACTAAAGATGAAGTTATGGTAATGGTACCTCTCCCAGTTGCAGGACCTGTATCAGCTACCTCTGGTGACTCTTCCACTGTGTGAAGAAGCTTCATTCTGGATGCCTGTGGCTGGATCCCTTTTGTACGTGAAACATTTGATTTCCCCGCAGTTTCTGGAGGTGTTGATGATCCTGATCCACTACGTGGAGTAGAGAAGTGATTTAAGAATCTCTGTAAGTTCCCTAAACGTCTGCAGGAGCTACAGTTCTTGGGTGCCTCAGTGTAAACCCTCTTAGAATGTCATGGCTTCCCACACTGATAGCAAGTCAAAGAATCCCCTTGTGGTGCTACCAGAGGTCTGGGATGACTCTTCTATCGAGAACTAACATAAGAAAAGTCACGCTTCCTTTTTCCATTAAAGGAACCCACACTGCCACTATGAGGGAAAAGAACCTCCTTCAATCATGACTTTCTTTCCAAGTCCATCTCAACCATCATCACCCTATCCAGCACATCAGCATAAGTGGGTAGCTTTCGTAGGAAAACCTGAGAACGAATATATGATCAAAGTCCCAACTTGAATCATTGAGCCTTCATCCTCTCATTAGATACAATCTCAGGAGAAAACTGTACCAACTTAGAAAAACGATTTGAGTACTCAGTCATGGTTTTGTTGGCCTGCTCAAGCTTGAAAAACTCCAAAGCCTTTCCCAACACCATTGATTCTGGATAGAACTGGTTAGTGAAAAGAACCGTAAAGTATTTCCACTCCAAACCCTCATGTTTCCCAGTCATCACCATCGTGTCCCACCATATCCCACTTGGTCCCTCCAGCGTGAAGGTGGCACACTTCACCTTGATCACATCAGGTGTTTCCAAGAACCCAAACATATGTTCAATCTTACACAACCATTCCTCAGCAAGTTGAGGGTCAGTGGAGCCTTTGAAAACTGGTGGCTTATGGTGTAGGAACTCTTGACAATGACTTCAGAGAAAATCACTATGAGGATCTATAGCTAGAGCCTAAACCGGAACTAAAGGTGGCGCATGTCCTAGAGCTTGGACAGTAGGAACAATCACCTCAACCAGACTCGGATCCACAATAGGACTCACATGCTGAGATTCAGCAGCAGCCTCTTTTTGGATCTGATTTACACGTCTTCTCGGAGGCATGATGCTACACAGTATAAAAAGACAAATATTAACACCCAAACCGAGTAACAAGGAAGAATATTCTTAAAAGAAGGGATAACAATATTTTGATTCCATTCTATCCAAATCAAAATAGGGAAAATACTAGATCTAATCCACAAGTCCTATTCCCCTAAACAACCCGGTTGACTTAAGGTTCATTTGGTGAGGGATGGCCAGGCACTCAGTCACAACTACCTTCTAATTCCCGACAAGAATACTCAAATGCATACTGTCATCAAGGAAAGATTCTTAAACTACCCTTTGATACCACTTTGTCATGAACCATCCCGGGTACCCTGGTAACTCGATAACCGAGCCGGCCCTGACATAGCTCGAAGGGCGTTCCCAATCCCCATGGGTCGGCGACTAGCACCTAGAATCACACAACATGCAAGTGGGAAATATTTTTCCATAATAATGAGGAAAAAAAGAAACAAGCCAGTATGCAAAACAAAAAGGAACTCCATTGGGAGTAATGTACCAGAATAAAAAGAGGCACAAAAATCCCAATTTACTACAACCTAGGTACTAAAAAGGGGGAAAACAACCCCAAAGTCCCTAAGGACACAACTCACCAAAACCAAAGATCAACAACTGGATATGCCTCCAAGTGGTCCCTTCCCTTTGCTCGATCCTGGAAGAAGAAATTCTACAAGCACCCGAAGGAAAAAGTAGGGTGTGAGCCTAAGCCCAGTATGATACCACCAAATATTTCGTAACAGATTCCAAATATATATTTTCCAAAGAAAAGCTTTCAATTTTCACATAAACAGGTTTGTCAATTCAAAATAATATTTTAACAAAACATGCTATACATTTTCAAATGAGGGAAAATTTTCTTTAAGAAAAGTCTTTACAATGATGGAATATTTCTAAAACAATGGCTTATGCAAAAAATTTATATAAAATAGTTTATATAAATCCAGCAGGCATGTAAGGAAATTCAAAATCATTGGCATAAATTTATATCTGACATATAAATAAACAAGTGAGCAACATGGTCATTTTCTAAAAGGTACGATAGTATTAACCAGCTATAGGATTCCACACTATCTATGTGAACTCAGCAAATAGTGTATACACATGTCCTTATGAAACTGGACAAAGGAGACTTTTCACCAACCCGTCGGGGATGTGACCCACCGCAAGTATGTTTTAGAACTTTGTCATAGCGTAGAGTGTATCCAAATAACTCACTAACTACCTAAGGCTTTCATGTGATCTTACATGATGGGAGAATTATTTTAAGAATGATTAAAATATGATCAATCCCATTCTTCCTTTTCAAATGTTCCAATTTCATTCCATTTAAAACAAAAACAGGTTTTATTCAAAACATTCCTTTTCACATAATCAAACCAATGGGTTTCTATCAAATCATTTTAAGCTATTTTCACCAGTTTGAAATCCATTCAAAACCGATTACATCATTAAACAATTTATTTCTTCAACTAAATTCAAAATTTTAATTGAAATCATTTCTATCAAATCCACAATTTAAATTTAAACAATTTAAATTAGCAAATTTCCATAAACACACCCAATTCAATGGAATTGGGGTTTTCCAAATTTCTGTGCCAAAACCATTTCAAATATCTCAATTCACTAGAATCGAGTTTTTATCAATTTAATTGAAAGAAATTTTGAGCAATTGAATTTAAATCAACAATTGAAATAAATAAATAAAATACAATGATAAAAAATTTGGCAAGTCAGGACAGAACCACTTACCTCGATGGTTTTAACCAAAACAACAACGGTCGAGAATGCCCAAGAAAACTGGGTTGATTCTTCAAGCACCCACCTTAGATCTCTTCTCCTCAAGAATACAGATTTTATTCACCAAGAGGAGCCTTTGTATCACCTCTGTAAAGACCGTAAAATTCAAGGGAATTTTTTTCTTAATTTTCTTTGGATTTTTTACAAGAGCGCGGTTTCAGACGGCACCTGATTCCGAGGCCCGGAGTGCCCGGAATTAATTTCCGAAGTTTGGCTCGGGTACGTTCAGTGAACGAACGAGCGGGAATTCCTAACTTTTGATCCGGTGCTCGGAATTGAAATCCGAGGGCACCGATGAACTCGCAGCGCCGATATTCGCTTAATGAGACCTTTTCGGGAGTTGCGTTTGTTGCGGGTTGAAAGTTACGTTTTGGGGTTTTTCAGTTAAGTTAAATAAAATTGTGTAAAACAAATTTTATTTAAACTTATTAAAAAAAAACCTACCTAAGGGGGTTAGAAGTGGGACCCACACCCACTTAACCTCCCTTTGGAGGATTAAGTGTGGTGGGGCCCACACGAACCCCTAAATCTTTTAGTAACCTCTCAACTTCCCCCTTAAACTCCTCTTTTAATAACATGACAACTTTGTTAATTAATGGAGTTGAATTGTTTGAATTGTTTGAATTTCAAACCTTTGAAATTCAAATTGATAATTGTGTGAATAAAATAAGTCTTTATCTTATTTTATTTGGGTTAGAATTCTCTAGCCACCTTGAGAGAATTTGGAGCCTTCATCTTCTTCTTCTTCAAGCTTTGACGAAGAACGCGAAGAACCTTCGAACATCGACGAAGAACGCCACGTTCTCGGGAATCGTCTTTCGCGACGCCACACCCGCGACACCGACGACGTCTTCTTCCGCGTCATCTCTTCCGCGACGATTTCCCACGACGAAATCGTCGTCAAAGAACTTCGAATCCTCGCTTCACGACATCGACGTCCTTCTTCCGTGACGCCGACCACCGCGACGCGTCTTCCGCGGGTCGTTGACGATCATCGTTCTTGAATCCAGAGGTAGGGGATGTTATTTATTGTTTATTTTTATTCCATTCTTGAGTCATGGATTTTTAGCATGAAAAAATGTGAGGATTTTGGATATTCTTTAGTTATGTTATTAATTAACGTGAGGGGGGTCGGACCGCATGAACACGGCCGAACCCCCCCTCCTTAGTTCTCGTTTTATTCATGCGGGTGGAAGCAAGAGGCGTGGTGCCGTCGCACCACGCGGATGAACATGCTTATTTTTTTTCCGCAACCCGTCGCGCTTCGCCGAGGAGAGATTTCAAGAACGCGACGCCGTCGCGCCGCGTTGGGAGGATTCATGGCACGGCGAAAGGGGCGCGGTGCCGTCGCACCGCGCCGGACGACGAACACCGCGGCCGGTTCCGGGCCGCGGTGAGACGAGGAGACCGCGGCCGGTTCCGGGCCGCGGCGGAAGGAAAGACCGGCGGCCGGGCCGCTGGCGTCGGAAGTCGAGGGCGGGACCGGAAATTCCGGTCCCGTTGGTAAAAACCGGCCGGCCAGCGGGCCGGTCGGATGTCATAAAAACCGGGGGATTAAACCCCCGGCCGGTCCTTCAAGACCCCCCTCTTAATGAGGGGGGCGGTTCTTTTAAGGAGGGGGGGGCAAAGCCCCCCCGGTTTTCTTCAGCCGGCCCCCACTTGCGGGGGCCGTTTCTTAGCAAGGCACGGCTTAAAGCCGTTCCGTTTTTGTGAAACGCGGGGCTCAGCCCCGCGTGCCTTCCGCCGCCGCCACGCGGCCCGCCGCCGCCACGCGGCCCGCCGCCGCCACGCGGCCCGCCGCCGCCACGCGGCCCGCCGCCGCGCCACCGCCCGCCGCCACGCGGCCCGCCGCCGCCGCCACCCGGCCCGCCGCCGCCGCCGTCCGCCGCCGTCCGCCGCCGCCGTCCGCCGCCGCCGGCCGCCGCGCCGTCCAGAGGCGGGGGGTCGGGCCGGGTCGGCCCGGACCCGGACCCCCCGTTTCGGACCAGATTCGGTTATTGGCTCATAACTTGAGCCTCGGACCTCCGAATGACGAACCGTCTGCGGCAACGCGATCCTTGGATCGAGACGGTCGTTTCGGTATATCGCACTCAAGGTTTCGGATTACTTTGAGTTCGGCCGGGTTGGTTCGTTCACGAAACCAACCGGGCCTTCGGAGCGGAAACGCTCATATCTTGAGCTACGGACGTCCGATTGACGTGCCGTCAGTCGCATAGTGTTCCTCTTATTGAGACGGATCTTTTGGCATACTCTGCCCGAGGTTCGGACGCAGGTGGAGTACGGTCGGGTTGGTTTTGCCTTAAAAACCAACCGGGCCCCGGAGACGAAAATGCCTATAACTCTCAGACCGGGCGTCCGATCGACGCGCCGTCTGTTGCGTTGAGTTCCTGTTGACGATACGGAACTTTTGGATACATCAACTTCGGTCTTCGTGACAGTTGATGTATCAGCCTCTCGGCTCGTGGAGCGGACCCTCCGTACGAGCTTGCTGTGTGCGGGAACCCTAGTACTGGCTGCGACTGTTCTACTGCTACGACTGCTACTGTGACTGCGACGACGACAGTACAGAGATCCTGTGTGGATTCGACGACGACAGTACAGAGATCCTGTGTGGATTCGACGACGACAGTACAGAGATCCTGTGTGGATTCGACGACGACGACTACAGCACTCGGCGATCCTACGAGGATCAGTGCTACAGGTTCTGTGTGAGCCCGATCCTGTGTGGGTCCTTGCGCTCAGCGGTTCTGTGTGAGCCAGCGCCTACAGGTTCTGTGTGAGCCCGATCCTGTGTGGGTCTTCTGCGGGGGTTAGTTACCTATCGATCCTTCGTGGGTCCGACGACTTAGATGGATCAGTGATCATCTTTATCGTCCTTGAAGAAGTATACCTGTGTGAGCTGAATCCTGTTACTTTCCTTTGTGGAATACGTATACTTTCCTGCGTGGACTGAGTTATACTTGGGCTCGGAGGTTGGAGCGTATTTGAATTGATGACTTAGGTATATGTATGGGCATATACCTAAGCAGTGTTGGTTGTTACTTCGTGATTGTACTTTGTTTCGTGGTTTATCCTTTGTGGATTTTGAGAGACCTTCAGGGGTCTCGGGGTCCCTACTGAGTAGCTTATACTCACCCCTGCACGGGCTTCGCCCGCACTACGTTGTGTTGGTTGCAGACGACGGACAGCGTTGACCTTAGCTGAGGTTTGCGGAGCGGGACGGTACCCGGAGGTGGACCACTGGGCGGGATGAGCACGGAGCGGACGGTGGGACCCGTGGAGCAGAGGAGCTATCTGTACCCACCCTTCAGGTGGGATTTCCGGTGGACAGCTCGGAGTAGCGGCCTTTACTTTACAGTTGCTGTTTTTCCCTTTTTGAGTTGTACTTTACTTTCAGTTTGGGTTTGTATTCTGGCCCATTTACTTTTCCGCACTTTCAGTTGTACTCTGCTTGTTTAGTGTTTACTTCCGCTTGTTTACTCTGTGGTGTGTGCTTACTTTTCTAAGGCAATGCCTTCCCTTTTTACCGGGATTTACGCCTTGGTGCTAGTCGCCAGCCCCTGGCCTATGGAAGGCGGGCTTGGGGTAGTCACGACACGGACCCCGAGGGCGGGTCGTGACAAATTGGTATCAGAGGAGTTCGGTTCTACCGCGAACTCTGATCTTTTCTATGTGAAGCAATAATGTTTAGCGTATTGAGTGTGGTTATCAGTCCAGGGAGTCCAGTGTTGGTGCGGCGGCCGACGTATCCGTACACCAGGACCCTGACTTCTGATTTCCGACTTAATGCACGAAAACATTGATTGTGTGTGTGTTTCAAAGTTTTCTTTGTGATTACTTGTGTCAGCTCACCGGGTATACTGATCTGCTTAACGAAAGTCTCAAGTTTTCTTTGTGATTACTTAATTCAGCTCACCAGGTATACTGTTCTGACGATGGTGCTCTTGTTCTCCTTTTCAGGATGGCCCCACGACGGCAGCCAGCTAGGGTTCCGAGAGTCGAGCGAGACGACAGCCCCCCGAGCGACGAGGCCTCGGTGCAGGGCCCTTTTCCAGTAGTGGCACCGGCGGTAGCTTTACCCGCCGAGCCCCCGATGCTTCCAGCAGCAGCCGCTGACGATGCACGTCGCCTCAGCGCACTGCATGAGTTTCAGCACCAGCGACCGCCCAGGTTTCGCGGGGAGACGGATCCCCAGGCAGCAGAGGACTGGCTGGAGGCAGTGGTTCGAGTGTTTAGGCTAGTGAGGACACCAGCAGACCTCATGGTGATCCTCGCTGCGAGCCTACTACACGCAGCAGCTGGACGATGGTGGAGCTTGATGCTCCAGGTGCACGATGAGGCATCTCTACTCTGGACGGACTTCGAGAGCCTCTTCCGCTCTGAGTTCGTCCCGGCCACCCTTCGAGCGGTGCGCATCCAGGAGCTTCTACAGCTGCGGCAGGGCAGCATGACGGTCGCCCAGTACTCGGCGAGGTTTACCGATCTCTCGCGCTACTCGACCGACATGGTACGGGATCCATTCTTTCGGGCCCGGACCTTCGAGCAGGGTTTGAGACACGAGATCAGGGCATCACTGATCTCCCTCAGCATACCGACTCAGACAGGAGTACTGGAGCGGGCACTTCTGATCGAGAGCTTCCTTGCTGAGTCTACACCAGCACAGCGACCCACCGCAGGGCGGCACGTGGCAGAGTCATCTGCAGCAGGCAGTCGACGGATGACTCAGGGGTCCAGACAGACCAGACCTTCAGGCCGACGATCTCAGGGCACTGGCTCAGCAGTGCGGGGCACACAGCGCGGAGCCAGTCTTCCGAGAGGCAGGCAGTGCTACTCGTGCGGCGGGCAGGGCCACATGGCTCGCGACTGCCCGACCCGCCGTGCCGAGGAGCAGCAGTCAGTTGATGGACCACCGAGGCAGAGGCAGAGGGTCGACCGTGGCGGTCCGCAGGGAGGAGGCGGACGAGGCAGAGGAGCTGGGCGAGCAGCTGGTGGTGGCCGACGCTTTGAGGCTCTACCACCACCACCACCAGGAGGTCCACCCCGACCACAGGGAGCTGGCGGGCAGCGACAGGCACAGCTCCAGGCAGCAGAGGCCTACGACCACGGCGCACCTGAGATGATTCGAGGTACTATCTGTGTCTATTCCACCCTTGCTGCAGTTCTTATAGACACAGGAGCGAGTCACTCTTTCATAGCCGCTGCCCTTGTTCGGAGCTCGGAGATTCCGACAGAGCCGTTGGCTCGATCCTTACGGCTAGAGACTCCTACGGGAGCAGACTCGACGATTACGCACTGGTGCCGGCAGTGTGAGCTTACTCTAGGAGGCGAGAGCTTCGGCTGGGATCTTCTTGTAGCAGCGTCGAGGCCTTACGACGTCATCTTGGGCATGGATTGGCTGTCTACGGTCCATGCACAGATTGACTGTTTTAGGCGCAAGGTGCGATGTGTACGCACCGACGGGAGCAGGTTCACCTTCACCGGCGAGAAGGGAGCCTTAGCAGCACAGGATGGACTTCCGCGGAGGAGAGGACAGCCCATCACTCATCAGTTGGCTAGCCTTATCCTTGGAGCAGTTGACGTGCGGAGTCCTGGTTTTCCTGCAGTGGTGGATCAGTATGCGGACGTTTTTCCCGACGATGTTCCAGGGCTACCTCCTCGCAGAGAGGTAGACTTTTATATTGACTTGTACCCCGGGACAGCCCCGATATCCACACCAGCATATCGGATGGCCCCCGCCGAGCTTCGAGAGCTACGGGTACAGTTAGAGGACTTGCAGGGCAAGGGATTCATCCGATCCAGTGTTTCACCCTGGGCTTCCCCGATATTGTTCGCCAAGAAGGCGGACGGGAGCTTGCGACTTTGTGTTGACTATCGTCGCCTGAACCAGGTGACAGTGAGGAACAAGTATCCGCTACCGAGGATTGATGACCTCTTTGATCAGCTCAAGGGAGCACGGTGGTTCTCGAAGATAGACCTCAGGTCAGGCTATCATCAGCTCAGAGTCAGAGACGAGGATGTGCAGAAGACGGCCTTCAGATGTCGGTATGGCCACTATGAGTTCTTGGTTATGCCTTTCGGTGTAACCAATGCTCCAGCAGTGTTCATGGCTCTCATGAACAGGATCTTTCAGCCATACCTCGATCGGTTTGTCGTGGTCTTCATCGACGACATTCTGATTTACTCTTCGACAGAGGAGGAGCACGCCTATCACTTGCGAGTTGTTCTTGACACACTCCGAGAGCACCAACTTTATGGTAAGCTCTCGAAGTGCCAGTTCTGGATACGTGAGGTCCACTTTTTGGGACACGTTATCTCTGAGGCGGGAGTTGCAGTGGATCCCGCGAAGATTGAGGCTGTGTTAGCATGGGAGCCACCCAGGAGCGTGACTGAGGTTCGAAGTTTCTTGGGACTAGCTGGATACTATCGGAGGTTTGTGCCGAACTTCTCCAGAGTTGCGGCATCACTCACAGCTTTGACGAAGAAGGGGAAACCCTTCGTGTGGTCAGACAGTTGTCAGCAGAGCTTCGAGGAGCTGAGGCAGAGATTGACTAGCGCACCTATCTTGAGGTTGCCTGAAGAGGGAGTAGGGTACGTGGTCTACTGCGATGCATCAGGGACCGGACTCGGATGTGTTCTAATGCAGGAGCGGGCAGTGATCGCCTATGGATCACGACAGTTGAGGCCACATGAGCAGAACTACGCTACCATGACCTGGAGTTAGCAGCAGTGGTCTTCGCTCTGAAGACATGGCGACATTATCTGATGGGCGAGCGCTTTACAGTCTTTTCCGATCATCAGAGTCTCAGGTATATCTTCTCGCAGAAGGATCTGAACCTGAGACAGCGACGATGGCTCGAGTTCCTCCAGGACTATGACTTTGAGATAGTCTATACACCTGGGAAGGGGAACGTAGTAGCCGATGCCCTCAGCAGGAGGACGGGCATTCAGCTACTCGAGGAGGCGACGGAGCAGCTAGCCTCTTTGCAGATATCCTTCGTGGATAGAGATGGAGCAGCCTTTCTTCAGTCTCTCACAGTCACTCCTCCACTACTGCAGCGAGTCAGGGAGGCACAGCGCGGGGACACTGACTGCGAGACACGGCGTGCACAGATATCCTCGGGACAGGCACCTGATGGTTTCTCCCTTGGAGCAGAGCACGACATCCTTTTCAGAGGACGTGCCTTGGTACCAGTCACATTGCGAGAAGAAGTGCTGAGGGAGTTTCACACTTCTCCTTTAGCGGTACATCCTGGAGTGGCGAAGATGTACCAGGACCTCAGACGACAGCACTGGTGGCCGGGCATGAAGAAAGCTGTAGCAGAGTTCGTTTCTCGATGCCTTACCTGTCAGCAGGTGAAGGCAGAGCATCAGGTACCAGCAGGCTTGGTACAGCCCTTGGAGGTTCCGGAGTGGAAGTGGGACGGCATATCTATGGACTTCGTGACTGGACTTCCACGCACTTCCAGAGGTCACGACTCCATCTGGGTGATTGTTGACCGACTCACCAAGTCGGCACACTTCTTACCCATCAGAGAGCAGGGCTCGGTGGAGAGCTTGGGACGTCTCTACGTTCAGGAGATTGTGCGGCTCCACGGCGTGCCATCATCTATCGTTTCCGATCGTGATGCCCGCTTTACTTCCCGGCTTTGGAAGGGGTTACAGGAGGCGTTCGGGACGCAGCTACGTCTTAGCACAGCTTTTCACCCTCAGACGGATGGACAGACGGAGAGGACCATTCAGACTCTCGAGGACATGCTCCGTGCATGTGTCCTTGACTTTGGTCGTAGCTGGGAGGACCACCTACCTTTGGTGGAGTTCGCATACAACAACAGCTATCACTCCACCATCGGGATGGCACCGTACGAGGCGTTGTACGGCCGACCATGTAGATCTCCTTTGTGCTGGACAGACCCAGGGGAGTCAGCACTAGTGGGACCGGAGATGGTCCAGGCCACGACAGAGAAGGTCCAGGTCATCCAGGAGCGGATGAGGACAGCTCAGAGCTGGCAGAAGTCATACGCTGACAGGAGGCGGAGGCCACTAGAGTTCGAGGATGGCGACCACGTCTTCTTGCGGGTCTCACCTCGACGTGGTATTCGGAGATTTGGCCGAGGCGGCAAGTTATCTCCGCGCTTCATCGGACCTTTCCAGATTCTCAGCAGGATTGGCGAGGTGGCTTATCGCCTGGCTCTACCACCTCAGTTGCACCGGGTGCACGACGTCTTCCACGTATCTCAGCTGAGGAGATACGTGCACGACCCGACGCACATCATTGATCATGGGGAGCTTGACGTTGACGATGGGGCGACTTTTACAGAGGTCCCGGTGGAGATAGAGGATCGACAGGAGCGGGTCCTACGTGGGCGATCGATTCCTCTTGTGCGCATCAGATGGCAGCACGGGAATCTCCAGGAGAGCACATGGGAGCGAGAGGCTCAGATGCGTGCTCAGTACCCTCATTTGTTTCCCTAGTTTTTGTTGTATCTTTACGGGGACGTAAAGCCCTGAGGTGGGAGTAATGTAAAGACCGTAAAATTCAAGGGAATTTTTTTCTTAATTTTCTTTGGATTTTTTACAAGAGCGCGGTTTCAGACGGCACCTGATTCCGAGGCCCGGAGTGCCCGGAATTAATTTCCGAAGTTTGGCTCGGGTACGTTCAGTGAACGAACGAGCGGGAATTCCTAACTTTTGATCCGGTGCTCGGAATTGAAATCCGAGGGCACCGATGAACTCGCAGCGCCGATATTCGCTTAATGAGACCTTTTCGGGAGTTGCGTTTGTTGCGGGTTGAAAGTTACGTTTTGGGGTTTTTCAGTTAAGTTAAATAAAATTGTGTAAAACAAATTTTATTTAAACTTATTAAAAAAAACCTACCTAAGGGGGTTAGAAGTGGGACCCACACCCACTTAACCTCCCTTGGGAGGATTAAGTGTGGTGGGGCCCACACGAACCCCTAAATCTTTTAGTAACCTCTCAACTTCCCCCTTAAACTCCTCTTTTAATAACATGACAACTTTGTTAATTAATGGAGTTGAATTGTTTGAATTGTTTGAATTTCAAACCTTTGAAATTCAAATTGATAATTGTGTGAATAAAATAAGTCTTTAGCTTATTTTATTTGGGTTAGAATTCTCTAGCCACCTTGAGAGAATTTGGAGCCTTCATCTTCTTCTTCTTCAAGCTTTGACGAAGAACGCGAAGAACCTTCGAACATCGACGAAGAACGCCACGTTCTCGGGAATCGTCTTTCGCGACGCCATACCCGCGACACCGACGACGTCTTCTTCCGCGTCATCTCTTCCGCGACGATTTCCCACGACGAAATCGTCGTCAAAGAACTTCGAATCCTCGCTTCACGACATCGACGTCCTTCTTCCGTGACGCCGACCACCGCGACGCGTCTTCCGCGGGTCGTTGACGATCATCGTTCTTGAATCCAGAGGTAGGGGATGTTATTTATTGTTTATTTTTATTCCATTCTTGAGTCATGAATTTTTAGCATGACTAAATGTGAGGATTTTGGATATTCTTTAGTTATGTTATTAATTAACGTGAGGGGGGTCGGACCGCATGAACACGGCCGAACCCCCCCTCCTTAGTTCTCGTTTTATTCATGCGGGTGGAAGCAAGAGGCGTGGTGCCGTCGCACCACGCGGATGAACATGCTTATTTTTTTTCCGCAACCCGTCGCGCTTCGCCGAGGAGAGATTTCAAGAACGCGACGCCGTCGCGCCGCGTTGGGAGGATTCATGGCACGGCGAAAGGGGCGCGGTGCCGTCGCACCGCGCCGGACGACGAACACCGCGGCCGGTTCCGGGCCGCGGTGAGACGAGGAGACCGCGGCCGGTTCCGGGCCGCGGCGGAAGGAAAGACCGGCGGCCGGGCCGCCGGCGTCGGAAGTCGAGGGCGGGACCGGAAATTCCGGTCCCGTTGGTAAAAACCGGCCGGCCAGCGGGCCGGCCGGATGTCATAAAAACCGGGGGATTAAACCCCCGGCCGGTCCTTCAAGACCCCCCTCTTAATGAGGGCGGCGGTTCTTTTAAGGAGGGGGGGCAAAGCCCCCCCGGTTTTCTTCAGCCGGCCCCCACTTGCGGGGGCCGTTTCTTAGCAAGGCACGGCTTAAAGCCGTGCCGTTTTTGTGAAACGCGGGGCTCAGCCCCGCGTGCCTTCCGCCGCCGCCACGCGGCCCGCCGCCGCCACGCGGCCCGCCGCCGCCACGCGGCCCGCCGCCGCCACGCGGCCCGCCGCCGCCGCCACGCGGCCCGCCGCCGCGCCGCCGCCCGCCGCCACGCGGCCCGCCGCCGCCGTCCGCCGCCGCCGGCCGCCGCGCCGTCCAGAGGGGGGGGGTCGGGCCGGGTCGGCCCGGACCCGGACCCCCCGTTTCGGACCAGATTCGGTTCTTGGCTCATAACTTGAGCCTCGGACCTCCGAATGACGAACCGTCTGCGGCAACGCGATCCTTGGATCGAGACGGTCGTTTCGGTATATCGCACTCAAGGTTTCGGATTACTTTGTGTTCGGCCGGGTTGGTTCGTTCACGAAACCAACCGGGCCTTCGGAGCGGAAACGCTCATATCTTGAGCTACGGACGTCCGATTGACGTGCCGTCAGTCGCATAGTGTTCCTCTTATTGAGACGGATCTTTTGGCATACTCCGCCCGAGGTTCGGACGCAGGTGGAGTACGGTCGGGTTGGTTTTGCCTTAAAAACCAACCGGGCCCCGGAGACGAAAATGCCTATAACTCTCAGACCGGGCGTCCGATCGACGCGCCGTCTGTTGCGTTGAGTTCCTGTTGACGATACGGAACTTTTGGATACATCAACTTCGGTCTTCGTGACAGTTGATGTATCAGCCTCTCGGCTCGTGGAGCGGACCCTCCGTACGAGCTTGCTGTGTGCGGGAACCCTAGTACTGGCTGCGACTGTTCTACTGCTACGACTGCTACTGTGACTGCGACGACGACAGTACAGAGATCCTGTGTGGATTCGACGACGACAGTACAGAGATCCTGTGTGGATTCGACGACGACAGTACAGAGATCCTGTGTGGATTCGACGACGACGACTACAGCACTCAGCGATCCTACGAGGATCAGTGCTACAGGTTCTGTGTGAGCCCGATCCTGTGTGGGTCCTTGCGCTCAGCGGTTCTGTGTGAGCCAGCGCCTACAGGTTCTGTGTGAGCCCGATCCTGTGTGGGTCTTCTGCGGGGGTTAGTTACCTATCGATCCTTCGTGGGTCCGACGACTTAGATGGATCAGTGATCATCTTTATCGTCCTTGAAGAAGTATACCTGTGTGAGCTGAATCCTGTTACTTTCCTTTGTGGAATACGTATACTTTCCTGCGTGGACTGAGTTATACTTGGGCTCGGAGGTTGGAGCGTATTTGAATTGATGACTTAGGTATATGTATGGGCATATACCTAAGCAGTGTTGGTTGTTACTTCGTGATTGTACTTTGTTTCGTGGTTTATCCTTTGTGGATTTTGAGAGACCTTCAGGGGTCTCGGGGTCCCTACTGAGTAGCTTATACTCACCCCTGCACGGGCTTCGCCCGCACTACGTTGTGTTGGTTGCAGACGACGGACAGCGTTGACCTTAGCTGAGGTTTGCGGAGCGGGACGGTACCCGGAGGTGGACCACTGGGCGGGACGAGCACGGAGCGGACGGTGGGACCTGTGGAGCAGAGGAGCTATCTGTACCCACCCTTCAGGTGGGATTTCCGGTGGACAGCTCGGAGTAGCGGCCTTTACTTTACAGTTGCTGTTTTTCCCTTTTTGAGTTGTACTTTACTTTCAGTTTGGGTTTGTATTCTGGCCCATTTACTTTTCCGCACTTTCAGTTGTACTCTGCTTGTTTAGTGTTTACTTCCGCTTGTTTACTCTGTGGTGTGTGCTTACTTTTCTAAGGCAATGCCTTCCCTTTTTACCGGGATTTACGCCTTGGTGCTAGTCGCCAGCCCCTGGCCTATGGAAGGCGGGCTTGGGGTAGTCACGACACGGACCCCGAGGGCGGGTCGTGACAACCTCCGGAACGATGGGAGAACCTTCTCTAACCTTAGGAGAAGATAAATCCTGAGTTAGGGTTGTTTAAGAGGAAAAACGAGGCACATAGAGGCAAAACCGAGTGAGATCCACAATTTAAGGATCTCATTTAAGTTGTTGCACAGTTAGTTCGCACGGTTTGACAAACCTTGCGCTAGCTGTGCATTATCTTCTTCCTCGGCCACCCTTCCCACACAGTTTGGTCACACGGTTAGATAACCAGTGCGCAGCCCATGCGGAAGCTACTGCCTCCAAGACCAATTGTGCACGGTTTGGCTGCATGGTTTAGACAACTTGCGCGCCACCCATGCAACTTCTCCTTTGCCCCAAAACAACATTTAAAGTTCTCCTAACTCTCCCAAGTCACTACTCCAAAACAGAGGTACTTAGAAACATCACAAGTGCCTGAAAACATAAAGTGATGTTACATAACATCAATTTCATTTACAAACCATGTTAACTAACTAAACCCAATTCTAAAAATTTTCTTTTAATAAACCCATGTTATCCTATTAAACAACAAATCCCATGTTCAACCCCTTATATGCCACAATTTCAAATTTAACAACCTGAACCCAAGTTCTTGAACATGGAATACCATAAGGTTAGCCTTAATCCCAACCTCAATACCCTCCATGCATCCCATAGGGATCATGAGGGTTCTAATTTAGCTTTTAATCACTCAATATATCATTTATCACACAAAGAACCAGAGGTCACAACAAGAAGATAGGAATACCGCAACCAAATATGATAAGAAAAATGACATTTTAACTGTATAAAACTAGAAACTGTTTTTAAAATAATAAAACCCATTAAACAAAAAAGGGGTCTCACTTAATAACCAAATTCCATTGTGATAATCAATCCACCAATTATTTATAGAGGAAGAACCCAAACATTTAAATAATATCAAGGTAACCCCCACATAATGTATTTCACCTATGAAAATAAAAAAAATGGCCAAAGGCCTTTCTTCCAGCACACTTTCTATAAAAAACAATTTAAAACAATTTAAGAGGTTAAAAAACCATCCATTTCATAAAACATTTCAAGCTACTATGTAAAAAACCAAAAAAAATGGACAAGACATTTTCATTTCCACCAAACCACCTTTAAATAATCAATCTGGGATTTTCCATAAAGGGTAAACTACCTTGACATTTCAAATCACCATTTAAAATAAATCAGAAAACCCATTTTTGCATCCTTTGAGGTCAACACATAAAATTAAGACCAAATTACCCTTAAACCCTAAATATCACGTATTGAAAACCAGAAATGGTTTACAACCCATTAACCACTATTGAAAATCATTTCAAAATTACAAGTCATTTACTAAAAATATTTTATAACTTAACATTCCATTTTAAAACTTGAATACAGATTGAACATGAAAATGAAACTATGTCAAGTACAAAAGATACCGAAATGGTTTCAAGAATCACAAGTCTCTCCATATATATATATATATATATGTATATATATTCATAAAAGGGAATTTAAAAAGGCACAAGAATATTGGAATTCCAAAAGGAAAAAAATTTCAGAGTAACTACTACCTCAAAGAGAAGATGATCAATCTGGAACACTTCGGCACTTGAAACTTTCATCTGAAAAAACATGAAGATTCTCTTTCGCACCCTAAAAAATATTCACCTTTACATATATATGAGTATACCTTTATCCTATGTACATATACATATAGCCATGAATATTTACATGGGGATCCTTACATATATTATCATATATTCATATACCCTTTTACACTTACACATGTATGAAATTTTTATATATATACATAAGAACACCTAGCCCAAATATATGTAATAATACTTCCATGAGTGAATATATATAAATAATAGGGAACTTATAAAAATATTTTTTCCTACCTATGCATACACAAAGTAAGTCTCCTTCGACTCTGGAAACTCAAACCCGCCTCAATGATGAATAAAACACACTATAAAAAATACTAGGAACCTAAAATCACCAAAAGGGAACAGATATAAATTTTTCTAAAAAAATATCCTTCATAAAGAGGCGGAGGAAAACCAAAATGATCTAAAACGACTCACCTTCAGCAAATAATACCAAAGCACACCCGACGACGACCCGAGGATCCCATTTCATACCTTAACCAGGGAATAAACAACCAAAAATTAGATTAAACCATGACCTGTGATTCAACTGAATATAACTAGTAGATGGGGAGAATGAAAATACCAAATCGATGGAGAATAGGAGAGATAAGATTACCATAATGAACCAACTAAGAAACCAGATGAAATCTGATGGAATCACTTAATTAAATCTAGATGTATCATTAGAAGAATAGAGGGTTGATAGGTAGGGTTGTGTGCGGCTAGAGAGGAAGGGTGATGAGCTTCTATGATGTATAGTGGGGATAAGGGGAGAGAAAAAAATTTAAATAGATTAATGGAAAAAGAAAAGAAAGACATAAATTTCAATGTATTGGATACCACACAGTTTGCACATGGATTAAAAAAATGTGTGTTAACCGTGCACTTTCCACTACCATGTCTAGGAACCCCCTCACACTATTACTTGTTCGAAGATTCTTGATTGAGAGAACCATTCTCAAACCATTCCACTTGGCACTGTAAAATTACAGAACCAAAATGCATGCTTCATGCACAGTTTAATAGACTATGTGAAATCCTTGAGACATGCCATTTACTCACCTAGGTACCCAAATAGGTACTGCATTGCTTCTAATAACTCTGTGGGATAATTGTACAATAACTAAAAAGAATAAAAAAACATATATTTTTTTCATTAAACTACTGAAATTTAAACCCACTCCAAAAAAGAGATAAAATAATATAAAAATAAAAATACCATGACACCGGCGTGTCACAATATCCCCACCATGCCGCATTATATATCCATAAAGTCTTAGTCAAAGGAATAAAAAAATAAAATGAAAGGTCTAAAGTAGAATTAACCAAAACAATCACTCGACATGGATTAACCTAAAAGGAAATGACTAAAATCCTCAAAAATTATTATTCCAATGAATAATAAAGTATAAATTTCTCCATGTAAAAATGTAATGAGAACCTTAAAAAAGAAATTATATTCATCTAAATAACTTCTAACTTAATCTCCCCATCATTTAGAGTTCCTCTAAAATGGTGGTACTAAAGATAACTACAATGAGAAATACCCTCAAACAATTGAACACCCATTACGGGAAAAAATTAACAAGAAAAGGAACTTCCACACCCAAGGAAGAAAAAACCACTACAAGGAGACTCAAAATACCACAAGAGATCACACCTTATACTACAACACATGCAGTTACACTAGGTTCCAAATCATAGATTATTACCCCACAGTGCATTAAAAATGACCAAAGTCAAACGCCAACTACTACACCAAACAAAGCTGGTAGATCAAACACCCCAGTAACCTAATTTTTCACCCAAGGATTTTATCTTTTCCAAATAAAATATCACCTCAACAAATCAATGAGGAAACTGTGAAACTTCCACAATATCTAAAAAAACACATAAAAAGCTCTAAAATATGGATCTGAAACACTAAAAAAGGATTCCAAAATAAACTCAACTCATCAAGCTCAACTAGAACTAAAATCTATAACTCAACCACTCTCACATAGATGTTTCTGTGTCTAATACTCCATTCAGTGTCTTGGTAGGCACTAAATCTGAGGAAACTCTTTTTCCATTGGGGGAATATAAATAGTAGCACCTGACATAGACCTATTTAATACATTTCTCTTAACAAAAACCATATTATTCCTTCCTAATCAAGGAATAAAAACAAAAAATTGTGCCATAAGAAGGATGTCAACAACACTAAAAATAAGAACAAAATATTTTACAAAAAAAATTACTTTAAAAATATATTTTTCACTAACGAACATTATAAATCTCACTCTATCAAGTTATTTTCCAAAAGCAATGCCATACTACATTGAAACCAAACAACCATGTTGGAACCCAAACATTTCCAAAATGAGGAAGACTACAGGAAATAATTTTTAAAATACCATTTTATTTCCGAAATGAAGGTACCACAAGTTCCCACTCAAAACTCACTTTCATTTTTCACAAATCCATTTCACAAGGATACAGCCATTTTATAAATCACTTCATAAAACCAAGGAAATTATCCTTTCCCTATTTTCCAAAAAATAAAATTTGAAAATAATTTTTTTCCACAAAACACATTTTTATTTCATAATCAATGCTTTCAAAACCAAGCACCCACTAACACAATACAATAACCCTCAAAAGAATTGCAAAAACCATATCCCAAAAAAATACTCAGTCTGCCTCCAACAAGTGGAAACCACCTTTGGTGAAATCAGAAATCAAGATGAGTCCTAAATATGATAATCAAAGAGGTAATAGTGCTACGAATGCATTTTCCCCATGGTTTGAGGACTGTGGTCCAACCCTATAAAAAACTCTCTATAATAGAAAACATGAATGCATGGGAATAACATGGTTTCATAGGCCATGTATTCCATCCACATAGCTCAATTTTACCTTCCTTTCTACCTTGGGACCAAGAGTGACCCCCCAATATTATTCACATGATCAAAGGGGATGAAAACATCAATCACATTAGAAACCATCAAAACATCCCAAGGAAACATTGAATTTACAATTTAAAACCCAAATTTCCTTGACATATTTAGGTTTAGGACAAGTAAGAGCTAGCTAGACTCTTCCCTCCCTTGAATATCAATCTCTAATAACCTTAGTCTCCCTCCTACCCAAAACATTCCCAAATAACATGGGCTATACCTAACCTAGGTCCCATTAGGAACAAAGGCTATGATACTAATTTTTAATGAACTATCCCAGTATTCTGTCCTAACCAACACCCAACCTGACCTTCCATAAGGACCGAACCGTTTTCCCGATCCCCACAGGATGACTTCTAGTGTCTTAACATCACATAATTTCAATTGGGAACAATTTCAATATAATTAGTGTTTATTTGATAGAAAAATATGTAAAAAATATCCACAAGAAGAAAAGAAGGGATAAATAATCGACTCAAGACAAGAACCCAATAATCTCTACCAAACTCTCCCCCACACCGGCCATGAAAAATAAAAGGAATCCAACTAAGAACCTGGAAATATGTGGGCATGAGAAAAAATCACATTAGGTCACCACATCCCTCTAAAACTATGAAATAGGTATATTAAGGATAAAAATCAATGCTAGTTTTAAAAAACCTAGAAATTAATTTTTACATACATAATCATCTATAAGGAAAAAAGTTATATAAAACTTCCAAAATATTTCCCTTGTTTTACAAAACTGAACATATGTATTTCAAAACCATTCCAGATGACTTAGCTTTATAAAAACCATTCACACTGTTGTCATTTATAAAAAATAACTTACTTTTTTTATTTAACTAAAAATTAATCACTTTATAAAACATTTTCTAATGACGCTCATATAATCACCCAAGGACACTTAGGCAGATGCACCCAATTATGCAAAACAGGGCATGGAAAAGGTGTGGAAAAACATTAACATGTACTCAATGAAAAAATGGGCATATCATAACTCATTACATCATATGAAACACAAAATTGAAAAAATACATTGATCAAACCAGAAATCCCAACCAAGAAGTAAACATCCCAAGGGTTCCAGAACTCCATGTCTGGTCATCTCAATCTCTAGTTCACAAGTTATGAAAAAAAAGAAGGTGGTAATGGAATTAAAATGTAAATTATAATAAAAAAGGTTCAATTATCTAAAATTATTACCTTTAATCATTTTCTTTTTTTATAGCTAGGCATTTCCATACATTACACTATAACATATTCCAATTAACTATAATTCATAAACAGACATGTTAAGTCCCCTATATTACTAGGGAAAACATTTCACAAAAATTATATATCACTCACATTAGAGCATCAGTCTAGGTCGTTTATCTCACTTACCTTGGATCATCAGTCCAAGTATTCTATCACACATACTTTGGATCATCAGTCTAGGTAGTCTCATCTAATGGATCTATAGGGTCATAGAGCCTAATTCCAACTCCCTTACCCATGCTTTCTAGGGGTGGAATTTAGAGCCTTAGTCAAACCCGACTTATGGGTGTATAACCTCAAGTAAATTCCCCTCATACCACCAAGCCATGTGCAAATTCTTATTTAATCATTAACACATGTACCATTTCACGACTATATTTAAACAATAACATGTCATTCACAATTCATAATTCATCAATAGATAAATCATTATCATGTCATAACCCATGAAAAAGTTACCACATTAAAATAATTTCTCAATAACCCATTAATATTATACCAAACACTCCAACATTCCATGATATCAATTAGGCACAATTACCAACAATTACATTTACAAACATTGTTGAAAAACTATACCTAGTTCCCACAATTTCCTTTCATAATCCCATGTTAACATGTTAAACATAAAATATCTAGGTTTAACCCCTCATGTTCCCCTAATTGCATATTTAACAACTTAAACCCATATTCTTGGACACGAAACACGATAAGGGTATCCTCAATCCCAACCCTTACATCCTTCATGTTTTTCGTGAGGATCATGCGGGTTCCAATATATTT
Source organism: Viscum album (assembly GCA_963277665.1). NCBI lineage: Eukaryota > Viridiplantae > Streptophyta > Magnoliopsida > Santalales > Viscaceae > Viscum > Viscum album. Next base: position 208,987,642 of record OY728162.1, on the reverse strand, counting down.
TTTAATCAATTAACATATAATTTCTCAAAAAGGAAAGAAAAAATCAAAATAAGAAAAGACAAATAGATCAACCACATAAGTCATGGGAAAATCTATTTTCAATTTATAAAACCAAAAACCCTTCTCAAAACAACGAAATCTATAAAGCACAAAAGGGATCCCACTTTAAAACCCCATTTAATTATTCTAGTCAATCCACTCATTATTTATAGAGGAAGAACACAATCCATTAATCATATCAAGTTAACCCCCAAATAATATATTTCCTCTTTGAAAATTTAAAACATGGACAAAGGCCTTTATTCTATCACACATTCCATAAAACCCACTTAAAACACTTTAATAGGATCAGAAAAAATAATCCATTTTATAAAACCTTTCAAGATACCCTATGAAAAACCAAATTAAGGAAAAATACCTTTTCATTTCCACAAAACCACCTTTATATAAGACAATTGAGATTTTCCAGAAAAGGTAAACTACCCACAAATTTCAAATCACCATTCTAAATAAAATCAAAACCACCTTTTTAAGTCATTTGAGGTAAACACCTAAATTTATGACCAAATTCCCCTTAAAAAATAAATTAACTTAGTGAGAACCAAAAACGGTTTAAAACCTATTACCCACTTCTCAAAAACATTTCAAATATCTAAAATTCATTTCATAAATTATTTTTATAATGAAGCATCCCATTTCAAAACATGAACATAGATTGCACATAAAAAACCAACTATGCAAAGTACAAAAAATGTTGAAATGGTTTCAAGCATCACAAAGTTATCCATATATATATATACTTTAATAAAATGTAAATTAAAAGTAACAATAATATTATAATTCTAAAAGGAAATGAATTTCATAGTAACACCTACCTCAAAGAGAAGAGGATCAATCTGGAACACTTCGACACTTAAAGCTTCCAAAACCGACCACTCAAAGGTTGTCTTTCTTTCCCACACACGTATTCACCCTAACATATATATAAGGAAACCTAGCCCCTATATATATATCTTCATGATAATGAATATATACAAGGGGATCCTTACATATATGATAATATATGAGTATACCCATTTACACTTACACACATATTCCTTTTTCATATATATACATAATAAATCCTTTCCCCAATATATATATTCTTATTTCCATGATTGGATATAAATATATATATATATATATATAACAGGGGGAACTTACAAATATATATAAATATATATATATATATATATATATATTCATACCTATTCATATGTAGGAAAGTCTCCTTTGACTTTAGAGATGTTAATGCACCTCAAGGGTAAACAAAATGCACTACAGAAATGACTAGGAACCTAAAATCAGTAAAAGGACCCATAAAAAATATTTCTATCCAAAATAATATATGGAATAAAACCTTAAGTGGTGGAGAAAAACTGAAAAGATATAAAATTCCTTTCCTTCAGTAGGGAATACCGAAACATTCCCAAAGATAACTCAAGGAGCCTATTACACACCCTAATAAAGGAAGAGATAACCAAAAACTAGATTAAACCTTTAACTATTGTTTGGTTGAATGGAACCAAATGATAGGGAGAAGTAAAATTCCAAATTTATGGAGAAGAGGAGAGAAGGGATTACCTCAAATAATCAACCAAGAAACCAAAATAAATCTTATGGTATTGTTGGAAGAAGAGAGGGACAAGAGGGAGGATTGAATGTGGCTGGAGAGGAATGGGTAGGGTGTGTGTGACACACAATGATGATAATTGGAAAGAAAAGAAAAGAAAGGGAAATAAATGAAAAAATATAAAAAACAAAAAAACTAAATTTCAAAATACTGGGAAACCACATGGTTTGTGCATGGTTTAACAAACCATGCACTAACCATTAGATGGACACTACCAAGGCCATGAACCCCTTACACAGTTACCCATTAGAAGGTGCATGATTGAGAAAATTTTGCTCAAATAGTGACACTTAGCTTTTTCAACTTACAAAGCCAAACCAAAAACTTGTCGTATAATTTAATAGATTGTGTGAAATTTGAGCGCCAAACCTTTGACAGATATGGGAACCCGCATGGGTACCACATAATTACTACCAACTATGTGAGATAACTGTGCAATATCTAAAAGGCCTCCAAAATATTAATTTTTAGGCCTTCTAACTACCAAAACTCGAACCCACTCTAAAACAAGACAATATAATAAAATTATAAAAGCACCGTGACACCGGGGTGTCAAAATATAACTATATATATATAATGAATATATAATATATTTATACCATTATTAAAATTCATGATATGATAGAACAATAATAAAATAGATTTACCAAAAATACCAAACAAAACCATACATGAAAAAAAAATTAGTTATCGCTCATAACATTGATTTTCATACATAAATATTAATAAACTAGTGATAAAAGCTTATAATTAAATCATATATAGGAATATATTTATGATTATGATTATAAAATAGTTTTATAATAAATCATTATTTATAATACCTGAGGTTATAACATTTATGAATAAAGTTGAGAGTTGAGGTAAGAGATTTTCTTCTCACTTTTATTTCAGTGGAACACATGACATATTCAGCACATATTTATTTTATGTGGTGTAAATTCAGAACATAAATTTTTTATATGATTATTCTCATAAAAATTATGGGATATACATATCCATCTAGGTTTCTTTCTTTCATGGGTCTTATAATTCAAATGTTTTGAAAGTGGTATAGGTTTTCTGATACAGCCTCATTGATTATCAACTTTTTATAATTATGAATTTGATGATAAAATCTTTTGATATGTCTCGAAAGAAGCTCAGAAATTTTATTTTACTCTAAAAAATTCTTGAAAATACACGTTTTAATTTCATTTTCTAAAATTTATGTTCTCTTGAGTCCAAAATAATATTTTTTTTATGGAAAACCAACTTTGTATCTCTCTATATTTGGTCGAAAATATATTTTTATTCCATATCTCTATTTTATAAAAATATTTTTAATTTTACTATCTTTTTTTAAAGTCATTTTTACCAATTTTTTATATTTAAAAAATGGTTTCAAAAAAATATTCTTCTTATTCTCCAATTGATTTACTTTTATCTTTTTAACAAAAAATTGAATTTAATATTTGTTTTAATATACACGACATGAAATTTTCTAGCATCATGACCAATCTATTATTTGAAGCTTACATTATATGTTTCCAAGGTTATTTAAAAAGAAAAGTTTTACCCAAATATTTTGAAAAAATTTATATTTTAAAGAATTGATTTCAAAATGGAAAGGATATTTTCATGTGGAATGTTTTAATAATCTCTTTATGGTATTAATATTCATTAAGAACAACAACCTTAGATGATTATTATTATTTACTAGGGTTGTGACCTGATTATACCATCCTTATCTATTCTTTATATATTTAGAAACTGTGATGATAATTTTGTAGGGAACACATTCCTTTTCCATTGGTTATGTTATGATGAATTGATTTAATAATTATAAACATCATTTCTTTTTTCCTTGTAGTATGCCATGATGAAATGTTTATGAAACCTATTTGTCTTCTAAAGGTTATACTGTGATCAAATTATTATAAAACCTAATTCCTTTTCATGGGTTGTGATATGATGAATGAGTTATGATCTTGTGAAACCCATATATATGATTTTCATTATGTAATGGGTGGTACAAGAATTATATATCCATCCAATTAATTAGGTAATGATTGATATCTCATGAGATAAAAAGTTTCAAAGTGGGGAGTGAACCTAGTTATGTGGGGGAAATTATTTATTAATTCAGTATTCTAAGTGAACCTTTACTAATATGATTATTTAGGGAGTGAATCCATTCAACTATGATAATATTTTCAATGAGATTTGACAAATAACGAAATGATTTTATGTGCTTATTTATATGCCAAAAATCTATGTCATTTTTACAATTTTATGCTCTCATTAGTTATGTTCGTGTATTTATTTATGATTCATGTGTTATGAATTTCCATGATTTATTCCATGACTCATGTTTTTGATTTAGGACAAAAAGGTATGGTTTTAAAATGTTACACTCATGTGATCATACCCTTTCACTCATGTTATAATAATATATCTCTTACTTAACCTTTCTATGTTTCTAACCTCACACTTTCATATGTTTTATTTTCACAGGTTATGAAGAAAGGTGTTATGTATGACATGTATAATAAGTGATCTAGTTATAAAGGACATATTGGGAGATGATGTAGTTCACTTATGAACTAGTTGTTTATGTATCCTTGTATTCAGGCTCACTAGACCTATATGATTATGAAATGGATCGTTATGTTATGTAATGAATATTTTTAATAACATGTCATATATATATATATAATAAGTATGGGTAACTATAGTTGGTAGCATAGAATGGTTTATTCATCCTTTGGAAACTAGGATGAGAAAACATTAGTGGGAAACCTAGGGGTAAGTCCACAAATAATAAAAAATCATAGAATATTAGGTAAGGATGGAGCGAGTAGTTTTAATGAAATTAAATCATCGACTAGATATTATAACTTGATGTGGCTCTAGAAATTTTTTTACCAAGGGGTAATAATTCTAAAAAGGGTTTAATTGGGATTTGACTTGATTTGCACCTGGCGCATGACAACAAGACTTTCTATACACATGATTTGACACTCCCTAAGGATATGTTTTGGAAATCCACAAACTCATTATGAATAATCAAGAAGTATTTTAATAGATGATGATAGTTAATATCCTAGGATAAAACTAGGGTATAATATATTGAAAATAGTGTGTCGTGATTTAGAAATCCTATAAAATATTTTTCATGATTATGTGGTTTCCCAATTTGATTTTGTTGTTAACACTTTGAATTTTGTTTTTAGTTAATGGATGAAACTAAAAGGAATCATGTTAATTATGAAAGATAAGTAAAATAAAATTATTATACACTCAAGAAAATATATATTATAGGATTTGGAATGAAAAATATCATTACCCTTCTCACACAACATTCTCAAGATATGAAGCTAAACTTCCAAATGATGAAAGGAGGGAACAATGTTTTACTAATTCCTTCATAAGAAAACATCCAACTTATTTTTGTGGTTACACTAATATATAAGTTGTTGAGAAATGATTCTATACCATTGAAAATATATATTCTATTCTTTATTGTTTAGATCATAAAAAACTCATTTTACTTGTCTATCTTTTGGAAAGTGAAGTAGATAAATAGTGCACTCTTATCAAGAATAAGAGAAATAATGAATAAATTGACTATATGGATTGGGATTAGTTTAATAGATTAATTTTCAATAAGTAATTCTCTAATACTTATTATAGAAGCATAGAGATGGAAATTATTGAGCTAATTTAGAAGTATGATGAATCTATTGGTACCTATGAAGAACATTTTATATGAATTACAAGGTACGCATCAGGTACTATATTACAACCTAAATTTTTGTTCAATAGATTATTTAGTGTCATAAAATCAATTATATGAAGGGATTTATCCATAAATAACTTCATCATATATGAATAAATCATTCTATGCATTATGAAGTTGTAATTAGAGGTTGGAGTTACAAATCAATCTCATTATTTTTATAAGAAATTAAAGATGGAATTCAAAGGAAAATATAAAAAACAGGGAGAGAAGAAGATGAGAATTCATACTTGTTTGAAGTGTGGAAGGAAACATAGAGGAAATTATATAATGGGGACTGATAAATGATTTAATTGTGAGAATAAATATCCTTGGTTAATTGAATACTAAAATGGTTGTAAGAAGCTAAATAATGAAATGAATGGAGAGAAATATCTTTAGAATTCCCCTCCCACACTCTGGTGATTAAAATACAAGGATTATGGGAATAATTCAAATTAGTTCTCAAATAAAAAGTTTAATGATGATGATCAATATAAGCATTCTATTAAGCCATGATAAAAAGGGAAATATCATGAGATCACTATTTGATATGAGGGTTATTATAAAATCATGGTTAAATATACCATTACAATACATTATAGATCTTGTAATTTATAAACTGATTCCAGATCATCCAACCCTTTTATATCTGAATAATTTTTTCAGGGTAAAAAATTCCACCCCAACAATTAGATGATGAATTAGAAGTAAAAATATTTAATGGTATGATTATTGTATCTCAAGTTTACAAATCATATCTACTTTATGTTTCTAGTAATGTTTTTGCTAAAAAAAATTCTCTATCTAGTTAAATTTGATGTTATCTTAGGTATGGATTGGATTTATCTACATAAATCCAAGATCAACTAAAAAGGAGGAAAATTTCTGTTTGATATTCTAAACCAACCGATGATAATATATTAGTGAAATGATTAATATGAACCTCCAATAGAAATCACATCCATTATATGGGTCTTGATTCCCATCTAATATGGGATTCTATCTCAAATGGTTGTGGATAAAACCAATATCAATGATATGTTATTTTTTAAAAGTCTATTTATTTATTTTCAAAATAATTACCTAGTTTTCTACTGAATCATGATATTTAATTCTCTATATAACTCATACCTAGTGGTACACCTATTAGAATGACTCCCTATAAAATGAACCTGATTGAGTTGCATGAATTGAAGCATAAACTTTAGGAGAATATTGATAAGGGGTTTATTATTCTCTCTCTATCAACTTAAGATGACCTATTATTTTTTGTAAGAATAAATATATATCAATGAGACTTTAAATTGATTATATAGAGATAAGAAATATCATAATCAAGAACAAGTATACCCTACCTCATATTAATGACATGTTAGATCAAATACATAGATCTCAATACTTCTCAATGATTGACCATGATTTTGGTTATAATAAATTGAGGGTTAAGAAGGAATATATAACCAAGAAAAAATTCCAAAAAAATTATAGACACTATGAATATATAGTGATACCATTTGGTCATACTAATTATCTTATTATCATCATGGATTTAATGAATATATTATTTATAGATCACCTTGATCAATTTTGGCAGTCTTTATCGACAATATTCTTATATATTCAATGAGAATGTAAGAATGTGAATATCACTTGACAATTTTTATAAAGACCCCAAAAAAGGAAACTTTTATGAAAAATTTATCAAATTTTGTTTTTTTTATAATTTCATTTTTTGTTCATATAATCTTTAGAGGGGGAATATACATGGATCCATAAATTAAGTAAGTCATTGAATGGTGGCCCATACTAATCATTATGACTATGATATGAAGTATTCATAGTAAGAAATTATATTTACAATGGTTTTTTGAGAATTTATGGTGAATTTTACATCTAATCACCCTATTAATTTGGAAGAGAGGAAGATCCCTTGGAAAAATTAATGTGATGAAAATTTTTAGGAACTGAAGAGAAAGTTAGTCAGCATACTTGTTATTAAATTACCCTATATTGGAGAATCTTTTTTAATATGTATTGATTCATTAATGAATGCGATGGAATTCATACTAGTGATGAATGATATTTTTATAACTTATGTCTCATAATAATTGAAGGTTAAAGAGAAAAATTACCCAAATAATGATTTAGAATTTCTGTTGTGATTTTTTCATTAAAGATGTTGATAAATTATATTTATAGAGAGAGGATATATATATATATATATATTGAAAACAAAGATTAAAGTATATATTTACACTAAATTCATTGAATATGATCCAAATAAGATTGTTGGAACTCATTAAAGATTATGACTTCTCAATAAATTACCACCTCAGGAAAGAGAACAAGGTGGCTGATGCATTGAGTCAAAAGGATCATGATATCTTGTCCATTATAAGGATCACAAAAAGATCTAATACTTTTAGATTTTCAATATATTGATGTCAAATTCGTGAAGGAAGTTGGAAAATATTATGTTCTCCAACTAAGTTTTAAACCATATATTTATATGGATATTAATGATATCATGAAGGAAGTTGTAGAGTTGCAAGACATGGTTCAAAATGTTTATGAATTTAACCTTGATTATGATAAATTAATAAGTTTCAAGAGAAATGTTTATATTTCATCAATACTGAATTTGAATAAGTATCTATTATAGGAGACTCGTTGTTGTTCATTATCCATTCATCCTAGAAGAACAAAGATTTATAGAGATGTGAAAGAGTATCTCTTGTGGGATGGAATGAAGAGAGATATTTCTAAGTACATATCTCAATGATTGTTATGTAAAGATGTTAAGGTAGAGGGAAAACATTTTAAGGGGTTGTTAAAACCATTACCCCTACCAGGATGTAAATTGGAAAACATTTTCATGTATTTTGTCATTAGACTCCCAAAAACATTAAAATGATATAATTCTATTTGGGATGTAGTAAATTTCCATAAAAATTTAGAACTATTCATTAATACTCAGGTATATTTCTCCCTTTATCATAATTATAGAATATATATTAAATAAGTGTAAAGGTTTCATAGAGTAATACATTCTATTTTATCTGACTGGGATTTGAGGTTAACCTAAATGTTCTAAATAAGTCTTCAATAGGATCAGAATATTGAGTTATATTTCAACACTACTTATCATCGTAAAAAAATTGGCCAGTTTAAGAAAACAATTAAAACCCTAGAGGATATTCCTAGATCTTCTTTTATGGATTTAAAAGGTGTTTGGTATCAACACCTTCCTCCAGTCAAGTTTACTTAAACCAATTACTTTCACTCGATCATTAATATGACTCTATAAAAACACTAATATGGAATGAAATTTCTAAATCTAATATTATCGGATGAATTTTGGGGATACAATATGGGTATCTAATCTTGGTAAAGAAATATAATAGAAGGTTAGAGCCATTCAACAACACATTAGGGAAACAAAATGTTGGTAGAGAAGTTTTGATGATAATTGTCTGTGAGACCAAGAGTATGAAGTTATTGAGAAGGTGTTTATATCAATTCCTCCATATAATAATGTTATGAGACATAGGATGAAAGGAAATATAACCCTTAGTAATATTGGTGCTTTGTATATTATTGATTAATTAGCCACAATAGCATACTTTTTGGCACTTCCACCAAACATATCTCAAGTCCATGATGTCTTCGATGTATCTCTCTCGAGGAACTACGTACATGACCCCTCACATGTACTAAATTAGTACATCATATTAATATAATATGTTCATTATTATGATGAATTACTATATTATATTTTGGATCTTGTAGAGAAGGTGCTACGAAACAAGACCACTCACCTGCTCAATGTTTTGTGGAAGAAAAATAATTTGGGGAAGCTACATGGGAACCTAAGGATATGATGAGGTATGCATATCCTCATTTTTTAAAAAAAAATATAACAATATATTTTTTAAGGGGAAATTCATTTTAATGTGGGTAGAATGTGACACCCCAATATTTTATAATTTTTTCAAATAAATTAAAATCCATCGATAGCTTGCTTTGCACATAATACAAAGTTTAAAAAACCATGATATTCTTTTAAAATATTCATATTTAAGGTGATATTTATAACCTCGTAGTTAAATTTTTTAAATATGAATAGTAGTAACAAAATTATGAAAATTATATTTTACACACATGTATGAAATAAATTCATTGGTTTTAAATTGATTAGAAATGAAAATAAAAAACATTTTAAAGTAAAAGAAATGTTTTTCTGAAAAACTATTTTCATGTATGAATCCTATTTTTATCATAACTTAATTACTATCGATGAGTTATTTTAATAAAATTTATATATTATTTATTAAATAAAATATATTATCATATATATAATATTTATCTTATCATGAGATAACAATCAATAATTTTTTATGCTTAAAAGCAGTATTTTTCTAAAAGTTTGTTCATCGTGCTTTGCATGATTATTTAAAATTAATTTGTTAAACTATTATATTTTTTTGGAAAAATTATATTTTTTTAAATCATAATTTCAAGAATATATTATAGTTAATTTGTTTCAGTATTTTCTAAAAATATTAAATTTTGATGAATAGTGAAAATAATGATTTTTATAAATCATTTAATTTCATTTAAACCATTTAAAAAGTAATATTTTTTATAAAAGTGTATTTACCATGAAATTATTTAATTATATTAATATTAATAAAATTTACATAATTTAAATCAAATTCATGTTTAATTTCAAAATAAAAATGTTTTATATAGAAGAAAACATTTTCTTTTGAAAACTTAATTTTCATCACATATATAGTTGTAATTTTAAACAAAATACTACCAATTATAATAAATTAATTTTATAAAATTTATTCCATATTTTGAATCATAATAATTAATATTTATCAATATGTTGAATTTTTTTTTCATAGTCAATAGTTAAAATAATAATAAAAAATAATTATTGTTATTAAGGTTAAAATAAGTTTATCGAGGAGTTAAACTAAAATGATAATCGCTAAAATGACCTAAAAATCATATTTTCTGGCCATATTTTGACTTTATATCATCTAAGGTTTGATAATGAGCCATTTTGGATCCTTGAGTCTAAGAAAGTGACATGGAATTATTGTAAAACTATCGAAAATTACACGTGTTCCACTCACCAGAATTATAAAATGTAAACAATTTCGTCTCCTATTAAATCATAAAAATAATTTTGGTTTATCTATGTCCTACCCAAACCCATTCTTTACATCACTATACATTACCTAGATTCCTTAATTTGATCAGAAAACCATCTTAGAAAGGCTTTAAGTATAAACATAAGGAGGTTCTACAAAAAAGAGGTATATTTCTTAACCACGGATTATTATTTTATTTTCTTTTCTAACACCATTAAATATTATCCTAATATTCTGAAATAATAACATATATATTTTACATATACATATAATATATTATTTTAATGTAATAAACTATATCCATATCCACTTCTATAAATTTGGAAACGAAACTATCACTAATGTGCATGGTGGATTGCAACCTCTCAAACATATGTAATTCATTTTACATCACCACCTCTCATGGATGAATATAATTATGTAATTCAAGCATATATGTGAAATTTATCAAATAATTATACATATTTAATTATAATATCACATATAACTTCTTACACTCCAATCCATTGAAAAATGACTATGTCGCTTGTGCATATGTGTGGACTACCACCTCCCCAAAGCAATGTGATACATTTTTCATTTAATTTTAAAATTTATGGTAATGAGGATAAATTTGAATAATATATACAATATATATGATATCATACATATTTTTTAATCGTGATTTAATATTTTCCTTTTGTTCATTCAATCTGTCAAAAAATGAAAACAATGTCCATGCGTACGTAAGACCTACCGTCTCTGTGAACATTGTAATTAATGTTTATATCTATAACATTCATGGATGACTCTAAATATGTATATAATGAATATATGTGATATTTATATAATTTTGATATTTTGTAGATTATATGACCTTAATCAATGTAGAACAAACACAACTACTAAACTGAAACATACATGAAAAATGAAGCAGTTATAAACTAGAATAGTGATTTTAATAAAGAATTCATTATAAACAGATGATAAACCATTTTACGTAAATAATATATGGTATGATATATATGATTATGGTTTTGGAAAATATGTATAATAAACCTAAATTTATAATATAGGAGGTCCGAATGTGTACAGAGAATGTCGAGACTTAACATAAGATATTTTCATCTCACTTTTATTTCTATGGGACACATTCCATATTAAAAAATTGTTTCTTTTATGTGCTCTATATTCTACCCACTAATGAAAATTATGATTCTTATCTTAAAAATTATGTTTTATTCAAATCCATGTAAGTTTATTTCTTTCATGGGTCTTATCATTCAAATGTTAATAATGTTGTAAGGTTTTTATGATACCATCTAATTTTTTATCCAATATTGTTTATAAGTATGCTTATGATGATGAAATATCCTGATATATCTATCAATAAACTCATTACTGTTTTTATACTCTAGTTACTTCATGAAAATACATATCTTACATTCATTTTCCTCTCTTTATGTACTCAAGAATCCAAAATAATTATTTTATTATGGAAAATCTAATTTATCTCTCACTTCATTTGAAAATCATTTTTCTTCCATATCCATATTTTCTAAAACTTTATTACATAATGTTTTTAAATTGATATGATTTTTTATGATCCTTTTCTAACAAATTTTAATTTTTATAAATTTATTTAAAATGATTCTTCATTTTATTTTCTGTATGAGGTGGTTGTGACTCTTTACCCAAAAAGTGTTAAAGGAATCATTGTTTTAATGTAAAAGACAAGAATGAAATTTTCAGCCATTATAACCACTCATTTATTTGAATCATACCTTAAATGATTCCAATTTTATATTCATATAATAAATTTACAATAAAATTTAGAAAAATATTATATTTTTAAGATGTGTTTTAAAAATGGAATTAATATTTTCCTCAAGAATGTTTTAATGATATTTGTATGAAATTTCTATTCATTAACGAACACAAACTCTAATGGTTATTATGATTCGCTTGGGATGTGACCTGATGACACCATCCTTTTTCATTCATAGGGTGATTTGTTATGAGGAAATTATGTTTATGAAACACATTATTTTTTCATCGGGTTATGTTATGATGAATTGGTGTAATAGTTATGATACATGTTTCTTACTCTATGTGATATTCCATGATACCTTGTTTATGAAACTCATTTCCTTTCTAAGGGTTAGGATATGACAAAATGATTAAAAAACCCATTTCTTTTTCATCATTTATGACATGAAAAAAGATTTATGATTTTTTGGAACATGTATATATTATTTTCATTAGGTTATGCGTGGGTTTAAAATTATATAGACCTATAATATATTGGGTAAATATTTATATCTCATGAGGCAAATAGGAATGGAATGGGATTTTAACCCAGTTTAGTAAAGTAAATTATCCAGTATGATAGTCTTGGTGATGAACCTTGATAACTAAAATGGTTTGGGTAGTAAACATATTTCATTATGATAGTCTTGTATATGACCAATGATTACTAAGGAAATGATTTCATATGATTATGTGTAGGACAAAAATCTACATATTATGAAAATGTTATGATATCATTGATTATATTTTGATTCATATTTTATAAACTTCCACGATTTATTCCATGACTCATGTTTAAGATACATGATATGTTAGGAAATGTTTTAAAATGTTATTCTCATGTTATCAAAACCTGATTCTCATGTTATGTTGACATTTACCTTGTTTACATTTACTATTCATGTGATCTAACCCTTTACTATGATATCTTTCTATAGGTTATAAAGAATTTTATTATGTATGATATTTTAAAGAAGGGATCCAGTTATAAATAACTTATTTGGAGATGATATAGTTCCCTTATGAACTAGTTGTTTTTATATCCAGGTTTCCAAAGATAGTATACCTATATGTTTCTGGAAAGTATTTTTAATGTAATTCTCTGAACCTAGTTACGTAGAGTCTGTGCATTATTACATAACATTGGCATGATCACAAAAGATCAAGTCTCGAAAGACCGATTATTTTAGTAACCTTGGAAGCCCTAGATACATTCCTAAGTTTTACATTACACTATAAAATAAAAAATGACATGAAAATTTTCCCTATTGACCACACTCATATCGCTTAGACTATCCCTGTAGGTCAGTCATAATATACTTCTTCGCATCCTGTGAAAAATAAAACACTGAAACGGGTGAACTCAGATGTTCAGTAAGGATAACAATATAGCAGAAACCTTCATAAATAATCATAAACATTTAAGTAAATGTATAAGAATAAAAAAATTCCTTTTAAACATAAACTTCATCATAATATGTAAAAAATAAATAAAAATAATGTCATTTACTTATTCACATGGATATTCTACTAGTCGAATAATCACATGCAATATCAATAGCCAATTTCATAATGATGGAATACATAATGTTGGACATCATAACCACATATTCAGGCCCTCATGACCAGAATACAAATAAGATTTTGTCATGGCCTTGTTCCAAGACACTAGTTTGTCTCATGAGACCTACTGATGAATTGAGGAGCTATAGCGGGCTCCACCCGTCACTTACTAAGTCCAATGCATTCCTCATATGAAAAGGTTGAAACATACATAATCATTCGTATTAAAAATATTATAAGAAATGTTAATACATTAATCATAAACCATGAATGGTATAAAAATAATACATCCATAGTCCAAAATATCACAAAACCATCAATACAATATGGAAGATTGTATCATAACTTCAAACAAGTGTAAAATCCATCAAAGGATGTTGACAAAGATGAAATCAAAACTGTTTGAGAGAAATATATCTTTCATTTTTGAAATCATTTAAAAGTCACGTAATTATAAAAGAAAAAAAATTATTTTTAAAATATTCTTATAAGATTGGAATGGAAGTTTTGAAGGTGTTATAATGGCGGAAAATAGCTTCACCCACCATATAAGTTAAAAACATTCTTTCCTTAATTTGGTCGAAAAGGTCATAATGTACCTTGTTTGGAAAACAACGGAAATATTACTTTATAAAAAAATTATAAAAAGTCAAAAAAGGGTATAAATTACAATAAACAATAATATAAGAAATAGTAAAAATGTTTTGAAATACATTTTTAAGAAACACAGATGTGGATGATAAAGTGGTCCCAGTAGATACTCACGTATAAACAACCTCAGATAATGAAGAGATTGAAGAATTAACCCTTACCGTGTTCTTTTCTTTGGTTGAGGGTATGTTAAATTACTCTATAATAGTTAAATAATTTTTATTAAATTATACATGAACCATATACATAAATATGATATCATATATGATCTTTTATTATTTTTTTGTTAATAATATTTTAGTATTATCGTCGTTTCGGATGTCAACTGGTTCATTTTCCTTTATATGCTTAGTTACGTAAGCCATGTTTTTTATGGATATGATTTATTTGATTCATATTCAGAATTATATTAAGTTTTATAAACATTATTTTTAATCATCAAATGAAAATTATTCTTGAATTGTTATGATGGTGAAATGAATCTCATCGCGTTCGTAGAGACGGTAATTCGTACGTACGCACGAGTGATGATATCATTCTATTGATATTAAAATCGTATGTAAATAGATTTTTTATCATATATACATAATCATTAACATGTTATATTTATTATTTTCATCAAGTATACATCATTATTATACCCATCTGAATAATAATGTATTGAATATCAACTACACCATGACGTGGAGACGGTAAGCCGTACATACGCACGTATGGTGACTTTGTCATTCATATGATTGATATAATAATGAATATTATTGTACCATCTTTATAATAACATCACAGTATGTAAAAGATACGGGATTTATTATTTTAGAATTTAACGCCCCGACCCCAGTTACCCAGAGTCGGTGCATTATAAAATAACATTGGCATTATCACAAAATATCAAGTCTCGAAAGACCGATTAGTTTAGTAGCCTTGGAAACACTAGATATATTCATAAAGTTTACATTACATCAATTAGTGAAAAACTACAACAACATATTGTCTTCATATCCCCTCATACTATCCCTGCAGGTCATTCATAAAATACTTCTTCACATCCTGGGAAAAATAAAACATTGAAAGGGGTTGAGATCAGATGCTTAGTAAGGATAACAATATAGCAGAAACTTTTATAAATAAACATAAAAATTTAAGGCAATGTATAACTAAAACAAAATCCTTTTAAACATGAACTTCAGCATAATATGGCAAGGATAAAATGAAATAATGTCATTTACTTATTCACATGGATATTCTACTAGTCGAATAATCACATGAAAATATTAATAACCACTTTCATAATGACGGAATGCATAATACTAGACAATCATAACCACGTAGCCAAGGCCTCATGCCAAGACTACAAATAAGATTTTGTCAAGGCCTTGTGCCAAGACACTAGTTTGTCTCATGAGACCTATCGATACATCGAGGAGATATAGCGGCCTCCAACCATCACTTACTAAGTCCAATGAATTCTTCATATGAAAAGTTTGAAACATAACATAAACATTCGTATTAAAACTAGCATACGGAATGTCAATACTTTTAACCACAAACCATGAATGGTATAAAAATAGCACATCCACAGTCAAAAATAACTCATTTGTTACAATAAGGAAGATTCTATTGTATCAGATTAACCTCAATTGAGAATAATGAAGGATATTGACATAGATTAAAATAATCATCAAACTATTGAGAGAAATATCGCCATTTTCTTGGAAACATTCAAAATTCACACTATTTGTCAAGAAGTCATTTAAAGTATTTTTTTTTTGAATCAAAGTGTCCCATGCCATTTTGAAACTTTTAAAAGGAATTTTAAATTTAAAAAATTAATGTCCAAATATATAAAGCATTAAAAACATTTTTAAAACATGGACATTAATGAGAAAGATTTAGAATAATAAATATTTAAAACATTTAAAATGATATTTTAGTTAGAGTTCCTAACCAAAAATAAACACACTTGAATACAAATAATTGAGGTAATCAAAACTTTATAATATAATGAGAATAAAGGGATTCATGATATACTATGTCAATGTACATTATATACACCATATAAAATTGATTTGGTGTATAACAACAAAGAAGTCTCAATGGAATGTAAATTGATATGAATTCTCTTATAAAGACTATATCCTTAGGTTAAGGATAAATCAACGACATAATTATGTGTGACAAATATAAATACACTCAATATGATTGGATATTCAGTGTAAATAAATCATTTGACATTCACACTTATTCTTGTAAAAACAACACCAATGAATTGGATATTTAACTCAACAAATGGAGATTGAGTTAAAATTACTCTTATTAAGTTCAAATCGATGACTTGAGAATTTATAAATGGAGTGATTATGTGTATAAAAATTATATCCACAGATAAGGGAGTGGAAATTATGACATAATAAAATTAATAGTGATTCCACACATAATCTTGGAGTAAAATAATCAATGAAGTATGCTTAAAGCCGAATGAGTGCAAATTGAAATTTCAAATTCCCCTATCGATTAGGTAACTTACGAAACATACACCCATGAAATAAGGATCATAAAATGATGATTTAAATACCCATAAATTAAATTATATTACACAATGAATACTATCATGGGCAGTACACATACACCACATGCAATAGATAAGTGTTGAACAATGAAATTCTCACGAAATTAAGAGTGAGATAAGAAACCCCTTACTTTGTACTTTTTCCTTGGTCGATGGTAGGATAACCTCATGTATAATGGTTAAATAATTGTTATTTAATTATAATATAATCATTAACATTAATATGATATCATATATGATATTTTAACATTGATTTGTTAATAATATCTTAGTATTATCGTCATTTCGGGTGTTAACTTGCTCGTTTTTTTATATTCTTTGTTACGTAAGCCGTGTTTGTTATGGATAGGTTGTATATTATTCATATACAAAATGATATAAATTACTTAAACATTATTTTTAATCATTAAATGAGAATTATACTCAAATGGATATGATGGGGAATGAATCTCGTCACGTTCGTGGAGACGGTAGTCTGTACGTACGCACGAGCGACAATATCATTCTTTTGATATTAAAATAATATATAATTGGATAGTATATCATATAGACATAATAATTATCATGTTATATTTATTATTTACATGAATTATACATCATTATTATACCCATATAAATAATAATATATTTAATAACAATTACACCACAACGTGCAGACGATAGGTCGTACGTACGCACGTATGGTGACATGTCATTCAACGGATGGATAGAATAATGAATTTGTT
Source organism: Viscum album (assembly GCA_963277665.1). Taxonomy (NCBI): domain Eukaryota; kingdom Viridiplantae; phylum Streptophyta; class Magnoliopsida; order Santalales; family Viscaceae; genus Viscum; species Viscum album. Next base: position 208,969,749 of record OY728162.1, on the reverse strand, counting down.
TGTTCCATATTTATAATAACATCACAGTATATAGAAGATACTGGAGTTTTTATTTTAGAATTGAAATAACAAAGAAAGAACAAGTTGAAGAAGAAATGAACTTGAAAGAGGGTGGTGAAAACATTACCTCTTCTTCGGGTTCTTCCCTTTGATTTGATCAAAATGGCTCCTTAGGTTGGCTTTCTGATCAAACCAGGGACTATAGGTTGAAGTGAGGGAAGTTGGGAGGATATTTGGGTAGAGTTTGGCCGAGTCAAATGGATTTGAGGGTGTTAATTAATGAGAACGGGGAGTGACCTTTTATAAGAGGGGTGAGGGGCTCCTTTGGAAAAGCTCGAAATATTATTTTATAATAAATCCATATTCAGTTTCTAATGGCTCCAAAGTATATTATTTAAAGGTTAAGGTGGTTATAGCTCGAAAAAAACTCAACCAATAGATTTTATATAGGTTTGGGTCACATTATTAACCTTATCCTTTAGTTTTAACTCTTAGTTAATTAGTTTGACATTTACCATGTCTCTTTGTATTTTTATATTATATGGTTAATAAACATACTATAAACTTCCAAGAGACCCCAAATTGGTCCATTAATGACACACCTATCATTATAAAAGTTATTTGGCCGAACCTTATATTTTTAGGAATAGAATATGAATTAATAATATAATATTTGTTTTAAAAACTCTTTTATGTCAATTTTGACACTATTTGGAATTTGATTTTTGTAAAAATTATAACAGCATTATTACTTCGAAAACAGTTAATTAAATCAATACTAACATGTCATATTATCCTATAAAATTAGTGTAATTCATAAAATTCTCAAATTATATTTATTTGGATATTTAAAATATCAATTATTTTAATATTTCATTAATTTGGTAATTACTGCATCACCACTGTGTCATACATAAAATAAATTATTTAAGGTCTAAAAATTATAAATAAAAAACCATTATGTATTAAATCTTTTTAGCATTCTAATGAATATTTAAAATCTAATTTATCTTATGTATAACTCTATATTAAAAATGTTTTAATAATTAAACTGTGATTTTAACTCTTTTAACTCTTCTTTGAATTAAATAATAATAAATGTCCTAGTCTAATCCAAGTGGACCTAAATGATAATATTTTATTCCTAAGTTTATTTTGGGTCGAGATACACTTGTCCAATAGAATTAGGACATGTTTTAGGGTAATATTAATATCATTTTTACCCTTAATTACCCTATTTACTTTTAACCGTGGTAAATAAAAGTAAAAAGTTACTATTCACCAAAAATTATTTTTATCCTATTGAACCACATTTTACTCTTTGATATTAACAGTGTCTCTCGGATTTTTGAAATTCCACTCACAGAAGCGGAAAAATTAAGTTTTATGTAAATTTCCAAATTCTCCTAGGGGGTGGTGGGTAAAAGACGATGAAAAGTTCAATAAAATTTTTATATATCTAAAATTATTCTAAACTAACTTCAATGAATTAAATTTAACGTATATAGGTATAATGTATCTATTTTGACCTTAATTAAATTTAAATAAAATAAATAATTATTTAAATAAAAATTTGGTTTTAAACTATAACTCAGTATTTTTCACTATTCATCAAAAATTGAATGTTTCCAGAAAAATACCAAAAATTAGCCCTAATATATATTTGATATTTTGAATTCAAAAATTATGTCTATTTTATAAAATTCAAAACATATAAGTTTCATTAATTAATTTAAAAACTAATTCTCGTTGTCAAAACAAATAGCGTGTTTTTAAGAGATAATAACTATCAAAAGATTGACACTTGTTTATGTCTGGTTTAAATGTGAAATTACATCCAATGACCAACATTGTATTAAATGGTAAAAATATATTCTAAATATACTTTAAAACCACTCAAATTCATAATTTATCACTATTAATTATTTAGATTTAAAAAGTTGTTTTTAATTAAAATTTAGTAATTTTCAATATTCATCAAAATATGAAAGTTATCTGAAAAGTACCAAGCATTCACCCTAAGATAATTTCAATATTAAAAATCCAAAAATGAAGTCCGTTTTGAAAGATAAAATTTATAAAATTTCATAAAGTATGTATTACTATTCATAATGTCTAGTTTGATTGGTTGTGGTGTGTTAAAATCTCGAAGTTGCGTACAATTCAAGCCATTGCATTATTCAAAGGGAAAAGTACCGTGGAAGCTTGGGGTGTTACATTATCCCCTCCTGCAATAAATTTCTTCCTCACAATTTTTTAAAATTGGGCTTGAGAATATAATGGAAAGTCCCACATCGGAAAAAGAGTCAATAAAACTATCACATTAAAAGAAAGAAAGATATGTTTAAAGGTCACCCAAGATAACCCATACTAGGATTCCATGTAGGAAAACATGGATATGGATGATAAAATAAGTGTCAATTTCTGATGGAGAGGGATAGAAAACATGATCAGGAGAAAGTTAACAACAAGAAAACCACAAACTTGTGTTAGGACAAACGACCATTAGTCTCACAGTAGGAAAAGTAAACGGACAACATTTTTTGTTTTAAGTTACATTACATAAGGAAGAGGAATTCATTTATGATATTTACTAAGAATATAAGGAGATATACTTACTTTTTAAGTAGAGTTTCATTCTTTAATAAATTTTTACCACTAACTTATTTTTTTAACAATGAGTATTCAAGAAGACTTGGTCACACTGGAATAGCTAGAATAAACTTCTATAGAATAACATGATCCACATAGGATAAAATATATATTTACCTTGTCTTTATAGATTAATCAAAACCAAAATGGTTAGTATAATATCTGATGGTACCCCAAGTGGATATTCTATTAGAGAAAAAAACTAATCTTAATTTCAAAAATTAAACCAACAATACCCCAAAGTTAAATAAATACCATTCAATAATCAATTCTCCTTAAAATCCTTCAATATAATCCAAACTAATATTGAAACCCAAAACTTATAAAAATGTAGTCTTCCACGTTAAATTTTATCTCTAAATGACATCAACTACTCCTAAAGTCACATACTTTAAAGTAATTAACCTAATCACATATTCTTTATTATAGGTTAATCATTTCTATAAATAACCCAAATCACTATAAGTCTACAATAAAAACATAGATAAAAATCTACCATTACTCCTCAAATTAAATCCCATAGTATTCTATTTTCCATGGTCATATAGTGTTCTCATCAAAGAGAACATCTTCCAAAATAACATTTATTACTTAATCACCAAATCATTTTCATATACTGAGGGTATTCATTTGATAATACATAAGATCCCAAATCAACTTATTATTTTTCAATAAAATCATTTAACTAAAATAATAGTCACACTAACCAGGTACTTCACGTAGTCCAGGGGTAGGTGATAAATCCCAATCGCACTTTGGTTGTGGGTTCGATTCCCACAGCTTTTTCCAACGCAACAGGTTGTCACACGGTCTGCATGTTGTCCTTTTTCAAAAAATATATTTTATAACATTCCCAAAATGAGATAAATTCCTCAAAATAACCATAACATAATTTAACCACAAATGTTATCTCATACCTTGCATTTTCATCCCAAAATATAATAACTTATAATTGCCTCAAACCCAATGATCATATAAAACCAAATGGTTATTTATAACTATATCTATAAGAGAAAAGATAATTCTTCCTCAAATATCATTCTCACATGGAAAACTGCAGGGTTATGAATACAACTGAAAATTATTCAAAAGTAAACCCATCAACATGGAGCACTAATAATTTTTAAACATTTCTTCAACCATTTATTTCCACATAACTTCTTCTTTGAGCAAGAAAATATCCTATACAATAGAGCATTCACTCGGGTAATGGCTAGGTCCTCTACATTTACGGGAAATGACTGTAAATGTATTCTTGGGACCATTTTTATCTTCTTCCATAGTACTCTTCATTTTTCTTCTGCAATTCTTCACTTTATGTCCTTCCTTCCTGAATGTAAAGCATTTCTTTGTCCCATTGAGACACTTTCCTGGGTGTCTCCTTCCACATTTCCTACATGATGGAAATTGGGGATTCCTTTCTCCATGGTCTCCACTGCTGGAGCTCTTATCATTCATCACCTTTCTCTTCGTTTTTGAGTCCAGGAATTGGTTAATATATATATTGTTGATCATATTTTTGGAAAAATGATTTGTCATGAAGACGATATCTTTTACGCCTATCAACATTCCATTTTTTTGCTCATTACCACCACCGTTCCCACCTTGTACATCATTCTCAAAGTCACTATAACTTCCTTGGAATCCATCCATTGACTAAAACCAGAAATCATTGTGTGAGTAACAGTATTCATAAAATCATTTAGAGATTAACATGTCACCATATTCTCAATTTGAAACACATTAGGATTAACCAAGGTTATTTACTCTCTTTTTATGTATAGTACTTCAAATTTTTTTTTAAAGAAAATGTAAATTATCCTAAGCATATCCCCTGGGAGTGTCGTAACCAAGAGTGCATCATGGCTCGTTGTCGTGCACCAGTTCCCGGCTCGAGTCTAGCTCAAAGCGGTGTTTTTGGGTTTTACCCCTAGGTACATCTGTGCCAGAGCCGCCTCTACCTTCTCGTATCCAGACAGGGATGTATTTCTCAGAAAACTCACAAAATCTCTAAAATACCAAAATTCTAGAAAGTTCTTCTATACTAATCCTCAAAGTCTATATTAGGGATATGTGCTCTAATCAGAGTTTATCTAAATCTTTCTCACAAGGTTTGTACTAAACTTCCTCTGATACCAACTGTAATGCCCCGACCCCAGTTACCCAGAGTCGGTGCATTATTATATAACATTGGCATGATCACAAAAGATCAAGTCTCAAAAGGATGATTAGTTTAGTATCCTTGAAACACTAGATATATTCATAAAGTTTACATTACATCAATAAGTGAAAAATTACAATAACATATTGTCTTCATATCCCCTCATACTATCTCTGCAGGTCATTCATAAAATACTTCTTCACATCCTGGGAAAAATAAAATATTGAAAGGGGTGAGCTCAGATGCTCAGTAAGGATAACAATATAGCGTAAACTTTCATAAATAAACATAAAAATTTAAGGCAATGTATAACTAAAACAAAAGCATTTTAAACATGAACTTCAACATAATATGGAAAGGATAAAATAAAATAATTACATTTACTTATTAACATGGATATTCTACTAGTCGAATAATCACATGAAAATATTAATAACCACTTTCATAATGATGGAATGCGTAATCCCAGACTATCATAACCACATAGCCAAGGCCTCGTGCCAAGATTACAAATAACATTTTGTCAAGGCCTCGTACCAAGACACTAGTTTGTCTCATGAGACCTACCGATGCATCGAGGAGCTATAGAGGTCTCCACCCGTCACTTACTCAGTCCAATGCATTCCTCATATGAAAATTTTTAAACATAACATAAACATTCGTATTAAAACTAGCATACAGAATGTCAATACTTTTAACCACAAACCATGAATGGTATAAAAATAGAACATCCACAGTCAAACATAACTCATTCGATACAATATGGAAGATTGTATTGTATCAGATTAACGTCAATTGAGAATAATGAAGGATATTCACAAAAATTAAAATAATCATCAATCTATTGAGAGAAATATCCCCCTTTTCTTGAAAACATTTAAAATTCACGCTACTTGTCAAGAAGACTTTTAAAATAGATTTTTTTTAATCAATGTTTCCCATACCATTTTGAAACTTTTAAAAGGAATTTTAATTTTAAAACATTAATTTTCATATATATGTAAATCCTTAAAAACATTTTTAAAACATGGACATTAATGAGAAAGATTTAGAATAATAAATATTTAAAACATTTAAAATGATATTTTAGTTAGAGTTCCTAACCAAAATAAAGACACTTGAATACAATTAATTGAGGTAATAAAAACATTATAATATCATGAGAATAAAGTTATTCATGATATACTATGTCAAAGTACATTATATACACCATATAAAAGTGATTTGGTGTATAACAACAAAGAAGTCTCAACGAAATGTAAATTGATATGAATTCTCTAATAAAGACCATATCCTTAGGTTAAGGATAAATCAACGACATAATTATGTGTGACAAATATAAATGCACTAAATATGATTGGATATTAATTGTAAATCAATCATATTATATTCAAATATATTCTTGTAAAAACAACACCAATGAATTGGATATTTAACTCAACAAATGGAGATTGAGTTAAAATTACTCTTATCAAGTTCAAATCGATGAGTTGAGAATCTATCAATGGAGTGATTTTGTTTATAAAAAGTATATCCATAGAAATGGGAGTGGAAATTATGACATAATCAAATGAATAGTGATTCCACACATAATCTTGGAGTAAAATAATCAATGATGTATGCCTAAAGCCGAATGAGTGCAAATGGAAATTTCAAACTCCCTTATCGATTAGGTAACTTACGAAACATACACCCATGAAAGAAGGATCATACAATTATGATGTAAATACCCATAAATTAAATTATATTACACAATGAATACAATCATGGGTAGTACACATACACCACATGCAATAAATAAGTGTTTAACAATGGAATTCTCACGAAATTAAGAGTGTGATAAGAAACCCCTTACTTTGTACTTTTTCCTTGGTAAACGGTAAGTTAACCTCATATATAATGGTGAAATAATTGTTATTGAATTATAAAAGAGTCATTTACATTAATATGATATCATATATGATCTTTTAACATTGATTTGTTAATAATATCTTAGTATTATCGTCATTTAGGGTGTTAACTTACTCATTTTCCTTTGTATTCTTTGTTACGTAAGATGTGTTTCTTGTGGATAGGTTGTATATTATTCATATATAGAATGATATCAATTCCTTAAACATTATTTTCAATCATTAAATGAGAATTAGACTCAAATAGATATGATGGGGAATGAATCTGATCACGTTCTTGGAGACGGTAGTCCGTACGTACGCACAAGTGACAATATAATTCTTTTGATATTAAAATAATATATAATTGGATGGTATATAATATAGACAGAATAATTATCATGTTATATTTATTATTTACATGAATTATACATCATTATTATACCCATCTAAATAATAATATATTGAATAACAATTACACCACAACCTGAAGACGATACGTACGCACCTATGGTGACATGTCATTCAAGGGATGGATAGAATAATGAATTTGTTTGTTCCATATTTATAATAACATCACAGTATATATAATATACTGGAGTTATTATTTTAGAATAGAAATAACAAATAAAGAAGAAGTTTAAGAAGAACGGAACTTGAAATAGGGTGGTGAAAACATTACCTCTTCTTCGGGTTCTTCCTTTTGATTTGATCGAAATGCCTCATTAGGTTAGATTTATGATCAAAACAAGGCCTCTAGGTTGAATTTAGGGAAGTTGGGAGGATATTTTGGAAGATTTTGGCCGAGCCAAATGGCTTTGAAGGTGTGAATTAATGAGAAGGGGAGTGACCTTTTATAAGAGGGGTGAGGAGATCCTTTGGAAAAGCTTGAAATATTATTTTATAATAAATTTATATTCGGTTTCTAAGGGCTAAAAAGTAGATTATTTAAATTTTAAGCTGGGTATAGGTTGAAAACAAATCAAATAATACATTTTAAACAGATTTGGGTCACATTATTAACCTTATCTTTTAGTTTTAACTCTTACTTAATTAGTTTGACATTTACCATGTCTCTTTGTATTTTTATATTTTATGGTTAATAAACATACTATAAACTTCCAAGAGACCCCAAAGTGGTCCATTAATTACACACCTATCATGATACAAGTTCTTTGGCCGAACCTTAGATTTTTAATAAAATAATATTAATTAATAATATAATATTTATTTTAAAAACTCTTTAATGTCAATTTTGACACTATTTGGAATTTGATTTTTGTGAAAATCATAACAACATGATTACTTATAAAAAAGTTAATTACATCACTCCTAACATGTCATATTATCCTAGAAAATTAGTTTAATTCATAAAATTATCAAATTACATTTATTTGGATATTTAAAACATCAATTATTTTATTATTTCATTAATTTGGTAATTACTGCATCACCATTGTCTCATACATAAATTAAATTATTTAATGTCTAAAAATTATAAATAAAATACCATTATGTAGGAACTCTTTTTAAATTTATAATGAATATTTAAAATTGAATTTATCTTTTGTATAACCCTATATTAAAAATGTTTTAGTAATTAAACTTTGATTTTAACTCTTTTAACTCTTCTTTGAATTAAATAATAATAAATGTCTAAATCTAATCCAAGTGGACCTAAACGATAATATTTTATTCCTAAGGTTTTTTTTGGTCGAGATACACATGTACAATAGAATTAGGACATGTGTTAGGGTAATATTAATATCATTTTTACCCTTAATTACCCTATTTACTTTTAACCGTGGTAAATAAAAGTAAAAAGATACTATTCATCAAAAATTATTTTTATCTTGTTGAACCACATTTTACTCCTTGATATTAACTTTGTCTCTTGAATTTTTGAAATTACACTCACAAAAGCGGAAAAATTATGTTTTATGTAAATTTCCAAATTCTCCTATGGGGTGGGTAAAAGACGGTGAAAAGTTCAATAAAATTTTTATATATCTAAAATTATTCTAAACTAACTTCAATGAATTAAATTTCACTTATATATTAATTATGTATCTATTTTGACCTTAATTAAATTTAAATAAAATAAATAATTATTTAAATAAAAATTTGCTTTTAAACTATAACTTAGTATTTTTCACTATTCATCAAAAATTGAATGTTTCCAGAAAAATACCAAAAATTTGGCCTAAGATATATTTGATATTATGAATTCAAAAATGATGTCTATTTTACAAAACTCAAAACATATAAGTTGCATTAATTAATTTAAAAATTAATTCCCATTTTCAAAACAAATAGCGTGTTTTTAAGAGATAATAACTATCAAAAGTTTGACACTTGTTTATGTCTGGTCTAAATATGAAATTACGTCCAATGACCAACATTGTATTAAATGGTAAAAATATATTATAAATATAATTTAAAACCACTAAAATTAATAGTTTATCACTATTAATTATTTCGATTAAAAAAGTTGTTTTTAATTAAAATTTAGTAATTTTCACTATTCGTCAAAATATGAAACTTATCAGAAAAGTACCAAAATTTCACCCTAAGATAATTTCGATATTACGAATCCAAAAATGAATTCCATTTTGAAAGATAAAATTTATCAAATTTCATAAAGTATGTATTACTATTCATAAAGGCTAGTTTGATTGGTTGTGGTGTGTTAGAATCTCGAAGTTGTGTACAATGCAGGCCATTGCATTATTCAAAGGGAAACGTACCATGGAAGCTTGGGGTGTTACATTCTCCCCTTCTTCAATAAATTACGTCCTTGCAATTTTGTAAAATTGGGCTTGAGAATATAATGTAAAGTCCCACATCGGAAAAAGAGTCAATAAAACTATCACTTTAAAAGAAAGAAAGAGATTTATAAAGGTCACCTAAGATAACCCATACAAGGATTCCATATAGGAAAAGATTGATATGGACGATAAACTATGTGTCAAGTTCTGATGGAGAGGGATAGAAAACATGATCCGGAGAAAGTTAACAACAAGAAAATGACATACTTGTGTTGGGACAAACTGTCATTAGTCTCCTAGTAGGAAAAGTAAAAGGAAAATTTTTTTTGTTTTAAGTTACATTACATAAGGAAGAGGCATTCATTTATGATATTGACTAAAAACAAATAGAGATATACTTACTTTTTAAGTAGAGTTTCATTATTTAATAAATTTTTACCACTAATTCGTTTTTTTTACAATGAGTATTCAAGAAGACTTGGTCACACTAGAAGATCTAGAATAAACTTCTATAGAATAACATGATCCACGCAGGATAAAATATATATTTACCTTGTTTTAGAGATTAATCAAAACCAAAACGGTTAGTATAATATCTGATGATCCCCCAAATGGATATTCTATTAGAGAAAAAAACTAATCTTAATTTCAAAAATTAAACTAACAATACCCTAATGTTAAATAAATGCCATTCAATAAACAATTTTCCTTAAAATCCTTCAATATAATCCAAACTAATATTGAAACCCAAAACTTATAATAATGTTTTCTTCCATGTTAAATTGTATCTCTAAATGACATCAACTACTCTTAAAGTCACATACTTAAAAGTAATTAACCTAATCACATATTTTTTATCATAGGTTAATCATTTCCATAAATAACTCAAATCCCTATAAGTCCACAATAAAAAACATAGATAAAAATTCACCATTACTCCTAAAATTAAATCCCATAGTATTTTATTTTCCTTGGTCATATAGTGTTCCCAACAAAGCGAACATCTTCCAAAATAACATTTATCACTTAATCACAAAATCATTTTCCTATACTAAGTGTATTCATTTGATAAGACATAAGATCCCAAATCAACTTATTATTGATCAATAAAATCATTTAACTAAAATAATAGTCACACTAACCAGGGACTTCATGTAGTCCAGTGGTAGGTGATAAATCCCAATCTCACTTTGGTTGTGGGTCTGATTCCCACAGCTTTGTCCGACGCAACGGGTTGTCACACGGTTTACGTGTTGTCCTTTTTCAAAAATTATATTTTATAACATTACCAAAATGAGATAAATTCCTCAAAATAACCATGACATAATTTAACCACAAATGTTATCTCATACCTTGAATTTTCATCCCAAATTATAATAACTTATAATTACCTCAAACCCAATGATCATATAAAACCAAATGGTTATTTATAACTATATCCACAAGAGAAAAGATAATTCTCCCTCAAATATCATTCTCACATGGAAAACTGCAGGGTTACGAATACAAGAGAAAATTATTCCAAAGTAAACCCATAAAAAAGGAGCACTGATAATTTTTAAACATTTCTTCAACCATTTATTTCCACATAGCTTCTTCTTTGAACAAGAAAACATCTGATAGAATTGGGCAATCACTTGGGTAATTTCAAGATACCCTATATTTATGGAAAATGATTGTAAATGGATTCTTGGGACCATTTTTATTTTCTTCAATAGTACTCTTTATTTTTCTTCAGTAATTCTTCACTTTATATCCTTCCTTCCCGCACATAAATCATTTCTTTGTCCCATTGAGACACTTTCCTGGGTGTCTCCTTCCACATTTCCTACATGATGGAAATTTAGTATTCCTTTCTCCATGGTCTCCACTACTGGAGCTCTTATCATTCATCACATTTCTCTTCTTTGTTGAGTCCGTGAATAGGTTAATATATATATTTTTGATCATATTTTTGGAAAATTGGTTTGGCATGAAGACGATATCTTTTACGCCTATCAACATTCCATTTTCTTGCTCATTTCCACCACCATTCCCACCTTGTACATCATTCTCAAAGTCAATGTGACTTCCTTGGAATCCAGCCATTGACTAAAACCAAAAAGCATTGGGTGAGTAACAGTATTCATAAAATCATTTAGAGATTCACATGTCACCATATTTTCAATTTTAAACACATTAAGATTAACCAAGTACATTTACTCTCATCTTATATATAATACTTCAAATTTGTTTGTAAATAAAATGTAAATTATCCTAAGCATATCCCCCGAGAGTGTCGTAACCAAGAGTGCAGCAAAGCCCGTTGTCGTGCACCCGTTTCCGTTCGAGTCTAGCTCAAAGAGATGTTTTTGGGTTTTACCCCTAGGTACATCTGTGCCAGATCTGCCTCCACCATCTCGTATCCAGACATGGTTGTATTGCTCGGAAAACTCACAAAATCTCTAAAATACCAAAATTATAGAAAGTTATTCTATACTAATCCTCAAATTCTATATTAGGGATATGTTATCTAATCAGAGTTTATCTAAATCTATCTCACAAGGTTTGTACTAAACTTTATCTGATACCAACTGTAATGCCCCGACCCCAATTACCTAGAGTCGGTGCATTATTACATAACATTGGCATGATCACAAAATATCAAGTCTCGAAAGACCGATTAGTTTAGTAGCCTTGAAAACATTAGATATATTCATAAAGTTTACATTACATCAATAAGTGAAAAACTACAACAACATATTGTCTTCATATCCCCTCATACTATCCCTGCAGGTCATTCATAAAATACTTCTTCACATCCTGGGAAAAATAATACATTGAAAGGGGTGAGCTCAGATTCTCATTAAGGATAAAAATATAGCGGAAACTTTAATAAATAAACATAAAAATTTAAGGTAATGTATAACTAAAACAAAAGCCTTTTAAACTTGAACTTCAGCATAATATGGCATGGATAAAATGAAATAATGCCATTTACTTATTCACATGGATATTCTAATAGTCGAATAATCACATGAAAATATTAACAACCACTTTCATAATGACGGAATTCATAATGATAGACTATCAAAACCACGTATCCAAGGCCTCGTGCCAAGACTACAAATAAGATTTTGTCAAGGCCTCGTGCCAAGACACTAGTTTGTCTCATGAGACCTATCGATGCATCGAGGAGCTATAGCAGCCTCCACCTATCACTTACTAAGTCTAATGCATTCCTCATATGAAAAGTTTGAAACATAACATAAACATTCATATTAAAACTAGCATACGGAATGTCAATACTTCTAACCAAAAACCATGAATGGTATAAAAATAGAACATCCACAGTCAAACATAACTCATTCGATACAATATGGAAGATCGTACTATATCAGATTAACCTCAATTTATAATAATGAAGGATATTGATATATATTAAAATAATCATCAAACTATTGAGAGAAATATCCCCCTTTTTCTTGAAAACATTTAAATTCCACACTATTTCTCAAGAATTCATTTAAAATAGATTTTTTTGAATCAAAGTGTCCCATACCATTTTGAAACTTTTAAAAATAATTTTAATTTTAAAACATTAATTTCCATATATATAAATCCTTAAAATCATTTTTAAAACATGGACATTAATGGTAACATTTAGAATAATAAATCTTTAAAACATTTAAAATGATATTTTACTTAGAGTTCCTAACCAAAATAAAGACACTTGAAAATGAATAATTGAGGTAATCAAAACTTTATAATATCATGAGAATAAAGGGATTCATTATATACTATGTAAAATTACATTATATACACCATATAAAAGTGATTTGGTGTATAACAACAAAGAAGTCTCAATGGAATGTAAATTGAATTGAATTCTCTTATAAAGACCATATCCTTATGTTAAGGATAAATCAATGACATAAATATGTGTGACAAATATAAATACCCTCAATATGATTGGATATTAAGTTTAAATCAATCATATGACATTCACACATATTCTTGTAAAAACAACACCAATGAATTGGATATTTAACTCAACAAATGGAGATTGAGTTAAAATTACTCTTATCAAGTTCAAATCGATGACTTGAGAATTTATCAATGGAGTGATTATGTGTATAAAAAGCATACCCACAGAAATGGTAGTGTAAATTATTACATAATCAAATGAATAGTTATTCCACACAAAATCTTGGAGTAAAATAATCAATGAAGTATTCCTAAAGCCGAATGAGTGCAAATTGAAATTTCAAATTCCCTTATCGATTAGGTAACTTACGAAACATACACCCATGAAAGAAGGATCATAAAATGATGATGTAAATACCCATAAATTAAATTATATTACACAATTAATACAATCATGGGCAGTAAACATACACCACATGCAATAAATAAGTGTTGAACAATGGAAGTCTCACAAAATTAAGAGTAAGATAAGAAACCCCTTGCTTTGTACTTTTTCCTTGGTCGACGGTAGGTTAACCTCATGTATAATGGTGAAATAATTTTTATTTAATTATACAAGAATAATTTACATTAATATGATATCATATATGATCTTTTATCATTGATTTGTTAATAATATCTCAGTATTATCGTTATTTCGGGTGTTAACTTACTCATTTTCCTTTATATTATTTATTACGTAAGCCGTGTTTGTTGTGGATAGGTTGTATATTATTCATATAAATAATTCTATAAATTAATTAAACATTATTTTTAATCATTAAATGAGAATTAGACTCAAATTGATATGATGGGGAATTAATTTCATCGTGTTCGTGGAGACGGTAGTCCGTACCTACGCACGAGCAACAATATCATTATTTTGATATTAAAATAATATATAATTGGATGGTATATCATATAGACAGAATCATTATCATGTTATATTTATTATTAACATGAATTATACATCATTACTATACCCATATAAATAATAATATATTGAATAAAAATTACACCACAACGTGGAGACGGTAGGCCGTACGTACGCACGTATGGTGACATGTCATTGAAGGGATGGATAGAATAATGAATTTGTTTGTTCCATATTTATAATAACATCAAAGTATATAGAATATACTGGAGTAATTATTTTAGAATAGAAATAACAAATAAATAAAAAGTTGGAGAAGAAAGGAACTTGAAAGAGGGTGGTGAAAACATTACATATTCTTCGGGTTCTTCCTTTTGATTTGATCAAAAGGGATCCTTAGGTTGGCTTTCTGATCAAACCAAGGACTCTAGGATGAAGTGAGGGAAGTTAGGAGGATATTTGAGCAGAGTTATTCTGAGCCAAATGTCTTTGAAGGTGTGAATTAATGAGAAGGGGGAGTGCCCTTTTAAAACAGGGGTGAGGGGCTCCTTTGGAAAATCTAGAAATAATATTTTATAATAAATCTATATTCGGTTTCTAATGGCTCAAAAGTAGATTATTTAAAGTTTAATGTGGGGATGGGTCGAAAAAAACTTAACCAATAGATTTTAGATAGGTTTGTGTCACATTATTAACCTTATCTTTTAGTTTTAACTCTTAGTTAATTAGTTTGACATTTACCATGTCTCTTTGTATTTTTATATTATATGGTTAATAAACATACTATAAACTTCCAAGAGACCCCAAATTGGTCCATTAATGACACACCTATCATGATACAAGTAATTTGGGTGAACCTTAGATTTTTAGGAATATAATATGAATTAATAATATAATATTTGTTTTAAAAACTATTTTATGTCAATTGTGACACTATTTGGAATTTGGTTTTTGTGAAAATAATAACAGCATGATTACTTCAAAAAAAGTAAATTAAATCAAACCTAACATGTCATATTATCCTATAAAATTATTTTAATTCATAAAATTCACAAATTAAATTTATTTGGATATTTAAAATATCAATTATTTTAATATTTCATTAATTTGGTAATTACTGCATCACCATTGTGTCATACATAAATTAAATTATTTAATATCTAAAAATTATAAATAAAATACAATTATGTATGAAATCTTTGTATCGTTCTAATGAATATTTAAAATCGAATTTATCTTATGTATAACCCTACATTAAAAAAAATTTAGTATTTTAACTTTGATTTTAACTCTTTTAACTCTTCTTTGAATTAAATAATAATAAATGTCCTAATCTAATCCAAGTGGACCTAAATGATAATATTTTATTCCTAATGCTGTTTTTGGTCGAGATAAACTTATCCAATAGAATTAGTACATGTGTTAGGGTAATATTAATATCATTTTACCCTTAATTACCCTATTTACTTTTAACCGTGGTAAATAAAAGTAAAAAGTTACTATTCACCAAAAATTATTTTTATCTTATTCAACCACATTTTACTCCTTGATATTAACTGTGTCTCTTGGATATTCAAAATTCCACTCACAGAAGAGGAAAAATTAATTTTTATGTAAATTTCCAAATTTTCCTAGGAGGTGGGTAAAAGACGGTGAAAAGTTCAATAAAATTTTTATATATCTAAAATTATTCTAAACTAACTTCAATGAATTAAATTTAACTTATATAGGTATTATGTATATATATTGACCTTAATTAAATTTAAATAAAATAAATAATTATTTAAATAAAAATTTGGTTTTAAACTATAACTTAGTATTTTTCACTATTCATCAAAAATTGAATGTTTCTAGAAAAATACCAAAAATTAGGCTTAAGCTATATTTTATATTATGAATTCAAAAATTATTTCTATTTTACAAAATTCAAAACATATAAGTTGAATTAATTAATTTAAAAATTAATTCCTGTTGTCAAAACAAATATTGTGTTTTTAAGAAATAATAACTATCAAAAGATTGACACTTGTTTATGTTTTGTTTAAATGTGAAATTATGTCCAAGGAACAACATTGTATTAAATGGTAAAAATATATTCTACCTATAATTTAAAACCACTCAAATTCATAATTTATCACTATTAATTATTTCGATTAAAAAGTTGTTTTTAATTAAAATTTAGTAATTTTCACTATTCATCAAAATATGAAAGTTATCCGAAAAGTACCAAAATTTCACCCTAAGCTAGTTTCGATATTAAGAATCCAAAAATGAAGTCTATTTTGAAAGATAAAATTTATAAAATTTCATAAAGTAGGTATTACTATTCATAACAGCAAGCTTGATTGGTTGTGGTGTGTTAGAATCTCGAATTTGCATACAATGCAAGTCATTGCATTATTCAAAGGGAAACATACCGTGGAAGCTTGGAGTGTTATATTCTATACTCCTTCAATAAATTGCATCCTCACAATTTTATAAAATTGGGCTTTAGAATATAATGGAAAGTCCCACATCGGAAAAATAGTCAATAAAACTATCACTTTAAAAGAAAGAAAGAGAGGTATAAAGGTCACCCAAGATAACCCATACTAGGATTCCATGTAGGAAAACATGGATATGGATGATAAACTAACTGTCAAGTTCTGATGGAGAGGGATAGAAAACATGATCAGGAGAAAGTTAACAACAAGAAAACCACAAACTTGTGTTGGGACAAACGGTCATTAGTCTCCCAGTAGGAAAAGTAAATGGACAACATTTTTTGTTTTAAGTTACATTACATAAGGAAGAGGAATTAATTTATGATATTGACTAAGAACATAAAGAGATATACTTAATTTTTAAGTAGATTTTCATTCTTTAATAAATTTTTACCACTAACTCATTTTTTTAACAATGAGTATTCAAGAAGACTTGGTCACACTGGAAGAGCTAGAATAAACTTCTATAGAATAACATGATCCACATAGGATAAACTATATATTTACCTGGTCTTTAGTGATTAATCAAAACCAAAACGGTTAGTATAATATCTGATTATCCCCCAAATGGATATTTCATTAGAGAAAAAAGACTAATCTTATTTTCAAAAATTAAACCAACAATACCCCAAAGTTAAATAAATACCATACAATAATCAATTGTCCTTAAAATCCTTCAATATAATCCAAACTAATATTGAAACCCAAAATGTATAAGAATGTATTCTTCCACATTAAATTGTATCTCCAAATGACATCAACTACTCTTAAAGTCACATACTTAAAAGTAATTAACCTAATCACATATTCTTTATTATAGGTCAATCATTTCCATAAATAACCCAAATCACTATAAGTCCACAATAAAAACATAGATAAAAATCCACCATTACTCCTTAAATGATATCCCATAGTATTCTATTTTCCTTGGTCATATAGTGTTCCCAAAAAAGAAAACATCTTCCAAAAGAACATTTATCACTTAATCACCAAATCATTTTCCTATACTAAGGGTATTCATTTGATAATACATAAGATCTCAAATCAACTTATTATTGATCAATAAAATCGTTTAACTAAAATAATAGTCACACTAACCAGGGAATTCACATAGTACAGCGGTAGGCGATAAATCCCAATCGCACTTTGGTTGTGGGTTCGATTCCCCCAGCTTTGTCTGAAGCGATGGGTTGTCACACAGTCTGCATGTTGTCCTTTTTCAAAAACTATATTTTATAACATTACCAAAATGAGATAAATTCCTCAAAATAACCATAACATAATTTAACCACAAATGTTATCTCATACCTTGCATTTTCATCCCAAATTATAATAACTTATAATTGCCTCAAACCCAATGATCATATAAAACCAAATGGTTATTTATAACTATATCCACAATAGAAAAGATAATTCTTCCTCAAATAACACTCTTACATGGAAAACTGCAGGTTTATGAATACAAGAGAAAATTATTCCAAAGTAAACCCATCAACAAGGAGCACTAATAATTTTTAAACATTTCTTCAACCATTTATTTCCACATATCTTCTTCTTTGACCAAGAAAATGTCATATAGAATAGGGCATTCACTCGGGTAATGGCCAGGTCCCCTACATTTATGGAAAATGACTGTAAATGGATTCTTGGGACCATTTTTATCTTCTTCCATAGTAATCTTCATTTTTCTTTGGCAATTATTCACTTTATGTTCTTCCTTCCCGCACGTAAATCATTTCTTTGTCCCATTGAGACACTTTCCTGGGTGTCTCCTTTCACATTTCCTACATGATGGAAATTGAGGATTCCTTTCTCCATGGTCTCCACTGCTGGACCTCTTATCATTCATCACCTTTCTCTTCTTTATTGAGTCCGGGAATTGGTTAATATATATATTGTTGATCATATTTTTGGAAAATTTATTTGGCATGAAGACGATATCTTTTACGCCTATCAATATTCCATTTTGTTGCCCATTTCCACCACCGTTCCCATCTTGTACATCATTCTCAATATCGCTATGAATTCCATGGAATCCAGCCATTGACAAAAACCAGAAAGAATTGTGTGAGTAACAGTAGTCATAAAATCATTTAGAGATTAACATGTCACCATGTTCTCAATTTGAAACACATTAGAATTAACCAAGGTCATTTACTCTCATCTTATATATAATACTTTAAATTTGTTTGTAAAGAAAATGTAAATTATCCTACGAATTTTCCTCGGGAGTGTTGTAACCAAGAGTGCAGCAAGGCCCATTATCGTGCACCAGTTCCCGTTCGAGTCTAGCTCAAAGAGGTGTTTTCGGGTTTTACCCCTAGGTACATATGTGCCAGAGCCGCCTCTACCTGCTCGTATCCAGACAGGGATGTATTGCTCGGAAAACTCACAAAATCTCTACAATACCAAAATTCTAGGAAGTTTTTCTATACTAATCCCCAAAGTCTATCTTAGGGCTATGTGCTCTAATTAGAGTTTATCTAAATCTAGCTCACAAGTTTTGTACTAAAATTTCTCTGATACCAACTGTAACGCCCCGACCCCAGTTACCCATAGTCGGTGCATTATTACATAACATTGGCATGATAACAAAATATCAAGTCTTGAAAGACCGATTAGTTTAGTAGCCTTGGAAACACTAGATATATTCATAAAGTTTACATTACATCAATAAGTGAAAAACTACAACAACATATTGTCTTCATATCCCCTCATACTCTCCCTGGAGGTCATTCATAAAATACTTCTTCACATCCTAGAAAAAAAAACATTGAAAGATGTGAGCTCAGATGCTCAGTAAGGATAACAATATAGCGGAAACTTTCATAAATAAACATAAAAATTTAAGGCAATGTATAACTAAAACCAAATCCTTTTAAACATGAAATTCAGCATAATATGGAAAGGATAAAATGAAATTATGCCATTTACTTATTCATCATAAGTTCCTCGGGAATCCCACATCCCCTCTTCCATCTTAAGGTTTCTCCATATAAATTCTACCATACAAGTCATCCGGTTTCTCAAAACTTGTTCTCTAGTATCCAGAATCTTGACAAGATCTTCAAAATAAGGCAGATCGGGTTCTAGTTCTATTTCTTCATTGATAAATACATGTGTTGTGTCTGGCATATATTTTCTCAACAATTATTTGTGGAACATATCATGAACATTGGAGAGACTTAGAGTCATTGCCAAACAGTAAGCTACAACACCAATTTGTTTTAAAATTTCAAAAGTTCCGATGTACCTGGGACTTAATTTACCCTTCTTACTAAAATGTATAACACCCTTCCATGGAGATACCTTCACGAAAACATGATCTCCTACTTGAAATTATAAATCCTTCCTTCGGTTATTGGTATAGCTCTTTTGCCTACTTTGAGCTGCTTTGATGTGGGTTTGGAAAACCTTCACCTTTTTCATTGCTTCCTCAACAAGTTCTGGGCCTACGAGTTTTCTTTCACCAATATCATCCCAAAAAGTTGGTGTGCAACATCAATTTCCATATAACGCTTCATATGGTGTCATCTGAATACTTTAATGGAAGCTATTGTCATAGTAAAATTATACTAGAGGTAAATATTGATCCCACATACCTTAAAATTCAAGTGAGAAAGATATCAACATGTTTTCTAAGGTTTGAATAGTCCGTTTTGATTCTCCATCAGTTTGAGGGTGGTAGGAAGTTCTCAAACAAAGTTTAGTATCCAAGGATTTCTGAATATTTTTCCGGAATCTTGATGTAAAATGGGGATTATGATCAGAAACAATCAATAGGGGTACTCCATGAAGTCTTACAACATCATTAATATATAGTCTTTCTAAACGTTCAAGTGGTAAATCTTCTCTTATAGCAATAAAATGTGTTGACTTGATAAGACGGTCAATAATGACCCATATTGCATCATTCCTTCTAGGAGTCTTTGGTAGTCCCATGATAAAGTCCATCATAATATCATCCCATTTCCACTAAGGTATGGGAAGAGGTTTCATGACTCCTCTAGGATGTTGTCTTCCGTATTTCACTTGTGGAAAAACCATATATCTCGACACAAAATCAGAAATCTCTCTTTCCATGTTGTCACATCAAAAATGTTCCTTCAAATCTATATACATCTTACTGCTACCAGGGTGTATAGAGAAATTGGAGCTATGAACATCATCCAACAATTCCCTTTTTGGATCAGGTATATTAGGAACACAAAGTCTCTTCCCAAATTTTAAAATCCCATCTTCATATACAAAGTCAATAAATCTCCCATCTTTCACAGCTTTAATTTTCTTTTGAAACTCTGCATCATCAATATGAGAACTTTTTATTCTTTCAAGTAAAGATAATTTAGCAACCATTTGAAAAATTATTTATGTTTCACCTTCCATGATTATTCCCATATCCATCTTTACTAGATCCATGAACATATGATCCCATTCAAGTCTCATCTTGTTTAAAACTCCTTGATCTTTTCTTTTCAAAGAATATGCCACCTTATTTTCCATCCCTGAGTGGTAGTGTATAGTGAAATCATAATCATTGAGTAGTTCAAGCCATCTCCATTGCCTCATGTTGAGTTCTCTTTGTGAGAAAATATACTTAAAACTCTGGTGATCAGTAGAAATCTCATATTTTTCACCATATAGATAGTGTCTCCATATCTTAAGATCAAATATTACAGATTCTAACTCAAGATCATGAGTGGGATAGTTTTGTTCATGAATTTGTATTTATTGTGATACATAGGAAATAACTCTATAGGACACAACTAAGTCCTTTCTTTGAAGAATCACTATAAATAACAAACCCATCATTCCCCGATGGTAGAGTCAAGATAGGATTATTGACTAATATTATCTTTATTTCTTTAAAACATTCTTCACACTCTTTTGTCCAAAAAAATTTAACCCATTTACGCGTGAGCTTGGTTAATGGGTTAGCCGATCGGTAAAAAATCTAGACGAAGATATGATAATAACCTAATAAACCTATAAAATCGCATACCTTGGTTATAATTTTTAGTGCTGACCATTTTGGGATAGCCTTGTTCTTTGAAGGATCAAAAGAGATTCCATCCTTAGAGACAATATGGCCAAAAACGAAATCTATTGAAGACAGAATTCAAACTTACTAAACTTCCCATATAATTCATTTCTTTTAAGAGTCTTTAGAATAATGAGCAAGTTATTTTCATGATCTTCATAGATTTTGGATTATACCAATATATTATTAAAAAATAATACTAAAAAGTCATCAAGGTATTACTTGAAAACTCTATTCATTAGATCCATGAAGACAGAGGGTGCATTAGTCAGTCCAAAAGACATTACTGTAAACTCATAATGCCCATACCTGGTTCAAAATGTTGTTTTTGGAATGTCTTCCTTCTTCACATACAACTGATGATATCCAGATCATAGGTCAATGTTTGAAAAATATTGATCTCCATGAATTTAGTCGAATAAATCATCAATGTGAGTTATGTGATACTTGTTCTTTAGTGTTATAGCATTGATCTCCCTATAGTCAATCCATAATATCATAGATCCATCTTTCTTCTTAAAAAAAGAATAGGGGATCCCCATGGAGAAACACTAGGGAGAATAAATACTTTATTACTCAATTACTCTAGTTGTTTCTTTAGTTCCACTAATTGCACAGTGTTCATTCTATAAGGGGTCATTGATATGGTCCTTGAACCAGGGATTAAATCAATGGAAAACTCAATTTCTCATTCTGAAGGATGTCCATGTAAATCCTATAGAAACATATCATCATATTATTGCATAATAGGTACATCCTCTATTTAGACATTATTTTCCTCGCCCATAGTTATTTCATTCTATTAATCCCCAATAATTGAATTTAGTTGAGATACTGGGGGTGGATCTAGATAAGGATTACATAGTGACGTTTTTGCTTTAAAGATAAGGTGTTCTTTATCATCATCATCAAAAATTGTTACCATCTTCTTCTTACAATAAATTTTCGCATCACGGTCCAAAATCCAATCCATACTGAGGATTATATCAAATTCAATCATGGGTATGATGATGAGATCATCAGATAAATAACATTTATATTCCTTAATGGGAACTGATTGAAAAAACATTGTTGCAATGATACCTACCTTAGTATTTTTTACTAAAAACTCTCTTGTTAAATAAAATTGTAAATATCTAATTTTCTTAGTAAACTGAGAATATATGAAACAATGTGATGATCCAGAATCAAATAAATCATTGGCTAAACATGAGGAAACCATTAAATTACCTGCCACTACGTCTTTTGGAGCTTCAACCCCAGCATTAGTGATCTCATAATCTTGGCCTTGCTCCCTTATCCTTTTCTTAGGTAATTTTCCTTAGCACTTAGGACATTTATTTTCATAATTCCCCCTTTCCCTAAAATTGTAGCATTCAACATTGACATCCTCTTTCTTTCCTTTGTAATCACGAGCTTGGTGGCCTTTTTCACCACACTTGTAACAAACTCTCATTCCCTTCAGGCATGTATCAGGATGTTTCTTCCCACATTTACTATAGGATGGATATTCATGTTTTCCCTTCTTCCCATTATTTCCATTTATAGAGTATTCAGAATATCTCTTCTTCTCCTTCTTTTCTTTAAAGTTGTAAGACGTAGAGAATTCATTTTCTGTCTTGATAGCACATGAGACAATATATTCGTACTATGAGAGGGATTTTGAGACTAATTCTTGATGGAGAAATGGTTTTAACCCATAAAAGAATCTATCAATCTTACTCTTTTGGTTATTTATATAATATGTTTCATGCCTTGAAAACCTTGTAAATAAATCCTCATACTTTGCGACATTCTCATCATTCTTTTGCCTCATACTTAGAAATTGTCTTTCTATATCCTCTCGATGGTCACGAGGAAAGTATTTTTCTAAGAATATCTCTTCAAAATCCCTCTATTCCATATTTGATACTTCTTAATCTTCCTTTATGTTTTGAATTAATCACCACCATTGATATGCATCTCCTGTGAGGTGATAAACTTCCATGATAACTTTTTCCCATTCACTACTCCCCAAAGAATGAAATATTTTCTCTAAGTAACTTATCTATTTCTTAGATACAAATAGATTTGTAGTCCCACTAAATTTTTGTGGTTGTTTCCTCAGGAATCGTTCTAACATTGATCCTCCAAATTGTGGATCGGTGTGCTCCATATGGGTAAGTTTATTATTCATAACCTGAGTGAGTTGTCCCGGTATGGTGATAAGCTGATCAACACCAGTTGCATCACTAGATCGACCATAATTATCTTGAGTAGGAGGGAAATACCTACATGTATTGCATGCGTTGATACAGTTTCCATTCCTTCAACTAGGTTCCGTTTCTAAACAATGGCATACACTAGATTAGTTTATAAATCGCAATACATAATTCCAATATTGTAAAACACTTAACATAAATTGAACAGTTTGTGGATATATTACATAATAATAAAAATGTTTTCTTTGAGGATGTATATACTCATAAATCCTTCATAATGGTTTGTAAAGAAAATAAGAATTATCCTAAGCATATCCCCCGGGAGTGTCGTAACCAAGAGTGCAGCAAGGCCTGTTGTCGTGTACCAGGATACCCCAGGTCCAACCCAAAACTCCTTGAAGAAGTTTTCACTCCTAGGTACATCTGTGACAGATCTGCCTCTACCTTATCATATCTAGACAGGGATTTATTTCTTATAAAATACATAAAATCTCTACATTAGCAAAATTCTAGGAAGTTCTTCTATACTAATCCTCAAAGTCTATCTTAGGGTAATGTGCTCTAATCAGAGTTTTTATAAATCTAGTTTCAAAGGTTTGTACTAAACTTTATATGATACCAACTGTAATTCCTTGACCCTAGTTACCCAGAGTCAGTGCATTATTACATAACAATGGCATGATCACAAAAGATCAAGTCTCGAAAGACAAATTAGTTTAGTAGCCTTGGAAGCACCAGATACATTCATAATTTTTACATTACATTATAAAATGAAAAAAGACAACATTATTGTCTCCTTTTACCACACTCAAATCCCTTAGACTATCTCTGAAGGACATTCATAATATAATTCTTCGCATCCTGGGAAAAATAATACATAGAAAGGGGTGATCTCAGATGCTCAGTAAGGATAACAATATAGCGGAAACTTTCATAAATAATCATAAACATTTATGGAAATGTATAAGACTAAAACAAAAGTCTTTTAAACTTAAAATTAATCATAATATGGATAATATAAATCAAAATAATGTCATTTATTTATTCACATGGATATTCTACTAGTCGAATAATCACATGCAATATCAATAGCCAATTTCATAATAATGGAATTCATAATTCCAGACATCATAACCACATAGTCAAGGCTTCATGCCAAGACTACAAATAAGATTTTTTCAAGGACTTGTTCCAAGAAACTAGTTTGTCTCATGAGACCTACCAATGCATCAAGGAGATATAGCGGGCTCCACCCGTCACTTACTAAGTCCAATACATTCCTCATATGAAAAGGTTGAAACATACATACTCATTCTTATTAAAACTAGCATACGAAATGTTAATACATTAACCATAAACCATGAATGGTATAAAAATAACACATCCATAGTCAAAAATATCACAAAACCATCAATACAATATGTAAGATTTTATCATAACTTCAAAATAGTGTAAAATCCATCAAAGGATGCTGACATAGATGAAATCAAAACTGTTTGAGAGAAATATATCTTTCTATTTTGAAATCATTTAAAATTCACGTAATTATAAAAGAAAACATTTATTTTTAAATGGTTGAAAAATTTGCCTTCTTCTTAGGATATTTACAGTTTCAAATAAGAAACATGTTAACTCATAATGAGGGGTATTTAAGGGGATGATAATAAGTTACTTTACTATATTAATCTACACATCCATCCTCCATTTTTTCCTTGATCTAGATGAATTCCATATGCTCCTTGGATGAACATATGGTAAACTTATTTCACTGATTTCTCTACCTGGGAGAACCCTGATCTTTTCATCCCACTTTTCTCAACCATATTGGAAAATCATTCCTTGGGAGATTGATAAATATTCTTATTGAACCGCATTAATGAGAGCCTTGCATCTCTGCGATTGTCACTGCCCAAGAGATAAAAAATTTAATCTATCCTAAACTGTACTTGGATTCTTCCATTATCAGTGGTTAACATTGGGTATTCTCTTATTCTACCCCTAAGGTTGTTCCTTCTTGATTCTCATTCTGGAACCATATCATATTGAATTTTAATTGTTTCTAAGAACTCTTGACATGCAAGCGTTTTCCACTTAGTATGCGAACATTGTTTTGGAGACGACACCCTTGATGTTGATGATGAAAATATTGAAGTAGGAATTGCATTCCCATTTATATGTCATGTATATTTGTATTATCATAATATGTTTTTGTGTGATTATACTCATTAGAACAGTCTTGATTTTGGTCTCATGTGTGTGCATGTGTAACCCATGAGACCATGCTTGGTGTTTCATCACATGTGTGTGTGTGGTTAATTTTACCCTAGATTATTATGCTATGAATCTGTTTATATGTGACTGATATGATGAAAATGTTTCAATATGTTGTCTCTAGTATATAATTTATTATTGTTTTATGGACGATATTAATGTTAAATGTAGACCCATTGTGGATTGGTGGCCTTAGAGTTGGAGTTTGTTAAGACACTAGATGTGAAACTCTGAAAGTAATGATTTAGGTATGGGGAATTATGGCCTTGTATATTGACTTTGTGGCATGATGGAATTATGGGATAACATGGGAGAATGATGTTCTTGTATGATCTAACCTGAGAGGTGATATTTGGTCAAGATGGTCTTTGGTGATGATATCCAGGATAGGGTACAAGGATACAATGAACTTATGAATTGACTCATGTCAGTGTGAGGATATAATGGACTAATGGCATGAACCATGAGATATGTGAGACTTGACAGCCTTGTGTCAAGAAATAAGAATTTTTATCCTTGTGGTGGCTGTAGAGTACATGTGGTAACGTTGTGGCAGACAAAAGTTCTCATATTCTAGTATTACTACATTTCCATCATGGATATGAAGTAGGTATATTCAGTAGTTTTCATTGGATTTATTTATTAATGACCTCTCATTACATGATTTTGTGTTATTTATTTCGCATTTATCTATTGCAATGACTTACACTCTTATGTATGTGCACTAATGTTAATCATTCATTAGTGGTGTATCACTGGGTTTATACTCTCACCCAACATGGTCATTTTTATGTGAATGCAGACTTCATGATAAAGGATAATGGAATGGTAATGAACCTAGTGATAGAGAGCTATGTGAAAGATTATGGTAATTAGATATGGTATTGGGATGGACTCCAGAGTGTTGTGAAAATGTTTTTACTAACCTATCATACTCAAAATCTTGTTTGACCAACCACTTTCAAGGCTATTAGATTATTTCTATGTGGAATAAGATACAATATATTCCTTATGATTTATCATTTTATATTTATTTTATGCTGTTATTTTTTATTATTGTATTTATTGATACTATGGTTTTTTTATCAACACTTAAAACATTCAATCCTTAACCACTAGTCAGGAACCTCTTGCATATGGGAGGCGCACATGAGGCCATGTGGTGCTCCAACTTCAACCCGATGATTTAGCTAGGGGAATCACAATGTTTTATAAAGGACTTTTTTCCCACTTTATTTCATCTAGAGTGTATTTTTGGTTAAGTTAAAAAGAGGTTAGGTTGTGTAAGACATTATAATCGGAGTTTCATGTGTTCATAACTAGAACATAATTAATGGACCACTGAGTTACGATGACAGTTATGGTTTTATA
The DNA here is from genome assembly GCA_963277665.1 of Viscum album. Taxonomy (NCBI): domain Eukaryota; kingdom Viridiplantae; phylum Streptophyta; class Magnoliopsida; order Santalales; family Viscaceae; genus Viscum; species Viscum album. Next base: position 208,942,093 of record OY728162.1, on the reverse strand, counting down.
GCATTATATTGATATTGAGTATGTTGTTCTGTTACTATTTTATGGTATTAAGGGAAATTCATGCATCATTAATAGTCAATTTGGATAACATTTCATATATATGTATATATATATATCAATATTCATGTTGAGTTATGCAATGTAGTTCTTAATTAAATTCCTTGACATGTTGTATTGGTTTAGTGATATTTTTTCCTTGTTGTTGTGATTTAGATGATCTATATTTAGATATTTTAACATGGGTATTATTATATATATATATATATATATTTCTATGAAAAAATTGTATGTATATAGATCCTTGAGTAGTACAAGGAGTTTTGTTTTTTCTTATTGCTGATAGACTTATAAGAGTGAATTTTATTCATATCCATCATGTATGCTCTATAACTAATTTGGTTTTTATATATGTATGTTTTTGTAAGTTTCTATATGTAATCTAAGTGTACTTTTTAATTTTAAACAATTCATTATGGATGCCATCATATGTGACCACCAAGAGAAGTGGGTTGAGTTTCTCTTTAAAGGGAGGATATTCTAGTTTTTCTTCCCGACATATTGGAGAATGCACCTACACATGCTCTTGGGGTTCAAGAATAAGGTCCATGTCATCCAAGAGTCTTCATGATTTTTTCTCTTTAAGGTGGATGAGTTTCCAAGACTATGGTCAAATATTCTTGAGACATTAAGCTCTATTACTCTTCATCCTTCCATGGAATCCGAGGAACTTGAGATACTGAGGAATGGGTTGACATAGTCAAGGGTATATTTTCTCTAGTATAAAACCTAGATGATTAATGTGTAAGGCTAGAAAAATTCTTGCTCTAGGGACACATGAGGAGGTGGAGGGGTGTTATGATCTAACATGGGTGACGTGATGGTATGACTTGGATTCCCTTCAATGACATTTTCTTCAAGGATATCATTCTAATTATGATGAGGTTAGACCATGATCAGGTGTTCATGTGTCTTCAAATGGTCTCAATGAAGATGTTTTCATACACATAAAATTTCATATAGGGACTACACTTTACTCCTCTAATATCCAGTAATGAAAATTTTATGGCTTGGAAGTTCAATATTGGCCTCTAATCAAAGTTAATACCCCATGTATGGAACCCCCAGCTAACAACATATAAGGAGGTTCTTCACAGATCCTTGATGATAGAGAGGGTTTTATATTATTTATGATTTATATACATTAATTTAGACTTCAATGTTCTTCCTTATGATAATTCTAATAACATGAAGAGGAAGGAAAAGGATTCACTCTAGGTAAGTGGTATAAATCTGGAGCAGACAATAGTTTTTTCACCATATTCTATGGGAGAAGTAGGTCCTAGTCATTTTAATTGTGGAAAGTGTGGGGGTTATCAAAACATTTTCCCAATGCTTTTGATCAACTATCTTCACTGTAGAAAGTCATAGAACATATAGTGTTACTACTCGAATGCATTGTGGAAAAAGACTCGTGGTGGTTTGAGTTAGACATAGGCACTGAACCATTGAAATTTTCATGTTCTTTAGAAGTAGGTTAAATACCCTAAGATGATGATGGATCAGTGGCTTCAGGAATATTAGGGACAAAGCCATGTGGCTCGGGAAATTCATGTGTATGTGATGTACTAGGTTCCATATGAATGTGGAGTGGGACCATTGACCATTTAAGGTATAATCATGATCACCTCTAGTCATTCTATATATCCTATTTTTTGTATTGTGGGTTATAATTCACTCAAATATATGAGTATCGTTTCTTGGATTGACATACCATTTAAGTTAACTTTTGAGTGTTGTTATCTTGATACACCCTAAGTGACAAAAGTGTATAATCTTTAGAGATTCTCAAGACATCCTATAGTATTTTTTATCTATAGAAATATATGATATTTAGTGATCCTTGAGATGTATATCTTCGATGTGATCTTTGGTATGGTCTGTCTGACTAGTTATCAGGGGAACATCAATTGTTATATGAGAAAATAACTCTTCAATACACGAAAGGGGGAGAAGGTGGTTGTGACCAGTGAGTGGGATGATGGAGCAAGAAAAATGGGACCCAAACTGAGCCATATTGGTGCTATTATAGTGTAGGTAGTAGTATTGTGTCTTTTGGGAGAGCCCATAGTAACCTCTTATTTTCCCTAAGTGGTGGACCATTATCAAGATGTCTTTTTAAATAAATTTTTTCGGTCTCCCTCTTCAGAGAGGAATTTACTTTTAGATCAAAAACATTCGAGGGGTGAAACCTATATATATTCCCCCAATATCATATATCACCAATTTATCTCAAGGAACAAAAATTATAGTTTAGTTATTTTTGGGTTAAAGGTTTTATAAGATGGAGCACATCACCCTAGGGTTCTCCTATGTTGTTTACAATAAAGTCGTATAATATTATTAGATTGTGTGTAGACTAAATGAAGTAAAAATATGTGATTGTGAAGAATCTATACTCATGCCCATAGATCTGGGTCATGTTTCATAATTTTCAAGGAGATCGGTGGTTCTCCATGATTTAATTACGATTAGGATGCAACCAAATTTGGGTTAAAGGGGAGGATAATACTATGATGAAATTCAGGATTAGATAAAAATGTATGATTATCTTATCATGGTTTTTTTCTGAATGATACACCAGTAGTGTTCATGGATCTCATTAAAAAAATCATCAAAATTCATTTAAGATCATTCATTGTGGAATTTGTTGAAGACATCCTCATATACTCCAATACCATAGAATTTCTTACAAGGCACCAAGATATTGAATTGCGAAAACTTGGAGTGTACCAGCATTAATTCCAATTTATTTAGTATCACTTTCTTGATTCATGATATCCATTCTATAGGTAAGTAAGTTTTATTGTGGTAATTTATGTAGACCTAGAACAGATTGAGGTTTTGATGTCTTGGGAACGACCCAAGATTATATTTGAGATTATGAGATTTCATTCATTATCGGGGTAGTGTAGATGGTTCATACAAGAATTATATCATTTTGTATCACCTGTGATTGGGATTACAAAAAAAGATGGTGAATTTATAGGGAATAGGCTAGTGTTAAGATTTATTCTTAGAGATAAATATAAGATTAATGACAACCTTGATTCCATATTTTCTATAGCCTAGGATTAGATATGTAGGTTACCATCATACCATAGGCATCATGTTAGGATCTATGTTAATGTAAAGAGATTATGTAACATCTTATATATCATGACAACAGTGACCCATTGTATTGAAATACTAAACACATATCTTAGAGTTGTCAATCATGGTTCATGATCTGATGTGTGGGGTATATTATATATTTAGTGAAATTATTTTTTTTTCACAAACTAAAAAAGATTCTGATAAATCTTCTCTCAATGAGATCTGGACATGAGAAACACGTATTGGGAAAAGTAACTATAAATGCTATAATTTGAGATAGCCTATTCCTTATAGAAATTTAATTTTTTTGTAGATTATATTATTATGAAAATGATGAAGAAAAAATAGTTTGGTGAGAGACCTTTAAAAGAGGAATAAAATCTTATGATTTTCACGACTGCATGTTTTTTGGATTCATCATAGGATCGTGTATTTATGAATTATGAACCTTTGATTTCTATGTTTTCTTTGGAAGACCATTTTAAAGAGAGTAAATAGTCAGACCCTAGGTTCATGGTTAACTAAGAATACTTTATAGGGGTTATTCTATTCTGGGGTGGTCCGTATATGATGAATACATGATCTAATTTCATGGGATTTCAGTTATGCTAGCCTTATCGAGGATGGATTTGATGAGATTCTCACATTATTAAAAGTGGTTAGTTCATCCATGATTTAATAATATATAAAAGAAATATCATACTATCATTTTGGTGGCTAGGTATGGAGAGATATATCACCAGTTTGTTCTTGTGATGCCTTACCTACCAGAGGATTAAGGAAGAGAATAAACCTTCGATTGGTTTCCTTCACCCACTTTCATTTCCTATGTTGAAGTGGGATTAAATGATGTTAGAATTCAATATGGGGTTACCCAGGACCCTATGGATTCGTGATTTTGTTTGGTTGACAATTTATTGGATGATGAAAAATCCTCATTTCTTACCAATTTCAGAGAGCCTTTCAATGGATGAGTTTGATAAAATATATGTATGAGATATTTTTGTGACAATATGGGTCTCTTATTAGAAACATCTCAGTGAGATATGTGTGTTTCACATCAAAATTATTTCAGAGATTGAATAAGGATTTTGGTAGTCTGTGAAAATATAGTAAAATGTATCATCTACAGACCATTGGTCAACTAGAGAGGGCAACATGGATATTTGAGGATATGTTATAGGCATGTGTCCTATATTTTATTGGATATTGGTATTATCACATATTCTTGGTAGAGTTCACTCACAATAAAATATTCTATGATTCTATATAGATGGAACATTTTAAGGATTTTTATGGTTTTCTATGTTGCTGAATGCTATGTTAGCATAAGGCTAGTGAGGTAGATGTTGTGTGGCTGAGTATGGTACATGATACCTATGAGTGAGTGAAGATTATTTGGAATTAGTTGGTTACCACTCAGAGTATGAAATGATTATATTATTACTAGGGGATATAACCTTTATATTTCACTATTGTTGATCATGTTTTCTTACAGGTGTTACCACATTTGGGGAATAATCATTTATTGGAGTAGGGGAAGCTCGCACCATAATTTGTAGAATAGTTTGAGATCATCGAACATATCAGAGTAGTGGACTACTGATTGGGACTTCCTCTATGTTAATGAGTAATTCCTTATATGTTTCATGTTTCTCAACTTCATAGGTACATGTCTAATCCTTCACATGCAATAAAAGATGAAGATATTGATCTAGAACCAGACACGTCATTTATAGAGTTCCCAGTTTGAATCAAAGACTAGAGTGAGAAGTTATTTCATGGGAAGAAACTATTACTTTTTCATTTGTCATGGAACCATGGATGGGTCCTAGGGGAAACGTGGGAGTGAGAGTCTCATATTGGATCATAGTGGACTATGTAGTTTGAGTAGAACCAGAGGAGATTCCCCTTAAGGATGAGAATCCCTTGAGTTTGAGACTATAATGTTAAGTAATTTTTTTTGGTTATATGAAAAACCTTTTCTACATACTTTAGTTATGATTATCCAAGTTGTACCATGTTTTGATAAATAATTATGATATTTGAGTGGATTTTATAGTTCTATGGAGACTCCTTTCTTCCAAATAAGCATCACCACAACTATGTTTAATGAATTTGTGTACTTGGTGTGATCGTTTTTAAAATGGAAAAGGGTGAAATGGATAGCCAAGGAATTTTCATATCCATGTAGCTCAGGGATGGATTCTATATTTCATGTCCAGAGTGACCTCACCACTCTCATGGCAGAGTCCAAAGAGAGGAAAAATGGAATGGGTTTTGGTAACATTCTATAGGGATCGATGTGTGGGGTTGGTTCATTCAAGAACACCAAACCCATTGTGTAGGTTTGGGTGTAGGTCGTGGTGATGGTCTTGTGAGTTTTTAAATACCCAAAAATACCACCTCATTCCTAGGATAATGAACCTTTAATAGGATAGAAACATTCCATCATAATAAGGGGTATTTAAGGAGATATAAATTATTTCCTTTACACTATTAATTGATACATCCCTCATTTATTTATGATTCCTTGGTATAGATGAATTTTTGATGCTCTATGGTTGAACCTAGGGAAACCATCCTTACATTGAGTTTGCGAACTTGGAGAACCTTGACATTATCAACCTAATTTTATCATCTTTTCTATAAGATCATACATTTTTATATTTAGAACTATTCTTATAGATATATTTTTTATATTCTTTTTTCTCTTCTATGGTCACTTTAGAAGAGAGATAAAATTTCCCCTGACCTAAACTGTAATAGAATTATTCTTTTTCCGGGTTTAACATTGGGTATGTGCTTCTTCTTCCCATTTGATTGTTTCTTCATGAGAATATTTCTAAAACCATATCATGTTGGATTAGAATAGGTTATATAAACTCTTGGGGTTGGATCTTATTCTTCTTGTTATGTGAATGTGGTTGAGGAGATGAATCCATTGACAAACATTGATGTTGAAAAAGATATTCTTGAGGCAGAAGTTTGTTACCATGTAGATTATATGTATATGTTTTTACCCTGATATGTTATTGATTACTTATATGCTTGATACCATCCTTGATTTTGATAAAATGAGTGTGCATTAATAGTCTTTGAGACCATGTTTTACATTTGATCACATGTCTATGTTTGGCTACTATTACCCATGATCGTTGTGCTATGCCTATTGATATATGTAATTGATAAGATGAAATCATTTCCATGTAATATATCTAGTATATGATTTATTATTTTTCTATGAAGTATAGAAAAGTAAGAAATGGAACCATCATCAGTCAGTGTCCCTAAAGTGGGAGTGTATTTAGACACTCCATGTGATATGATGATAGGACCAAGTTAGATGATTGGGAATAATGACCTTGTTTCCTGACCTGGGGGAATGGTAGCCTTGTGGATTTACCAGGGGGAATGATGAACTTATTTGATCTGAACTGAAAGTATATAGTAGGGAATGATGGTGTTTGGTGACCTTACTGAGGACATGTTGTTGGTATATGATGTCCATTTGGATTAACCTGATTTAGTGTTGGGATATAATAGACTTATGGCCTAACCCATGAGAGTGATGGGACTTGAAATCCTTGTGGCCCAAATCAATACTATTTATCCTTATAGATGATAAAAATTATATTTAGGGAACTTACAGTCAACAGTTGTTCTCAACTTCTATTATAGATATATTTATGTTCTATAGTAGAACGATTTATGATTGAGCATTTATGGAAGCACGGTTAGATCATGAAGGCTCGAAACATTATTATGTGTTGTTTCTTGAAAATTTATCTATTATCATGACATACACTTATGTATGTGAAATCATGTTAAGGACTCATTATAGGAGTCTTAATGGGTTTATATTCACACATTTTAGGGAATATCGATCCATATATAGTTTTTATAATCTAGGATACGAAAAAAAGGAAAGTCCCCAAAGATAAGGAACTAGGAAACATAGCATAGTGATTGTAGGTGGTACCAAGAAAATATCTAGATGATGGTTCTATGTTTTTACTAAACTATATTTCTCAATATTCTTTTTTAACTTCCACTTTGGGGTTCATGGTTTATTTTCAATATGATTCATATTTATTCCATGCACCCTGTTTTAGAATATTTAATTTTTTTCTGAATTTTTGTTATATATGGTTGTCTTTATTGATGCCGATGGAATAATCTCCCCACTAATGAAATTTTAACCTTGTCGATAGTCAATATATTATTTCATACATAGGTGAATGCATGATTCCATGTGTCACTCTACCTCGAACCGAATGATTTAGTCTAGAACCTTACAATTAACTATTATATACCAATCCCCTTCATAAATTTATTTATCTTGTTTCAATCAAACATTGATTTCCAAATGGGTTAACATTATCTTAAACTGCTAACATAATCATATATGGCCATCCAATAACCATTTTTGAGAATGATTTTACAAAGAAACTAAAGACACATATATAATTTATATAATTGTTAAACCTCAATCATTAGTGATGGAAAAAAGTTCACACGAGTTTCCAATACATGACTATGAATACATTCCTTAGAAGATATAGTATTTATTAACACTCTTCATCATTAACATAGGTATCAAAAATCTTGGTTTACTAAATCCATTGTACCCTAATTTTTAGATGAATTCATTTACTTTGATTTTTCTATTTTTTAATTTTAGAAGATTTCATGGGTAAATATTAAGAATGATATAAATTAAAGGTCATTATAAATAAATAAATAACTACTTTTAGGGAAAATTATTGTTAATTAATTGAACAACAAAGGAGGGACATGCATAATTTTATGTATATCCTTAACAAATAAAAAAAATAGGAGGTTACATTGGACCTATGAATCAATATAAACAAAGGTTGATTGATTTGTAGAGTTAGATCATAGTTTTATTAGAGTCTTCAATGTCTAATGAATTTTTATATTTACATATATTTCCATCTTCCTCATCATAGTGAAAATTATTTTCCCATGAAATACACACTTTTAAAAACTTGTTTACTTCTTCAAGAAACGTCTAATGATTCTCTATTTTCATTTCAACCACTGCTAATTATGATGAAGGTGATTTATTTGGTCTTCCCTTCATTGACCAATCATTGTTTCTCTATCACCGCTATAACTAACTAATATTGTTATTTTAGAACCATGGATTTGGAATCTATAAATAAGTACACTGATTTGTCCTGAGGGAGGTTAATCTATATCATATAGGATTCCTCTAACTCAAAGACTAGTTTCTTCAAAAAAATGTGGATGGTAAAATAGAAAAACCCTTTGTATCCAAGAGTAGTTAACATATTCAAAATATTATACAATTTCATTCCTATATCAATTATAGGGGGTCCCAAAATATTCGTCTAAATGTCCTTACACACTCTCTATCTCATATCCTATTGAATTATAATGATCATGGATTCAAAATCATTGTTCACTAGATATACTTAGATATTATGTTCACTAAGTAAATTAGTAAAGACACAAACTCATTATCACATGAACTTTTTAATTCTTGACCTTCTATTCTTTTGTCCCATTAAATTATAAGGGAAACTTATTTTTATCCTCATATACTTTTCATGACATTTTTTGAGATGAAACCACTAAAATTAATGCCAATATAATGTGAACTTCATCATATATAAAATTTAATGGAGAAAAATATCAAAATTTACCTCTATGTTCTTAGGTGATAACCTCGCCCATACCATTTTCTTTAATAAAGGGTATAAATAATGCTTCTTTTCATGTTGTATTTGCATCATCATCTATTTTTTCAGCTTGTTCAACATATACATTCTCCCATATTGGAAATATTTTATTGTTTTTTATGACTCAGATATTTTCACAAGATGAATCAATTTAAATGTTTTTCAGAACTATTAAAAGTTATCCTAAAAGGTTAATTTACAACCCCAACTCATTATAGAGAGAAAATTTAAATCATTGGGGAATGATAGCCACAGATTTCAATTCATGGGTCATTTTAAAAATATTTTCAACAAATAGAGATTAATAAGATTGGAATCCAAGTATTTATAAAATATTAAGCTTCCTTAGTGAATATTTTTTAAAAATTATATATAGGATTTCCCCCATTATTATAATGAGTATTATAGGTCATCACCGATGATGTTCACCCCATAGTAATTTTAGAGTGTAGTTGTGTTATGGGAACCCATTCACTTGTATTATGAGTTTTTACTATTTCCCTTGAGATTTCATCTTCAACTAACAAGAAATCATTCTAGAAAAATTTGGTCAAAACCCAAGATGTAGGAACCTCATTAGAAATAAAAGATGATTCAACTAAGGTCGTGAAATTTCTCTTCTAATAGTTGATGCCCCATTCTAATACCTTATGAATTCTTGACTTCATAAATCTCCTCCACCATCCCATTTACTTTACATGATGTATAAGGAACCTTGATTAATATATATTTATAATGACATTTTATAAACAATATATTATTATTAAAATTGAAGACCAAATATTATTTCCCAAAGTAATGTATTCAATCATGGAAGTGTTCAAATCAGTTCACTAAAGAGAGGTTTATTACCCAATGGGACTTATATTTTCTACTCCCCAGCATATTAGACTAGTTCCAAAGGAACTAGTTTTAACATTTTGTATGGTAAGGTTGTAATAATAACATAGAATTAGTGTCTAAGTAATGACGCATGGATCTAAATTATAATTTAACCTTATTAGTTTACATGAATATGTATATCCAATATATCAACACACAAAAATAATCTATATTTATCAGGTGGTGTATCAGGTTCAATTTTTAGTATAGGGTTACCAATAATGGGAATGTTATCCAATGGTTCACATTCCTCTACCTCCAAGACCACCTTATGTCTTAATGATAGTTCATCCTCTACTAGAATCACAGACCCCACTACACTGCCAAAAAGGGTATTGGATTAAAACTACTAAATGGGGATTCAATCAATGTTCTTGACATATTTCCTCTCTATAAGAAGAGAAAATTCAAACATTAGAAAAAAAATACAAAAGAAAATTTAAAAAATTAATCTTCATCATACATCTACAGGATCAATGACATCATCCCATTATTCAAAAAAAAATTTGTTATTCACTATATAGACATTTTCTTAGTCTATATTCTCTTACATGAGTCTTGTGATTAGAATTAATTCATATATGTAATGAACTAGATTCAATAATTTTCTGATGTAGATACCAAATTTGGTGGTATAATTATTGAGATTGATATTAGAAGAAGTATTTAGATTTCTAATTGTGGAATGTACACATTTCATCAAAGGGTTTTCCATGGAACTTCAAGAATCAATGTCATTACCATGTTTTCCAAGAAATAGTTTGATTTGGAATATAAATAGATTAAATAACAATCTATTTTTCTCATAGACCATTAAGAATTATTATACTCTTTCATCATCAAATTTATACCTGATCTCTCACCGTTATCAAAAAAATCACTACACATCCTTTAGTTTGATCATGATAACATGCTATTATGTTTAATTGGATCTTCAATTTTCATTTTCTGCGAAGAGAATGCACATTTATAGATTTGAAGGTCTGAAACTCTTATAATGGTGTATTCAATTTAGGGATTTACATTCTATTGATTTGTATTATACATATCTAAGGAACCATTGAACATGAAACCCATTTCTTCCAATATATCATGCGGGTAATAAGATATCTATTCACTAGTATAATCATATATAAATATGATACCAATATCTATAAGGATAAATATGATCTATGTGTGAGTATCCTCTTGGATCGTTATTTACAATAGATGTTTCATTGCTATGGGATGCTTCACTATAATTTAATAATGAAATTTCATTGTAACCTTCCTTTGTAAGAACCATAATTAGTGAGAAAGCTCCTATGTCATAGAAAATTCATAGATGAAGTCATAGTTACTCTTCTATAATCAAATACAATCTCTAAAGGATATCATATATAACCAATATTCATTTTATTAGTGGACACCATCAACAATTATCTTCACAGGGACACATTGGAAGAAATTGGACTTTAAAGATATCCCATGAATCATGATGATAATTTAGTCATTCATTGAGGGTGGAAGTGTTCCAGAAACACCCTGAATACATGGTATAAATGTATAAGTTAAAATTTCAAATGGTATATAAATCTAATAAGTATTAAAATATTTCATTACCTACCCCCAAACACCTAATGTGGTCTAGAGATATGGAACATAAACTTCATATAGTATAAATGTAGTAGTAATTAATAAATATTGGACAACATAGGTTCTTTCATGGAAATAAGCGATGCTTCCTCCAAATTGTTTTCTAAATCAATTGTTTATGGAATTAAAAAAGTGTGTGAATCATGAACATGATGCATGTATCTATAGATCCATATATCTTGTAATCCATTAATGAAAAAAATAGAGTTATACATATAGAGTGAATTTTCAAAAAAAATATATTATATTGATAATTATCTTACATAGGATAGTATATTTCCTATGTTCCCATATTTTTTATGGATAGACACCTTTTCAGGTGTTGATTCTTTAAACTATCAATGTGATTTGTTAAAAAATTTCATCCATCAATAAAAGTTTATATCATTTTATAGAGAAGGATCATTCCTTATTTTAGTTTTATCTTCCCTCAATAATACTTATGCCAATGGAGGTGTTAATTCATTACCCCCTATAAATATTTATTTTATAGGATTTTACCACACATTTTCCAAAGGACTAGTTCCCCAAAAATATTGTATACAAATAAAAATCTATTCCCGATATCTTCTTTAGTATGTTCTTAGTATTTTTTTATAAAATCCAATAACATATAAGGATATGAATAAAATCTATATTCCTTTATCCTAAATTTATGACATCTAGATATATTTAAATATTTTAATCACTTTCATTTGGGGTTTAATTTAAACACATGTTTTAAATCCAATATGACCACATCTACTCAAACTTAAATCCTAATACATGACATAGATCCTAACTAGTATTCTGTACATGGAGTCAAAAAATATATGCATGAGTATAAATGGAATTTGTCAATGTGTATAAGACTCCAAATAGGGATTTCTATTATCCAAATTCATTATCAAGTACCACACGATTTACTCTAGATTCATGGGAGACACCTTATGAAATTTATCACTAATTTAGATTTCTAATACTTCTAACCATGAATAGTAATTGAAATAGGACCATGTAATTAGTTATTTGGATCTAGGATTTTGGAATTAATCAATATTTTATAACCATATCGTGGAAGGAAATTTTATTTAAAAAATTGGTTATTATTTGATAAAAAAAATTCAGTAGTTGTCACATATATCCTATATCAGTGGACTTTCCAGGGATTAATATCCAAAATCTATTCTTTAATTCATGATGACATAACTTATTCAATAATTATTTTTGAATGTTGAACCATTTAGTTTAAAAAATGTAACTAATAATTAGATTAATTAATTGAAAAGTATAAGAAACAAATGGAAACTTCCATGAATAAAGCATTATTTAGATCATTAAAACAAGAAGTTAAACTATTTTAAAATTAAAAATGTTCACCAAAATAATTTCATTCAAGTATATTAGATTAGCTCTCACTGAATGGAATTACCAACATGACAATCCTAAGTCAAAACACTTAACATTTCACACTATAATTATAGTTATAACATTTCACATCCAAGTAGGAATTCAATGTTGAATTCATTGAGAATTAAATTGAAAAAAGACATAACATTGGATTTTAATATAGATAAAACATTAAGACAAATACACATTCTTTTCCCAAAATCTTCTTAATACCTAACCTTGATAGTCATGGAATTATAAAAAATGTATCCTCTCTCTGTATCTCACATCGGTATATAAAATATTAGTTGGGTGCTTTCTTATGTCAATAGTAGAGTACGAAACTACATTAGAAGTAGAGAACATGATGGAATCCTCACCAGCATGAATGATTACATCCTCAAACTTGGTCATGAATTTTATATAAAAGTATTTCATTAGCAGGTATTTTCATTCAAATAATTTGATCCTTTTAATCCCAACTGAATCAAATTATATGTGGGGAATTTCATAAAACTAAAAAAAATCAGAGAAGAATGTATAATTATTTAATAGGTGATTGAAATTTTTTAAATAGAAATAAGTGTCAGGTTCCCTAACTTGCACCCATGTGGTCCCTACCTCAAACCCATGTGTGTGAACCATCCTTAAAGACTATTACCATGAACTATAAATCATAAACTTCCCCATGTCATGTAGAATACCCACATGAAATCTATTTCACACATGGGTGCTTGAGCAGTTATGGGTTGTTACCATGAATGTTCAAGAACCCTAGAATGGGTTATCTATAAAAGGACCCCTAGCCTCCAATTTCATGTAAACATATCACAGGATACACCAAGTTATTATTAGGATCCATCTAAATCAATTGAGTTTATAATTATTCATTAAAGCATTCTAAAACTCTATCTAAGGTTATTTTCAAATCAAAACTAAGAATATGTAACTGTAAGTTGGGGAATTATGATCATAGAAAGGTTTTGACATCCAAAACCTTCATGAAACACCACTTTAACTAAGCCTCTACCAAGTTATTGGAAACATACCTATTTTGAGAAATTCTCTAATGAATGAATGGAATTGTATATCTATACTTAGAATGATATAAATTGTGTCGTTCTAATACCTATAGGGATCATTAAAGTTATTCAATTGATTAGGTTCATCAAATTAAGAGACGTTCCCAACCATAAAGGTAGATTAACCAGATGTATAAACTTATCCATCTAAGGGAACTATGCCCACCAAGATTTCAAATGGATTTTTTGAGAAACATACATAATTAAGTCACCAAAATGGGCTATGTTTTACCCATTAGTACTAAATACTTCAAGGAACATTATGAAACCCTTTAAACTATGTCAAAACACTAAAAGTATATTTTTATTTATCTTATTCCATGGAAAAATTAAATACATGATTGGGTCAATTTTATTATCAATATGGTACTTATAATCATGTAGTCCCTTAATAATGGATCTCCCCATGGATTTCATTTCGAATCGATATGATACTCATAGTATAATCAATCATGTATTTATTTCATTAAAAGGACCCATCATATTAGAGAACTTGTGCAATGTTTACTTTCTTATACTACAATATTTTCGAATATTAATTATGTTGTACCTGTACCATGTCTTCTATGTTCTTGTCCATCCTCTGTGTGTAGCCATTATTCCTAAAATACAAATGAGAAACAATTCTAGTGTAAATCCCACATGCATTGACCCAACTCATCTGTAAAGTAAAAATATAGAGTTATTATCATGGATATGTCCCACATTAATCCATTTTTAGTTAACATAACCTTAGTAGCCCACTCTTTGTGAATTTAAACTGCTAGGAAATGTTTTTTTCATATGAATTACAACTGAAAGAAAATACAGTCCTATATATATGGCCTCAAAAGTCTTAATATTAATAAATTTGAAATTACATAAAAAGAAAACACATTGGTTATTTTTATATAACCACAAAAATTATGTTGTTTCTTATTAAATGAAACATAACTATGTGGGTTTTTATTTCATTTATAGAGATATGTAGGAATCCCCTATCACATGTCTAATCTATACACCACAATATCTACAACCTTCCAAAATAAAAATAAATCCTTGTATTGTTAGTTATATAGATTTAAACTACTATATAAATAATAAATTATATATAACCTATTGTATTTTGTTATACAAAATTTATTTATTTTCATAATCACTTTCATAAAAGGTTAATTATAATTATTACTGGGAAATATTTCATAAACATGTTTCAAAACTATAAGAGATTACCATACTAGATAATAATATCCTCTGTGGTATGATTCAACCATCTATCAAATTATTTATAATATTTACATGTCTTGAGTAAATATTCAAAACAAGTATGTAGATAACATAAATATCAGTAACATCTATGTGGATTATTATTAATAAATTACCTTATTAAATTATGTAGTATTTATATAGAATATTTTATCATCCTATTTGAATTGTATCCATTCCACAGAGATATTTTCCATTATATATGTATTTGAATTTTATTTTCTTACATAGCTCATCCATCTAAGTGATGCTTAATGTGCTTTATTTCTAATGGAGTATATGAAAAAATTGTTGGATGTGTTGTGTTCCAAACACATTCCATGTTGGGTTTATAGGTATCATTTATGGCTATTTGATTATGTGTTGAAATTTCATCCTTCTTGTTAGTGTGATTAATTTCACGTAGAATATACACACTCCATTGATATATCATTGAAAATTTCCCTGATTCCTCCTTATTACCTTCAAAATAGAGTGTTAGAATGAAAAATCTATTGGGTCGGTCGCACCATGTGCATTGAATATGTGAGAAGAATTATATTATTCTCACACCTATAATAAGTAATATAGAAAGTGTCCTTAAATTGATTTCTCACATTAGCGACATGAGAATAATCTCTTTTGTAATCTTATCTTGAGTTGTTTCATGGGAAATAATAACATAATTCCCTATCTTTTTATGTGATTCCATAATAATTATTCGAATAAAATTGTCAATATTTTTTTCCTAGAATTTTATACTTCCATTCTCTCTTGAATTTACCAATTTGGGTGGAATCCTTATATTTTAACTAACTATGTCAGTATTTTTTTATTAACATCCGATTTTATTTTGAAAAATTATTGGGATTGGTTGGATTCCTTTTTTCTAACACATCAAAACACACTAGATCAGGGTATTACCAAGACATGATGTCATAGAAACATAATTGAAACATTAAAATCTAAATATATAACAATTTCCTAATAAAATCTGTAATTTTATAATATAATGAAAATATAATTTTTTCTCTTATATTTTGAAAATTATAGAGGATATTTTCATTGAAAAAAATATATAAAAAATATTTAATAATTGGGTTTCATTACTCCCCAATGGGAATATTTTCTTCTCCTTGAAAAAGTATACAACTAAATTAAATAAAAGTATAAAAATCATGATTAATGTTGACTTTCACATATCATTAGGTAATTGATTATGATTCATATATTAGTAATTATTTTTTTAACGTTTTTCTCATATAGATTTATTTCAATTCCATTTTCCACCCACGACTAATTCACACTTAACTTCCTATAAATGAATTTCAATCAAAATCAAGAAAACCAATATTTTCATTAATTTTATCATTCTAAAAAATATATAAATTCTGTATAAAATTTCTGAACTTCTCATTCTTCCACTCAAATGAAAAAATAAGAATGGAAATAAAATATTATTTAGATAGATTTTTTTATATTAGATTTGGAAAGATAACAATTAAAAAAAGTCTCTAAAAAGTATTCTAAAATATTAATGTAAAATGAAAATTAAATGGTTTTGGATTACCATATTTTACTATTCAATATCCATTCATAAATCTTTATTCCCTTTCAATTATCATTTTTGGTATTCCACCAAATAAACATTCCATATCTAGTAGATTCTTTTGATATTTTCATTATTTACTCAAAATTAATTTTTGGAGATCTTAAGGGAACAATATATTTGAATTAATAGTAAATAATCCACCACTACATTAAATATAATACACCATGATATTAATCCTAATAATATTTTTCTTCTAAATATTCATGATAAAATGACCCCACACACCTTGTCATTACTCTCTAAATTTATTTTAATAAAGAGAAATACGAATGAGATTATTTTTTTAATGTGGATCCTGGAAATTCCATTCTTGGGTTTTAAAATTTAAAGGAGGTTAGATATTATAGTGGAATAATTGTACTTATAATTATATTTTGAGAGAAAAACATTAAATTATTATTTTCACACCTCTTTAAGTCTAAGAGTTTTGAAAAAAACTATCAAAACGTGTCAATTATCATAAATGTTCCAATTTACCTCAAGAAATAGTGAAATTGAGATGAATATGAAATAGAAACCCTATGAAGCATGTAAATACAATATTTAAAAATATTCTTTGAAATATTCTTCAAATTATATAAAAAATCCTTCTATAATAAAATTAATAATTATGGAATTGAATCGAATCATAAATAAAATAAATATCATTATAAGAATCAAATAAATTTAATAAATGAAAATAAGTTGAATTTGGAAGTGATGTTCAGTTAAGATCAATATTTTCCAAAAAACAAAAATAAAAGAAAATAAAATAAATCATACTCAAAATAACATGATATATTATTCCCCACCTAACTATTCCATTGTATAATCTACATCTCTATTTAATCCTTTTTTAAATATTTTATATAGACTATAATAAACAACACACATCAGAAAAATAATGATAAATAACCTGAATTCAGTAATATGAAAAACTTGTAATGTGTTAAATGATCATCAATGTAATCTAGTAGATACAAGAAATATGAAATTTTGTAATAAAAAGATAAATTGAAATTTATTAAGAATAAAAAATGGAAGAGATTGGAAAATAAATTTGAGTTTAACCCCTAATGGGTGTTGCATTTTTTCCTATCTATAATAATACAGATCCAGTTACCATCCAACGTCACATAGGGGATTTAGTTTTGTTGACTTTAACCACCACATTTTTATGGTTCGAGTGTTATTATATTTTCACTTATTATGGAAAAAATGGAGTAAATATATATTTGTATCCCTACTAATTGAAATATATAACTTATAGACTTTTGGATATAGAAATATGATCTTAGAATTCCCCCTAATTATTCATCTCCTGGACTTGTTTCCATTGGTTGTTTAGGTTACCCAAAAATATGTGTCTTATCTTCATGTTTATCTCTAGTAAATTATTTTTTACTTATATAAAACTTGGAACAACATGCCTCATTAAAATTTAGTGAGAAGTACTTAAAACACCTAAAAATTTTCATTTAAATGATGAATTTCCCTTATGGAATATTAATCTTCAAAATATAGTTCCTAAAATAGTTTTTTATAAACATTTATAATATAAAAGAAATTATTTTTCAATCCAGTATTACAAAAATATGAATAAAAATTAATTCATTAATGATTTATCTTCCTCATATGTATTTTCTTTGATTTCTCCCTCCACATTTAAGGAATATGTGTATCCATTTGGTATGAAAAAATGGTGGATTAAAATCATATAAATTTTCCTTTACCTCTATTATGTCAAAAATCAGAGGCTATATATCCAAATCTTGTTCAATTTTTTATTTAACAAATCTATTTTAAATAATTTCTTGGATAATGGAAACAATTCTTTTTTATTGTCTAATAATATAAATTATTTCACTTTTAGGAGACTTAATTCGTGCATCTTATATATCTCTTACAATAAATCATCAATGTTTTAAATTTTCAGTGTGAAAGAGGATCAATATATCTCTAAATCCTTGGATATCTTTATATATAATGTATAATTGTTTATGTTGTTGACATGATTGTTTATCCAAATAGTATACTCCAACATTATTATCCTAAATCCATGTGCATCTATTTTGATAATATTATAGTTTTTCAAGTTGATCACCCACACATTATAAGTTATACCAACTAGTTATTTCTTAAGGATAAATTATTTCATAATTTATTTTTAAAGATAAATTTCTTAATGAAAATATGAAATTTATATATATATTGTGAATAATTGTGTAATGATTTATTAGACACCTATACAACAATATTCAATAGAGGAATATCGTAAACTTGTTCAAAATATATCTATATTTTATATGGAATATAGCCTTGTGGGTTAACCATATATTTTCTATTATGGTTCCTAGAAATTCACCCACAAGAATTTTCGTGACACTTATTATGATTTAAGAAATTTAACTCATTTAGAAAACATTGAAAAGTGTTGGAATATTTTGAAGGAATAAAAAAATTAAACTAAAAAATATGCTAATAAGTAGAGTGTGTGATACTTAAGTGGATCATGAGATAAAATACTTAATTTTTATCATAGTGTAAATTCAATTTTACTATCTAAATAGTGATCACATTGAATATCATTAATTTGATTACAATTTAATACTTTCTACATATTTAGTATTAATATATTAAAATTATATTTGAACTAAATATATTATAGTCCCAAGTACAATGGTAGAATACATCCCTAGTTCATGTAGATAGACCATGAATCCATTATATATCCATTTGAATTAATGAAGTGGATCCCACTATACATGGATGAAAATTTCCCGCAACTCCTTTATAGCCACCTAGCTATGTTATATGTTAGAAAAGTACTAAAGAGAAATCCTTCTTTAAAAATAGTTTAAATAAAAAATTAATGTTTGAAGGAGTTATAGAGTGATAGTAACAAACAAATTCACTCATGATTCGCATTGTATATACCCAAAATATAGAGGAAAATAATATGGAAACGTATTTCATTAACTCTATATATACATGGATAGTTCAACATATAAGATCAACACAAATGGTTATCCCTCCATGGAAGGGTGTTTTTATAGGGGTGGAATATATTTGATCACACAGCAGAAAATTACAATTAAAATTAAAAAAAATAAACATACCAAATCATGTGACTGGGAATTGAAATTCTTGAGGGAAAATAAATTATTTATCAGATTATATATATATATATATATGACTCAGGTTTCAATTCCCATTTTCTTAATTCCCCTTATCTTTCCACTATCTTACTCCATGTGGATTTTTTGAGATATTACACAATTCATTTAGGTGACTTGTATGAGTAATATTTGATGGTTAAATTGATTTTTTTATGCATTTTATGTAGATCTATTAATTAATAAATGATCTAGGATTTACCTCTATTCATTAGAAAGGCCTTATGAGTGATGAAAATAAAATTTTTATTCTATATTAGTATGAATTGGAATCTTTAAATTATTTATTTTTCAGATAATGGCTATGTCAGATTCATATCAATATTTGAGTAGCTATCATATTTCGGGTTGACATTGTAGCCTTCCTATTGTTTTTATGTTATCCATATTTATTATGAACACTTAATTGATAAATCTAAAATAGTATCACTAGTTCGTATTAAACATCCATGAAACATCAATTCAAAACACAACATCCATTAGGGTTGGGTTGATGTTTTCATCAGTTATATAGTAAATGTTGGATTTTTTGTCACTCCGTGAGAAGTGACATAAAAAATAATCTTTGAAAATCATAACATATTTTAGTGATGAAAGAATTGTATCTATTATAATTATATCTTAAGTTATTTAATAATTATGAAATACATATTTTCATTATCATGTGTTGTGAAATTGAAATAATTTTTTAAATAATTTTTTCATCATTGGCTCACAGCTTATAGTATTTCTCAGTATCTATTTGAGGGTTTTACATGGGAAAGGTCTATATGTACTTTTTTTGTACATCAAAATTGTTTCTTAACAACCCTTTTTATTTTTAATAATTCTAGTCTATGGATTTATTCCTTATCACTGATATATAAAAACAATCTGAATCGACATCCAAACATGAAAATTTATCACATAAATATAATTGATCCCTTAAAATAAAATGACATTGTTTTTTAGAATATACTCCACAATAATATAATACAAGAACATTTTTATTTTTATCATTAAATAGTGGATATTTTAAGTACATTTTAATTGAATTATCACATAAAATTTTTGAAAATTTTTTGTTTTCTCATAGATCATAAATAAATAACATAATATTTGGGTATTGGTTTCCATTAAATCTTATTGTGTATTAATATTCTCAACTAAGAGACATCACTTATAAAATATACAACCGCACAACCAAAAATTTTATTATATATGTGGAATTGAATTGATCAAGTCATAGGAAAAATTTTATAATCATAAATTTATATTCTTAAATTTCAATAATTTATTATATCAAAATAACCAAGAAATTGATGAGTGATATATATTTCTTTATCATTGATCACATTTACTATATCAATGATGCATAAAATTATAATTGAAAAAATATGGTTAATATTTCAATTATAGGAGTGCTTCCAATTTTTCATGATGGAATATAAATTAGTGTACTCTAATTGTAAAATAATGATATGAATAGAGTCTCACTATATTCCAAGGATATTAATCCGATTTGAGAGACCATAATAGTAGACACCATCACTATGATTTATCAATGAAATATTCATTATCTATTTTATATGTTTTCTATAAAATTTTGTATGTTATAATGTTTTTATTAAGTAATGATAATTTATTTTTATTTTTATTTATGTATATAGATTTTCCATCACATTGAAAGAGAAGTAAACACAATATTTTTGAAATGTGTGCCAATAATAGAATATCAATGACTACCTAACCTCTGAAAATTTCATCACCTATAATATATCCTACCAAAGATATATCATCACAAAAAATGAATCCCACTATTATTTTATCATCTCCACTAATGAATCCCACCATTGTTCTATGTCCACCCATGACATACCCTACCGACATGCTAGTTGTAGCGGTCTATCAACCTAAATTGTCTTCTATTGTTATAGTGAACATTATATTTTATGGTAAAATTTACAATTTAAAATAAAAATATTTTTTAATAATAATATAAAAATTTTAGTTATAATTTCCATGATGTGTGTAGGTTCACATAAATCTTCTGAAAGAGATAGGGGAGTTGTTAGAGGAATTCATTTATGAAATTATAGTATCATTTTAAAAGTATTGTTTGATGACACCTTTTATTCCATTAATGGTGATTCTCATTCTTAGACATTTTTTATAGATTATACAAGAATATTATAGGTTAACGTTGACAACACATGAATTAGATGTATTTTATTAGGACACACAAAACTATATTTGGAAGAAGGTTAAAATAACTATTCTATTTGAGTGAAATTTCATATATAAATTTCATGTAATCACATTGAATTTTATAAAATATTTAAAGGAATTTTTTTATCATTACCTACACCCAACTAACCATTAAAGTGGTAAAGAGATGGGTTCTTGCATCAAAAACCTAGGGTTCAAATCTCAGCTGGGGGAAATTTCTAGATTAATATATCATGAGCACTATATTAGATTATGTACTTTAATAATCAACATAGAAACATAACCACTATAGTACATTTGTAATGTAGTATTTTTTTAAATTCACAATGAGAATTGGGTCCCATGTAAGGCCTTCATGGTAGTTATAAGCAACTGACTATGGTGTAGGTAAACTCTTTGGGGGGAGGGGGTATCCTAACATAGTTGATCCCTTAGGTTTTTATATAAATTAATTTTATTGTAACCAAATATCTCATAAAATAAAAAATTATAATTATTCCTTAATAACATTTTATTTGTACGTATCACAAACCGTTGTATATTATGGAAGGAAATTAATTGTAAAATCAAGAAGGAGAAATGAAAACCTCACATGACATACCTTGAAATTATTTTGTGTGTCCTAAAAGGTATTATACATGATGAGAGGGATATATTTGTATAATATTAGTTTATTAGGTAGGCTAGGATCTATTATTTTTAATATGTTTTTAATATTTCATATATAATTAAACTAATTAAATTACAATACAATATAGGATTAAATTGTGTGTGAGGAAAATAATCATGTATTGTAAGGGCCTCCTCATAAGATACAGTTTCATCAAAAATTTCAAATACTAATTTTTTTATATTTTTATTTAATATTTATTAATTACTTATATTTTTATATATATTTATAGATATATTTTTCTAATTTTTTTAAGGGAAACTACCATCGACGACATGAAAAAACGGGTTTCCAATCATTGAGAGGATGACTTTGAGGTTTTTGGAATTCTAGTAAGAATTTTTTATTATAAAAATATTTAAATTTTTCATCAAAAATATTTATATTTTTTATGAATCGTGTAACAACCCAAGATTTTAGTAAGTGTTATTTTTTAAATAGCTTCAATCACATAAAACACCAAACAAAAATTATCCATAGAATATTATATGAAAACTATGAGAAAAATTATAAAAAAATATAATATATCTTGTAAATATAAGATATTACTCAATTAAAAAATGCATATATTGATAGGATAAATAATTATTTGTATATAATTTTTTCTAAAGTAATAGTTTTATTTAATGAGTTATTTATTTCATCCAAAAAACCTCAACAGATTACATTAAAAATATTATTATGATAATATGTAAAATTTAAATGTATCAAAAAATGTATTAAAAATAATTTAATTAATAATTTATATGAAATAATATTAATAACACTAAAAGTTTAAAATTCATTTAGTTATAAAAATATTTTTTCATTATTTTTTCCACTTAAAAGTAAAATTCCTAAATTCTATAATTTTAATTTGAAAAATGAACTTCATTTAAGGGTTCAAAATTTCATTACTTTCTTAAGATTTTTTTTTGTTATTTTGAAAAGATTTTTTAGGTGAATATTAGAAAATATTGTTTTTACAAATGTTGTGAATTTTATGAATTTAATAAGATATATGAATGGAGTAAAAATTTCAGAATACATTTTCATAATCAAATACATATTTCGTAATAAATATCATAATTTTAAAATATTTTTTAATTTATGAACATATCATTGAAATTTTGGTACAGAAATAATTTTTTTTTGAAACTGTATTTCCTTACATTAAACACAATTTTAGTAAAATTATATTTTAACCCCTATAAAAATTTAATCTAATAAAATAAATTTAACATTTTTAATAAACGTATCAAAAATATCTAATAAGGGTTGTTATATTATTATGCATAATAATAAGTTACCAAGAAAAAAAAGTTACTATTGGAAAAATTAATAATGGAAAATATTAATAATAAGGAGACAAATCCTAAATGTAAGATCCCAGTTTTTGGAAAGTTTTGTTTTTGTTGTATTTTGGGCTGAACCCTTTTTTTGGGGCTTCAATATGTTTCCTGAAAGTACAAGAGGCCTTGGGGGTGTTCCGGGGGCTCGGGGCACAGAAGAAAGGAAATCTGGGCAAGACAGGCCAGGGCGCATGTCCTGCGCACGGCCAGGTAAATCGTGCGTCCTGCCCAGGCTAAACCATGCGACCCTTCCTCCTCTGGACAAAAGCATGCGCACGGTTTGCGCACTATTTTCAAAACCGTGCGGCTAAATCATGCGACCCCTCTTCCTCCTGACAGTGGCATGCGCACGGTTTGCGCACGGTTTTCCAAACCGTGCGGATAAACCATGCGTCCACATAAAGTTGGGAAAAATTACAAGTTTTCCACTCTGGGCTTTTAAACCCCACTCGGGATTTTCCTTCCATTCCACCCTCTTCACCCTAGGCACGAACCAAATTTCCCAAGATCTCCAAGAGATCGATCTCCCTTGTTTCTAAGGCGTTTTTGGTGCCATTGGTTGTGGATTGAAGCTCCAGGTATGGCTAATCTCATCCTTGGTTCTCTTCTTGGTTTAGGGTTTGTATCTTCTCTCCCTCTCATTATGAAGCTCTAAAACACTAACTTTTGGGTGAGTTTTTGGTTGAAGCTCCATAGTTTGGTTGGATCGAGGTCTAAGGACACGATTGAGAGTGCGTTCAACTGCAGTTTTGAGGTAGGTGGTCTACAAGTGATATCCCATAGTTATTTGGGTATTTGTGTATGTTTAATTGTGTTATTGCTTTTCTTGGGTTATGTTTTGGATAACCTTCGTATATTTGGTAATAATTGTGTTTGTAATGAAAAATTGTAACCCTCACTATCCCCGTGGGATGTGTTGGGATAGACTTGACCTAATTGGGGCCATCCATGGATGTGCTATCTTTTCCCGGATTTAGAGATTGATATTAAACGAGTGACCTTGTTGTAATGAATTATAGAGCCCTTGATAAATATGTTGGCATGATTGGTTGAACTTGGAATAGAAGTTAGGTGATGCACCTACACTTGGAAATAACCTAACAGTTGAAGTGGAATGGGTTAAATGGTTGATTTATGGGAATGATGAACGGGTTAAATGGGTTAATGAGTAAACTGATTAAATACCATAATGGGATAGATTATGGGTTTAATGTTGAATGCTTAGTGAGATAGGCATAACACATGGGAATTGTGTGAATGGGTAAATGATGTGAAATTTTAATGTATTAATGGGTTAAGTCATGATGTGTTTTCCCATGTGGGTTGTGGTGAATAGTGTTTTCCGAAGGGAAATGGTTTGGATGGTTGATGGTAACTTATATATAATCATTTGCACATGGCTTCGTAGATTGGGGTATGAATTGAGGATCTATGTCCATGGGTTGAGTGAATACTAAGGTTCTAAACTCCACCCTAAATGCACGGGTTAGGAAAGGGTACTGAGGGTTTATTCTCCTAATGGTTTCATCCACCCGGGCTAAGGCTTCGAGGTGAGTTTATGGTTGCTATGAGGGGTTAGTCCTAGTGAGATAGGATAACAATGTGTTTACCCTATTGCATGTGATTTTTGGCCTTAGACCCATGTAACATAATGTATGTTTTTAACCCATAGAAATGTGACAAATGGTAGGTGATGATAATTGGTAATAAGTGAATGGTAATGGCTTGGTTCTGAACTTTTTAATGGAACCTTAATTAATTATTTGGTAATTATCATTCATATTCCATTTTCATGCACTACCTGTTCATGCTGGATATTTTGTAGACACCATTGGTGGTGGCCTACTGAGTTGTACTCACACCCTGCCCGGGCCACCATTAGGTACCCGAGCAGACATCATGTTTGCGGGTTAGGATAAGGTAAAAGGTCCTTACTAGATTGTGAGTGTACATGGGTAGCACTGGGTGGAGGATCCTAACTTTGAGTTGAAACCATTTTTGGGATTTGGTCATTGTCTTTATTTTGGGCTTTGTTCAGTTTTTCACTTTTAGTATGACTTGGCATATTTTCTGTTGGAAATGATTGTTATACATGTTCCTTGTTTGTTGTTTTTTGTTCTACTATTTGGTTTATTCTGTTTTGGCTTACTCTGATTAAAAGGGGTATAGTCTCCCCACTTTACTACATAGAACCCCGTTGTTAGTCGGCAGCCTTTGGCGTACAGGGAGCCGGTCTTAAGGTCATGTAACCACCCGGCTCGGAGCACTTTTTTAGTGGCTTCCATGTCAGGGACGTTACAAAGTGGTATTAGAGGAGGTATTTCTTCTCCTTATCTGAGGTCTTGTTATTTGGGATTCGTAGCCAAGGGATTAGACATGTCGGGCCTTGGTAATGAGCCCGTGCTTGGGAGTAGCTAACCCATGTACGAGGGAAAACCCAAGTCACCCTGGGTGGAAATTGTTGTTCTTGGTTGTGTGTTGTTACAGTTGATGATATTTCACCATTGGGTGATGCACATGTGGTTTGATGTGACTGTTTTATGATATTTGTCTCATAGCCTTAACGGAAAGAGGATTTGCATTCATGCATCATTTTAGGCACCTAGGGAGATATGTGACATGCATTGTGTTAGGAACACGCACGGGGTGGGTGTCTGAGGCAGGAAAGTAGGGTGCATCATGCATTTCATGAAACCAAGAAATAATGATAAGAATGAAAAAAAAATTGGTTAAATGATTTTTAATAGAGTAATAGGGTTTGAAATAAATTGGAAGAGTGTTGTTGGGTTAGTGTATGAAAAGTGGGTTGTTGTAGCTAGTAAAGAGATTTTGATAAAGTCGTGAAAGTTTTGTCGTATGCGTGCTAAATCTCGTGCTTGGCATTGTAGAGAAATACCACCAGGACGTCGGTTACGAGTTGGGAAATGGGAGGGTGTTGCTGGGAACACTCCTCCAGTAGAGGAGAAAGAAAATGTGTCGATCAATGAAGGAAGAGAAGACCAGTTCTAGGAGAACTTGGCTCGCCTTATGCAGATGATGGATGAGGATCCAGGGCGGGTTGCACCGAGTCTGTTTGATCTGACTAGGGAGTTCCAGCTATCGCACACTCTGACCTTCACCGGAGAGGGTTGGGCAGAAGTAGCGGACTTCTGGTTAGAGTCTATCCAGACAATACTGGACCATATGGAGACCCCTGTTGAAAAGTGAGTGAAGCTGGCCGATTATATGTTGCGGGGCCAGGCTAGGCGTTGGTGGGACATTCAGGCTCAAATCGAGGAGGCTGTGGGAATGTTGTGGAAGGTTTTTCAGGAAACGTTTCTGGAGTATTTCTACCCAAATACATTGATATAGGAATGGGCTGCAGAGTTTATGAGCCTAACTCAGGGATCGCTATCGGTGATGGACTATGCTAGTTGCTTCACTGATTTGAGATGCTTTGTCCCAGTGTTAGCAGGGGATGAGGCAGCAGTAGCAAGGCGTTTCCAGGATGGGCTGAGACATGAGATCAGGTATCAAGTAAACATCTTCCTCTTGAAGAGGTTCGTAGAGGTAGTATATCAGGAACTGATCTCAGAAGGAAACCTGAAGGGAGCTTCGGGTAGTGGGCTTTTGGTGCCAGCAGGACAGACAAGTGGTGCAGCTACCGAAGGTTGAAAGCAACTCCATGAGAGCTCACAGCATGGTGGAAGTCTGCAAAGTGGCTGGAATAGAGGGTTAGCCTCTCATAGTGGCAATCAGGTGTTCTGCTATCAGTGCGGTAGGTCGGGGCATATGCGTGGTCAGTGTCCGCAACCTCTAGATGAGTGTCGTTCGTGCGGCAGGATGGGACATGTGCAGAAGTTCTACAGGAAACCTCAGTAGGTGGGCGAGTATGATGGTGTAAGGAAGGCACCGAATATAGGAAGGGGATCAGTTGCCCCGTATCAGACAGGAATTTTGAGCTCCACGGGCTGTACTGGCAGGGGCGGTGGATGTGGAACTCCAGGGAAAGATCGCTCACGCCAGCAGGGTTGTGCAGCGCAGGGCGTTCAGGCTAGAGCCCAGGGTAGTGGGGCAGGTCAGCTTTTGGCAGTTCAGTTTTAGCCTAGTGATGGTGAGGCTGGACCATCAACTGTTCGAGGTATGATCCTTGTAGCTTCTACCTTTTCTAGTGCGTTGTTTGACACAGGCTCCACACACTCTTTTGTCTCTACTCAACTTGTGGTAGCGCTGGGTTTACCTGTGGAGAGGATGTGTGGAGTTATGTCAATTGACACTTCGTTGGGGGTACGGATTGAGGATATCAAGAAATGCAAGGGGTGTGCCTTAGAATTCGGTGGGTATAGTTTTCTGTGGGACTTGTTCATTATTGAGATGTCAGGGTTTGACCTAATCCTAGTAATGGATTGGTTGGTGTTTTATCGGGCGCACATAGACTGTTCCCGTTGTAGAGTATCATTCAGGTCGCCTGAGGGTGATGCTTATGTCCACCATGGAAAATGGGCTATTCAAGCAGGGCATGAGGGACCGTTTGGTCAGTGGTTGAATGGACTCATAGCTCGAGTGGCATTTCTCATGCTTTATGACAATGAAAGGGGAGACCAGACTGTCTTTCCTCCCGTGGTGGATTAGTTTTAGGATGTGTTTCCTAAGGATTTCTTAGGGTTACCACCCGAGAGGGATGTTGAGTTCACGATCGAGTTGCTACTGGAAGTCAAGCTAGTTTGTATTCCGCCATACCGAATGGCACCGGTAGAACTCTAGAAACTGAAGGTTTATCTTGAGGAGTTGGAGCGTAAGGGGTTTATCCATCCTAGTATGTCACCTTGGGGATCTCCCGTACTTTTTGCAAAGAAGGCCGATGGGTTGTTAAGACTATTTGTTGACTATAAAAATTTAAATCAGATTACATTGAATAACTGGTACCCTTTTCCAAGAATTGATCACATGTTTGATCAGTTGATGGGTGCATCGGTATTTTCTATGATTGATCTGAAGTCAGGTTACCACCAGTTGAGGGTGAGGTCTTCCGACATACCATAGACAGCTTTTTGGAGTCAGTACTGTTTGTTTGAGTTTGTGGTAATTCCTTTTGGCTTGACCAATGCACCAGTGGTGTTTATGGCTTTGATGAACTAGATCTTTCATCCCTATCTAGATCGGTCCATAGTTGTCTTTGTTGATGATATCTTAGTGTAATCGAAAACTCACGATGATCATTACCAACATCTTGACATCATCTTGGGTATGCTAAGAGAGCATCGGCTATACGCCATGCTATCCAAGTGTCAATTATGGATAGGTGAGGTACATTTTCTGGGTCACATCATCTCGGAAGCAGGTATGTCAGTGGATCCAGAGAAAGTACAGGCAGTTGTATCTTGGGAGCCGCCCAAGAGTGTTTCTGATGTTCAAAGTTTTCTGGGTTTGGCCGGGTATTACCGAAGGTTCATTCAGGATTTCTCTCTCTTGGAAGAACCACTCTCGGGCTTAATCAAGGAAGGAATCAAGTTCGAGTGGTCTTATGCTTGTGAGAATTCCTTCCAAGATTTGAAGAAGTGGTTGACAACCGCACCTATCTTGATCTTACTTGAGCTGGTTAAGAAGTATATCGTGTTATGTGATGAATCCGGAATCGGACATGGGGCTATGTTGATGCAAGATGAGCGGGTGGTGTCTTACGGGTCAAGGAAGTTGAGACCCCATGAGTGGAATTATCCCACTCATGACCTTGAGTTGGCTGTAGTGGTGTACGCCTTGAAGTGTTGGAGGCACTATCTGTTGGGAGAATAGTTTACTGTGTTCACTGACCATAAGAGTTTAAAGTACATCTTCTCACAGCAGGATATGAATCTTCGGAAGTGAAGATGGGTTGAATATCTCCAGTCTTTTAAATTTGATTTGGTATACATGCCAGGAAAGGGAAACATTGTTGCTAATGCTCTGAGCAGGAAGGTTCAGAATTAGGTGGTTCAGGAGTCCAGCACCGAGTGGAAGTTTATGGATTTGTTTGAAAAGATGCACCTGGAGGTGCAGGAGGAGAATGGTCAGGTCACTCTTTCTTTTTTAACAATTGATTTGATGCTTTTGAGTCGAGTTAAGGAAGGTCAGCTTTATAATCCTGAGTGTTTGATCCTGAATTAAAAGCTTAAAGGTGGGGAGCTACCATCTGGCTGGTTGTCGGCATGGATGGTGTTGATCATGTTCGTGATCATGTGGTTGTGCCAAAATGTGTGCAGGAAGAGTTTATGTTTGAGTTCCATGTATCAAAGTGGTCACTGCATCCTGGTTTGACCATGATGTACCATGATCTCTGAAGGCAGTTTTGGTGGCCTGGAATGAAGAAGTAAGTTGGGGCTTTATGGCACGGTGTCTTACCTGTCAGCAGGTGAAGGCCGAGCATCAACACCCAGGTGGTTTGTTGCATCCATTTCCCATTTCGGAATAGAAGTGGCATGATGTGACAATGGATTTTGTTGTGGGTCTTTCGAGGAAACCAGGGAAGAATGATGCAATATGGGTGGTTTTGGATCGGTTAATGAAAGTGGCTCATTTCATACCGATTCAGGAGACCTTTACAGTCGACCAGTTGGGTGAGCTTTATGTTCAGGAGATAGTACGGTTGCATGGGGTGTCGCAGACCATAGTTTCGGACCGAGATCTTCGTTTCACGTCGCGTTTTTGGAAAGTATTGCAGAAAGTGCTTGGTACACAGGTGTTTTTGAATGCGGCTTTCCACCCACAGACGGACGTGCAGTCAAAACGTATGATCCAAGTGTTGGAATACATGCTAGGAGCTTGTGTCTTGGACTTTGGTGGTTCTTGGGAGAGACACCTATCATTGGATGAGTTTTCCTACAACAACAGTTTTCAAGCTATGATTCAGATATAACTATAGCATCCCGCCTTTTTATAACATAAACTTTCTTTACATTACACAAAACTGAGGATCTTTAAGGTTTAGTGTCTTGGAAACCAGGAACATAATACATGAAAACAACATAAAACATTATTCTTAAACACTTGAAAGGCTTATACTTAAGTTAATCCTAGGTTCATTACTGCATCTCATAACCTGGGGACATACATCAAAAGAAAGGGTGAGCAGAAGGCCCAGTAAGGGAATAAGAGAAACATTTAACATGTGAACTTGAGATACATCAACTATGTCATGAAAAAGAACTTTAAGGCATGAAAAAGAAATCATGTGGCATATTATATTAAAAATAAAATTTTTCATAACTTTAAGATGTGGCTACATCATTTAACATAGACAATCATGATTATATTACCAAGGTCCATCCCCAAGGTGTCATTTGAAAATTACCAAGGTTATTCACTAAGATATCATGAAAATTGTAATCTCTAGTGGTTACATCATTACCCAATGCATTGGAGTGCTATCAGGGAGCACCCTTAAATTTGCCTTTATTATCATGTGATCCACATATATCATCATCAAACATTTCATAAATAACCCATATAGCATAAAATAAATGGGTTTCATTTCCTAATAATAACGTTTTTAGAAAAAAACGGCTTTAAAGACATGATCTTTACGTCACTTTAAACCCACGGAAGGGGAGAGCGTGTCTCATGTATATAAATCCCAGAATTTAAAATAGAACATTTGGATATATTTGTGAATAACCCTGTACAAATAAGAGCTTTGAGTATTCTCTTTATAACATAAACTAATTTTGAGAAAAGAGGGAGGCATTTTGAGACGAAAATTCTGCAGCATAATAGCTATGTTTCGGGTTTTTAGAAAACATTGAAAAGAGAGGGGACATGGGTAAAACATTCATAAATGACCCATAAAACAGTATAGGGATAGAATAATAAGGATATATAAAAATGGTAATGAAATTTTAAGGACATACCATTTGAAATAAAAAACATGGAAGGAAGACAAAAATTATATTTCTCTTATGAAAGTTCGGCAGCCTAACGGCGTTACTTAAACTTCAACAAAAATGATTTGAAAAGATCAAATAGGGTCTCTCATCATGTGAACGTAAGAGTTGAGTATTATAGATATATAGATCATACCCCAACATAATTAAAAAAAACTTGAAAGACTTGACATGAAAGTATAAATTTGAAAAGAATGAGAACCGTGAAAGAATCCCTTAAAAATTCGGCAGCCTAACCGCATCACTTAAACTTCAACAAAAATGAATTGAATAGATAAAATAGGGTATCTAATCATATGAACATAAAATTTAAGTATGATATATATAGAGATCATACCCAAACATAGTAAAAAGGAACTTGAAAGACTTGACATGAAAGTAGAACATTGAATAATGAGAAGGGTGAAAGAATCCCTTAAAAATTCGGCAGCCTAACGGCGTCACTTAAAATTTCTTAAAACGAATTGATGAGAGAAAGAGTGGGTATCTCATCATATGAACATGAAAATGGCATTAAGATTAATATATAAGAACATCCTCCAACATAAGAACATGGAGCATAAAAGAAATGACATAAAAGAGATTACTTGAAAAGAAAGAGAGAGGTCGGATCCCTTACCTTAAAACGTAATTCTTAAAACTCAATGGTTTGGACTTTGAGGGCTTGGGGGCACCTTGGGAGGACTCATTGGGAGGTAAGGAGACCAGAACTTTGTTGAGAATGATTTTGGAGTCCAATAGATGAGAGAATGGCTTGGTATTTATAGGGAAAGTGAGGGGACAAGGCATTAATGGCCAAGTGACACCTCATAAGTGGGTTTCTCAAAACCATGTGCTCTCCCAAGATATTTCCCATGAAGTTAGGCCAAATGGGGCCCCCAATACAATAATTCATCACCTTTGGTCGTCCAACCCAAAAAATATCTCATGAAATCATCATGACACAGTTATGATGTCATTAAACATAGCAAAACCCTAAAACTGTATTTTTACTATTCACTGAAAATTCAACTTTCTCAGAGAAATCCCAAAATTTCACCGTAACCAAATATCAATGCTCTGATTTCAAAAATGAACTCCATTTTATAAAAATAATTTTCTAAATATTTTTAATTTATTTTTTAAATAAATACACTATTCACCGAAAATTCATATTTTTCAGAAAAAACCCCAAAATTTACCTTAACATAATATCGATGCTCTGAGTTCAAAAATGAAATCCATTTTATAAAAATAATTTTCTAAAAATTTTTAATTTAATTTTTAATTAAAAAAACTATTCACCCGAAAAAACTAATACTTGAATAATAATTTATGAAACCGTTATTTAACCATTTTATTGAATCACATTACTTAATCAAGGTGCCTAGATTATATTAATACTTTCTTTAAGTGAGATTACTAATCCATTTGGTCACATTACTAATCCTAAGCATAAAATCACTATTCATAATTTACTATTCATCAAAAATTATGTTGATCTTATTAGACTCTAAATTTTGTACTGAACATAATTATAGAAGAATATTTTTTGAAAATCATTACACATTTTTAATTATTTAAGGTTTACATAAATATTTTTTAAAATATCCTTTCTCTAAAATTCACCAAAAATATGCATACTATATTTATCTGGACATTTGAAAAGTCATAAACATCATCATAAGAAGAAATACCAATTTTTATTTAAAATAAAGAATTACACAAGGAAGTTACGGTCTCCTTACATAGCCCCTTATCACACCAGCATAGGACCTAAGTGTAAGGTGTGCTAAGGTGAGAGAATCCGAGGGAGGCTCGACCAACATCGCACGAGTAGTAATTTCTATCAGTTTGAACTTCTCGCGAAGGCGATCCCGTTCTAGCTTCACACGATCAAGTTCAGCTTGGGTTTGGTCCAGAGCAAAGCCCAGTGGTGCTACCTTTTTCCCAAGTTCTGTTAGATGGGCTTTGATCGGTCCCAGACTACTGGGTGAGGCCATCGAATCTTCTTTCTATATTAATTAACCAAGATTACTTGTATTTAGAGACAATAATCAAAACATTTAGTTTCCATCGGTCATATTGACCAATGGTCATATAACAGTCAAAACCCAATGGTCTCATTTTAATTATACTCATGTTATCAAATGAAACATTTTTGTTGAGTATAAAAATAAAATAAAATAACAAAAAAAATTAGGAAACAAGATTTATTCAAAATTTTGGGTTGTTACAATATTCCTCCCTTAAGAAATTGCGTCCTTGCAATTTTTAAAATTGGGTTTTGAAATTTCATTAAAAGTCCCACATCAGAAAAGGAGTCAGTAACACTATTACTTTAAAAGAAAGAAAGGGAAGTACAAAGGTCACCCGAGTTAACCCATACTAGGATTCCATGGAGGAAAACATGGACATAGAGGAGAAAACAAAGGGTCAAGTTCTGAGGGGGAGTGATAGATGATTAGGAGAAAGTTAACCATAAGAAAATCCCAAACATATGATGTGTGTAAACGGTCTTTGATTACCTAGTAGGAAACATAAACCAACAATGTTTTTGTTTTACATTCCATTTCATAATTTTGAGGAATTCATTTACTACATTGAACAAAAACATAAGAAAATATACCTAATTTTATGTAGTGTTTCATCCTTTAATAATTTTCTACTAAAACTAATCTTTTCTCCAAACGATGAGCATTCAAAACTACTTGGTCTCACAAGAATCATCTTCTAGAGAATCACATAATCCACAAAAGATTAACTATCTATTTCTTCTACCTTTAAACATTATCCCAAAAACATAAAGGGTAAGGTAAAACAACTCTTCAAAAAGAAAGAATCCCATAGGAATGGAAACTACTTTTAAATATTCAATGTTTCATGGTACTACCCAAAGTTTATCATAGACCATTCTGTAAATAATTGTAATTAAAATTCCTCAAAATAACCCAAACTAAGATTGAAACCCAAATACAAGAAGGATTTGATAACATAGTCTTCCAAAATAAACTTCATTGTTCATCTCCAAACAACATCAACCACTCCTAACATCTTATAACAAAAGTATCTAACCTAAACATATTTTACCCAAGATAGATTAATCATTCCCATAAGTAACCTAAATTACTATAAGTCCACCTTAAATCCATTGATTCTTCAAAATATAAGTCAACCATTACTCCTCAAAGAAAACACTGTAGTAATCTATTTACCTCGATCAAATAGGGTTCCCAAAATAGTGAACATCTTCAAAAATAATAATAATCTTTTAATCCCCTAATCACCCTTTTTTAAGAAGAACAACTTCACTATATAAACATGTGGTACATAACAATAGATGTCTTCCTTAATGATATAATATCATCTTAGGTAGTGACTCGATGATCTTAGAAAACATAAAATATATGCTCATAGAGCACGAACTAAAATACAACATGACATAGACAATTATTGCGAAGAAGTTACATGTACTTCAGTCATCATGATCCATCTCAGCATAGGACTTGCATTGTTCCCTTGTCCTCTAAGATTATTGATGCTCATCATGATTCTCACCCATCCCAAGAGAGCATTGACTTGGATAATGTCTAACTTCTCCACATTTATGACATTGAAATGTATAAGGTACATTATATCGAACCTTATCTACATTCATCACATTATCCATTTTTTAAAGAAATTGGCTACTTTATGCCCTATCTTCCCACACTCAAAACATCTCCTGGTTTCTTTGTGACATTCTCCTTGGTGCCTCTTCCCACACTTTTTTCAAAAAAAAATTGGGTCTTCTTTCCCTTATCAACTTTATCAGATGAACATCCTCGAGACTTTGTCTTCTTCTTCCTTGATGAATTTGGGCATTCAACTAGGTACCAATTATTAATTGTGATTTTTGATAGCTGTTTTGGAATAATCACAATATATTAAACTTGATCTCTCATCATCTCTGTCACATTAATAGGGAAATAGTCTCATTTCCTATCACATTGGTTGTTGGGACATGCTCTTCCATTTCCCTCCATTAACTAAGAAAAGAACGTATAATTAGGGGGATTAAATACTTAGCCAATAATCATGAAAAGGAAACTTAAGCATAAAAGGATAAACTTGTAGAAGAAAAGTATACCCTAACTTGTGATCCACTAGGTTTCAAACTAGGTTATCCATGATAATATATCCTTGTGTGAATCTTTATTTTATTTTATCTTTGTTCCTTTAATAATGGTTTATACTAAGCTTATGAATTTACCAAATAATATCCCCCGGGAGTGTCGTAACCAAGAGTGCAGCAAGGCCCATTGTCGTGTACCAGTTCCCATTCGAGTTTAGATCAAAGAGGTGTTTTCGGGTTTTACCCCTACGTACATCTGTGCCAGAGCCACCTCTACCTGCACGTATCCAGACAGGGATGTATTTTCTTGGCAACCCCTTACTCAATACTCACCAAAATACCAGGAATATTTCCTATATTTAAACTTTTATATAGGGTTTTTCCTAATGTTTTCATATCCTAATTTCCAAAAATAACTAAACCATCCATTGATACCAACTATAGAATCACGCCTTTTTATAACATAAACTTTCATTACATTACACAAAACTAACGATCTTTAAGGTTTAGTGTCTTGGAACCCAAAAACATAATACATGAAAACAACATAAAACATTCTTCTTAAACACTTTAAAGTATTCTCCTTAAGTTCATCCTAGGTTCATTACTGCATCTCATAACCTGGGGACATACATCAAAAGAAAGGGTGAGCAGAAGGCCCAGTAAGGGAACAAGATAAACATTTAACATGTGAACTTGAGATACATCAACTATGTCATGAAAAAGAACTTTAAGGCATGAGAAATAAATCATGTGGCATATCATATTAAAAATAAAATTTTTCATAAATTTAAGATGTGGCTACATCATTTAACTTAGAAAATCATGAACATATCACCAAGGTCCATCCCCAAGGTTTCATTTGAAAATTACCAAGGTTATTCACCAAGATATCGTGAAAATTGTAATCTCTAGTGGTTACATCATTACCCATGCATTCGAGCGCTATCAGGGCGCACCCTTAAATTTGACTTTATTATCATGTGAGCCACATATATCATCATCAAACATTTCATAAATAACCCATATATCATAAAATAAATGGGTTTCATTTCATAATCATAACGTTTTTAGAAAAAAACTGCTTTAAAGACATGATCTTTACGTCACTTTAAACCCACGGAAGGGGAGAGTGGGTCTCATGTATGTAAATCCCAGAATTTAAAATAGAACATTTGGATATATATGTGAATAACCCTTTAGAAATAATATCTTTGAGTATTCGCTTTATAACATAAAATAATTTTGAGAAAAG
This sequence comes from Viscum album, assembly GCA_963277665.1. NCBI lineage: Eukaryota > Viridiplantae > Streptophyta > Magnoliopsida > Santalales > Viscaceae > Viscum > Viscum album. The sequence continues at coordinate 208,904,801 of OY728162.1, read as the reverse complement.
AGGGAGGCATTTTGAGACGAAAATTCTGCAGCATAACGGCTATGTTTTGGGTTTTTAGAAAACATTGAAAAGAGAGGGGACATGGGTAAAACATTAATAAATGACCCATAAAACAGTAGATGGACAGAATAAGAAGGATATATGAACATGGTAATGAAATTTTAAGTACATACCATTTGAAATGAAAAACATGGAAGGAATACAAAAATTAGATTTCTCTTATGAAAGTTCGGCATCCTAACAGCGTTACTTAAACTTCAACAAAAATGATTTGAAAAGATCAAATAGGGTCTCTCATAATGTGAACATAAGAGTTAAGTATGATATATATAGAGATCATACCCCAAAATAATTACAAGGAACTTGAAATAATTGACATGAAAGTAGAACTTTGAAAAGAATGAGAAGGGTGAAAAAATCCCTTAAAAATTCGGCAGCCTAACGGCGTCACTTAAACATCAACAAAAATGAATTGAAGAGATCAAATAGGGTCTCTCATCATATGAACATAAAATTTAAGTATGATAGATATAGAGATCATACCCCAAAATAGTAAAAAGGAACTTGAAAGACTTGACATGAAAGTAGAACATTGAAAAATGAGAAGGGTGAAAGAATCCCTTAAAAATTCGGCAGCCTAACGGCGCCGCTTAAACATTTTTAAAACGAATTGATGAGAGAAAGAGGGGGTATCTCATCATATGAACATGAAAATGGAAGTAAGATGAATATATAAGAATATCCTCCAACATAAGAACATGGAGCATAAAATAAATGACATAAAAGAGATTACTTGAAAAGAAAGAGAGAGGTCGGATCCCTTACCTTAAAACGTAATTCTTAAAACTCAATGGTTTGGACCTTGAGGGCTTGGGGGCACCTTGGGAGGACTCCTTGGGAGGTAAGTAGACCATAACTTCGTTGAGAATGATTTTGGAGTCCAAAGGATGAGAGAATGGCTTGGTATTTATAGGGAAAGTGAGGGGACAAGGCATTAATGGCCAAGGGACACCTCATAAGTGGGTTTCTCAAAACCATGTGCTCTCCCAAGATATTTCCCATGAAGTTAGGCCACATGGGGCCCCCAATACAATAATTCATCACCTTTGGTCGGCCAACCCATAAAATATCTCATGACATCATCATGACACAGTTATGATGTCATTAAACATACCGAAACCCTAAAACTGTATTTTTACTATTCATTGAAAATTCAACTTTCTCAGAAAAATCCCAAAATTTCACCTTAACCATATATGAATGCTCTGATTTCAAAAAATGAACTCCATTTTATACAAATAATTTTCTAAATATTTTTAATTTATTTTTTAAATAAATACACTATTCACTGAAAATTCATTTTTTTCAGAAAAAACCCCAAAATTTACCTTAACATAATATCGATGCTCTGAGTTCAAAAATGAAATCCATTTTATAAAAATATTTTTCTAAATATTTTTAATTTAATTTTTAATTAAAAAAAACTATTCACCCGAAAAAACTAATACTTGAATAATAATTTATGAAACCGTTATTTAACCATTTTATTGAATCACATTACTTAATGAGGGTGCCTAGATTATATTAATACTTTCTTTAAATGAGATTACTAATCCATTTGGTCACATTACTAATCCTAAGCATAAAATCACAATTCATAATTTACTATTCATCAAAAATTAAGTTGATCTTATTAGACTCTAAATTTTGTACTGAACATAATGGTAGAAGACCATTTTTTGAAAATCATTACACATTTTTAATTATTTAAGGTTTAAATAAACATTTTTTAAAATATCCTTTCTCTAAAATTCACCAAAAATATGCATACTATATTTATCCGAACATTTGAAAAGTCAGAAACATCATCATAAGAAGAAATCCCAATTTTTATTTAAAACAAAGGATTACACAAGGAAGTTACGGTCTCCTTACATAGCCCCTTATCACACCAGCATAGAACCTAAGTGTAAGGTGTGCTAAGGTGAGAGAATCAGAGGGAGGCTCGGCCAACATCGCACGAGTAGTAATTTCTATCAGTTTGAGCTTCTCGTGAAGGTGATCTCGTTCTAGCTTCACACGATGAAGTTCAACTTGGGTTTGGTCCAGAGCAAATCCCAGTGGTGCTACCTCCTTCCCATGTTCTGTTAGATGGGCATTGATCGGTCCAAGACTACTGGGTGAGGCCGTCGAATCTTCTTTCTATATTAATTGACCAAGATTAATTTTATTTAGAGACAATAATCAAAACGTTTAGTTTCCAGCGGTCATATTGACCAATGGCCATATAACAGTCAAAACCCAACGATCTCATTTTAATTATACTCATGTTATCAAATGAAACATTTTTGTTGAGTATAAAAATAAAATAAAATAACAAAACAAATTAGGAAACAAGATTTATTCAAAATTTCAGGTCGTTACAGGAACCGTTTGAGGAAATCTACAGGAGGCCATGTAGATCTCCATTGTGTTGGCTAGAGGCTGGTGAATCTAATTTGTTGGGTCCAAGTCTCATGCAGGAGACTTCAGAGAGAGTTAAGTTGATCAGGAAACGAATGGCTACGGCTCAGAGTAGGTAGAAGTCGTATGAAGATCTGAGACATAGACCTCTTGAGTTTGGGGTGGGTGATAAAGTGTTCCTTCAGGTGTCTCCAAGGTTGGGTCACCGAAGGATTCGAAAGCAATGTAATTTGGCTCCCAGGTATGTGGGACCTTTTGAGATTGTGGAGAGGATCGGACCAGTGGCTTACCGATTGTCTCCTCCACAACGGTATGGTGGTATGCATGATGTGTTTCATGTGTCGAAACTTTGATGGTATCACCCTAACCCATATCATGTGGTTGATGCTGAGGATGTGGAGCTTGAGGCTGATGCGTCCTTTGAGGAGCATCTGGTTCGTGTTGTGGATCGTAGTGAAAAGGTCATGCGAGGCAAGGTTGGGCCATTAGTGTGATTACTATGGAAGCATGGGAAAGTTCAGGAAGAAACTTGGGAGCTGGAATCAGATATGCGGGCTCAGTGGCCCGAACTCTTCTCTTTAGTGGATCAATGAGGCTTGGAAACTCAGCTCGAGGACAAGTCGTTATAAGGGGGGAGGTTGTAAGATCCCAGTTTTTAGAAAGGTATGTTTTTGTTGTGTTTTGGGTTGAACCATTTGATTTAGTGCTTTAAAATGTTTCCTAAAAGTGTGAGAGGCCTTGGGGGTGTTTCGGGGGCTCGGGGCACTGAAAAAAGGAAATCTGGGCAAAACAGTCCAGGGCGCACGGTCTGCGCATGGCCAGGTAAACCGTGCGTCCTACCCAGGATAAACCGTGCGACCCTTCTTCCTCTAGATAGAAGCATGCACACGATTTTCACACGGTTTTCCAAACCATGTGGCTAAATTTTGCGACCCCTCTTCCTCATGACAGTGGCATGTTCATGGTTTGTGCACGGTTTTCCAAACCGCATGGACTAATCGTGCAGCCACTTAAATTTGGGAAAAATTAAAAGTTTTCCACTCCGGGATTTTAAACCCAACTTGGTATTTTCCTCCCATTCCATCCTCTTTACCCTAGGCACGAACCAAATCACCCAAGAGCTCCAAGAGATCGATCTCCCTCGTTTCTAAGGCGTTTTTGGTTCCGTTGGTTGCGGATCGAAGCTCCGAGTAAGGCTAATCTCATCATTGGTTCTATTTTTGGTTTAGGGTATGTATCTTATCTCTCTCTTGTTCTGAAGCTCTAAAACTCTAACTTTTGGGTGATTTTTAGGTTGAAGCTCCAAAGGTTGGTTGGATCGAGGTCTAAGGACACGATTGAGAGTGAGTTCAACTGTAGTTTTGAGGTAGGTGGTCTACAAGTGATATCCCATAGTTATTTTGGTATTTGTGTATGTTTAATTGTGTTCTTTCTTTCCTTGGGTTATGTTTTGGGTAACCTTGGAATATTTGGTTATAATGGTGTTTAGAATGACAAATTGGAACCCTCGCGATCCCCATGGGATGTGTTGGGATATACATGACCTAATTAGGGCCACCCATGGGATGTGCTGGCTTTTTCCGAATTTAGGGATTGATATTAAACGAGTGACCTTTTTGTAATGAATTGTAGATCCCTTGATAAATATTTTGTCATGATTGGTTGAACTTGGAATAGAAGTTAGGTGATGCACCTAGACTTGGAAATAACCTAAGGGTTAAAGTGGAATGGGTTAAATGGTTGATTAATGGGAATGATGAATGGGTTAAATGGGTTAATGAGTAAACTGATTAAATACCATAATGGGATAAATTATGAGTTTAATGTTGAATGCTTAGTGAGATAGGCATAACACATGGTAATTGGGTGAATGGTTAAATGAAGTGAAATGGTAATGTGTTAATGGGTTAAGGCATGATGTGGTTTCCCATGTGGGTTGTGGTGAATAGTGTTTGCCGAAGGGCAATGGTTTGGATGGTTGATGGTTACTTATATATAAGCATGTTCACATGGCTTCGTAGAGTGGGGTATGAATTGAGGATCTATGCCCACGGGTCGAGTGAAGACTGAGGTTCTAAACTCCACCCTAAATGCAGGGGTTAGGAAAGGGGACTGAGGGTCTATTCTCCTAACGGTTGCATCCACCCGGATTGAGGCTTCGAGGTGAGGTTATGGTTTCTATGAGGGGTTAGTCTTAGTGAGATAGGATAACAATGTGTTTACCCTCTTGCATGTGATTGTTGGACTTATACCCATGTAACATAATGTATGTGTTTAACCCATGGAAATGCGATGAAAGGTAGGTGATGATAATTGGTAATAAGTGAATGGTAATAGAATGGTAATGGCTTGGTTCTAAACTTGTTAGTGGAACCTTAATTAATTATTTGGCAATTATCATTCATATTCATTTTTCATGTACTACCTGTTCATACTGGATATTTTGTAGACACCGTTGGTGGTGGCCAACTGAGTTGTACTCACACCCTACCCGGGCCATCGTTGGGTACCCGAGAAGACTTCATGTTTTCAGGTCAGTAGAAGGGAAAAGGTCCTTGCTAGATAGTGAGTGGACATTGGTAGCACTTGGTGGAGGATCCGGACTTGGAGTCTGGACCATTTTAGTGATTTGGTCGTTGTCTTTATTTTGGGCTTTGTTCAATTTTGCACTTATAGTATGACTTGGCATATTTTCTGTTGGAAATGTTTGTTGTACATGTTCCTTATTTGTCAGTTTTTGTTCTGCTATTTGGTTTATTTTGTTGTGGATTACTATGTTAAAAAAGGGGTATAGTCTCCCCACTTAACTACATAGACCCCCACTGCTAGTCATCATCCTTTGGCGTACGGGTAGGTGCGCTTAAGGTCATGTAACCACCTGGCTCGGAGCACCTGTTTAGTGGATTCCATGTCGGGGACGTTACCCTAAAGTCACTCAAAACATATCTCCAAATTTGTGGTGAACGTTTTTCAAAAACTAATCCTCATAAAACCTCCATTATTCTCAAAATTTGTACACACATTCTATAAAAAATTACTTGTCATATTATATTATTATAAAAATTCCACTCCCCGCACGTATAAAAGGAGAATTCCACAAACCCTTTACATACACTCAAAAAAAATTACTCACCTTGAAAATATTCCAATTTTCAATCCTATATATTTTTATTATATGTTTTTATACCATGTGATCCAAGGAAAATCCCTAAATCCTCTTTTTCTAAGTGGTCCTATAAGGGAATTCTCAAATTCTCATTGTGATTACTAATCAATTTTAACATTTTTTCATACCTATATTTATCATCAAAATCAATTTTACCCATTATTAAATAATTAAATTAGTATTAATTTCATACATAATTTTTATTATGTTAATTTTATAACCAATATCTTACCTTCCCCCATAAAAAATGAGAATGTTATTTGTGTATATGTGAGGACCACCGCCTCCACAGACTGAAATATTTCATTTCTCATATCCTATTTTAATGGTTTTTATAAAAGGATATTTAATCAATAAATATAATATTTATAACATTTTTATTATTATAAAAAGATAAAATATTTTCTACCATTCTGTCATTCTATGGAAAAAAAATGTTGTTTGGGTGCATGTAGCGACTACTACCTCTATATAATGATGTATGCCATTTATCAAACCTAATTTTAATGGTTCTAATAATTTAATTTCTAAATAAAAATGATATTTATGAAATTATTATAGTTTTATAATTATATATAATTAATTATAATAAGAACCTCATCCATTGAAAAATGAAATCATCACCCGTGTCACATGTAGACTCGCACATCCACTGACATCATGCTTCATTTTCCCTCACCACCTTCATGGATGGTTATAGAAATAATTTTATAGTTAAATATGATGATACTAAGGATGTTATATCTTATTTCCTATTAGTTAATTATAAACTAAAAATCTAAAATCTTTATAATTTAATTTGTTGTTATTGTTAACATACCCATGAAAAGCTCATCACCGATTAAATCATCAAGAATTGCAAAGAAAAATATAATTGAATCTAATTATATATTTATAAATAGTTATAAATAATTTATTCCAATAAATTGGATAATTTTGAAATTTTGAACATGATATTAATAAATAGGAATCAACATTGACATTTTAAATCATGCATGAAATAGTCAAAACTACTACTATATGATGAAGAAAATAAACTATAACTAACTAATAAACATATACTATATTTTTATATTTAAATAGTATATATGGTGATATATATTAATGAGGTTGGTAAATAAGTTACTTATATGATATTGTTTATTATTCAAGTGGTTATTGTTCTTTTGTGGATGTTAGGAGTTGAGGAAAGGGTTTTCATCTCAATTTATCTTCATTAAGGAATGATTTTATATTTCGCACTTATTTTCCCATTATATGGTGTACATAATTTCTATTTTATTCTATTAAAATTAGTGATTATTATTTAATTTATATTTTAAGTATTTTATTGACCCTTTATTCATAGTCCTTTATATCATTTATCATCAATGTGGTATAGGTTTTTATCATCCCACTTTTCTTTCATTGAGACATTTCTCATATTCACTACCTATTTATATTGTGAGGTTTATATATTTCAACATGGATTTTTTTATCATTATTTAATTAAATTAAATGTATTTAAAATTTTCTTTCAGGTTTTACCTCTCATGGTATTTGTATTCAAGAGATATGAATGTTGTAAGAGAGTTTGATAACTAAAGCCTCATTTCCTTGAGTAATAATGCTTCTCCTTGAAATTATAAATTATATGTTTGGTTTATTCCTCCATAATATTTTATTATATGATACGTTCAATTCAAATAAAGGTGAATTGAAAATTTTAATTCCAAGCATCTTCCTTTATGAATTTCTTTCTCATTAAATCAGAACTTTTTTAGAATAAATATCATTTTTAATGAGAATTTTCCCTCCAAATCCATGTTATTTATTCCCACCAATTCTCTCTTTATTTATTTTGAAATATAATTATGTAATATTTCTTATTTTTATTCACATTTCTATTTACCACCTTTTATGATGAAATGTTATGAACCATTTTTATAATTTGGGTTTCATCAAATGGTATTTTTTAAAAAAAAATTAATGTTTTTTTCTTTCTTGATCATACATTTTATTTTCCACTTTACATTTACTTTGGATAAACTTCATATCTTTTCAAGGATATATTGTTGATATTTGTTTCCAAATAATTTCCAAAAAATTATTCTTTTAAATTTATCAAAAATGATATTTTCAAAAGTGACTCAAAACATTTTTATTTAATGAAATTATTAAGAAATGCTTTATAAAGACTCTTTTACATTTCAATTAAAATTTACTTGTTAATCTCAAATGATCTATATTATATGGAGTAATTCTTTTGAATTAAATTCTAAATACCTTTATTAAATTATAATTTTGAGTGATTAATTTTTTTATCAATATTCCTACCTTTGATGTCAAGTTATGTGATGCCATTTGGAAATGCTATACAAACCATTTTTCCCATTTGTTTTCATGATATGACATATGATTGATATATTATGGAACACATATTTATATATAATTATGGGTGGAGTCCTATATATCCCTCAAATTAACTTTTTATGGTCTCCTAAAAAAACATTTATGTAGAAATGATCACATGTTTATTTTTTAACAAGGTTATGCATGGACAAAATCCTGTTATGCTTTTTTTAAAAGGTTGAGTATAGACATGATCATGTTATGGTTTGTTCACAATGTTGTGCATGGACATGATCATGTTATGATTTTAACAATATTTTTCATGGAAATTATGAAATTATGATTTTTTTCACAATATTGTGCATGACATGATCGTTTTTTTCATTTTCTACAAGATTATTAACTCATAGAAAATCACTATTCATTTCCACCCTTATAGCATTTTATTGAAATGAATTTTTATTTTAAATTCAAAATATAATAAAAAATTTACTTCTCATTTGATTTAATAATTAGATTTTTAACATTATGATAAAGTTAAATTTTACTTGCTTTGAGGATTACATTATAGAAGGATATTATTTAGAGAGACCATGATAAAATTGAAGCAAAATGGGTAAAACTATGCAAGATCCCAAGAAAACATATTGAGTAAAATATACACTATAGTTAATATATGCATTAATATGGGATGAAAATTAGTGGGTTAATTCAAAAACATGTCGGATAAAATTATATATAAGACCAAAGATCCTAATTAGACCATTTAGATATCCAAAAGGCACCATAATTGTATAGAATATTTATTGTTGATAGTCTCAAGGTTACTTCTATAATTTGGATATATGTTATGATTTAGGCATCCAATTGATTCCAAATTTTAGATATATTTTTAAAATAGTTGGGTAATCGTATTATTAGTTTTTTCAAAAGTGAGATACGGCTATTTGATATCTGAGATATATGAGAAAATTGGTTTTAAAAAATTAGGGTTCCCAAAATCACCTTCCACATAGCCTATGAATTTTCACCTTTGGAACCCCATTTGTATGTTCAAAAAGGGGAATAAAATTGACTTTTTGTGACTAGAATGTGTCCTATATTCATCATATACTTTCATGAGTCCACTATAATAATAGAGAGATGAAGGATGAATGATAATTTCTACCTAATTCTCCTCATCTTCTTGATAGTGAGCTAAATTCTAGGCAGTAATTTCGAGGGATATAAACACACTTATAGAGAGAGTTCCAAAACATGTTCTTCAATTTTTTTGGTGTATGTTTTTTGAAAAAACTTATTTCATTTTAAATTAAAATGAATATACTTTTAATTTATTATTTTGGTATAATCAAGTGAAAAACGTTTTATTTTAACACTGATTGGGTTGAGATTTCAAGTGGTAATTATGGGTTGTTCCTATTGGACAACATCAGTATCCTTTTTCACTTATACATACTATAATATATGTAATATTTCATAGAATTAAAATTATTCTTGAGTATAAAACCTTTAAAACACATTTTTGGTATCTAATGCTAGTTTTTTGTGCATCATTTTAAATGGTAAGAATGGAATGGGGATCTTTATTACTCGCAACCAAAGAAATTTATTAAACCATGTTTAATTTATATAAAAATGATTTAAAAAAATATATATAAATTAAAATGATACCATTATCTTATAATTTTAAAACCCACTTCCATTTTGAACTATTAAACTAATTAATTAAGGTATTTTATTTTTAAAACTATTTTCAAAATACCCCCCTTATGTTTTGTTTTTAAAAAATATATTGTAAATTGATACACTAAAATCAATAATTATCTTTTATATATGACCTATGGTCTTCCATAAAATTAATTTAATCATCTCAAAAAAATTAAATTTTATCTTTCATTAAAATACAGTTAAATTTTAAAATTGTTATTGAAGAGCATATTTTTTTATATTGTGAATTTCTATATAAAGGTTGTGTATTTTATATATTTTTTTTTATTTATCTCTTAAAATATTTATATATCTGGTTTTATAACCTATTTTTGTTTATTGGTTCTAGGACTGATACTTTCTACCCCGTGAGAACTAACGCTATTTGAAACTAAAATAGAGTGGGTTCTACGTCAGAGACCCTAAGACACACATGATTATTCTTTTAAGGAGGACACACCACACCTAGAGACACTTCTATACCCCTATTCTTCATGAACTAAAATAGAAAAAAAAATAACATATATAAAATAGAATAAAATATCTAAACAATATCCATCCTTTATATATTTAAGCACAATATGAAGCTCCATACATCGAACTAACATTTACCATTACTCACTCATTTAAAAAATATCATGGACTTATTGGTGAAGTGAAAAATAACTATTTAATATAATTACCTACTACATGAACAATAATAAAACCTATTAATTTGGATAAATAACTTGTAAAAATTATGGCATTCCTATTTTCCTTATAAGACACTACAAAATAATGGATATACTATGTCAATTAGATGTTGGGAATACATGAAAAACCTTTTTCTAAAAAAAACTATTTCACATCCTATTGAACTGAAAATATAAAGGGATAAATTTGTAGAATACGATAATTTGATGTGGAAGCACTTCACAAAAATTTGAAATAGTTTAAATGTTTTTTTCATGTTTTCTACACCAAAAAATAAGAAAGTAATTATTTATGAAATATTATTATGAAGGTTTACTTCACATTGATCGCAATATGATTGATGATGCTACTAGTGGAGCCCTAGTGGAAATTGGATGAACTTATGTAAGGACTATCATTGAGAAAATGGAACAAACAATGGGACAATTTAGTTCAAGGTAATGTATAACCATTATAGTTTTCCACGATATGAAATTATCTATATTTTATAAGGAGGTGTAAATGAATCCTGAATCGGTAAGTACCATAATCTAAAAAAATATATTTTACAATAGAAATCATAACATACTCCTCCAATTCATTTTGATTTATGTGTCACTAACAACCAATATTTTGACGAATGACCTAAACTGAGTAATCATTATAATATTTATGAGGAAATATTCCTAGGATATTGATATAAATAACTAATAAGGTAATAAACATACTATAAATACTACTATATATGTAAATATAACCAAACCTATAGGAAATGTGAGTTTTCTAAATAACCTCACCAATCACGGAACAAACCGATGTAGGGTAGAAGTCCTTCACAACCACCCAAAAATCCTCAACCAATATATAGTGATTTCCAACAACCCACAAAAAAACCTAACCCATGACTTGTGGATATGTTAAATCAAATGGAATCACAAAACATCCAGTTACAAAAATATTAAATCAATAATTCAAGATCAAAGGAATCATTTTGGAAAAATTGAAAACCAAATTGGTGAGATATATATGCAAGGTTCTAGAAAAATTACTTCCGAACATGTTTTAAATCCCAATCAAAAAGGTAATGTATGTTCCATAGAACTAAATAGTTTAAAATAAATTTCATCTTCCGATGTTTCTATAAGATAGGTATAACCTCTTCTTAAAAAAATTTCTCAATCACCAAAATATTCATGTGAAAAAAGAACAAACTTTTTAAAAGGTTGTCATTGAGGATTCCCTTGATGTATCCATTCCACTTTCATTTCCTATAAGAATCTATTAATCTAGGGAAAAATTTGATAATAAAATTGCTTAAGAGATCATGGCATTTTTTTAAAAGTTTATGTTAACATACCGAAAAATTAATGTCATGAAAAAATTCCACAATATTACATATTTTCAAATGATGTGTGTACAATACTATGGTGAGTTTGAGGTAGTGAAAAGGTGAGATTCAAGAGGAATGTCTCAGAATTAGTAGAGACATAAATTCCAACCAAATTCAATGATCCTAGAATATTCTAGATTCTATGCACCATAGGGAGTATTTCTTTCTTGATGCTATGATTAATTAGGGTGCTTCTATAAATGAGATTCCAAATCCAATTTACTTTTCATTTCATTTGGTGAACATAATCCCATAGAAATAGTCATTCAATTAGAAAATTGGAGTGTCACACACCCTAAGGTTGTGTTATAGGATGTTTACGCATGTGTTAAAATTTTAATTTTCATGATCATTTTTATAGGTATAAAATTGAAGATGATATGTTGAGTGGACATAAATAGATAATATTGGGGAGAAATTTCATTAAACTTTAGAAAAAAAATAATTAACATCCATACATTATATCAATTGATTGGTCATGACATTGTCTACTTTAATATTCTTGATGCCATGAAGCACCACTTAAAAGGGAATTTGTCTCCTTCAGTTAATTATATTAATGTAATACATTTCCCCATTGAATAATTTACCCTGATTAAAAATCTATGTTTTAATTATTAATAGATATTATAAGTAATTAATCATGAATTTAATGTTTTACTATTTTATAAAAATTTCTTGTGTGTCCATTAATTAATTATTTCTTATGAACTGAGGACACAATTACCATTGATGAATCTTATTATCTATTTAAATCTTATGTTTCATATAATTATATGCACATCTTGAGGGTATTGAACATTTTGATGCCATTATTGGCATATAATTCCATCCAATGTAGAAATATACCCTGAAAAATATTTTTAGAGGGTTCAAAAAGGCTATAGAATGGAAATTGGTTGATATTCTTGGAAATATTCCAACTACTTTCATGCACCATATACTTTTAAATGACGATGGAAAGCCCGTAAGGTAAACTTAACACTGGTTAAATTCCACGCACCTTAAAGTGGTAAATAAGAAGTTATTAAATTAATTATTATTGGGATCCTATATCACATATATGATAATAAATGTGTCATCCTTGTAAAATTTTTTCCAAAAAAAACATAAATAATGGTAGTGTCATGTGAATGGAATTAATTGGTTCCAACACATGTAAAAAGAGTTGGTGAGCATGTATATACTACTATCGACTAAATAAATCCATGTGAAATGAAAACTTTCCTCTGAATTTCATTGACCAAATTTAAAAAGATTTTATTTTTTGTCCAGTTATTGTTTCCTTAATGGCTATTGGGGTTATTTTCAAGAAAATATAGCCCCTTATGATGAAGAAAAGTGAATAGTTTCACATATATCTGATAAACATTCATACAGGATGATGCCATTTGGTCTCTATAATTCACTTTGTACATTTTATAAATGCATTTGAGATATTTTTCTGAGTATATAGAGAATAATATGGATGTTTTTATGAATGATTCTGAAATGTATGGATATTACTTTAATTATTTTCCATTCACCTAGGTTTTTTTCACCATCATTTCATTGAAAAATATCTCATTTAAATTATTAGAAATTCCATTTCATGATAGATCATGGGTTGTTTCCTTCTGGTGTTATTTAGATTAATGGAAATCAAGATTATAATCCAAAAAATGAAAATATTTAATCCCTTATACTTCCAAAGTGTTTCCATAATCTATAAAATTCATTGGTTTATACTGGGTTTTATAGATAATTCATTAAAGGCTATAGTAATATTGTAATTCCTTTGTCTTGATGGTCAAAGAAGACTTTCAGTTCATTTTTGATAAAAATTTTGACGAAGCATTTAATTAACTAAAATGAGTCTCACATATTCTCCCACTATCCAATATCTTATGTATAATTTCCCCTATGAACTTAAATGTTATTCCTATAACATTAAAATTGGGAAAAATTTATAATAAAGGGTTGATAAGTCTCCTCGTGTTATTTTTTATGTCTCTCACACCATTTAATATTCCCATGAACACTAAATGACCACTATAAAATAACTTATTTCTTTTATATTTACTTAGAAAAATTCCATTCAAATTTTATTGGATCAAAAATAATTATTTTTTTGTCACACTTCCCATTGGTTTCTCCTTACGAAAACTATAGATAATCCCTACCTCCTATGGCGGATTATCCTCCTCCCGGAGTTTGAACTAGAGATTCAATATAAGATAGAAATGGAATGTGTGGTAGATGACAACATTAGTGGAATTTACAAACCATTATAATATAATGTTGACTCATCCTTCCCCATAGGATAATTGATCCCTCATGAGACCCTTTGTGATTTAGTGGGGCTCAACCCTTTGATAATGAACATTGTGAAGTTTTTTCCACTATATTAGCCCCCATATATTTTAGCACTTCACAATCCCAAAAACATAACCATGAGTCAAGATGGTATGTTAGGAATAACCCATACATGTAAATAGTTTCTCTGGACCATGTTATTCATCGATGTGAACCAAACTATAGTTGAACTATGTTTTGAGAATCTATTACACTCTGTCTTATAGGTGCCCCATTAGCAATCAACATACATATTAAAAGCTCCTTTACTCTAGTATTTATTTTTCCCAAATTTTATATATATTATCATTGTGTTTTTAAGTAATGTAAATGATATTAGTTCACTAGTAATATCTCCATTGGGATTGAAATTCCCCATCAGTACATGTTATTTTGTGACATATATGATTCATGGGGCATTTACTTTATGGGAAATTTTACAAATTTAATTTGATTTGTTTACATATTGTTTTTTATTTACTATGTCTCAAAATGGGTGGTATAAAATGTTATAAGGGACAATATAACTTTAGTGTTTATTTATTTTGTGATATCTCATATTTTTAGTTGGTTTAGTTTACCAAAGTTTATCAATATTGATCAGAGTTCCCTTTTTAATAATCACAACATCAACACCATACAACATTTTTATTAGGTTTTTCATAAAGTATCTACTATATATCACCCCTAAGTAATGGGAGAGATAAAATATAATATCTAAAAGTTAAAAAAATTATTAGAGAAAATTGTACAACCTTATACGTTATGTTGGAGTTTTTTCAAGGATGATTCACACTGGGAATACCGTAAAACTTTTGAAATCCCAATTAACATGTCACCATATAGTATTGTGTTTGAAATGGTTTTCACCTCACTATGGAGGTATATAACTAGGAATATTGTGGTTTTAAATAATATAATATGAATCTCTCATATACATGTGAATATAGAAAGTTGTAGATGTAGGAGATGGATGAAATAAGAAGATATTCACATGATAACTCCCATATTTATAAGTAGAAAACAAAGGCTTCCTATGACCACATCATCCTACATATTTAGTTACAAATTGAGAAGAAGTTACTCAATTAAAATTAAAGGTTAAATTTTTATCTGGTTATGATTCATTCTTTATGGTTTAGACAGTATACTTTGACTAATTATTATCCTGTTGTGGTTCTATAGGTTAAAAATGATAAAAATGAAACATAAATTCACCATAAATAGGAAGTGGATGAAACAATTATATGAAACCCTTTCAGAGTCCCTCATATAGGAACTCCACTTTCAAGAATTTACCTATCATTGACACTCATCATGTTTTATCCTTTCCTACAACATTTTATATTATTATAGTAGGTGAATTGTATACTCTAGGAGGGATGGTTGGGTAAATTCCTGTGTTCTCTAGTGTTTTCATCATCTTTATTACTTTTATTCATTTTTCTCCCTGAATTTTATTTTAAAATTTCTCCACTTTATTCTGTTCATTAGTATTTTTTCTTGAATTTCTTCATTTTTTGTCTTTTTCACTTCATAAATGGTATTTTTACTTTCCCCCACAATCTTTATCTATTCATTATTTTAATTTTTTATTTGAATACTCATTTTGGAGTCATATCTAAACATTTAAATTATTTAGAAATAGTAATAAATTTATCAATTTCAAGTTTTTTATCATTTAGAAACAAAATCACTGATGGATTGGGATTTTTAGAATTGAAATAATATTGAAAGGATTATTTTGTTCCAAAGTATATTTTTATAAATGATATAAATGTTTGTATTTTTTGAAAATGATTGGTAAATTTTTAACTTCATTGTGAGTTTTTATAGTTTGAAAATGTAATTTAACATCTGTAAATATTACTATATAAAACCATAGTGTGAATATTTATGACTTATTTTATAGTAAATATAAATATAAATTATAATGACTATTATTCATATTTACAAAAAAAAATTCAATATATTCATTAATTTTCAAATCATTTTGATTACTGTATCAAATTGACCTATGGTGGATACCATATGTTGTTTTTGAAAATCCATATAAAAATAAAATGTTTGAAATCTATGAATTCATAATCGATTGGGTTTTTAAATTTTGATTGGAAAGGGTAAATGGTAGGTTTAGTATAAAGAAATAGTTATGTCAAAAAAATTAAGTTAACTTATATGTATTGAATAAAAATTATGACGGTAAAAATTAAATTTTTTCACACACACATGGATATTTAATGACATGGTTGACTTGTAATTTCCTTACTAAGAATAATATCATATATCGCATTGAATTTTGTTATCATACGATTATTAAGAAACTAATTTTGATTCATATTGAGATTAACTCTTTTTTGTGATTCTTCCTTTTCTCGATATGCTATCAAGAAATGAATATACCATGAATTTTAAATCATTATGATCAAGGGAATGTCTTTATGAATAATTTTCTAAAATGTGATTTATTTTGGGATTGAAATTTTTTAGGTGTAGTAGTGTGATCGTGTAGCAAATCACTTCTCATTTCCATACTTATACATGTGTTAAAATGATTTTTTATTATAAATTTCATATATAAAACATATTTTACATCAAATTTGGTTTAATTATTTAATTTTAATCACTATTAAAGATGTAAATTTTACTTTTTTTATGATTAAGTTGTTTTAGGATGTGATCTATAGAGCCCATAGTTAAATTCTAGCAGAGCTGGCAAAACTGTGCATGATCCCAACCACAAAAGTAGACTAATATATACATTGAAACTGATATTTACATCCAATCAAGATGATAATTTGTGGTTAAATTTATAACCATATTTTATATAATACTATTGAATATCATGGAGCCCAATTCATAAATTTAGAGGCCCAAAAGTCCCCATCACTGGATAGAATCTTCATTGTTCATATTCTTAAGGCCACTTCTGTAATTCATCAATATTTTAGGTTGTATGTCTCCAATGGATGAAAAATATTTTTTGTAGATTTTAAATAGTTTTGGAAGAAACTTTTCAATTTTCCTAAAATTTATATAATAATTTATTTTATCCCAAATCATTATGTAAATTAGTTCTCTAAATTCGGTTTCCCCAAAACCACCATTCACATTGCATATAAATTGGAACCATGGGAACCCAATTTAATCGTTCGAATAAGGGGAAAAGGTATAGACTTTTTGAGAGTCAAAGGATCCCTCTCTTCACCCTATATGTTCTAGATTCACCTATCCTCATTGGGAGATCATGTATAAATGTGATATTCCACCGAAGCGTCCTCCTCATCTCGATGGAATGCTAATCTATGGGCGCTATTTTATAGGGTGCTATACACACATGGAGAGGGATTTATGACACCCATTATTCAACATGTTTGGTGTAATTTTTTTGTGAATCATTTAATTAAATTTTTATATTAATATGATAATCCTTTTAATTCATTTTTTAGTATGATTAAGTTAAACACTTTTCATTTCAATACCAAATGTTTTGAGATTTCAAGTGGGTATTTTGGTTTTTTCTGATATGAAAAACACAAGTATCATTTTTCACTCATAATTAATAAGAAATTAGTATGATTTAAAAGCATTTAATCTTGTATTTATTTCAAAACCTTTAAAACTATTATGTATGTGTCAAGGGTTAGTTTTTTTGAATTATTTTAAAATGGAAGTGGGGAATTGAGTACTTGATTACCATTAACAAATGGATTTCAATAAACCATTTGTGATTTTTAGAACAATGAAATAAAAATGATTTTAAATGAAATTGAAATGAAATAATTCTCAAATTATTCTAAAAACCCACATCCATTTCAAAATACTAATCTATTTAATTGTGTCATTTTATTTTTATAATTTTATTCAAAATCCCACACCCTACTATCAATTTTGTTTTTGAAAGACTTATTTGAAATACACACTATAAACACATCATTGATCTTTAATAGATGACTTAGGGTCTTTTTTTAGACTAAATTTTACCACCATAAACCTATTAAATGTTATATTTTATGAAAATATGGTCACTTGTTCTTAGACAAGACCGCTCTTAGCATTTTTCACAATATTATTATTTCTTATTCGTATTATGAAGAAAAAATGTATGTTATATTCATATGATATACTTCATGGATAATTATTAATTTTATATAATTTCATAATCTTAGGCCTTGTTATATGTTTGATCACCTTAGATTACAAATCCTTCTGTTATGACTTTTAGATAATTCTCATAGTTCTATATTGTTTTTAATAAGATATATCTCCCATGAGCATCACCTCATATTCTTATATTCTAACTTTTTATGACATGTTGATAAATTTTTCCATTATTATGAATTTGAACTCACCCATTTATTATGATTTCCTTCCCCTATGTTACAAATATGATTATATCCTAGTGCATGTCTACAAAGGGATCTATTATGGATTGATTAACGAGAGATATTCACAATAATATTTTTATGTATCAAATATCTAAAGACACTAAAAATTTGGGTTCTTGGATAAATTTATTATTCTGAGAGGTAATTTTTAAATTAATTATGTGATGTAAAATAAATTTATGTCTATCTTGAGTTTCTTCTATTGGAATAAAAAATTTTAAATAAATTATTTGTTTTAAGCATCAAACTCAAGAATTATGGGTCCAAGTAATCTCAATTAATCCCAACAAAATTTATAATCTTAATCAATAAAGATATGGAAAATTTTTCTAAGGAGGAACATGAAAACATTTATAGGAGTGATGATATTTTTCATCACATAATTAGGTTGGATTTTATTATATATACACATTCATATGGAACTGATATCTCATATTGTGTTATTAAGTGGGTATAGGGTAGATGAATAGGCCCACATATATATACTTAGGATATGGTGAATAAGATAATGAGGGTCATGTGTGCTTAAAAAGTAAGAAATTAGGAGTATAATTCATGATAGTAGGGGTTTGTTGAAAAAATTCATGCTATGGATTCACAATTAGAGTAGTCATGTAGTTATTATCTTGAAAAAAACTAAGTTATATCACTAGTAATTTCTATAACACAACATAAAAATTAGATATTTTCATTTCAAAAAAAATTATTCTTTATATTGAATATAATTTAAAATATTTTTCATAGTACGTTTAAAAAAGATGATACAATAATAAATAACATGACACAAATTGAGAATATAGGAATGTATTTCTTAACAGTCATTGAGAATCTCTCTATTGTGTAATATATTCCATAATTTTAAGTTTTATTATAAGATTTTAATTATAATTGTCTTGCTTAATAAATAAAAGGAATAAAAATAGTTTTGGATCCAATTATATTTTTTTAAATCCTCACTAAAGTCAATTTTGACCTGTATAATTGAATGGTATATTAAGAAAACACCTTAGTGGGTTTGAATTATAAAAACTATATTTCTTATTTTTTGTTCATATATTTAATTAAATATTCAATGATTAACATATTAGATCCAAAATTTATTAAATTATAGCACTGTGTCGCTTTTAGTATTTTTAACCTGTTTGGATAAGCAGTGAGTAAACGAGACACGTGTTCCCCAAAATTTGAGAAACGATATTTTTATTATAATATATTTAACTAAAATTTTATATTATGACTATAAAATTTCATCAAATATTATTTTAAAATTTTACAGTTTTATGAATGGACTAGTACAATCATTTGTGGCTTGTAGGATGAATTGTTACATGAAAATGAAAAATGTAGGGTAGTGTATTCTTTAAACTAATTTATCATTTCCTCATTGATAATGTTGTGTATAAAATGTCCAAAATGTTCTAAATAGACTTGGATACCCATAACATTTTATCACTATTATTAATGGCTTATTTTTGAGTTTTTATGATATGTTACAGGTGAAATAGATGTATTTCATGATAATAATCAAAACAAAATAATTATTGAGTGAATATTATTTGATAAATTGAAATTTCATTGTAGAAATTTTAACTGAAACTAACATATTTTAGGGGAAAACACATCATATCTACTCTAAATTATGTTTTATTTCATGATAAAATTCCTTTTAAAATACGTCACTTACAGGAAATGGAATGTGAAATTTACACTTGTGGGGTTGTAAAATGAAAAACTATATTGATTCGTCATTATTCCTAACATTTAACAATTACCAAAAAATTAGCTAATAGACTCTAATATCCATAAAATGAAAGAAAAAATCACTTGTATTATTTATGATATAATCGTATAATTGACACATGAAACCATCACCCGAGATGGAAATTACTAAAAAAATATTTTTTGTACAAGTTTTAAAAATTAATTCTCTCTTTGACAATGAAAAGTCATCAAACATGCTCATAAACATATATAATTATTATAAAACATTACATGGTACATTTTTTACCAACAATATCAATAAATTAATGAAATTGAAATCCAATGGACATAAATTTAAATATATGTGTATTGTTTATATTATGTGCCAAATTTCTAGAAATATTAAAGAAAAATATGATATCTATAAAATTGTATCATGAAATCACTTGAGAGATCTATGAAATGTTGAGATTAGCAGTATATAAAATTGATACCCAATTCACCTTTTTATGTGAAAAAAAAGTTTGACTATAGAATAATTAATTAAAACTATTTGATTTGATCTTCAAAATTCATCAAACATGCTCTAAATTCATCAAACATCCTCCAAATCCTGTCTAACACTAGTAAAATATATTTTTTGGGGATTTTTGAACATTTTTATTAGATTACACTTTATTATAACACTAGAAGGGCAAAAAAAATTTAAAAACATATATCTTATCATTTATGTTCATAACATGAATTAAATATCCAAAATATTCTAAATGGACTCCAATTTCGTTAATATTTTAGTGTAGAAATATTTCATATGTTTGAGTGTTTTTAATATTATTTTCATGTGAAATTTAGACCATATTTAGATGTTATCTATGAAAATGTAGTTCTATTTTATAACTTTTAGCTAAAATTGACTTATTTGATAGGATAAATTCATCAAAAAATATCAAATCATATTCATTTTTGAGAAAACATTACCTAGTTCATTAGTTACTTGTGAATTGAATGATTCTCAAAACCAAAACAAGGGGGTTTATAATTTTTTAAAATAACCTGTATTAATCTTATAATGTTCAAAACATGTGTCAAATTCCCAAAAACCGAGAAAAACTCTGGTGTCCATTAAATTATTGTATAATGTCCCTTTGGGGATTTGGGACCTATTATGATGTGTTGATCCTAAAACCAATTCTCAAGTCATGATTTATCTTATAAAAATAGTTAATATAAATAATTTCTAACTAAATTCGTTATTTTTTATGGTTAAAATTCAATAAAGGTGCTCTTATTCTCTTTAAATTTATGGAAAACTTACCTCATGTCATTGGTGACATATCAGATCAAACAATAAATGAAAATGAAACTTAATGGGTAAAAATTATATAAATTCTATATAATTTCATAAATAATCATAACATGTACTAAATATTAAATAATGTCTAAACATATTTTGATATCAGTAAAATTGAAACACAATGATAATTGGGGTATTAATCAGTTTTTGGGATGAGTGGTATATGAAACTGACACCTAAGTTACACATTGTCTATTAAAAAATTGTTTCATTAGTCAAACATTGATTGAAACTCTCTTCATTGGATATCTAAAGTGGTAAAATTTCCTTGAACATTATCTAACTATAGAAAAACCATAATCATATTATTTAGGATACTATAGGAATGAACGATGCATGAAATCAACACCAATGTTTCTATAAATTTCAAACATAATTTTGTATAGATTTATCATTGATCATATTATTGGATAAATATTAAAAATAACCCATTCAAACATTGATATACCTCAAAAAATATCATAAAATCAATTGTGAGTTTTATGACCAATCACGATAAGTGGAGTATGAAACTGAAACCCAATTCATCTGTAATATAAGATAAATGAAATTCTACTATATAAAATTTTATTTAAAACTAATCAATTTTATAGGTAAAAAACCCAAAATGGTCTTGAAATTCTATACAATTTTGGCATAAATATTATTGTATCATTTATGATTGGTAGGATCAAACAATACCTGAAAACAAAAATTGTGGTGTTAGGAATTTTGGAAAAATTGATATCATTTCATCATTTTTATAATTTCTAGATAAAATCTTCCCATTATATTATACCTTTTTCAATTTTTAAATTTTTTTTAGTGTCTTATA
This sequence comes from Viscum album, assembly GCA_963277665.1. Classification (NCBI taxonomy): domain Eukaryota; kingdom Viridiplantae; phylum Streptophyta; class Magnoliopsida; order Santalales; family Viscaceae; genus Viscum; species Viscum album. The sequence goes on along the minus strand of OY728162.1, from coordinate 208,882,478 downwards.
ATATTTAATTTATAATATTTATAAATTTAAATTTTAATATTTTTATTTTTATGTTGTCTGATCTTTGTAGTAGGTTTTTTGTTTGGGATTTATTGGTGTTTTAGATATTTCATCTCTACATAGTCACATGTGGCGTGTTTCTAAGTATTTATCACACACTAGGGATTATAATATATATATTTATTGTATGAGTTGAGGTACTCTAGACCTACTATCCCAAGTGTAGTGATAAAAAACATTATTTACAATAAGCTTCGACACCATGTGAATTTACCAAGATAAACATATATATTTGAATCATTTAAAATTTACATCTCACACATGATCAAGAAATACCAAAACCTAGATATTTTGTCTGTTTGGAGATTAGATACATAAAAAAGAACATATATCCACAATTTATCCATACTATATATCCTTCTAAACATATCATTGGTCATACTCATATTTATAAAACGAGAATGAAAAAGCTAAGAAAGGGGTGATCTCAAATGATAGAAAACGGAAAATGTATCAAAGATTCAGAATGGTACTGAGCATAATCGTTTGAAAAAACATGATCATGGGAGAAATGTATAATTATAAGTACATATAATAATAAGGTACATTCATAATTCATGATAGAAACCCATATAACCTCAAAATGACTAAACATATATTATGGAATAAGTTTGTTGACTCATAATACAATAATCATTATCCCTGGAGAATATCATAATAATATGACATAGAAATGTATCATAATAATAGGAATGTGGCATAAGAGTGCAGAATAAACATAATCATAAGAATCATAACAATGTGGGTCAATAATTCATGTACCTGTCTCCCATAACATTCCAGGTCAGGAATTCACATCTATATATCCCATAACATAGAGGGTTGGGAATTTATTTCCTTGTCTCTTATGACATAGTGGGTCAAGAATTGATGTCCATATCTATAATAATCTAATAGTTTTGTAATTCATGTCTATATCTCTCATAATTATTTAATGATATATAGATCAATAAAATTTTTATTAGAGGGACAAATAAGACCCCCCTCCCAGTCTCATAATGATTATCCATATTCATGTGTACCATATATATCGTATCATGAATAACTCATGTAAGTAAAGTGGGTTTTATAACATTTTATTATTCTATCACATAAAATTACGTATTAAGTTAGATCAATTAATACAAAAAAATCAATCAGAAAAAAGGTGGATTTTAGAAGGCATTTAAAGGGTGATTCATCAAACATTAATCCAAAAAAGATAGATATTTTTGAGATAAAGAGGGTGATGGAATTGAAATCATAAAAAGAGAATTCATAAAACATTTTTAACATTGTCGTAAAGAGACAATGATACCAGTCACTTTCAAAATTTTATTTCTTTAAGTAAATATGATCAACATTTTAAAACACTATTTGGAATATAATTTCAATAATGGATCCTTAAAAAAGAAATAATGGTTTTATGAAGGAAATATAGAGAGCAAGATAAAATTTACAAATAGGAATTGAAAAACATAATCAATATTTTTGAAAAATACATTTATTAAATATCACATCATTAAAAGAGTGATAAATCTTCCAAATGAATAATATGAAGATAAATATAAGACCATTATAATTAAAACACATTTTGAGTTCAAAATAAGAAAGAAGAACATTAGTGGGAATAGTGAATATGTATATTGTAACATCCTGACATAATTCATTAGATTAAAAAATACTACAAAACCACTAACATTGGATAAAATTTCATAGACACAAAAAGATGGAATCAAATTCCTAGCGTTTTATAACATCATTGGGAAAAATTTTCCCTTATAAATACATATATATATATATATAATCCCATATAAAATGGAAAAATGTTAATAGTGTATATGCATGATGCATGAATAAAAATTAGACCAACCTCTTATATATATTACTAATGCATAATAATCAGAGTGAAGTAGAAAAGAGAAATACAAGACTATAGAACTAAAATTCCAAAAATAAAATGAAAATATAACCATATGGAACCCCCAAGCTCTATATGAAAACTACCTATAATCTTCCAGCTCTATCCTAGTCTATAGCATGAAAACAGATCACTAGCATGTTTGAAGTCCTCCCCTTTCCTATATCATTAATAAAAATTAATACACATTCATAGGAATGCATATATGAGGTTGATTATATCAACTCAGTAGGAAATTCACTAGAAGATTCCCACACATTCCACTTAAACAACAAAAATTATCTCTCATTTATTTAAAATAATGGAGAAGTATAATATAATTATTAATATGAGTAAACCATATAGGAAACTCACACATAAGAAAACTTTTCCTTTAAATATATTTTATTCAAAACCACCCACACATGAAATGAACTCACCCACCTAATGATTTTTTCCATAACATAACCAACTTGCGAGAAGATTACTATTACTCAAACCTAATCCATTAACTGGTCGGGTCAAACTATTCAACAATGAAAAAAAATTAAAATACCAATAAGGCCTCTTATAATGTATAATGAATGAAAAACAACCCATGTAATAACGAGTACCCCAAAATCAGCTTGGAATCCAAGCCTATATCAATATCTTACCAAATATATACATTCATAAAATCACACCTATCTATGTTCAACCATGTTTGCCTCGCGCCAATATCATAATTTTCAAAAATAAATCATCATATCATAATTTTATGAAACATGTTATCATATTTTCTCAAAAACGATATTTAGAAACTTTTTTCACCAAGAGAAAACTCAACCAAGATTTAATAAATTAGTTTTGAAGATAGAAAAAAAACTATTTTTATTAATAAAACACATATTAATTCATATTAATAATAAATTTGTTGTTATTATGAAACCACCTACCAAAAAATAAGTAATTAAGATGAAATAAAATCATACCCCTATAGATCTGGCCTCTATATACCCTCATCCAATGATATATAATAATAGATTCATCAGAAAATTCCCTAACCACAAGATCTAAGAATGAAAACTTGATATTATTGTTTTTAACAATACAAAATGAGAGAATAAATGAGTAAAATAAGAATGAGGGGACTTACCTTAAATTTCTATGTTGAACACTCCATGATTCCAAGAGATTATTCTCTTAGATGGAAGGTATCTCTAAAATCACCCAACTAAGACCTATGGTCTAATATCCCTAGAAATTAGTGGGAGAATGTGAGTTTTAGGTAAAATCTAAGTTAAAATACAATTTTTATAATTATTCAATTATGCACATGTTTTACCTCCATGTTTTTAAAAAACATATGAAAACCATGTGAATAGGCACTTTCCAAAACCAATATAGGCCGCACGATTTTCACACAGTTTGATAAAATGGTGCACTAAATGTGAAATTTCCCAAACACCCCCATACACACCCAAATAGTTACCAATACAATATGAATAGTTTATTAAAACTATTATTAGATTGTGAACCCTCTATATTCCCTCAAAATCTTCTAAAATCTCTCTAAAAATTCATAAAACCAACACCAATAATTTAAAAATAGAAAAATTAATTATAAATCCACCATATCCCCAAAATGGGGTTCTATATTATTTCTACCATTGGTAATTCCATTATTAGAAAAGTATAATTTCTTTCTTTCAATTCATAAGGTGAAAACACCTATCCAACATAATAATATGTTGCCTCTTGTGTTTCATGAGGATTCATCAACACTTTCACAAAAGATATAAAAATGTTATGCATTGACATAGCATGAAAAAAGTTATACTCATCCTAAAATACGAAAGATAGTGATAACCAGTTAGAAATCATGGCTCAGGATCAACCTGAGAACAACCAATATTAACTGAAACCTGAATAGCACTCCAACCACAAGTAGATAAGAGAACAACATGCCCAGAATTTAATTAGGAATACAATTCTACCCCAAAAATAACCCCCACCAATGTGGTCATGAGACATGAAGGGACCCACCCAGGGAAGAACAATCTTCTTTAAGTTATCCATGAGATTTATCTTTATACCTAATAATATATAAATAATGAAAAATTCTTCATGAATGATAGCACAACACGGTAGAAAAGAAACTAAAAACCCAATAAAAGGAATAGATGATGGTACAATGCTCCAAATAGGGAAACAAGAATCATATATAGATAATTAGAATCATTTGAAATCTATATAAAATGAAATCAATACTTCCATGAACTAATCAAGTTCTAACACAGTTCCTCCCTATTAAATGATCACCTCAGTTTCCCCTCTGATAGATTGTGGTATTTTGTACTCCTATTTAACCCATGTCCTTAAGGTAAATACACTGACTACTAAACCATAAAGGAATACTAGTTTTTAGTAGAAAATGATTGTAGTTAGTAAAAAATACAAGGTAAAAACTTCCCAATCATTTTCCACTGTACAACCTTCATAGACATTATCATACAATCCATCATGAAAAACGATAGTTTAATGATTTATCCAACTAACACTTAGATAAAATAATTTTATTGAATACAACTGGTTCTAAATGATATGATAATTTACTCTACTAATTAATATAAAAAATATAATAGTTTCTCTATTCCCACCTATTGATGTTCGATGTTCAATAAAAAATTTTACTATCCCCAATGTATTTATAGTCCACCCACTCGAACTGTTCTGACATAAATAGGAACAATAATTGAGTCCTAAGAGAAAATAAATAATTTCCTCCTCCTCTCACTCCTTGAAATCCCCAAATATTATTGTTTAGACTAACCATGAGACTATTAATATTCACCCATTAAACTTCCTTAGACTTAGTAACCCAAATCAAAAATTTGAGCTACCTGGCAGAAAACCATGATATCATCGTGGTCCATACAACCCAATTGAATGTTAGTGATTGATGCCATGAATCATATGAATCTATAATTTTACTAATATGACACCTAGATACTTTCAAGATGATACATCATCTACCCCATAAATCATGTAGTATGAATACTAGTCATAAAAGTCCCCAGTGAGACAAAACATGAGAAAAAAGGAACAAGGATATGGAAATAACTAACTAATAATGGAGGGTAAGATTTATCATGGTATATAAAAAAACAACCAACTCATTTCTAATGTTAAGGAAAAGAACATGCACATAACTTAACCTCAAAGGAGGTTACCCATCCTAAACTACTTTCAATGGACCACACTTCAAGTAAACATTTGTCACGTATTAGTTGAAAATAGATAACACTTTATTACAAATCTCTCTTAGCTAGTCTTTCCTAATTCAAGTCCAAATGCTACTAAAAATTTTAACATCCTATAATTATCTAGGATAGTTAACCACTATGGGGGTGAATCAATGGTATCTTTTATAAATTCCCTTTATTTATAATTCAATCTATTAAGCCTAATAGAGTTCTCAATCCATTATTTATAATCTCACAACTTCATATCATGTGTAGTGATTATCAATATGATATAAAAAAAGTATTTTTAAGGTTTGACATAAATTCCTACTCATTTATATGTTTTTTATTCCACCCAATATGTATTCTTTACTATAAAAATCTTCAATATTACAAAGCCATAGGAAACAATTGGTTATATATCCCAGTAATTGAACCTCGTGTTGAACCAGTTTCTACAACCCAACCCAAAACTCTTTCTCTTTATTTGGTTATAAACCCCAAATATCCATGTCCTCTATAACATCTTTGTTTTTTGAAAGGTTTGGAACCCTACTGTATTTATTTATTTTTATGCTCAGTTGATGGGGAAACATTTGAATTTGGATTTAGAGATTGATTTCATGACTTAAAAAGCATTAGTATGTTGTCTTTAGACAAGGTTTAGTGCCCAATATGTATATCAGATATCCGATTTGGTTTCAAGATTGTTGGACTTTATAAACCAATTTTTGACAGACACAGTACGAGGGCATGGTTATTTCTAAACTTGTGGACCAAACCTTGTAGACCATTTGGACTAGAGAGCAATTATATTGATCATGCGATTTGGGCTATATTTTTGTGTGAAATTTATGTATTTTTTTAGTTGAGGTGATCTACATCGGCATCATATAGTACTAAAAAATGCATGCTTAGTCATGCAAGGTGGATGTGCCTTTAGATAGTGGAATCCTATGGTTGACTCATGATTAGTCAAATTGTTTAACAAAACTTCAAGACCCATTTTAAAGGGGGTTCATATAAGACTATGTCACTGCATAATTAGTGCATGATTAGTAAAACAATGTGTTCTAACATTGAAGTTTATGAAAGTGTGTGAATTTATGATTTTTCCCTCCCTTATATTTCTTTATTCTTCCTTAATTATTCTACCACTCATGCACCTCCTCCAAGAGTCATGGGTTCTCATTTCTCCTCCACTAGGCTTTGGCCTATCTCCCTTAGATGATCACGGATTTGAAAGTCGTCGGGTGTATTTGACATCTAGTGGTAAGTCTATCTATCCTATTAATACATTTATTTTTTACTCTCTCTATTTCTATTCTTAATTCCCTAAGACGTCATTTTCCTTATTTTCATATTTTTTTAAATGATTATTTCTATCATTTTGGATTCAATTAGAGGCATATATTTGATGAGTGGTCACTTATAATAATATAGAAGATAGCCTCTATATTTTTCCTCAAATATAAGTGATCTATAGAGTTCTTACCTAAATACACATGTGTGGGTTGTTTGGGTGAATCCATAATTTAATTAATGATTTTTATTAAATTATTTAATTCATATTGTGATATGTTGATAGTCATGATATTTTTTCTTTAAATGCATTGAGATAAGTATGGGACTACTAGTTGGTAGAGTTGATTATGCCAGTTATTTAATTTAATTTAATAGAAATATGATATTATATTTTTGATTCTACAGGAAGTGGTTGGGATGGGATCGAGATACATTGGGATGATGTTGATCATCATGATTGAGATGAAAAGGTTCTTCTAGATAAGAGAATGGACTGAGAGATAGGGTTTGGTGATGACCATCATATTCAAGGAAATGTGATTAATAGGTTGAGGCAGATGGTAATGATCATTCCATGGATGTGTGATGAGGTTCACATATGGAAATGATTTTCTAGTTGGTGCACGATAGGAAATGTTGGTGATTACCACTCATCGGGATTTTCTAATAGCACATTTGGAGTCATGTGAACATAGATAACAAATCAATTGAGGTGTTTTTGACCACTAATTATCGGGGGATGAAACAATACATTGAGTATCATAGGGAATGGTTTTGACCATTAGTTGTGGATGAGGTTCTCACAACAGAAATCCATGATTAATGGTGAGTGAGACTATTAGATGGGGGGAGAGTGTTTCTAGGAAAATTATGGATGATGGTCCAGGATGATGGGAGGAGAGATCTCACTGTGCCTTGAGATTTTAGACTATTGAGTTGATGGTGATTTATTATTTGTGGGAGTAAGGATCTCATCGTGCCTTGGGACGTCAGGATATTGAGTTGATAGTGATTTATTATTAATTAAAAGATAGATCTCATCATGCCTTGGGAAGTCAGGCTATTGAGTTGATAGTGATTTTTCAAGTGGAAGTCCAAGGGACTTTTGATCTATTTTTTGGTCATACAAACGGGACACCAATATTATCGATATGTGATGTATGATGTATCAGATGAACTGAGGTTCTGGGATACATGTATGTTTATGAGATACCATAGTGTTTTTAGTATGACTAACCATGGATATTTCATTCCACTCTCGTGTTGTCCGAAGTAGGTAAACATTTACCCATGTACTTTTTGAATGAGTAAAGCAGATTATTTATTTTTTTAGTCTGATTATACTTTATATTTATTTATGTATTCATACATTTGTATAAATATGGATGTAAGAAAAAAAATTGTCCTACAAAGTTAATGGAATACCTATGATGCTTCACATTGATGCACTAAAAATGAAATAATATTAATTCTACTTCTCATGATAACATCTTGGTCATCGAATCCTGCTATAGGAAAATAACTATATAGAAGTTGTTTTAACCACCCATAAAATGATTCCAAATAGTGTTTCTAAAACCAAAGAAAAATGAATTTTCATTGAATATTTAGTGACGATATTATTTTTTCATGATGGTTTAATTATTTTCCAAAAAAAATTATATTTGGAAGATGTTTTACATGGTGTAAAATATAGAAGTTTTTGTCATACTAGAGGTAGTTTTTTTAGAGAAAAACATTTAGATACAGTCTAAAAAATGAGAAATATGTATATTTACCATATTTTTTTGTGTATTTAACTACTACTATTTTATTCATGATGATTAGAACTACTGTTAATATAATAGAATTAGTTAAAACCACCACTACTTCTTCCATTTCAGAAAAAAAAAATGCAAACCTAATCCACCAAAAACCAATTCAAAATAAATATATAAAAAGGTCAAGAAACTGATAAATTATAACAAAAATAATGACTTCTATACATAATCAAACATTACATTTCATAATATATAGTATTAAATTACATCATAGGGTAAAAAATTTCATGTTTAAAAAAAATCAACAGAAACATGAGTCATGGATACTCTAATACGACACATGCCCATCACCCTCAATTACTTAGTCATACAATTTCGTGTCACCTCCTTCACCACTTTATAGATCTAGTGCCATTATTTTAATTAGTTAACTACAAATCATTAATGATCATGTTAAATGGATAATAAATGAAGTACAATTCAAATGATATGAGATTTGATCTAAATTTAGTTTATATAATTGTATAATAATAAATAATTTATGGCCATGAACATTATCAAAAAATATGATGAGACACTATATGATGCATGAGACTCTATACTCAATTCAACTCAACAAAAGGATCTATTAGTTGGTTCTTGAAATATATTATCCCATTCTCAAGATTTCAATACTAAAATCTAACTCAACCATAAAAAGGACCATCTTTACAATAAGATCCTCTCAATGAGAGATTCTAAAATAAAAATGGGGTATGTTCACCATCCCCTAGTCAACATCCATCATATAATGAAAATAATATGTCATATTTATATACAGGAATAAATTTAACAAAATTCAATTTCTATATTTTGACTTTTAGTCCATAATTAAATATGAAATTTTAAATAATTAAGGATTTGACCAAAACATTTAAATCATAATGTTGTGGAAATTATAATTCTACATTAAGAATCTTTTTAAATATTTACATAAGAAAACATTAATTTTATAATGAATTATATGAGTGTAAATTTATGAAATTTATTACTCATGAACCCTTGATGAGTGTTTGTATTTTAGCAAGAATACTTCTGATCATATTCTGAAACATGAAATCCAACACTCTCTACAACGTTTCGACCATATCATTCTATGTATTAATAGTTTATTTATTATATTTAATTATATTCTTCAATAAACCAATTTAATTTTGTTCAAAATAATAAAAATATAATTTCGAACCACCCCTCCTATTGACATCATCAATGAATATGTATTTACCCTACCGAACACCCTCAGTTGATATAGCCCATAACCCACACCATGATATGATAAAAATGATCTTTTATATAAACATGATCCATGAAATTCTCAATGGATTATAAAACTAACAAAAAAATATTGATGTCCCATGTTTCATTGATTTTATTAGATGAATTACTTTTTCTCCCCTTATTGATATAAAAATTAAAGGTTAATGGATGTTTCTTATCAACATATCTTATTCCTTTGAAGGAATTTATGATTCTCTTCCCTATTTTTATGAATTAATGATGATACTACATGAATATCTTAAAAACTATCTTTTAGTAGGTATTCCTTTAGTATACGTATTATAAATTAGTATAGAATATAAGACCGATACAACGAAGGTTTTATATATAGTACATACACAACTATTCATGTGATATCATGCTAAAATTTTTCCCAATTATCAAATAGGGCTTGTCTAAAATAGATTTATTAATAAATATATTATATCATGCACACATACCAACAACTACATTAAAAAGTTTAAGATAATATAATCTAACAACCCTTTTTCATGTATTGTCATCAACAAACACTGCCAATTAATAGGTTCATTTAATATAATCAATATAAATATATATATATGTGTGTTATTTGATACCTCATTACTCAAGTTATTATATATTACTATAAATTACATATTCAATGGACGTTTGAAACATGATAGAAACTCCAAAAGTTATCACCCCTCTCTGGTTTCACTTATTTCCTCTTTATTATGGAGACTTATCTCCAATAGAGATCCACAAGGAGAACCAACTTATGTTTGTATAGTAGTGATGAAATAAAAAATATCCTTTAATTCCTAACATGTAAGTTCCAAACATATAAAATAACATGTAATAAATAGTTACCTATATGATTCTTTAAAAGAAACACTCAAGTTGAGTGTTTCCTATCATAATTTCATTCTTCTTCTTTACATGTTAATCATGGGATTTAATATTTTCATTATTGAAAAGCTTTATATATTTTTCACATATATTACTCTAATTAATGGACTCCTAACATGGAGTTGTTTTCTCCATCTCAATTGTCAGGACAACTTTTATAGATGAATTCCCATGATTCATAGAATTGATTTCAACTTCATCGATTTGTTTAGTCTTTGCCAATTTTACTAGTCATTTCAAATACTATTTATTTAGTTTATAAGTATATATATGATTATCATATTTCTTACTAACCCCATATATTTTAATGACTTTTCATCCATTATTTTTTGAAATATTTCCCCTCTTACACCATAAAGGAGTTCTCCAATTAAACTTTTCATGTAACACTATGTTTTATTTCCCTTTTTACTGAATTTTCCACATACTTCACTTATTTTCTCAAATATATTTTGGGTTCACATATGTTAGGTAGTTATGGTAATTAATTTTTTACTCTAAACATATACCTTTAGTTACTCACTATAACCCCCCAAGTTCACTACACTTTACTAGTAAAAAAACTTGAACCAATAAAAATATGATTTCTATTCACACTTAATAAAACACCAGTAGAACCATAAAAAGTGTGACATTATAGATATTTGTTTATATTTTACAATTGTGAAGTAGGCCTTATTTTTTATAGTTATTTGTGATCTCTTTTTAATGTTATCCTATTCCTTTAATGGTGAATAATTCCACTCATATTTATTGTCCCAAAACTCGTAAAATATATACTAAACAACTATATTTTAAGAAAGAAAATATTTACCTTGATATTTTAGAGATATCATCTCACTATACTAAATAGAATCATCTTTTACATGTATGTAATTTCAAAAATATTATAGAGCTTTTATTAGAACATATTGAACTAGAATTTATATTGAATTTCTCTCAGCTAGTTCTTATTCCATTGTAGATTGATTCTCATGATGATATTTTATAATCTTCTCAATCTTGAAAACCAGAAATAACTTCTAGTTATTATCATTTATAATCTATTCTTAATTATGTGAATCATTATAATTCTTCCATTTATAATTATATTCAAGGATATTGATTCTATCACTAAATTTCCTACTTTAAAATGAAGAATCAACTTTCCATTTTATAATCATAAATTTCACACTATTCCATTTGAACTTTCATGAAATAAAGAAAATTATCTAATTGAAATACTTATAAAATTTAATATTCAATATTACTTTGTTCTTTAGTGGGAACCTTCACTCTACTACAACTTGTAGTGCTCTAGGAAGTTTGAGCACTAGGGGGTGAATTCATGGTCTATTTTTATGAATTCTCTTTATTTTTTTGCTTCAAAATCTTAAACTTGTTAGATTTTTAGATCATATAAATTTTACATCTTAAAATCACCATGTGTGTAGTGATAATCAATAAGAGATAAGAACACGCTATTTACAATGTTTGGTATAAATTCATACTCTTTTACACGTTTTTTATTACCCCTAACAATGATTCTCCCCATGATCCCTCTTCAATATGTTAAAGGATTAGGAAAAAATTGGTTATAAAAAACATTAATTTATCCTCCTATTAACCATGGTTATACACCCCATCCCCCAAATCTTCTAACTTAGTTGTTTATACACATCGGTTATCCTTCTATACTTTTACTAGATATATAAACGTTCTTTGAGAATATTTAGAATCTAGTTAAACACCCTAGTCAAAATATTTTCCCCTTCTTCTTTAAATTTGATATAGTAACAGAAATATCTCATCCTTCTCTAGATGATCTTCCTCCATTAGCCTATAGGATTTACTTTTATCATGTATACCATCAATATCTTCAAAAGTTTTTTAAACTGGACTTCTGGTTTATAAAACTCTTCTAAATATGGAATAATCTGAATTTTGATTAACTTCCTTGATTATATATAATAACACCCATTAGGGAATCAATGATTTGGATCACCTTATTTCATTAATACTTTGGAGTATCACATTATATCAAATTTCTAATTGTATACACAAACGCATAAACAATTATCATTGCATGGAAAATTCCATTAATATTAAATATACTAAAATAATTAATATTAACCTCATAATGATTATAGTAATTATTCAATGAATATGTAAACATTGTGATCATTGAAAGGAGTAATTTATTCTTGTTTTAATTAAATTAATAAATACCAAATCATATCATTATTTATTTTAGACATTAGTTTATGTTTAATATCCTAGAATAATTCCTTAACTAATTCTAGATATTAATTCATGTTTAGTATCCTAGAATTTTTACTCAACAAATGTTTTAGTAATCATAATAAATACATCATGATATATTTTTTTGATGGCTTGGAAAATTTTCACCACCAAATTTAAATACCGTAAAGGATCAGGTAAATTTCTTCTTTTATGTGGAATCATTAGTACTAATATATAATAATTTTCACACAAATTATTTTCATATCATTTCACTCCCTTCACGGTCACATATCATGCATTTTGATGTAAAATCATATGGTCTCTCCTTGATTCATGTATGAAATTCTTCATGAGTGTTACTCATAGAAAACGTTTTTAGGTCATATCATCATCACATTTCATTCCACACCAATAAATGATACCTTTATTATTCTTAAAATATTTATATATGTGAATGTGAAACTACATGTATATCTCTGTATTTTGATCTCAACCATGAAAAAACCACGGTTCATCATTGGATAAAAATACATGTTCAAGATTCAACAAATCAAGCATGGAAGTATGTATCACATGCATGAAACTAGATTTCACCTTGATTCATGTATTGAGATCATAATGATAAAATATTGTTGATTACCTGATCTGAATGATCTCATAGTGATGACTTTATCATAGGAAATGAAGTATATTGACCATTTTCATCCCATATAATATTTGTTCTTGAATATTATCCTAAAAAAGATTCATGATCATAGAAGATATAAATGAAAATTTCATACTCAGAAAGATCCATTATTCTTCTTAAAAATGAACTAAAACTCACAAAATACCTTTGATGCTTCTCATAGAATTTTTGAAACAGAAAAAATACTCCTTGTTATTCTCAGAGATGCATATTTCTCATAAAAGTTCCATCTACAATAAATTAGGATATTGGTGTACAGTTAATCGACATAAATCTTGTATTAACATGGATAATTTTCATGTAGATGATCAATTCACCAGACATTCATTTTGTGTGGTTGGTTCACCTTTTTATAAGTTTTAGCAAAGTGGAAGATGATGCTCGATCACATGTGGAATTATAAAATTTTATATGACATCTTAAATGATGGAGGAATTTTATACCATGGAGTGTGTATCCCACATCATTGTATACTTCATGTTAGAACTTATTAATAACCGTCTAAATTCCCTTACCCACTCAATATGGGTAACCAAGGCATCTCCAGGATTCCTATATCCTTGTCATCATTCCACCCTACATGGTGGCACTCCACTGCTTCTATTCACATGTGACCACTCCTCTATACTTTATTAAATTGGATATTCCTCCCAAGTTGCTTGGGTTGTCCATACGGGATGGCTCTTACATGGTGAGATCTTTTCTAACACATGAAATAGAGCTATCCCCTTGGATTTATAGAAAAAGATTTATTAAATTCTTTATATAATCTCAATACCATATCAAATTTTTATCTTAAATTTCTTCATAAAAATATATATTTTTCTATATGGATTATTTTCAAATATCTTCTTTTATCCTCAGTTATTTATTATAATTTTCATAATTAATTACAAATATATTATTTAGGCTTCTAAAAACATTCTTAAGGGAATAATAATATATTTTACGATCTTATCAACTCATCTTACCACATTTTCTTGAACTCCAAAAAATGAGTTCTTTAATAATACACCCTTAATTATCATTTTTATAGAATGTAGAAAAACCTCAATAATCTTATTTACTTAAATGGATTATTTATAAAACATAAAATATAATTACTTGAACTAAATCCATAAAAATTATCAAAAAATCATCATCACCTCACTAAATAAAAATTAAACCATTGGAAACAAATGAATTAATCACTTGGGAACAACACACCTCCATTAGATGATGTGAATATGACTTTCTAATCATAGAAATAAATATGGAATTGGATGCAAGAGACCATATTATTTCCCAGATCAGAAAAACAACACTTTTAAAAAAATTAATTAAACCCATATTGATGGTAATTAAGCATGGTGACCAACCTATACCCAATAATATCTCATTACCCATTAGTTATCTATATGAAAAACCTATGATTCTTCATTTCCTATAAACCCTGATTCTATATGTATACATTACTTATTTTACTAAACAACAACAACTAGTGTATCCAGCACAATATGTGGAATTTGAATAGAAGAAAAATCATGAAAATAAGCACAATAAATATTGTTGTTGTAAAACACAACTAGCATCATAAACACAATAAGAATAATTAGAATAACAAACACAACTAAAACCACAAATACACCATTATAGTATCAAAGAAAAATTGATCGGCACTATAATTATACAAATTCCATTCCAACAAGTGACCATAAGGTTCTCATTCACCCATTCACTATGTTATTATAGTCCCAAAACCTCATGAACAATTCTCACATTCTCAAAAAAATAATATAACATTCATTATAAATTTATTTTCATAAAGACCCATTTAATTAAATTATACTAAAATATAAACACCCATAAAACCATTTAGAGAATCCATTATTATATATTCTATTTAAAAATTTGAATGTGGCAATGTCTCCTTTATAAAACAAAAACTATTAAAACACTATATAATTTTTGGATTCAAAATAACAAAAGGTTTAATTTAAAAAATTATTCCTCAAAAAGTTACCATTTAATGAAGGGTTTATAAATATTTATTCAAACACAAAATACCAAAAAAATTCAAAAATATTCCCATAAATCCTTTTTTTAAAACCAATTTAAATTTAAAACATTTATAACATAGAACTAGAAAAATACATTATTTAATTTGAAAATATATTTATCAAAAAATCATAGACCATCAAAGCAGATCATTAAAGCACAAAAATATAAATCATGTAATGATAAATAAGAAAGACATGAAAAAATTTACCAATAATTTCATATACATTAAATGGTTACAAAATTTATTCTCAAATAATGATCAATAGAAAAATTTAATATAAAAAATATGGTTTCTTATTTCAAAAATATAAAGAATATTCAATTTTTCAACTAGGTGGTAATACCATTTTTACAAAACAACTTCTATGGTTATATTTCACATCAAGATTCTCTTAAATATATATTTTACAAATGTCATTCCAGTACTAATCAATCATTCTAGATGAATAAAAATTATACAACCCAAAAATTATCATAACATAGAAGTCAACATGATTCAATTACTATTATCCTAAAATTATAAGAATAAACAAAAAATTAATGATTATAACGAACTATCTATTTTTACATATTCATAATTTTACATGAAATTATATATATTAAAGTAAAAAAATTTCACTTTATACATACATAATAATGAATAACAAATGATATTATTTTTAACATATCATGAAATTAATGAAGGAAATAATGACTCAATATTCTATTATACTATTTTCCTAATCTGATTCAACATGAACTAAAAATTTAAATCATTAAATTTCAACTAACACATGGTGTGTTATGAAAATAAAATAATTTTATGGTAAAAAATAACTTTGTCATGTGTAATGGCTTTATAAAGTTTAGACATGTAAAAAATCATTAATAAAGAATAGAATTAAACATGGAATTATGCATTAATTTAGAAATTATGTAACTGTTAACTTTGTCTAAAAGTTGAATAGATTCTAATTAAAATTTAACTAATTAATTCTAACAAAAGTTGTAATAATTTATTTTCTAATTCCACATTAATTGAATTTTACTATAATCTTGAAATCACAAGAAATGATTATGAAGAACCCAATACTAGATTGGATCATAAAACAACATAAATACAAATCACATTTACCATGTTTTATAAATCATTCCCTCGAAACTCTCAGTCTCACCAAACCATTTATAGAAATAAATTTGATCAGGTAATCATTGAACACTGAAGAACTATAAAAATATAATATGAATGATGAAATCTTAGTTTTAAGTCTCTATAGTAATGAAAGAAACACAACTATCATCATCTAAACACATGGATATGAGGTGATGGAAGACCTATAAGTTATTAACCACACAATTTGTACTCAGACCACCCTGTTATCATGAAGTTCAATATAAAGAATTCAAATACACCATTCGTATGCTCTACATTTTAATTCCCTACACATTCAACCTCCATTACCACCATACAAACTTACAAACCATAGAAAACTAATAGAATTTGTAATATATCAACCAGAACCATTATCTTCTTAAGGACTATAATATCATTAATCAAAGGTTACATTCCCCAAACAGAATATGTTTGTAGTAAATGACTATTATTTACTAATATCATAGTGAAAATTTTAACTTTATATGTATAAATCCACCTAAAAACAAATACGAATATTATTTATAAGCATGATGCATGAATAAAAACGAGACCAAAATTTAATAAATAAAACTAATACATAATAATTATTAAGAAAAAACAAAACAAATACAGAATTATATAACTAATAGTCCCCAAAAAGTAATACAATGTTCAATATAGCACAAACTCATTCTCTACATGAAATCTACCTCTACACTCCTAACTCCATTATAGTATACAACATCAATACAAACCACTATCATTTAAGATGTCATCCCTTTACCTATTTCATTAAGAATAATAACTCCATATACACCAGGATTCATGCACAATGGGTGAGTATATCAATATAGTAGGTAATCCCCTAGAAGAATCTGACACATTCCTCTTAAACAAGAACAAGATAACTCGCCTTTATATAAAACCTGATAGGAGAAGATAACATTAAATAATTATAGTAAACCATAAATTAAATTCACACCAAAATAAAATTTTCCTTTAAATCCAATGTATCCAAAAAAACCCACACGTTCCATGAACTCATCGACCAATTTTAGGAATCTATAATTAATCCAACTCCTAAGAAAAATTATATTCATATAACCCAAGACATCACATGTTTGAGTAAGAGTTTTCATGTTCCATTTATATTTAGTATTACAAGATAAGTTCAAACACAACAAGGACCCATATAAATCATAATTAATTCACATCAACAAATGATATCTTTAGTGAATCTAAATTCAAAAAATAAACAAGTTTGTATCAAAGAGTCCAAAAATATATGTTTTTATGAACTGATACCATCCATTTCCCAAATGAGTTCACCACTTTCTATCATAATCATTTTTAAAACCAAATCATCAAATATGAATTTTATCAAAGAATATTATGGGTGTATCCCACAACCATATATTTAAAAAAAATTCACCAAGAGAAAACCCAACAGATATTTAATTAAGACATTTAGTAGACATCAAAACATGTATTTTAATTAACTAAAGCTATAATATTTCACATTGGTAATTAAATCGGTGTAAGTTGAATCCACCTACCTCAAACCTTCTTTTAATAATGAAATGAAATCACACCCTTCTAAATTTAGTCTCTTGAAATTATAATATGATGATCCATAACATATTAATCATAGAAACACTCCATAACCACTAGATGTGGTCATGGAATCCATAGACTATGGTTTTTTAAAATATTAGATGAGGGAAGAAAAAAAGGAGAATAATAATAAGATGCCTTACCATTAATTTATTGGTTAAACACTATAATAATTCAAGATAAGAAGTTATTTGAGGAAATGAATTTGTAAAAAGTTTCAAATGATGCACTATAGTTGGAGATCCTTACCTATAGGAGGAGGAATGATAATTTTGGGGGAAATCCAAATTAAAAATCCAATATTATAAATACTTTAATGGAATACATGGCTTATTTTCATGGTTTGGTAAAAAATTATAAAACCCTAAAACTAGGAACTTTACAAAACCAAAATATGCCTCATGGCCAATACCTAGTTTTTCCAAACAATGTTTTAACTGTGTTCTAACCCCAAAAATTCTATAAACACATTCACAATAACCTGGAAGGTCCAAATTCATTCCCCTAATGTGAAAAAAAATATGTGCACTCCAAAATACCTCAAAAAATCTAAAACTCATTATAACAAAATACAAAAACAACATCAAATCATTAATAACTTAATAAAGTACTATAAAACTATCATATATCTAAATTAAGGGTTCTGTAAACATGGTTGAAAATTTTTTTATTTGGAGAGGATTAAAATTAATTTTACACCATAAAATTTTATAACGAATGAAATCCATAAAACCAGATGAAATTTATTTGTAAATGAAATTCCTGGAAAATATGAAAGCAATCAAATATAATATAATTATATTTTAAAAGAAAATAATATTTTAAAATCATAGACAAAGAGAAATAATCATGACTAGAGAAAAGACTTTTAGTCAAGAAACCCCATTACAACTTTAGTATGTTTTGAATAGAAATCCCTCAAAAACTATTACATGAAATGGATGTAAAAATAGATTTAATTTCAAGAAACATAATAAATTTAAATCCATATGATTGTATATACATCACACAAAATAAAAAAAGTGGTGAATATGATATATTTTTTAAAGAATAAAATTTGAGAAGAGAAATATGTTACCTTTTTCCTTGAGTTCCACAAATGTGATTTAACTTCATGTATAATAAACATAACAATATTAATAATCTTTTTTAGATAATTATTCATATCTTTTACCATATATAATCTTTAAAAACCTTTTTTATTCATTTATTAGTTGGTTATATTTTATTGTCATCATCTGGGGTTAATGATTTTGATGGTTGCATGCTTTATCAAATTTGATCCTCATTCTATGATACAAAATTCAGAATTCATAGAATATAAATTATACTTTAATTGATTATTTACAATTATTTATAAATGTTTAATTTCTTTCCATTAAATTTGTATTTCATATTTTCCATGATAGAATTGATGATGATCTTATTTTTCAAATTTTATAAAACACAAAATTTGGTATATTAATAATGAATTAAATATAAATGTAACTTATAAAAAATTTAATCATGTTATAAAAATAATTTTATTTCAATAAATATAAGATTATAATCATTCTTGTAGGGTGATGATGAAAAATTAAATACATATATCATATGAGGTGGTAGTGTGCATGCACACATGAATGACATGTTCCTTTTCCATGGAACGAGATCAATGTAAAAATTTATTTATATTTTTTAGAATCTTAATAATGTTACAAATATTATATTTATTCATTAAATATGAATTCTAAACCAACCATGTAAGTAAGTGATGAAAAATGAAACATATAAAACATGGAGGCAGAATTCTGCACATATGCATGAACGAAATATTCATTTTTCTTTAGAGAAGGGAGGAACGTGTATAATGAATATTTCTTAAATATAATAAAATGTCATTATAATATTTATACAATGGAAATTATTTTAGTATGTTATAATATACATTGATTTAGAACAATAAGACTTAACAAATTGAAATAAAAGGGTGTAATTTTTAAAATTTTACATTACTCATTTCAATACCATCTTTCCAAATTGGATTAAGCATTTGAGGGGTAGTTATTTTAAGATATAAGTACCACTAGGAAATGTCAAGGAGTTTTGGGTGGAGATTTGGGGAAGGTTTAGTTGAAGTTATATTCATGTGGTGTAACTATAAGTGGGATGGGGAATGACTTCTTTAGTATGTGAGAGGAGTGGGATTTTGTAATAATAGAAGAAATATTCACAGAATGTGCCTCCAAAATTGAAAATAAAGGATATAGAATTAGGTAAGGTCTCTAAAGTCCTAAAAAATGCGTTTTGAGACTTTTTTTAACATGGTTTAGTTTTTTCACCTTTTATATTTAACCCTTTTACCATTTTGACATTTTTGTCGTATAAATTTTTTATTTAAATAATTTTTTATGAATTAAAATAAAGTATACCTTGTTACATATTAAAAAAACATCTTATTCTAAATATAAATAATATATAATATTTCTATGAGTGGAAAAAATAATTCTAAAATAATAAATGTTTAATCATTTAAAATAGTTTTATGGAAAAATATAACTTCAATTCTAAAATGTAAAATATTAGTCTATAAATAAAAGTTAATATTATAAAATGTATAATTTTAATTATAAAATACATCAATTTTCAAAAAAAATGTTTAATAAATTTTATATCATGCTTACATTTGAATTATGTCGTAAAAGGCACAATAATTTTAAAAACTCTATTTTTTTCTATTCACCTAAAAACAATATGTTCATAAAAACCCCCAAAAAACTATCCTAAGATAATATTATTATTATGGGTCCAAATATAATGTTAATTTTATAATATTAAAATTATATAATTTAGGAAATTAACATTTACATATAAAAAAATATAATTAAAAAGGTTTATATAGGAAAATGAGTTTTTTAAATGTTAATTATTCTTATTATTATTTATTATCAATTAATAATTTGATTAATGTTAATATTTTTATTTATATGATAAAAAATAAAATTAGGGTCATTATTTTTAAAATACCAATTATATATATATATATATAATACACAATTCTTATGAAAAAAATTCTTTTAAAACAATCATTTTACCATAATCATGGAAATTAAATTTAATCTTAAACCTTATTTTTATACATAAAAGTTAAATTTAACTTGATAAATATTTTGAGAATTTTGATTAAAAATATTCAAACTATTAAACCCCGTGTCCAGATCTGTAAAATATTCAGTGGGAATTTGAATTTTCTTTTTAGCGGTTGGTTCGTTTTTAGAATCAAGATTATAATTAAGTTTATGATGGTTTAAAATCCATAAATGATGTTTTGGGATTTTTTTTAAGATTCCAAGCTTGGACTGGGGGTTCGTGTGAGAATCATGGAAGGAATGGGTGACTTAGACTACTAAAAATAGCTTCAACATTATATTCACATTGTGAATAATGATTCATGATATGAATGGGGTTCTTAGGGTGAATCCCATGAGATTTAGGATGGTAAAAGAAAGACACAAGGGATTTACCAAAACATTTATAGCCTTGCTATTTGGGTCATAGTGGGAAACATGATATTATGTTCTTTAAAGTTAAATGGGGGAATGGCCCCCTTCCAGATAGCTAGCGGCGCACATTAGGGACTCAGCCTTCAACTCCCCTCCCACTTTTCTTCACCATTATTGTCATTATATGGGTGTGATATAGTGAAGTAGATGGGTAATTTCCTCTTATCACCTTCCTT
The DNA here is from genome assembly GCA_963277665.1 of Viscum album. Lineage (NCBI taxonomy): Eukaryota > Viridiplantae > Streptophyta > Magnoliopsida > Santalales > Viscaceae > Viscum > Viscum album. The sequence goes on along the minus strand of OY728162.1, from coordinate 208,860,666 downwards.
TATTTCATCTCCCTCTCCTTTTTACTAATTTGGGGATGTTGTTTTAGGTCAAAAATATAATTTCATTATAAAATTAAGAAATCAACCAATATATTTATTGTTTTCATTCTTCCTAGTGAGAGGGTAACTTGAGAAGTTACATGGCTTATATCTCACACCATTTTGTTGAGGAATGTATCCATTTGATTTTTTTTGGGTTTTCTGGATATATTTAATTACTATTTAGTTGGATCAGTAGTCATAATTGGGTACTTAAAATGGCCTAGGTCAAGGTGCATGTTATGAGAGGACCACACCTCGTTTTTAGTGTTTTTGACCTGGAATGGTGAATAAATGAGTTTTATTTGAATAAAAAAATTAAATTCAAAAAATTAATTATTTAATTATTATTATTATTAATTAATTGTTGATGTATAGATTTTGTTAGAGGATCTAGTTGTTGATATGAGATCAGTTGAGTGTGGATGAGGTTCGACAAGATTTTAAGGATCCTTATGATTTTAGGTGAAGCTGTTGACCCATGACATTAAATTAGAAAGCGTCGGGATGAGGGAGGTAGTCCCACATACTAGCCTTTTGGATTATGTTTTTTATATTTCATATGGATTCTTGGGCACACCATTACGGGAAATTACCGTTGTTAATTTATTTAAATGGAATTGTTTTAATTGAATGAAAGGTATAATTAAAATAAATGAATTCCAAGGGTCATGAACGACCCTTTGGTTCATTCTTGTATCCTTGGCCATCAATGGATGGGAACTGGACTTTTGAGACATCGAGCGGCCTTCTAACCACTTCAGAAGTGTTTTGGGGCCAACTAAGACCCATTAGAAAATGTGTAGGGTCTTGAGAAGCCTCTGACTAGAGACATGTGAGAATGGAACAAGCCTTTGGATAGGCTCATATTCATTTCAGTGAATCAACGTGGAATATTCCAATAGATCACAGGAGTCAGGTGCATATTCCTACTTCTACCGATGAACAACTACACCAGTATCATTCCTAGGAAATATGTGAGGAGGCTCATATCAATTCTCCCACTCTGGAGTTCTATCGGCATATTTTGGTGGGGAATACATATTCGTTCCTAGTTCATTTTCATGATCCAACTAGGCTCACCAAGTGATAGCGGCACATGCCTTGGGGTAGGCTCATACACCTTCAAAGAAAGACCGGCGACATATCCCAAAGGATCAGGATTAGGCTCATACTCCAATTCTGGATGAGGATTACCAAGTGGGAATGGAACATACCTTAGGATAGGTTTATATTCCGATCAATAAAGAGATAGCTCATCAGTATATTCTAGCATCAACTCATCCATGGGCTCATTCTCCAACAACATGAAATGGTTGTAAGCATGTTTAAGAAACCATCATATTGTAGGTTCATATCCCTGCACACTTTCAAAAGGCTTGTAAGAATATTCCAACCATGATGCAAAACATTACCCATCTTCTTAATTTGGTCAATTCTAGTGTCCTTGAGGTTGTTCGAGACACATTATCAACACCAAAAGGGCTTGTTGACTCTTATATCGAAGTGTAAGAAGAAGAAATTAATTACCACGATAGTCCTTCTCATGGTAGTGTAGAGATTGATAGTAGGGATTCTGCTCCTAAAATCCACCATGGTTAACCTCCCCAAAACATTTTATCCCACAAAAAAGGGAATACTCCCTTTTCATAGACACCTCAGTATAGATAGGTTTCCCAAAATATGACACATTTTTATAGAGATGTTCTCAAAACATCAGGTTCAATGGTGTACTATTATCCATCAACTTCCAGAAGCACTCCACTCTCATCAGCATGTGATCTTCATAATCATTTTTACTATTCTGTCCTGATAGAGGCATGTAAGTCTGATGAATAAGAGGTCACATTGACATATGTAGAGAGTTAGATGTAAATAATCTCCCTATCATGTTCTATACCATCTCTACTTCTAACTATGAGATATTAGATGAGCTAAAAAAGAATTAAATGCCTTATCTACACCAAAATATGTGTCTTACTCATCAGCAGTTAAAGGTTAGACACCTCCCTTATCCAAGATATGGGGGTCACCTTCAAACCATCAATATTATCTATTTTTCTAGGGATATGGCTAGTATCTCTAGGTTTTGGGATCCCAAACTGTAAAAGAATAGTGAAAATATACAACACACATTCTTCCATTGCATCCCAAATCATCTTCAATTGATCTTCGTAGTCACTTAATGCATCCTTTTTCAAGGATGGGGAGAGTACAGATCATTACATTTTGCCGCAATCCTAGAATAGTTGAACCCCTCAGATATAGAATCCAATAATGTTATAGCCTTTGGTGACTGAAATAGAATTATCCCACTTCAATGACACGCAGACATCATAGACGGAGAGAGAGGATATCCAACAAGATTTCAAACTACCCCCTCAAACCAATAATAGTTCATTTCAAACACTAAGACCGATGTTTTTATCACTTAGAAAACACATTGTAAAGAATGGTTCTCACCATGGGATTATATTTCACCCAATTCCTATTTGAGAAAAACTACACCACATCAAATAGGATGTATTGTAAGCTACTAAATCAGCCATCTAGGAGTAGACCCATCTCACCGGGCTAGGGGACTATCTATCACCGCCCCACTTATCGGATTGTCAATTCCTGAGAGGATTTGGGACACATAGGCAGTAGTTTCAAGAAAACCCTATCCCACGGGGATGGGGTAATTTATATCAAAACCACTATCACCTTGTTCATAATCCATTGAGAAGGACCTGGAGACATCAACAATGGTTCCAAAACAACCCTATCCAGCTAGGATAGGGGAATTTATATCTTCATGTCCAACCTGAGAGTCATCAAGTCCTCGACTAGAGTCATTGGATCCTCAACAATAGGAATAATAGATTTCAATTTATCCCCCAAATGAACCCCATACTATATTGATGAGGTAATTTTCATCATCATCACCACCATAGAGAGAATCGGTATACTCTCAATTTGGACGAAATAATCAACGGTCGACATTCCACCTGCCACTGCCACCACAAGACAAAACTCTAGTGGTTGGGGCCCATTCGGAAAGCATGAATAGAACCCCTTCAAGGTAATTATTCATAGACAAATATGGTAGGATCATACAATGATGGAAATATGACCCATCTTGGGTCACAATCCAAAACAGCCCAATATGGTCAAGGGATCGAATAACTACCCTAGTGAAAGTAGTGTAGAATTAGCATATTGCATCGAAAGTAATGGAATGGAAACCATTCCCTAATATGCCTCTATTAATGTCGTTATTATGAAAATTGAATACATTTTGGATCAAGGACCTAATACAGAGGGTCGAAACATGGAAAACATACCCCAAGAAGAGGGTGATTTGGATGCACCAAATAAACCTGAATTCACCTATATCTAAAGACAGCTCCAAAACCTAGCACCTCGGAATACCGAATTTCCACCTCCATCACATGACACTAGAAAAGAAAAGGGGAAAGGAATGAATACGTCCCAGTTTCTATCCAAAATAGTCAAGGTTCCTTCAATAGAGAACAATTGTCACAATTTGAGAGTGAGATAAAATCTCTCAAATAGATCAACGAGGATATAATAAAGGGAAATATTCATGTTGGGTATCATCTTCAGGAATAAATGAATATTCCCCTTCTTATGTCTGATATTATATAAAGAGTGGTATCTGATCATCACATTGGATCCAGATCTAGACAACCATTCTACTTAAATGAGAAACTTGTAAACGATCATGACTTACCTACACTGTGGCGACAACCTCTACCTCATCAAGGAAATTATTCACTCTTGGGATGAATTGAGAATCTATGGGATATAAAAGTGGGATCACCTCATTATCCCCCACCCAATCCATGTGGATGGGAGATGGCTCATAAAATAGTAACCTCATAGTTTCTTAACTTAATCAAGTCCCTCGATACTCGAATGGAATCCATGGATGGGCGATAGGCACCTATGCAACCTATGAAGAAGCGATATCCCAAATGGGTGGATGACACTATTATCCCACCCAATTTTGAAAATCATACCTTCTCTAACTTTGACGATGCATGAAACCCTGAACAAATTATCACACACTTTGTATCCAAATGTGGGTCAATGATGGGCCCTCGAGATCAGTAGGAGGCAATAAATATGAGGATTTTATATATAATCTGACAAGTTGATCCTTTGTATAGTACAATACTCTACCTGCAGGATTTGTTGCATGACGGAAAGACCTTCATCGTTGGTTCCTTTATCAATTCATTTGTACACTGGGGAAAATGATGTTCATTGATCTGAAGAACTACATGAAACATAAAAATGAGAGGTTATATGATTTAATAGTGAGGTCGGAGGGTTTAAACTATTTACTTATCATCCCCCCTCATATAAGAAACTATTGGAACAATGAGATGAAAATGTATGGCATGAGTTTCACACACCTATGATCCAAATTAAGTTTCCATGTGGGTTCTGTGAGTTTACAGAAGAAGCAAATTGTCTTAAGGACACCATTTATTGAACCTGATCCAAATTTCAACTCATGCACATAACATAGGGCAATAGGATAAGAAAAGCAAAAGTTGAAATTATCACTCTCAAACTGATAGTGGTGCCTATACAAGCACCTAGGAAGGTCCCTAACAGCCCAGTACCTCTTATCAAGCAACGACCACCATATAATTTTCCACAGATAGAATTATAGAGAAATCAGTTTCACCTAAAATTTGAGGAACAAATGAGCAAGGTACACTCTTTTATAAATGAAAAAGTCCCATGTTTTTTTCTTAGAAACCAGGAATAATAACATACTCTAGCTTCCACAACCTAGGAATCCTGCTGAGTTCAAAATCACAGACTATCTTGACTACTACTCTTAGAATAGAAGGTTGGGTCATAATATTCATGAATTATTTATCTTTATGGAAATCCTTCAATGAATGGTCAATTCTAGAAATTTGGTGTTATAAAACACCCTAGAGCAGGTGTCCTTCATAACCATTTTCTGGTAATAAGAAAAAGATGGATGGAATAATGTTCCAGCTAGGTGTGAAAAAAATTTAGACAACTGAATAACATGAAAGACAGTTGATCAAGATCATGCCACCTAGAGAGAACAGCTCTGAAGACCCACAATAGCTCCACCAACCAAGGTAGAAACATCTAATATTCCTCTGGAAGGTGGGAGTGACCACAAAAAGTAGGAATAAATAGAGGAGAAGGAATCATATTCTGCACTAAAGAAAGCCCAAATTCTTACTGAATTCTTACTTGCAACATCAAAACAATTGGCACCACCCTAGAAAATGGAATACTCATCATACTAAGAGCTCATATTTGGATATTCAAATCAAATAAACTGGGAATACCCCTTCTTCAATGATGAATATGCCTCAGAATATGAGTTCCCTAAATATAATCGATAAATGGGAGGTCACTTCCATCATAATTGAGGATACAAGGGACGACATAGACATGGTTGAACCCAATATTCTGGCTATATACCCATAGAGAACATATATGAAACTAAATCTCATAAGAAATCACTCTAGAAGGCTCAAAAGAAGAATGGAGGTGCCTCAGAACCCTCGAGAAGTCATCCACATCGATTTATCTTTCATGACCATCTAGCAGGGATTTAATTATCTAATCAACCCAAGAAATGGGGAAGGCTAGCATGACCAGCAATGCTAGTCGTAGATACTCCCTCAACCTTTGAATAAGTATTAGACCCTTCCACCTCATATACCTTGTCTATTGATCCCCATATTCAAGAAAGTACTAACCTCTAGCACAAATGTATGAAATCCTAAAACAACTGGAAGTAGTCCAATCAAATATCTTAATCATTTATGTTCTCCATCATTCAAATTAACACAAGGAGTCACTTGTTAAAGTCCTCTAAAGCCCACAATAATTTTATAAATATATTACTTCATATGATGTTTATCGAGTGGAGACCATGTCATAAGAGTGTCATATTTCCATCTCATTCACCAATCAAGATTATGAATAGGTCCTTCAAGGGAAAATCAGGTCCCTATACGTTTCAGGGGGACTCAATAATGTCAATGTACAAAGAGACCTAATTGATAATGGTTCTTGGATCAATCTCATCCCACTTAGAACCCTACAATGTTTGGGATGTGGAGAAAGAGATTTGTCTCCAAAAGGCTAACATTCAAGGTTCTAATAAGTGTCAGAAAATACCTCTTGAAAAGTTCAATCTCAAAGATTAGTTTGGGGAGTTCATGTATGATGCTAATTTTATGCTAATCCCATAATACACCACATAAAATGTTGTGCTTGGAAGGACCTGGATTCATAGACACTTTTTGATACCTTCAATATTCCATCATTACTTGAAGTACCTCATAAATGGTAAAGTAAGCATACTAATTGGTGACAACGCCCCCTTAGAGACTTAGAGAGCCACATATTCTGAATTAGATTACTTCAAGATGGGAGTAAAGAAACTAGTGGTGGATGATGATATACAGGTTAAAGATCCCAATGGCTTGGGGAATTCCCCTATTAATCCCTTAAGTATGCTTGAAATTGACTATATGCTCCCCATAAATCTGGTTGAAGTCACAAACCTAGTCCTAGATGTCGAAGCCCTTTCTATCCCTAGTGAAATTGTAAAATAAAATAAGCTCCAACATCGCTATGAAATAATTTGGTAAATAGGGGATGATAATGTCTCTTCCCATGGCCTCTCTCACCCCAATAGTGGCACAGATGCCCCCAAAATTCCATATTCATCTAGAAATGTCTTCATAGTATTAGAAATCAAAGTGGATTAAGATAACCATAGTAATTCCATGCTCACATTTGATCAATGTGTATCCCCTACCATTGATGAGCTCCAAAAAATAAATATGGGGACATAAGAAGACCTTCACCCTACTATGATTAATGCCTCCATTCCCCTCGAATAGAAAAATATGTACATTTCATTTCTTAAGAAACATCAATATTTTTTTCTTGAAACTACATAGAAATTCATGATGTATATCTAGATGTACTACACACCATGTCTGATTACTCAATGAGGATCAAGGATTCAAGCATACAACCAGAAGAATTCACCCCTCTCATGAAACCAATGTAGAGGTGGAAGTCGACAAGATGATAGAAATAAACTTTATCATATAAGTGAAATATCCATGATGGATTTAGGAAAGTGTACACATCAAGAAGAATAATGGGAAGATTATGATATACATCGATTTTAGAGTCCTTAATTGAAATTTTCCAGAGAACAGTTTCCCATTACCGATCACATAACTCTTTATCTATGCAATTGATGGCTTCCAAGGCCTTTCCTTTATGGATGAGTACTTAGGGTATAATCTGATAAATATAGACACCCAAAAAAAGAAGACAATTCATTTAGAGAACCTCAAGGGATCATTTTCTATCAAGTCATACCTTTAGGATATATAATTTTGATGTTAGGTATAATCACACCATGAGTCACATATTTAAGCCATTCCTAGGAAGTATAACTGAGTGTTAGGTTGATGAAATGGTTGTTATATCCTAAAAATGATGTGATCAACTAATAGAGCTTCAAATAATCTTTGAAAAGCTGCGACAACATAGTCTGAAGATGAATCTGTTGAAATGTTCTTGCATGGTGACATCAAGGAAGTTTCTTGACTTCTTGGTATGAAAAAACAATAAAAAGTATTACCCAAAAAAGACTAGTTTTATTCTATAAATGTCACTCCCCAAAAATCTCAAAAAATTGATAGGACACCAAGGGAACATTTGTTAAATTCAGAAATTGATAGCTAACATGGATGAGAAATCTCTCCCCTTTACTAGGATTATGAAGAAGTAAATATACTATTAATGGGACAATTACTTCCAAAAATTATTTGAAAGTATCAAGTAGTGCCTATTTTACCCACCAATTCTGATGCCTTCTATGGAATGTAAGACCCTTATCTTATATTTATCTACTATAGAACACTCACTAGGTGCCTTCCTCGTGCAGAACAATGATTCAAGAAGTGAGAATAGTCTCTAATACATATTCTAGACTACTCTAGGTATTGATACTAGATATTATGAAGTCGAGAATAACTATCATGCACTCAACTTTGTGATGAAAAAACAAGGCATTACATGCAGTACCATAATGTCTACTTGATCTCTCATATTAATCTGATTAAGTTCATCCTTGGTCTCTCTATATTGAATGGATTATTAGCTTGATGGGAAATATTTCTACAACAATATGAAATTCAGTTCAAATCACAAAATTTAGTTAAAATACAAGCCCTGGATTATTTCCTTGCAGTACATCCTTCACTGGAAAATACATTGGAAAACATCAAACTCTCAGATGAAGAGGTATTCTATTACTATGAAACTCCTCACACATGGGGGATGTATTTTGATAGTACCTAACAAATTACTATAGGAAATATGATGGAAAATATGAAGCTCAATTTGGTTGGATTAGAGGTTGTACTTGTCTCTCCTGACAAAGAGTTTTTCCCCATTCTTTCCTATCGTCTTAAGGCTTCACAAATAATAAGGTAGAGTTATAAGCCCTCATTTCTAGCATAGAACTAGTGATACAACTTCATGTAGCCTACCTAATTATAAAAGGAGATTTAGAGATATTGATAAGGATGATCATTGGGGAATATTCCATAAAAAAGGAAGAACTAGATCCTATCACAAACTACGTCAGGGGACTGATGGAAGAATTACCTTTTGAGACAACATTACATCATATTCCCCGATAATAGAATGCTCAAACTGACGCACTGGCCAATGCAGCCATACTCTGGGCCAACCCTGATCAGGAGGAAGAAATCTTCTATATCCTGCAATGATTAATGGTCTCATCAATCATCGTATGGGATATGGATTAAATAAATCTGGTCAACACAACCCGACAGTGTGATGTGCCAATTACTACCCCTAGATGGATGGAGCCCATAATTAGTTAACTTTAAAACGGGACTCTCCCAATAGATCGAGCAGAAAGTGAATAGATTCAAATTCATTCATCAAACATTACCATGTAGGATAGTTTAAATTAAAATAAAACCCTCTACAAGCATGAAATTTATGGAATATCAGTCATATTAATAATAGAAGTAGAGATTCATGCTTTCATAGAGGAAGTCCATGCATGATCTTGGGGCTCCCATTAGTCTGGGTCTAGGCTCTCCCATAAAATCCAGAGGATGGGATATTATTGGAAAAACATGATATAGGACTGTGTGGAATTCCCCAAGAAATTTCGTGTGTTCCAGATTCATGAAAACATCATCCATTATCCTTAATAATTGCCACATACAGCTAAATATTCATGTCCATTTTCTATATAAGGAATAGATGGCATAGACACATATCCCCTAGCCATAACCAAGTTTTTCAAGAAAATCCTTACTTCCACTGAATTATTTTTAAAATGGGTTAATAAAATACCCCTCAAGGACATGAGGATGAAGAAAATCATTAACTTCGTAATTTCCTATATCATCACTAGCTTTAGAGTCCCTCATATGATACTAATGGAAAACAACACCAAATTATATTCTATGGAGTAAAATAACTATCCTAAGAGTAAAATATTGATTCTAATCACTCATCTCGCTATCATGAAGTGGAAAATGGACATATAGAGGACATCAATAAAACTCTATAGAATATAATCCAGAAGATGGTGACTAAGGATTGAAATTCTTGGCCAGAAAACTCCTCTATGATCTATAGGCCTATCGTACCACCCCGTGTAGTACCACACATGTAATACCATACTCATTGGTGTATAGAAACAAGGCATTTTTACCCATAGATGTCCAAATACCTTCACTATGAATTTCTATTTGCAGACAACACTTAGATGATGAAAAATCATAAAAGCCACTGGGTGAATTTGAATGACTTGACAAGAAAAGGTTTCACACAATGCACAACCTTGAATTCCATCCTAATTAGATTTCAATATCCTTCAATAAAAATGGTCACATCCACTCACTCCTCCAAGGGGAAATGGTATTGGTCCCCATAACCCTAATGATACCAGGAAATAATCCCATGAATCTAGAACCCATATGGGATAGGCCTTATGTCATACATAAGGTTTATCATAAGGGATCCTACTCATTGGCCACCATGGATGGGGATCCCATCACACCACCCACTATTGTGAGATTTCTCAAGGAATACATTGAATAGATGTCATCATATGTGCATCTAAATAAGAGTGAGCCTCATTATTCATCCTAACCACGTGAAGTTAAACTATATTTAGAACATCCAAACAACATGATATTAAACTATACAGAGCTCTTCTAGACCACACTATGATAAAATATATGGAGTTAATCTTAACCGTATGCTGTTAAACTATACAGTTCCCTAAGAACTATGTATGACCTGATTCCTACAATCACAAGATGCATAGTGATGCATGCACCTCCCTTATTGGCCCCATAAATAGGATTACATTTATTTCACATCTTTTGATCCCATTTCCTTACAGAATGAAATTAAAATTAAAGGAAACTATACTTACCACATGATGTAGAATTTCATGAACCCATAACATCCCTTCTACTTTCCATCAGGAGATCCATGCCCTTATCTCAAGACATTAAATTGAATGGCTATCATCCTTACCTCTTGATGTAAAATTTCACCATTTAATAACACCCATATTCATTCACATCAAGTCAAACACATCCTTTCCTCATTATAATAAACTATATGAGATTCCTAGAATTTCATATGGATGATTCTAATTTACAATGAGATACTTTGGAAAAACTCGATCTTATATCTTGGTTTAGGTACCACATGATACAAAATGACCACATATTACTCTTAAATACCTCTTCATGGTGATAGATACCCTTTTAATCCCTTGTTTCTCACACCAATCATAGATAATGTGGTCTTAAAAGTCTCAATAAGGGAATCCCCGCACAAACAAGGAATAATAGATTTCAACAGGCCCATCTCAGTCTTAGATGTAATAAAATTAAAGGAATACATAGAGTCCTCATTTAATGACATTGAAATTCATAGTTAATACCCCTTGTAGGATAAGAAATTTCATACTCTAATGGACCTCTCCTGAGCAGACCGCTACAATTGTTGTTGGTCCTCTACCACACCTCCAAACAATCTATCCATCCTCGTGTTGAGAAGTCCACATCCTTTAATCTTGATGATAAACATCATGGTTCAACAATAATTATGTCTGGATTTATTCACATTTTCATGAGATATGTAGTGATTCAAAGACTTCCATCACTGGGCATAGCCGTAAAACCACCACTTTTCCACGTCTGTCCATCTTTTTCCTTGACGCATGATGTTAAATATCGTGGTTCCTTAAGAACTTCTTGTTCCTTGATTACTATCATAATTGGATATGTAGTGAAACTTGGGTCTTCAATCTTGGGCCCATCTACAACAATTAATAAAAAACCACCTCTACGTATGGTACGTGCCTATGTAGATTCTTTCCCATTCAATAACTACAAGTGACTTGATTCATGTCTTCACAAGATACATAGTAGCACCATAATTTCCAAAATCAGGCCTATACACAAAAAATAAAATATAAATATTTTACCCTATTTATGTATGGGTTAGACCTGCATAGGTAACATCATAATGAACTATATTTTCTTTGATTCCCATAACCATGGGATACGTAGTGACAACCATAATTCCATTCATGGGCCCAAATAGAATACACTCATTTCACATTAGGGGATCCACAGCCGCCCCAAAGAGGCCAGTTCTGTCAATACCTCATGGCCACCTCTAATAGGACAAGTGATGGTGACTAGCACTGAGTAGGTATATCTGAAAAATTGGAGGAATTAGGTACACATGCACGCTTCTATAAGACACAAATGATGAAATGTAAAAACAAATATGGAAAAAATGAATGTATACCATTATGATCTCACAACATATTATGATCATAAAAGTAATGGAAAGTAAATCGGGCCAATAAAAGCCCACCAAAAAGAGCCTGTAACCTATAGTCAAACCTGTAAAAAAAGATGTTCTAGGATTACTGTCTGAAATTCCAAAGAAACAAACCTTTGTTAGTTTGGTCTCACTATGAATTGTTTGGTCTTGGTCCACCTAGGACTCCATCGAAATGTCAATTGTCTGGACAAGACACGACACATGTGGGAATTTTCTCATGTAGAGGTGAGTATAACAATACTCAGTTGGACACCCCAAAACCACAAAGGAATACCAAAAAGTAATACCACAAAATAAATCATAGACATCTCTACACTTGTATATGTCTACATTACATATAACAAGAATATCTAGACATACCCAATCCAATAAACATATTCTAAAGGTAAGACACAACCAAATACAATCCACATTAATTTTCTTGAAGCACGGTCGTTTTAGGATAAGTCACTCCTCATGCCATGATATTATTAGAGACACTCACGAAGAGGCCTAGATCATTTGGGTTGCACCCAAATAGAACACATTAGTCGAGGAATACTATGATACATAGAGAGGGTATCATGCCCAGACACATTGGGGGATACCACAGATCACACCCAAATACACTAGGGGATACCACGTACCCAATGTGGGTCAACTTGCAACATAGGAGATCAGGCCCAAAAATACTGGGTGATTCTACATACCCTACTGATGTGGACCTCTAGATGGAGGATCAACACCCTACTCATGAAGTATACACAATTCCATAGACTCTACTAGGGGTGTTATTAGATCACAATCTAGTCCCACAGAGTGATACCTTACTCTATTTGGGACTCAGCCTCTAGAGGGGATTAAAATCCAGTGTCGTGGATGCAATTTCATACTAAACCCTCGAGGGAAGGACCAAGGGAACACTCTCGGCCTTTACCGGTCCCAACTAAATACTTATAAATTAAATCAAAAGGTATCTTCTCAATGTCATGGTATCAACGCTATATATGGCCCGTCGATAGGATGCTCCATTTATAATTTATGACTCTTTGAATTTTTAAGGGGGTCACTAGGCACGTGGACCGAACACATGCTCGGTCCACCAACCGTTGGGGTCAACTGCCAAGACTGAATTCTTGTGGACTGACCTCCATGTTCGGTCAACCTATTATGGTCAATGCCCCTGGTCGACCCCCCCCCCCCCCCCAATTATCATAGTCCTGTAGCAGGTGGAACAACCATGGCTCACCGTCGACCGTTGCGGTCGACTGTGGCTCAGCTCTGGCTCTGTCACCCCAGGTCCGACCCACCTAGCATGAACTATGTCTTCTACATGTAGTCTCTCTCCAAAACTACCATCACATTATGCGTTTTCATGCCACATCCTACAACATTCCACCTCCATGTTGTCGTCTTCAACACCGCCTCCACCGTTGGCTGCACTGTCACCCATGACTCTACCACCATGTGCCTCCGGTCACTGGTTTCACACTCATGGTCCCTTTTGTGGACCACCGAGCCTCCTCTAATTACCAAAAAGTCCCAAGATTGATGATCCAAGACCCTTGGGTCCTGATCTATGAAGATCTAGAATCTGATGTCGATTTTCCTCCAATCAGGGGGGTTTGATTGTCTTTAGAGCCACCCTATAATATCAAGATGTGAACACAGGAATCCAACAATTAAGAATGTAAAGAACATGTGGGATAGATGCACAAATAAAAACCCAAAGGAACAAAATTCATCCTTAATTCATGTCGGACTCAATCTATTTCTGTTATAATTATAAATGAAGAAGAATTTAAATCAATATCCTTATAATCTCGTAGATAATATCCCATCCCACAAAAATGATCAATCCATGTGATGATATTTTTTTGATTGGTTTCGGTTCTCATAGAATTCATGAAAGGTGGAAAACAAGTCAAAACAATATTCCCTCCCTCGATTTGGCTTGTTTTTTGGTGAAGAACGGCACATTGTTGCATTCATTGGAAATTTTGGTCGAATCTGAGGGGAATAGTTAAATTGATTCCTCATCATCTACCAATGATTTCTCCAAAGGTTCCATCTCCATGTCTCTAGATAAATTCCAGGTTTATGTGGTTAACCTTGAATTTTTGACAAATTCTTAATAAAAATAACAGTCACTACATCTAAATAAAATCTTTTCATTAAATTTTTTATTTGTGTTACGTCCTCCATGACTTTTTCTATAGAAGACATGTGACAAAAAATTTATGTCATGCCTAGGGTAAATCTACTGATCTCAATTCAATCGTGCCATTAGTTTTCATATTTGGTTACTAGTTTAGGATTGATTCCACTTTTTCAGGAAATCCCTATGCGTGTACTACTAAAAAGTTTAATATTATTCAAATAGTTATTTTGGGAACACTGGGCCTAGGAATTTCATGTTGTATTAGCACTTGGTATCAAAATCAATCCATATAATATCCAAAAATAGTACATAGAAAATCCACAATGTTATGTTCTCCCCACAAAGGGACATTACATCCCCAAAAGGAAAAACAAGGGATACTCAAACATTTGAGGGTACTTAGAATAAGTATGAGACTCCCACTCCCATGTTCTCTCGTAGAGACTCTCATGGTTCCGCCAAATGCACATAAAAGGAATAAATATCACTCTAAGGATCCTCTCTTGCCAATCCTTGATCTATACTAGGTACTTAGAAAAAATCGGTTTATCCTGAATGTCAATCTCACCCCAATCAATGACATGTGATGGGTCATGCATCCACCTCCTCAGCAACGACATGTGGAAGACGTCATGTACTTGATATAAATGCAGTGGTAGAGCCAAGTTGTATTCCACCTCACCAATTCTATAAAGTATTTGGAATGGCTGATGGTAGTTGGAGATAGATTTTCACCCCGTCTAAATCACTGTAATCCCCATCGAGGTTAAACCCAAAGGAACACATGGTCTCCTTCCTCGAACTCCAATAGAATTTTTCAGATGTCAGCATAAGACTTTTGATGGCTTTTTGCAGTCTCCATCTATTCTTGGATGATCTGCATCTTTTTTTAGTATCTCTCACCAACTCTAGGCCCATGAGTACTGAATCTACTGGGTTAGACCAACAATGTGGTGACCAGTAGGGTTTCCCGTACAAAGGCTTAAATGGTGCCATACCAATGGTGGAATGATAGATGTTATTGTATGCGAACTCCACTAGTGGTATGTGGTATTCCCAAATATGAAAAAATCTTACATGAAACCCCACATCATGTCCTCCAGAATAGTAATGGTGCTCTTAGTATTTTTGTCTATCTGTGGGTGAAACACTATGCTCAAGCGTAGCTGGGTCCCAAATGCCTCATGCAACCCCATCCATAGTCGATATGTAAAGTGATCATAAAGAATTGAAACTGTTATTGATGGAACTCCATGGGATAAAACTACCTCATGAATGTAGAGGCATCCCAATATCTCTACTAAACTCTGCTCCCAGATGGCTGGGAAGTGGTCTGACTTGGTGAGTCATTCAATGATCACCCATATAGAATCATTTCTTCTGGATATATGTGGTAAACCCGTCATGAAGTCCACCGATGTCCCATACCACTTTCATTATGAAACCTCAAGGGGTTGAGATAAACATGTCATAACCTAGTGCTTAGCCTTCACTTTTTGTCAAGGCATTGAGAGAAAAACTCTGCAACTCCCTTATTTATACCCAGCCACAAAAATAGATGTCATAGGTCCTTGTACATATTCTCAAAACATGGGTGTACCTACAAATGGGAAAGTATGAAACTCCCACAGAACCTCCTCTTGCATCACCACTAGTAATACAATTCTCCCTTTGAAATGAACGACATACCCCCCCCCCCCACCTTTTGAGTATTTATTAGGATCATGCCCTCTAGACAACTGATCATGTAGGGTATTGTAGTTTCTATCCCCATGTTGTGCCTCCCCAACTCATTGTAAGAGTGGAGTGGTGACAACCATCAACTTTAGGTAATATTTTCCAACTCCATTGACAAAGGATATCTTTAATGAGGCCAACTACTCTGACACCTCATTCAGCAACAATGAACTAGATCTTCTGTTAAGAGAATCTACCACAACATTCCTCTTCCAAAGATTTTAGAAAATATCAAAGTCACGGTCCATGAGGAACTCTAGCCATTGCCTCTATCTAAAATTCACATCCTTTTGTAGGAATATATATTTTACACTCTTGTAATAATAGTAGATGATAAATCACTCACCCATAAGGTAGTGTCTCCACATCTTCAATGCAAATACTATTGATGCCAGCTCAATATCTTGGGTTGTGTAGTTCAACTCATGCGGTCTCAACTGGTGTGAACTATAGGAAATCACTTCTTTCCTCTACATCAGGACACAAAAATTCCCAATCTCTTATGGGTCGAAGAACACCATTTTCTTGACGCCATCCTCAAGAAACCTCATCATGGGAGTGCTTGTCACCCTCTGCCTTAGCTTCTTATATCACTACTGTAACATCTCTATCCACATGAAAGGAGGACAATTTTTTGTAAAATATGTCAAGGGTGCTTCCACTATGGAGAATTTTGTTACAAAACTCCACTAATACCCTACCAAACCAATCAAAATACACTCCTTGGTAACACTCTTGAGTGGATCCCAGGAAATCACTGCTTAAAACATTGCTGGATACACTACAACTCCATCCTATGAGATGATGTGTCCTAGAAAATGGAACTCTCAAATTGAGAACTGGAACTTTGAAATCTTCCCATAAATTTGGTTCTCTCATAGTGTGTCCAGGACCATCCTCAAGTGTCTCGCATGCTCCTCCTTAGATATTGAGTACACTAGGTTTTCGTCGATGAAGACCACAATGAACCAGTCCAAGTATGGATGAAGATCTTATTCATGATTCCCATGAACATTGATGGGGAATTATTCATGCCAAACGGTTTAAACAAGTAATCATAGTGAAATTGACAACATCTAAAGGACATATTTGGTATATCCCCATCCCATACACACATATAGTGATAGCATTATATGAGGTAGATCTTCAAGAACCATCATTCCCTTTCAACTTATAAATGTGTTCATCAATCCTTAGTAGTGGATAATTTTTATTCAAGGTCACTTGGTTCAAGATCCATTAATCCACACATAACCTCATGCTTATGTGTGGATTCTTGGGAAAAATATTAGGGATTCCCATTGTGAAAAACTGGGTCTCACAAACCCCTTCCTCTGCATATCCTCCAACATCACCCTCAACTCACAAAGCTCTGCGGGAGCCATCCGATATGTATGTGTAGATATCAGTGTTTTCCTATGGTGTAGATAAGTGTAGAATTCCATCACTCTATTGGGAAGAAAACCTAGAACATATTCAAAAAAGACATCCTAATACTCTTCCACTACTGTAGGAAATTGAGAACTCATATCATCTACTACACTGAGGGTGAGGCTATCCAACCAATGAGTAATTGTATGCATCATTCTATGTGTGAGTCCATCTTGTGTTTCATGAGTTTCCTTTTCACAAAAAAAATGAAATCTTGGTTCCATCATTTTGGAAACACCATACTCTACACCTAACATAGCCAACATGAGAATGATCTATATATAAACAATACATACCAATAATGATGTCGTAAGGCCTTGATGCCATTACAATGAGATCCTAACTGAAACTCTCACCTCCAATCGTTAGGTTACAGTATCGGCACTATTGTGTGATCATCTAATATCCTCCCATAAGAGTATCCAAGTATAAGGTTTGATTAAATAGTCCAATAAGAATCTATGAGCCCTGAATAAGTTTAATGGAAAGAAAGGAATCATTATCACCTATGTTTATCACAACTAAATATAAGGTAGAAAAGACATAGATCATACCATGAATAATACTTGGATCCTTGGGGCCATAAGACTTCATTGCCTTCATTTGGACTCATCCTTGTCCACCATCTCCCTGAACCTGGTGTGGAACACCTAGGGGTGGTGGTCATAATATATCAAACCTCTGATCACCTCCTAATGCCCTGCCTTCCCCTCTACCATGCCTTTTTTCCTAAAAACCATTCAACTCTTGTCTATGCCTCTGCCTCAGTGCTCCCTTGACCGTCTCCTGATCAGTTATACGATGGGTTGGGAAATCTCATGCCATATGTCCCTGACCGTAGCAAGAGTAACACCATGTGTACTTGGGTTTACTCGACACACCATTAGAGCCCTTCACTACTGAACCTGAGTCATGGGATCATCCCTTTAAGTTCCTAACCCACATGGATCCCTATAACTATCGTCTTCTTCCTACTTCTGTGGTCTCAGATACACGGCTCCCATTACTATATCACACTACTGGTTTCTTCTCTTCCTAGAAACTCTACACTATAAGGTCTTTCTCAAGTACCCCAGCATAGGTAGGAATGATAAGGGATACTACAGATGCGCTGATGTACTGGAATAAGCCTAACTCGAAGTTCCGATCCCTGAAGAACCGATCTTGTACCATATCCATGGAGTAGCATGAAAGATCTGTAAACTTCATTGAATATTCTTACACTGTCGTACTATCCTCCTATAAATGCAGAAGCTATTGTATGCGTATTGATCCCAATGTTACTGAATAGAACTCCTCCCAAAAGAGAAACTTGAATTCCTTCTATGAAATAGTTATCTCATCATGTGACTGAGTCACCAAACTCCACCATATCCCCTAGAGCTATGAACAAGACTCGCAGAATGGACTTCTATTTGGTCAGAAGGCATCCTCACATGGTGGAAATCTAGAGTGACTACCTCTAGCCAATCCTCATCCATCTAGGGGTATGGATCAATATGAAATCTAGGATGTCACTGCCTCCAAAAATCTTGCAATTTACTCAGCCTACATTCATCTTCATCTAGTTTTGATGGCAGTAGATACTTCTCAACGGGTGGTAGTATAGCTGTTAAACCACTCGGAGGTGTCATATCTAGTATATTCCCCTGTATCGATGCCTAATAACTAGGTGGGCCAACCTTGCGATCTCATAGTGGAATCCTAACTGGAAGTCTACATAGAGGTATCTTGAAATAAAAAAAATATACCATGATCAAAAGAGAGTATTTGGAGATCTAAATCAAGAAGGACATATAAAACACAACCATTCCAATATGATGCATGTTCCATTGTTTTCCTAGTAACCAATTTTTTCAATTATGATTCAAAAATTAGGTAATCAGAGTCCTGTTGTATGGATACATTGGCCACTGCACCAAGACTGGGGTCCCTATCCTTAATTTCAAACTCAAAACACTTAACACTGTAAACCCAAACCAACCTCACAGACTCTCAGTCCTTATGTAGAACCAACCTTTCTAATAACACTCCATCACGACCCATCGCAGAGGGGCCCATGTCATGACTACCCCAAGATCTCTTCTAATAGGCTAGGGATTGGTGAATATCACTGAGTAGGCATACCCCACAAATGGGAAGCATTAGCCTATGTACCTGTACACTCACCTGTATCCAAGACAAAAAAATTTGAATTGTAAAAACAACTAAGAAAACAATGCATGCATACCATAAATATCTCACAAAATAATACGGTAATAAAAGTCATAGAAAGTAAACTGGGCCAAAACAAGCCCACCAAAAAGGTTATGTAACCCATAGTTCAACCTATATGAAAAGTGGTACTAGGAAAAATATCTATAATATTGTAGGAATGCACATTGGTCTTTCCAATCTCAAGAAGCACCATCTGGTCCTAGATTGCATAGGACTTCATCGAAAGGTTGATCGTCTACAGAAGACATGACAGATGTGGGCAATTTTTGTGTAGGGTTGAGTATAACAGGACTCAGTAGGACACCCCAAAACCATAATGGAATATGAAAAAGGAATAACATAAAGGAAAGAACAAAGGAAATCATATTTATCTCTATATAGGTATAGGTCTATAATACATATAAAAAAATATCCAGATATTCTCAATCCAAGACACACAATATAGAGGTAAGACACAACCAAATATCAGCCACATTATTCTTATTTAATAAATCTCATTCTGTGAGAACTCAATCCTAGAGCTGTGATATTATCAGAGACACTCATAAAGAGGTCTGACATATTTGGTCCCTCCTCAAAGATAACGTATTGGTCAAGGAGGACTATGATACATAGAGAGGGTATCGTGCCCAGACACACTAGGGGATACCACATATCACACCTAGATACATAGGGGGATACAACAAACCCAATCTTTGCCAACCTTCAATATAGGGTATCATTCTCAAACACACTTTGGGATACCATAGACCCCACCACCATGTCCCTCTTGGTGGTGGATCAACACCCTGCTCATGGAGGTTACGCGATTCCACATACTCTACTAGGGTGATAGAGGATCGCACTCGAGTCCCACTGAGGGATACATTAATCTATATGGGACTCAGCCTCTAGAGGGGATTATAATATAGTTATGTTGATGTAATGTCATAATAAAACCTCAAGGGAATACTCTCACCATATATTGGTCCAAAATAAAAAGTCACCACTTATATTAAGAGGACGGTATCAATGTCAGGCTCTTAATGCTGCATGTGAATCATCTATTGGAGGATTTTTTAGGAAGTTATAGAAGTTTGAAATTTTAAAGGGGTCACTAGGCCCATTGATCGACTACATGGTTTATCCACTGAGCACCACGGTCGACCCCCCCCCCCCCCAGTTGTTGCGGCTTCATGGAATCTGGAGCTACCATGGCCTGGATCTGGCCCAGTCACCCCATGTTCAACCAGCCTAGACTCGACCACCTGGGCTCGGCCTGCATCCACTCCACATGGTTTCTTTCCATGAACACTACGTCTACATGTGGCTACTCACCACATCCCATGGCTTGTTTCCTCTATGTTTTTGTCACCACTGCCATCTACCATGGACATCGCACACTGCTTCTGTCACTTCCGGTCACTGGTGCCACACTGGTGGTCCCTTATATGGACCACCAAGCTTCCTTCGATGCCTAAAAATCCAAAGGTTGTAGATCCGAGATCCTCAGGTCCTGATCTATGTAGATCCAGTATCTATTGTCTATTTTCTTTTAATCTAGGGGTCTGATCACATTGGGATCCACCCGACTATGTCAAGCCACGACCATAAGGATCCAACGGTGAATTAAGTGAAGGATGAGGGGGGGAATAAAAAAGATCAACCCGGAGGAATGAACCTCATCCTTTGTTAATGTTGGGCTCAATATATTTATGTTATAATGATAAATGAAGAGGAATTAGAGTCAATCTTCTGAAAATCCCATAGATAATATCTCATCCCGCAAAATTGATTGAACTTTGGGATAATATCTTTTTTGATTGGTCTCGTTCACCATAGAATTCCATAATGTGGAAAAAATTAAAAATAACATGCCCTACCTTGATTCGGTTCAATTGCGAATGAATAATGATACACCATTACATTCTTTGGAAGGATCCGTCAAATCCAAGGTGTGTAGTTTGATCGATCTGTCATTATTCAACAATGGTTTCTCTAGAGGTTCCTTCTCCATGTATCCAATGAAATTCCATAGTTATGAAGTTATCCCAAAATTGCTGACAAATAATTAATAAAAGGAAAAGTCTCTACGTCAAAATAAATTAATTTTATTAAATTATTTTATTCTCTTTATGTCCTCTATGAATTTTTCTATAGACAACCCATGATGAAAAAATTTATGTCGTGCCTAAGGTAAATCCACTAATTTGAACTCAATGGTGCCCTCATATATCTGATATTGACACCTATTTAAGTGTTATTCCAATTTTTTAGGAAACTCTAAAGTGAGTTCTATTAAAAAGATTTAAAAAATTCAATAAATTTTTCTAGGTACATCCAGACTCAAAATCACATCTTGTCTTAGCGTCGGGTCTCAAAATAAATCTATATAATATCCAAAAATTTTACATGGAAAATCTGAGACTTTACACATGTCATCACTGCATGATGTTAAACTGTACAACATTTCAGAACCATGTGTGGTTTGATTCTCATTCTCATGAGATACATACTGATGATTAGACTTCTACCCTTGATCCTAACCACAATATTTCCATCTATTCACATCATTTCCCAAATATTTACCTCATAAAAATAAACTGAATGTAAGTACATCATTACCACATGTCTACAAACTGCATGGAAGTACATCCTTACTGCATGATGATAAACTATATGGAATTACGTCCTTACCTCGTGAATATAAACAGCATAGAAATATATCATTATCACATTATGATAAATGGTATGGAATTACTTCTATACAACATGATGATAAAATTCACAGAAGTACATCCTTACAGTATGATGTATAAATGAATGAAAAATGTCTTTGTCGTGTGAAATTAAAATTATACAACAAATATGTCCTTACTGGATGACGATAAACATCACAGAAAATGTCCTTACCACATAATGTTAAAGTTCATGGAAAACTTCACCTCTACATTGATAAAAATTGTGTAGACCATCACCCATTTTTCATTCCTTATCAAAGGACCACAAAAGAATTTCCTCAGTCAACTAGAGTATGGGGTGATTCTACCATATTTTAAAAGAACCTGATCCCGTTACCACACTTCATCTCTTAAGTACCTAATGTTTCCATAAACCCTTTCTAACCCCCGGAAAATATAAGAGATCTCTCAGTTAGACCATTTTATTGAAGAAGAATGGCTTGAGATCCACCAACGAGCGACATCCTAGCCCTATATAAAGGGATTTCTAATTATTCTATATCTTGATTTCATAATGGAAGAACTCAATAACTTAGTGTGATCTGAACTCCTAATATGATTATACGATATCATTACTCATGACCTGAGAACCTCAATCCATGATTTAAAACATTTCCACCTCCTACTTAGAAGGATGTGGGAGTGATCTTGACTCGGGTTATACTAATTAGGATCTTGTATATCATCTCCCATATTAGGACCATGTGATTTATCACCATAAAATGACTAAATTATGGTCAAGGATCTACGAACATAAACACTAACCTATAATGGTCCAAATCACAAGACCTTAAATGGATACAGAAGTAGATTTAAAACATTTTAGGTTGAAACCCCCAAAGGGAGATCTGAGAAAAACTCAGGTCTTCACTCACTAAAATATTTATCTCTATAGTTTAGGAAAATATTAGTGTGAAATTTTATAAGTTATAAATCTCTAAGGGTCTTCTATGTGGCCCTAAAAAAAGCCAATATGTTCTTAATGGACCCTATGGTTCATGAAAAAATTAGAGCAATGTTTTTCACATCTCCTCATCATGGGAATATATTATCAATGCATCAACACAACTTTTAGGGAGCTCGAACATTTCATGAATATTACACATTTTATAAACCACCTTCATGACTTTGAATTATGAGCTAACACAACCTCCTCATAAAAAACTGGTAATAGGGACTTTCTCTTCTGAATGGACCATTATATCCCAAGAAGTCCCCCTTAATCCCATGAGTTATTGTCTTGACTTCATGGAATAGTAGAGGATCTATTAAACTATACCCACCAGTTTTCATTATCTCTAATGAACTCAGATATTCACAGGAAATGATATGTAATTACTATAACTAGACTACTCAAGTGTATTTCACATCCTTGATATTGTGTTTTATACCCTTTTCCAAGGCTGGAATGCAAAAATCTATTCTTGAAAATTTTGATAAACCACACCATGTGATTCAAAACCACTGGGTATAGAGATCGATCTTCACAATAAAGAGATAAATTTCCTTAGGGTGCCAGAACCCTTCCTATATATCCTTCTTTCCATATCCAAATTCATTATCTAGACATTTTTACCTTCAAAAATCGTTCATATCCCATGGAATGAAGTGGGAATCATCTATATCTCTTCAATGATACAAATGCATAAGGGCCTTAACCCACCAACTAAAGGAACATCTTCCTGGAAAGAAAGGATCTCCCATTATTGTGTGCTCTAGAAACACAAAGTTAGAACTAACCATCTTATGGTGTTATGGGATATACCCTATATGTCTACCCTATCCCATATCCACAGACATAAGATTTTTGGTTACGATTTACATCACACACATTTCAACTATCCTAGAAGGGCTAATGTTTATAGTCTTTCTCCATCTCCCTTTATTACTTCCATAAGCCTTCTATGACCCTTGGAAAAGAGTGGAGATAATCTTTTCCTGTCCATGCTATTGAAGAATATGGGATTCGACCCACCAAATATAGTCAAATCCTCCTTACAAGAAAGAAACTCCAATCCTTTTGAGCCTTAGAAACACCACGGAAGAACATAGAACCACAATGTGTTTTAGGTCATTCCCGATATGTCTTCACCATATTCTATAGTTTTTAATATTAATTCTAAGTGAAGATACCCTAAACTACAGTACACATAGGTACTATCTTAAAGACCCAAAATTAAATCCCAAAAGTTCCAAGATTAAATACCATAAACTACAATGAAAAAAATCCAAGCATAAAGACACAAAATTATAGCACACCAAAGGTCCATGTTTAATGGCCCAAAATTATAGCACACCATAGGTCTAATCTAAATGAACTTAAATTAAAAAAAATAGAAGGTTTGTGATGAAATACCATAATCTAAAGCATTATAGTTTATTACATTGTAAAATCATGTAAGGCCCACTACATGGCCTTAACACAATCAATATCCTCTATCCAAGCCTATGATCGTTGGCCAAAGATTGAACACTCTCACTCCTCGAGATGTATCCTACCAAATAAATCCTTCTAAAAATTATGTTATCTCAATATAATTGGAATTGATCCTCATTTGATAGTCTTATGTTGGTGTGAATTCATGAGTATTTATTAAGAGGAATCTACTATGATTTAAATGTTCAGATCTATAAATTCAGGTTTACTTGAAGATATGAAATGGATGGGTAGAATTGGTGATTCCCATAATATCAGAGTAATGAAATATCATGAACATCATGATTAAAAAAACTAGACAACACATATAAAAGGATAGAAAACCTGCTCACTAATACCATGAAAAATGAGGAATCTCTATATACCGGAGCCTCCACTATGAATGTACAAGACAAAGTGATATTGTTGTATTGTGAATCCATAACATAATATGATTGGATAATTCATTAATATCTCCAAGTATTTTCCTCAAGGTAGACACATATTAGCATAGTTGATCGGTAGATTTGGTCTCCTCCTCTGCAACTTGTTGCAGCTCCTCCGCTCCAGAAACAGCATAAAGTATACCTTTCATTGGTACTTCAAGGAGTTATTCCTTCTCCATCATGTTCATTCCTAATATCATAAATACATATTGGAAATAGGATAGTTCTTTATGAAGAAGGATTATTTTATACCAAAGACAATTAATTTCACAATGGAGATTATCAATCTGAATTTTCCCAGTGTTGATTGTATCCTGGTGAGTAGCAGCATCCACCGCACATTAGGAAGATTCATTCATAACTTCATCCTGGTCCTAATTCACAGAATAGGAAGAATTATTGGATTCCTACCTCAATTTAGGGTCCCTATTGTATTCTCTCACAAAGAACACCTCCTTTACCCGAGAGTGAAGGGTGGAATTGTTAAAACCCTCATAACCAAGGGTAGGGATCATGAATTGAAGATGACCCGGCCGGTCCTTCAACTCATCCAATGAGGTTTCTGACACTGAAGACTATATTTCCCTCCACATATATCATCAAATTGATTGGTAAAGTAATATATAACCAGGGAATTGGTCTAGATTCATCATTGGAATGAGAACATATTCTGAGACTTGGTTACTTAGAGACAGGATTGTACTCAAAGTCTTATAAGATGAGGGAAGAGAGTTTTCATCCTCATTTGTTGACCCATTCAAAGAGACCCATAAGGGAGTATGAGTCACAGCCTCCAGGCCTCGGTGATAATATACTAATGTAAAGGGGATCGGGGTTTATCAGTTACAGGATGAATAACATGATATTAATAGATAATCAAGGAATATTATGGAGGATAGAAACATACCACTCTGAGTCACATCACTAGAAACATATGTAGCTCAAAACCCATCCTTAGGTGAATATAAAATACCTTTTGAAAAATGAAATCATGGCACCTTTTATTCATTCCCTGAATATTTTCTTCAGTCACCACTCTTGAGGACTGTAAGAATAAAAAATAATATCAGTCGATGTGACATAAAAAAAAGTGTAGAGTGCTGAAGAAGTATTAACCTTTTCCAAAAATTGATTCCATTATTTATATCATAGTATAATAATAGATACCTATTTCATTATCCTCCAAAATTACATTCACCCATACTAGATCAGATCGTATAAT